>JBAMNC010000412.1:1615000-2260000 GCA_037902135.1 Cetoscarus ocellatus
CGGTCCCCTGCATTCAAACAACCAACATCAACTGACTGGAGGTCAGGATATTCTTTTCAAATAAATATGCAACATCTGCAAAGTGCTTATTAAAGGCATGGAAATGTCTGACCTGTTAGAAATCACACAGCCATCAGTTCTTATACTAGTGGGCATTGTATTTGAGGTCTTCCTTTTTTCTAGGTTCACTGCTTTCCAGAACATGATTGGGTTTGAGTAGGAGCTAGGGATTAGAGATAAGAAGTATTCAGATTTGGCTTTTCTTACACCCGAGGTGCATTTATTCCTAAGTGAATACACTGGCTCTCTGAAGGAGAGCCAGTGTCGAGGGTCTCCTGAATCCCTGAGCATGACTCCAGGCCTTGTTTCTGTCATTGAACAAAGTTGACAGCTCATTTGAGAACCAGGGAATGGTTCTGTCCTTAATTATGAGCCTTTTAAAAGGGGCATGTTTATCAACACATGAAATAAATATATCTGTAAAGGACTGCAGGGCCACCTGAACATCAGAGATCTCGGCTGTAAAGTTACTAAAATTATTTGCTACATTTTCCAGAAAGTGTTGCTCATTAAAGAGCCTAAAATTTCTCCTTAAAACTGTCTGTGAATTTGTTTTTTCCAATCTGGCATTTCTCACACAAGCTGTAGGGCAGTGATCACTTATTCCCAGCTCAAAAACTCCACTGCCTACAATTTTGTCAACTTTGTTGGAAAACGCAAGGTCGATCAAAGTAGATTTTGAACTGTCTTTTAGATTGGGTCTAGTGGGCTCAGTTATGATCTGAGTTAAGTTCAGGTTAAAGCAACATTTCTTTAATTTATCTGATGTGTTGTTTAGCCAGTTTAAATTAAAATCACCCACAACAAGCATTTCAGAATCCTCATATATTGAGATTAAATTTGCTAGTGAGTCAATGGACTCTGAATCCGCAGATGGGGGTCTATAAACACCTATTACCACCAGTGGAGATGGCCCCATCTGGATTTGCAGGGCAATAAATTCAAAACATTTAGGCTTGGTGACTGAGTCTAAAACAGACACTGACAACCCAGATTTTGCATAGACTGCTACTCCACCTTCTCTCCCAGCTCAATCCACTCGAAACAGAGTGTAGCCTTCAAAAGCTACATCACAGTCTTTAGTGCTTTTTTTCAACCATGTTTCACACAGAACTAAGATGTCAGGATTCGTTTGTAGCATTAAAACATTGACATAATCTAATTTTATGGATTAGACTCCTGATGTTTAAGTGGATCAATCCTAGGCCATTTCTGCTTTTGAAGGTGTTTGGATCAAGCGGGGGTCTAGGAGAAGGAACAGGAGCAACAGTATTAGGCTGTATGGGAATCATAACCAGGTTTGAGGTGGTGACATAAGGAGTGGGGTGGGTGGAGGTATTCTTAAGTGTGTGATTTACTGACTTATGTCTCTTCCCGATCAGAACTGGAATATTTAACTGATCATAGCATACTGTTTTCTGATTATGTTGTATATTAGAAGTCAATGGCAGATGGGGCCCACAGATATAGCATAAGACGCATAAATAAGTTGCCAGATTTTGATGAATAGTATGATCTCCCTGAGATGCGTTTTACAATTTAGTACAAAAATTGACCAATAACATGCAGTTTTGCAGAAAGCAAGGAATTTTAGGTTTGACGGCTTTTTATAATTGCAGAAGGTACAACAGTGAAGTGTGGAAAACTCAAAATCAAAGGAAACCCCATCTGAAGTGTTTTTACTTTCTTGATTAGCCCAACAAATGTCAAGTTGTCGCATGTTTTCTTTTATCTGACTTTTTATTTAGGTATTCTCCATTGAGGGAAGTGACGTTCCTGATGTGTGCATTTTTAAATGGTTGAAGAGTTGCTGTCTTCGGATCAGTTTCAGTCTTTGAGAGTTGCTTTACTCTGAAGTGTAATTGTTGACCCTTTGAGTTGTCATCAAATCTGCATGTGCTTAAAATCTGTCAACACCAAATTTTTAACTCCTCAATTCACTATAATAAGTGTCTTAGTGCAGATGAAGCAATTTACCTGCATTTTAACTGAATCATGCAAACAATGCTCATTTAGTAGAGTGCACTCCATCTTGCAGCAAAAAGTGTAAGTTGAGCCTGCTTTGTGCAGATTTATTTGGAGCAAGCCCAACTTCAATGTTTCTATTACTCTAAAATCCGACAGACAGCAAGATGCCAATAATACAAACCCAGTAGTTGTGCATTTTATCGAAGGAGTTCTGTAACACATGGTAACAGTTTAAACGCTCCCCTGATAGTGCCACCCACTTTTTTTGGCATTGTCTTGATAAAAGGACCTTCGTGACCAAATAAACTGAAATCACCCTTGTATACATGCACAAACTTCATAATGTTCAGAGAACACATGACACTTCTACATTTCCAAATGTTTATTTTCCAGAGTTCAAGTCTTTAGATGCGTTTATTTATCTGCTTGATACTGACATTACCAAGAGTCATGATCTAGGAGGGAAGAGAACAAACCACATTAGACACTTGTAAGCAATTTTGTCAGAATTTGAAAGCCCAGGTTTTTGTACTCACACTGACGAGCGTGTTCCGATCCACCAGTTCTGTGATTGAGTCGATTTCCTTCAGCTTCACCTTCAGTTTGTTGCCATCACGCCTTACTACTGTCTGTGGAAAGAATAATGCATTTTGACACATTAGCACCTCCACTGCAGTTAATGATTTATTTATTTCCTTTGCTTTTTTCCAATGCCTTCATGCTGCCATAACAAAAAGATTTTGCAAATTTTGTCCAGGCCGGGCAGACTGGGTCAACTGTCATGACAAACTGAACTATTTAAAACCCTCATACTAGTGACCCGACTCACCTTGACCTTCTCTCCAGAGAAGGTCTCAAGTTCGGACTCCTTTCCGATGGTGAAGCTGTTGACAAAGACCCTTGGGCCACTTGTGACGGTCACTTTGAAGTTGTCACCATTCTCCTCAATTTCAGTAATACTCTTGATGTCCTTGCCTTTCTGGATGAGGTCATCAGGCAAACCTACATGAGAATCAGGTTTGAAGCATTTGTGCACACAGGCTTCAGAAAGATAAAGTTTAGCTCTAAAGGTAAACACTCCAGGAATAACTAACCAGCAGAAGATCTCAAATCACAGCTGTCAGTTAAAGCAGTTTTAGCAGAAACTTAATGAGTGTAACAAAGCACTTCTAAAAAGTATTGATAGAAGAAATCTTCAGGAAAGTAAGCAGATATCTTACCCATGGCTTTCATGAAAGCCTCATAGTTCTCCTGGGACTCCAGCTGGTATTTTCCAGAGAAAGACATGATGGTCGACAGTAAAGGTAAAGGTAGAAGAGTCTCTCTGCCTGTTTTATACTATCTCAGTGCAGCTGAGTAATCATTAACCTCAGTTGTCTCCAATTAAGGTAAATCCAGCACACTGCATCCAGCCCTGCTCAGAGAGGATTGGTCCTGAAGATAAAGATGTTTAGACTGACCAGACTACAGTTAGGTAATCTTTCTAAAGGTGTGTTCACACCGAACGTGACTTGGCAACCAAGATTGCGTCGCAAACCCATGTCCTGTCCATAGCTCATTTTGTCGCCGCTGCTTAGTGACGTCACGCCCGCTCGATTTTCACAACAATCATATCATATCATAAAATAGGATGTATTAGCTGACATTATTCCAACTGTATCCTTTTCACTCACCTACCAACCACAAAACACTCCAGCTGATGGCCTTGCAGCATCGTCTGTCAGCTGCACCTCCAGTAGGGAGTTCTCTGCGGTCCCGTCTAGGCAGAACTAATGTACTCACGAACTAATGTTCCCCACATGGACATGGATTGTGACTGTAAAAACAGTCTGTCACAGGGGTTATCACGCACCCACACAACGTTGATTGGCTCTCGCAATGAGACATCACCTAAAAAGTTCACATTTTTCAACTTTGGGGACCAAGTGCCACGACCTGGTCGTGCGTCCGGAGTGACCCTAGAGTTCCCATCTGCAGCAACATGGGCGCCCCGATATGTCTTCCAATGAGCCTGGACGTGCCTGATTGCGACTGTACATTGACTCTGCATGGAGCCTAGTCGCCGAGGTCACTCAAGTCACGTTCAGACTGAACCCCAACAGACTAACCCTCCCCAGTCCCCCACTGACCTGCACTCACATTACTCCATCATGTTGTGATAGGACTTAGGAGTGCGTGAGAACAACACAGACATGAACACAAATTTACTGACTCTTTTGGTCAGATATCACCAAAACTCCTGAAGTTCTTAAGTATTCATGGCAGATTGAATACATTGCATCCAAGGCCACTCCAGCTGAAGCACACCCATGGCCTAGGGAAGGTCAAAGGAAGTGCACCATGGTCGAACTTGAGTCAGAGCTTTCACATTAGTCAAACAAACTTGACTTTTGAAGTCAAAAATGCTGCCCAGACTGGCTCACAAACAATCAGGACTTGGACCATAATCTCTATTTTGATTTTATTTGATGAACTCTAACTACACATCTTCATTGTTGAAATAGTGTTGATGTATGCCCTCACATTTGATTCACACTTCTTCCATGATGTGCCATGAGGCCCCATGGTGCACCAGGCCTCAAACATTTGCCTCACATTTGCCTCACATTTATGTGCAGAAGTTCACTGTCTTCATTTTGATGTGAACTCTACTCTCCTTTTTCATCTAGGTACTTCAATCAGATGATGTCACTGCCCATGTCCAGTAAGATAAGCTTCTCTTCCCCCTTTTACAGAGCGGGCAAAAGATAAGACAAAATAATTCAATAAAGCACAATGTCAATAAAGTGTTAATAGTGTCACAACAGTTATAATGTGCCAGTGAGTATTAGAAAGATAAAATACCCCTACACAAAAGTCAGCTGTCTGCTTTGTTCATTGGTGATCCTGATAAGCTTATGCTGATTTGTTCTTTCTGATTAGTGGAAGTTTTGCTGCAAAGTGACATAGCTTTTAAACAAACAAATAAAAACAACATCCTGTACTCTCCAAATCTTTATTTCAGCATGCACATTTCTGGATGACCACTGTCAGTATTCATCCCCTTTTCATACATAAAAATATATCAACAAGGGAACTTCAGAGAGATGGAGACAAACTGAGACCTATTACTACATTAACTACATCTACAAGTCCAGCTTCTTGTTTTCAAAGGTTAGAGGTGTCCGCAGTTGCTCATTGGTGGACCCGGTGAGAGGAGGTGTGACTGGCCAGATGCAGCAGCCTGAGGATAATGTCATTGGGGTCGCTGCCTTCAAACTGGCTGACCTGGTCGTCTCCTTCTTCGTCCATGATACAGGACTGGTCTGTTGTGCAGCTCTCTGTGTCAGAGAGGTAAGAAAAGACAACGTGTTGTAATCAGGTAAAGTGTTGTAGGAGTACAAACAGAGTGGCGAATAATCAAAACAAAGGTCACAGTGATTAATGCTGCACGGCTTCAATACATACTGCTATTTAAGGGTAGAGAGGCGATTTTATGGCCGGTTATAAAACAGGAGGGAATTAAAACACGTCTCTTTATTTCCTATTAAGGCAAACAGATACCGAGTTAGATGGCTGATTACTGCACATGCCTCACAGCAAGAAGATTGCTGTGTTCTCCTCGTGCCTGTGTAGGTTTTCTCTAGGTTTCCTCCCACAGACCAAAAATATGCTTGTTAAATCTGTCTGTGCACGTGGCCCTGGGATCGGCTGGCAACCGGTTCCCCCAGTACCCTGCCTAATGTCAGCCAGGCAAGGCTCCAGACCCCCTGCAACCCCGAAAGAGAGATAAGTGATATAGATGATGGATAGATGGATGTTATTAAAGCCTAAACCATTGCTGCAGGACTTAGTGTCAGGAAAAATAATCAAATGAGTGCTACTGTAACAGCCTTTGAAACATACCTCCACCATGATTGACTTGTTTAGTTAGTAAATGAAGCAACTCTAAACTCTATAAAAGTGTCAATAGCGCAACAAAGGCTTTTGTCACTGACAAGGACAGTCAGGGCATAAATCCAGCCTGTGACTCCTTACATGAATGTCATGCAAGCACTAATGAATAAAGAAACGCGGAAATCCATGAAACTGCATCTGGTCCAGTGTTTACTCAAGCATGTCCCATAAACTGAGAATGTTTTCATTCACACCCAGTGAGTACTCCTTAAAATCACTGAAAATATAAGTGCATGTATAAAAAACAAACAAACAATAAAATGTCTATGCAGGTTCACAGACATCCAGGTCACAGTTATCCAACACTGATCAAAATGGGCTGATTCAGATTCTTGAAGACATTTCCTGTTTGGACCTTTACATTCAGTCATTTGAAGTCTGACATCTTACTTTTGCTTAATCATGTCATCCAAGCTCTTATTTAAAATGTAAAAATCACTTTAAGTTGCTTTATACATGAAAAATGCCATATTTGCCTTGATTTGCCCTGAAAATACTACCTCTGCTTCTGAGCAACATATCAGATGGCAGTGCTGCACTCAGTGATCAAATAATGGTAAAATACAATATGATGTACTATGAAAGACTGTACTGAATCACTAAAGAGCAATTACAAACTGCTAAACTTTAGTCAATATGACAACTTTGCTTATAATACTTAAGTATTTGTTTTAATGAGTTAAATACTAAGTGAATGCGAAATAAGTTTGTTTTAACAGTGTTTCAGGCTCCTACGCGGCTGCAGCAGTTACCAGCATAAAAATAACTCCATGCATGGTTATACAATGTTGTCACTCATGGTCTTGATTACTGTTGTGGCATCTATAGAAGTATCAGTATAAATTAGATTAGCTTTAGATCTACTTAAGACTTTTACTTTCAAGAATGTCATGAAATCTGACTGTTTCCTCCACCACAGCTCGCTCTCTGACCTGCATCACAGCAGACTCCTGAGGCGGCGCAGTGACCTCCCTCTGATCCACAGGGTCTCCCTCCCACCTGGCAGGGGGTCAGCAGGTAGTTCTCCTCCACACAGTGAGCGGTTTCTGGGGACCCCAGCAAACAGCCCAGGCCCTCTCCACAGCAGATACTGGGGCCGAAGCAACGCCCTCTGTC
Organism: Cetoscarus ocellatus; assembly: GCA_037902135.1. Lineage (NCBI taxonomy): Eukaryota > Metazoa > Chordata > Actinopteri > Labriformes > Labridae > Cetoscarus > Cetoscarus ocellatus. The sequence goes on from JBAMNC010000412.1 coordinate 1,622,081, forward strand.
TCCAGGGCCACACGCCATGCACTGCATGAGGAAAAGATAACTGTTACTGTCGAGGTAAGGCTTTTTACATGGTGACTATTTTTGTTTCACTTAGCATTTCCCTCTAAACTAATCAACTTTTTGTGAAAAAAAAACTTGGATCAGAAAAAAAATCTGCGAATGATACTCATGCAAATGATACAATTTAGCTTTTATTCTGATTCCAGTGTATCTACACCATGCACTGTCCTAATTCAATAAATATAATAAATGAAATACTTTGACATGTAGCCAATGGCAGAGCATCCCTATTCAAACCAGTATGACCCACTCTGACAGTGAGGGACTGACAGTATTTGTACTTTTATTCACACTTTCAAACTTATCACACTTAACCTTCTGAAAGATGTTACATTCTTGTATAAAATTAATAGAATGGCAACAGAAATCTCCTTGAATTAGGTCCTCAAGAACAATACATGAAGACATCTAAAATCCAAAGAACAAACAAAGAGAAATGCACCGCAGTTATTCAGCAAATAAAGGTACCAGCAGCCATCTCAACCCAATAAGATGATTTAATACTCAAAACCCACCTGTTCAGGACTGAATATTCCACTAAACAATAACCTGCCATTTACATCCCCACGTCTGTTTTTTCTGTTGTGTTTTACTGATTTTATTGTTCTATTGTTTATTTTATTATTGTTGTGATCTTTTAATCTTGTACAATGTCCTTTAATAACCTGAAAGAAGCTTTTGAGTAAAATTTATTGTTATCATTACTAATAAGTTTATCACCTCTAATGAGCGAAAGTGGGCACTAATCATGAAAATTTGAACTTTACCACTAATCAACCAATAAACAAGCCAATGACCTCAGTACCAGTAAATCAGCCCACACCATAAATAAATAACTGATGGTAACATTAGTTTAAATCAGTAATATAGTCAGAGAAGTGACCTGTACCACAAATCGCCCACAGCCTGTCAGCACCCTGTACTGCTCCCATTGCAACATAAATCATGTACAAAAGTGAATAGTTCTGATAAGCTAATAATGTTTGAAAATTTATATAGCAACCTCTGCCACTAATGTGCTCATGGGGGGGGGAGTAAGGGTAACCTTGGGTGTAAAAAAAGCTTTCAGAATCTGGTAGATGGAGAACTGTGGTATTTTTAAAATGATTTTTCACATTCAAAATCATTCATTCATTCATTCATTCATCTATTTTCTATACCGACCATCCCTTTCCGGGTTGCGGGGGGGCTGGAGCCTATCCCAGCTGTCATTGGGCGAGAGGCGGGGTACACCCTGAACCTGTCGCCAGTCGATTGCAGGGCACATTCAAAATCAGTCTTTAGAAAACTAACCCCGTCAATTAATGGTTCATGGATGAGCAGACGTGTGTCTAGCTCTGTCAAATAGTCATAGATTTTTGAATGACCAATCACAGGGGTGTCCAAACTATGGCCCAGGGCCAAATGCGGCCCGCTGCCCATTTAGAACTGGTCCCTGAACTAGTTGAATGAATAAGGACATTTTGCTTACAGCAGCAAAACACATCAATCATGCTAGTTTTCTGCAATATTTACTTTGTCACGACGTCTCATTTGCAAAGTATATTGCAATATTCATCTTCAAGCACCGACATTCTTGCAGTTTACTCTTGTTTTGTGTCTGACAGTGAAGACAAGCAATCAGTGTTACAAGAGCCCCTTGACACGTGATAACCCACCCTAAACCCTAAAAGTTAAACTTATTTATACTAAAAGTGAGGTGCAGCAAGTAACTCAGTCATCCATGTATTCCTCTTTCTGCGGCCCTTGATGTAAAAAGTTTGGACACCCTGACCAATCAGATTTTAAGGGTATCTTTGGCCCTTACTAAATTGTACTTTTTTATATTTGTCAGTGATCCTGAAGATTCAAAAACAAGGCAACTGGACTGTGTAGAGTTTGCAGTCCAGTTGCCTTGTTTTTGAATCTTCAGGATGACCATGACCTGGATGAATGAGAATCTACACGGACGTATTTGTCAGTGATCATTTTTTTTTTATCTTTGAAAACAAAAACTATGTTTTTGACCTAGTATGGCTCTGTATCTATGGATCAGTGGTAGAGTATGTTGCCTCTCAACCTAAGAAAAGATGTTTGATCCCTAACTGCAGTCACATTTCAGTGCGACACTTAACCTATGAATGCTCCCGCACTTAAATGTCAAAACTGACTGACATTTATTTGGCATAGCCACCTCAGCCATCATGATGCAAATGGGTGAAAGTAAAAATCACTACAAAAGCTTAAGTCTAGTCTGTTTTCTATAACTTCACATGGGATGATGAACGGCAATAAAATCAGCTCACCTTGCGCTGTGGTGCGTCCATGATGGACCTCTTCCCTCCAATTGGACAGTTGGAGATGTAACATGCTGAACAGACAGACAGAAGGAAAAGTAGGCACACAGACACAGTGGCTCCAGTCATTTCTGCAAAGAGAGTAGAGGACACATGGAAAAACAAAGTAGTTAAAGTCCAAATTTACAAAATTAAAAGCTCAACTCTAAGATCCATAAACTCACTTGTTTTTGGTTGCTTTATGACCAGAAGATTTCAAGTGTTTGTCTCAGGCTTTCCTGGTTCTTCTTCTGTCCTCGTCGCCTCTGACATTTCTTTTATACCTGCAGAGCATCTTTTAGAGAGTGACACAGAAACCCAAAAGCCACTTAGTGATCCTTAATGAAACCTTTTAAGTTTTTGTCACCTTTAGAGATGAAGATGACCACCGGGCAAGCTTAAGGTCAAAATAGCGACGTGGTTCTGCGGCCTGCTTTGCTTCTCACCATTGCAAGTCATTAAGGACAGGCCTGTGCTTCGTGACCATGCATGAAGGAGACGATGGAAAAGTCAGAAAGGTCAAGAAGTAAATCAGGAGATGAAACTAAGCTGTAAGGATGAGAAGGTACATCTGTGGTTTTATTGAAGAGACGTTCTTCTCAAGTTTAATGTATTTCATTGATCAATAAAACATTCAAAATTACAGATTTTGCCTCATCTTTAGACTCAGAAAATAAAAACTAGATCTACTGTGATTTTATGCCTTAGCCAGGTATTTATCATCATAGATTGAAAGAACAGTGGTGGGTCACTTGGCCTCTGACCTTATACCCCCTTAATTTGATCAGTTCACTGTCAAGTCAGAGTGGGAACAAGTGCAAAATTTGAAATCCCTCACAGACTGAAGTGAAGTATAAATACAAGGTCCCAAGACTTTTGACCCTGTCCCTCCAAAATTCTACTGATATGTCCTTGAGTGCAAAACAAAAAAAATCTGCAAGGCATTTTAGAGATATAATGACCTATGACCTTTAAAGTCTAAGCAGGCTATCCTTCAGTGCAAGAGGCCTAATATGCAAAGACGAACAGAAATCCTCAAACACTTGATCCATATAAATAACTATAAAACCTTGACCTTGACCTTTGGCCTACTTCCAATCTAGTCTTTTTATAATCATGTCATGATGGATATTTGTGCAAAATTTAGATATATAATATTTCCATATAAGCAAGATGGCATCCCACAGCTGCAACTGATTTGACAGCTGCATCTCAAACACATCTCGGAGGTGCTCAGTTTGTTTGAGATCTGGTGGGTATGGGGCCACTGGAGTTCAGTGAAGTCATAGTTTGTGTTCCAGAAACCAGTCTGAGATGATTTGAGCTTTGTGACAGGTAATAAATAAGACTGCTGAGTGTAATTGTTCTTTTATGGCTTTATCTTTTGGCCCTTAGGAGCATAAAGTGCTGTGCATGTGCATGCCTTCTCCATAGATGGTTGTGCCGGAAGAAACTGCCATGGACTCATTATGCAGAATCAGTTGATGTATTATTACTCCATGTTGCTCTCATTTTGCCACAGCCAAAATCTCCCAAACTGCTTGGGCCAGTGTCCTCAAAAAAGTCACCATTATTGCAAGTTTTTACTTAGTGAAAGAGATCACTTGTCATTACGGAGGATCATGAGGAGAAAGTGTTGCGTTTACTCATGTTATTGAGTTAAAAAGGGAGAGGAGATGGTCATAACAGCCACTAAATCAAGAGAGGACATGACAAGCAGGAGGATCATTTACCTGTAAGGGCAATTCTGATGATAGATAAGGAAGTGTGGGTTTTATATAAGAAAAGATTTTAGAATAGCATGTTATTAGCCTGTTCTTAAACCAACATCAACTGTAGACCCTCAAAGTATATTTTACATCATGCTAGCTCTGCAGACACTTGTGGCCTTGTGAATGCATCAAGCATAAAAATGGCTTAAGGCCCAGACAGTTTACTACTTTTGCCTGATGGTAAAAACTCAGTTGGTGACAAGTAATTCAAAAGAATGCAGTAGAGAAACCTGTTTGTTGTGTTTTGCTTTTTCAGGCCATATTACAGGAAAAAGAGACGGGAAAATGTAAAAAGATGTTTGGAAATTTCACAAGACAAAGTCTATCTCTTAACCTTGGCCTTCAAACCACCATCTCTTTTCACTCAGAGTGTTTTTGGTTTATCTGCTGTTTATAAATAAACACACCGACGCCAAAAATACAATCACACACTTACGCATGTTCCCTCTTCTAACCATGGAGTCATTAATTTGTGGCAGAAACCGACACACACCTTGTGTAGGTCACAGGTTGATCGGTGTAATGAACTAATTAAGTCAGCTAATGATCCTCCACATCTCATAAAAGAGGACCTCACCCTTTCAATGATATGAGCTCAATTACAGTGGCTCCCTCCTGACGCACTAACTATCGCCTCATCTCAATTAAGAGCAAGTTTATCAGAAGTTGGACTTTGAGACGTGGACTGATTTCTTCAGATCATAAAACATGAAGATAAAATCATGATATTAAGACAAATAAGTGACAGTTAAGTATCAGACTGATAGGATGTAAACAGAGCACACTCCTGCCTCCCGGTGGCAGTTCTGACAAATGTAAACAGTTTGGACTGTCACATTTTACAGTCTGTTTTTATTAGTTACTTTACAGAAACTCAAATTTAAGAGAGTGTATTAGTGTAATTTATGGTCAAAGGTGCCCCCAAATACTCAGTAAGTTCAGGTTAACATTTTATTTCAAGATCTTAACATTACAGAAGGTCAGTTTTTCTCCTAACAATTGAATATCTGTCAAAGTAGCCCTCAAATTTCAAGGGAAAATTTCCAGTAAAATACTATATATTTCTATCTTTTGATAAGAGACTTAATGATATTAGTAATAACAATACCCTCTTTCATTTCAATGTTTTATTTTATTAAAACCATACATTTATTCATCTTTACATTAAAGTACCACTAATGAAATATCCCTTAAATATGTGTTGTTCACACACAACTGCTGTAAGTTTACAAAAAGTGACCTCTTCAGTTCACTGTCAGCTACTGATTAAAGTGCACCAGTTTTTGCTTATGCATCAGAGAACGATTTGCTTAAAAGTTATGCAAATGCGTTTACTTGAATTTTTTGGTGAAATTGAACAAACAGCAGCCAAATCTTTTCTCACATTAACTGAGGTGAACTGGGATCACTGCACGTCAGATGCACGTGTGTTTGAATGGCACAAAAGACTTTGTGAAGGCAGACAGAATGTCCAAGACAATGATTGTCCCGGGCACCTATGCACGTCAAAACTTCTGAGAACACTCCACAAATTGAACAAATTGTTTGAAATGATTGACAAATTAGTTTAAGAATGAGCAGAAATGGTCTCCATTGATAAACAGTTTGGCAAATTTTGCATGAAAATTTGAACGTGGCAGAGTTTGTGCCAAAGCTGTCCCAAAACTTCTGAATCCTGATCAAAAGGAAAAACTAAAGCAAATTTGTGCAGACATTTTGGAATAACCAGAAGGAAACATATTTTTTAAAGAGGAAAATGGATCTTCAAAACAGATCCTGACGTAAAACTGCAGTCAGTGCACTGGAAAACACCATCGTCACTAAGGATGAACAAAGTCAACAAAGCAGACCAAAGGCCATGTTGGTTGTTTTCTTTGACATGAAGGGTTTCATTTTGGAGTAGTGGGCTACAGAAGGGTCAACATTTAATCAACACTATAACAAAAAAATTCTCGAAAAACTGTGAGAGAAAGTCTGAAGAAAGAGACCATAACTGGGAAATAATAGTTTTATTCTTAATCAAGACAATGTGCCAGCTCACACTGTGCTCTCGGTTAAACAGTTTCTGGTACGAAGACAAATCACAGTGCTTGATCGACCTAACTGTTCTGACCCTGTGTGAATTTGTCCTTTTTCTTACGTTAGGGCAAAATAACTGTTTTGAAAAGTTCATATCATACTTCTTTAGTTTAGTTTTAGATTCATATGCCCAATTTTCAGCAGCGCTGTGGCTAAACAGGGTGTGTGCGTGCCTCACAGCAAGAAAGTTGCTGGTTAAAATCCTTGGTCAGTCAGGGCCTTTCTGTGTGCAGTTTGCATGTTTTCCCTGTGCATGCCTAGGTGCTCTCCGGGCACTCCAGCTTCCACCAACAGACCAATAAACCATGCTTTTTACGTTAATTAGTCTCTCTTAATTGCCTTTGAGTGTACATGAGTGTGCAAATGGTTGTCTATCTCTCTATGTGGTGATTGGCTGGTGACCCATCAAGGGTGTGCCCTACCCCTCGTCCAGAGTCAGTTCGGATAGTCTCCAGCCCCCCACAACCCTGAAAGGCAAATTAGGAATAGGTAATGGATTGATGGGTACTAAATAGTGTGTTCAAAATGTTTCTTATATATTTAAGTAATTAAATTAATATTTATCACCTCAAGTTGAAAAGTTGCAACTCAAACTGAACATCAAGCAGCCTACCTTGAGCTGAATAAGCTGATTGAGTTTTTTGTTACCCATTAAAGTTTTGTTCTTTTTCCAGCAAACTGAAATCATGTCACATTAAAGTAAAATCACACAGATTTTAAACTCTATCTAGATGTTTTTACTCAAGTGTGGAAAGAGTAACAGAGCTAAGTTAAACACACTCTGATCATCATCCCTCACTTGATCACACTTCAGAGCAGCTACCATTTAAATCACATTGTTTTTCTGGTGAACCATCACATCTTTGCTCTCCCTGGTTCCTTTTTACGCTTTTCAAATCCCTATTTCATGGAGAAATGGAGATGTCTATCTAGTGTTTCCTTATTTTTCTGCAGGAAGGCACTCGGCTTGTTGACTTCCTCTCCCCTCCCTTCCTTCCTTCTCTCCGAAGGTACTCATCTGAAAAATGAGAACAAAGTGATTGTTCCTGTTCTCTTTCTTAAGTCACTTCAAATGCTATCCGCGGACGAGCGACTCATTGTCAGGAGAGTTGTGGAGTGAGCAGGAGGGAGACAACGCAGGTACAGCAGCAGCAGCAGCAGCAGCAGCAGAAACACATAAGCCACAGCATCACTGAACACACACTCTGCTGGTAAGTTCCTCACACACAAACACAAACACACTCTGACTGCTGCAGCCTCACACTAACACGCTTACATGGCATTGACTGGCATGTGAGGAGGGGCTTCACTTAAATGGATTGTTTGGAATGCATGGACGGGCAGGGGTCTCTGCAGAGAGCACCTTTAGAGGGAGAAATGGACAGCACAATATACAGGAGAGTCTTATAAACTGAATAAAGATAAACATAATGAGGATGATTTAATCTTGATTTAAATATTTGTAGAAATGTTGAATTATATTTTTTAAATCTGCATGTGATTTACTTTTCCTCTGTGCCACCAATGATACATCACTCCACCTCTGTTGCTTCATGTAAATTCTCATTGTTTACAATGTTTATTAATTATTCAGTGACATTCACGGTTTTTAAGTTTTTTTTTCACAACTTAGGCTTGAAAATGATCTTCTATGAGAACACGTTGTTTCTTTGATTAATTGATTGATGTTTACCTTTCAAGCCTGTGAGACGCAAAAAAAATGTTAAAAACAAACAGAAACTTGAGCATCACAGTTTGAGTGATTTCCAAAAGAAGATGAAAGTATCATCCTATTTGGAAGAGGTATATTCTTGAAAATGTAAGTTAGAAACACCATGATGATGATGATGATGATGATGATGATGTGACATATTTTGATAAAATAAACAATATAACAAGTGCTCCAAAAGCACAAACCTCCGCCGAGGCACTTCTGGCATGCTTGGCAGAGTTGTTATTGAAATTGTGGAAAACTGATATATCCTGCAATGTCAACAAATTCTTTAAAAAAAATCCCAGATTCACTCCTGAAATCAAATCACCACCAAAATCTAACAATGCCTTGTTTTATGACCAACAATCTCTGAAAATCTAAACAATATCATGCGAGAGCTTTGGAGCTTTGTTGGACGATGTGGAAAACTGTCCTATATCGCAATGTTATTGAATCGTTTAGAAAATTCCTGGATACACATCTGGATTCAGATCACCACCAAAATCAAATTATTGCTGCATTGTGCCATGGCCAACATTCACTTAAAGTTTAATCAAAATCAGTTAAAAACTTTTTGAATAATTGGTGACAATGTAGAAAACTACCCTACCTTAACTTTTTTAGTTATCTTGCTAACAGACAAACATACAAATGCTAGCAAAAAACAAATATCCGTGACAAAGGTAATAACATGTTTACATTTGGTTCACAAGTGCTGAAAATAAATAATAAAAGCTGGAATGATTGGAGCCCTGACAGACAGTGTGAGGAACAAAACAATGCATCATAATGTGGGTGCACATTTTTGAAATGCAATAAACTCTAAATCTAGTTTTCTTTCTGAGAATTAATGACACAAGTTGTAGAGGGAAGAATAGCTGCAGCTAATAGGGATCCTAATAATCTAAACCAAATCAAATGATCAAGTATGTTGTGTCACAAACTGGGGTCTGAGCCACTCTGAGGGGCCAGGCCAGAGATCTCAGGGGGCTTGAGGCTCAGTCAGCTGATGTCATCAAGATTTACATAGACTCACTATGACACTGATAAGATACTAACCTCATTTTGTCTTCAAAGGTTTTTGAATAAGTGTGTGTTGGCCCAGTGTATATATATATACATATATATATATATATATATATATATATATATATATACATATATATATATATGTGTGTGTGTGTGTGTATGTGTACATATATATGTGTATATATATATATATATATATATATATATATATACATATATGCTTTTGAGTAAACATGGAGGTCAAAATATAATGCAAAGTTATCCAGCAAATGCGTGAATATAATATAATGAAATGTCAATTGTTTAAAAATATAAAACTAAAGGTCTCCATACACAAATTTATATGCAAAAGGTGTATTTATTTTGTTTTGTTTTTCTTTTTGCACACCAGTCAAAAGACCTCTTTAGGACTCTTCCAAAAAAGAGGTGACAGTTCTGTCTTATCTCAAGTAAATTAATGAACAGAGAGCAAAATATTGTGGCAATTAAAAGTGTGCACAAAATATTAGCAAATTTGTTTGTTTTTGGACCAGAATTTTAAGAATTTTGTTTTTGCCATTGATTTTTAAAATACCTGTATAGATAAGAACATGCAGCTCTAAGTACTTGTGAACCACAAGATATTAGAAAACAGCAAGAGGTCAGTGACAAAAGGCTGCAACAAGAAGAAAAAGACCCAAATAAAGAAATTGTGACCTGAAAAACTAAATCATTGTGTTGTTTAATCTATACATTTGTAAAAATACTTTATCATAAAAGATTTTTCTCTCTCTTCTTTAAGTGGTTTATTCATCAGCAGGGGGATGCAAAGTTGAAGCATGTAACATGTGGAGAAGAACTTCTGATAATTTAACAGTTGTAGGCTGAAAAAGTTACTCAAAGATAAGCTCTTAGCTATTTACAAGAATGTCATTGATATGCATGACGATGATAAGCATGATCCAGATTTTATGCAGAAGTAAACAGTTCCTCTCTGACTATCATTATCTTTCTAACTTTAACTATCTTTTACTCCAAAATACGTCACAGTGAAGATGTTATTCACAGGTCTGTGACTTTCAAACATAGATACACTTACTCTCTTATCTGCTATTGAACCAGATCCAGACCTCAGATTGTTCACAGAAACACAGTTTGAACATGGGGATCTTATCATTGGTTTAGAAAATGAGAAGTTCTACCTGCAAAAGAAAAAAAAAGATGAGTAGATCAGGAAAAAACACTCATGGAGAAGTGAAAAGAGTGCAGGAGGTAGAGGTGAATGTTTCAGATAACTTCCTAATTTCAGGAGAGGAGGAGGTGTGTGAGAAAGAAAGAAGTGAAACGTTTCAGGTTAGAAACAATGTGTGTTTGTCTAGGTGCAACTTTTACTGTAACTTCTACAGAAACCATCAAAGACGTACATTCACATCATGCAAAACAGACATAACGAATGCAGAAGCATCAGCTGCGCCTCTGTGAAATTTGAATATGACATCTGAATATATGGTTGCATGAGAATCACCAGAGACAAAGGGGATCAAAAAACACATAAATAGAGGGGGGGGGGGGGGGGGGGGAAAAAGACATATATTGCTTTACTTGAATGTTTTTGACTGAGCTTCTTCATTTTTTTCTTCAATTTGACCCACAAAATTGACTCAAACAAAATGTCCCCTAGAAGAGCTCCAGACTTCAGAATTTTGAACCAGTTTGTTACCTTGCAAATGAGAATTAGAATCACATATTGATTTCTTGGAGAAAATATGGTCTTCATGGTTGCTTCTACAGACAATACAGCAGTAAGAAGTGCATAGACAGAAAAATAAATACAGAATAATGTGGAAAACTTAAATATCAATGCAAGATAAGCCCAAAAGCACAGAAAAATGATGGAAATGTGGCTGTATGCAAAAGTGCAGTCTATTGCACATGATGCAAAGTAAAAGACGATAATATGTTTATTCTCAGCTTTGCAAATATAGCTAAGATAATTTGTTGATAATATAATCCAAATGCTTCTTTTTTCTTAATGCAACATTTCTAAACATATGCTTATTGTAGCATGATACAAACTGAGAAAAAAATGAAAGACTGAGAAAAATGTACCGTACATTTTCTTCTACATCCAACAACAACACCAATACCCAAACATCTCGGTGTGTCCTGTTATTTTCATTCAGGCACATTTGAAAGACCTCCCTCTGGAGCAACAACATGCTTTTCCAAAATGTTTCCCATATTCTATTTGGTACCACCCTGAGAATACCTGGATGTGTAAAATGTGTAGGTCTACCTGAACTCCTAAGGACAGACGGGTCCACTTGGTACCAAGGCTGCTTACAAGGGGGGATAAAGGGGGAAGCTTTCTGAGGCCCATGGAGGTCGAAGATAAAATAGTGATAAAATAGTCCAAAATACTGGAGCAATGACAACCAAAACATGTTTTCCACTAAAATATCCAACATTCAATTCTGAACCAATAAAAGTATATTTTCCAATCACTGTTTATTAGAAAAATTAGAACAACCCCATCCACTTAAATGGCATGAGCCTATTTCTTTCTTTCGTTCTTCCTTTCTTTCTTTTCTTTCTTCTGGACAGGCCTACTTGGCACCCCAAAGTTACCCTCAAAAAAGGGGAGTCAAAAAGTAGGATAGCACTGACACATTACTTTATTATGTCCCACCTTTTAGTCAAACCAAAACTAACTGTGTATCATGGCAAACCAAACATAATCAAACTGCTTGGTAGAAACCCATCATAAACATGCCTCATGGAGCAATAACAGTCACATGAGTGATATTGTTTTACTGAGTAGATTGTGCCTATTGTACAGCGGTGCAGTGAGTAGCACTGCAGCCTCCCAGCTAGAGGGTTGCTGGTTTTAATCCTGGTCAGGTTCTTTCTCTGTGATATTTGCATGTTCACTCTGGGCACTCTGTGCAGTCTCTCAAAAAGCATGCTCAGTAACTTTATTGGTGACTCTGAATTGCCTGTCAGCATAAGTGTGTCAAGTTGTTAGTATCAAGATGTTGGTTGTGTGATTACCTGGTGACCAGCGGGGTGAAGATATGACTGTGATCTGGCTTACACTGAGTTTGTTGAATGAGTAAAACATTTGTCTGCTGAGGAAATCATGATGGTGTTCTTTCTTCAGGAGTATTTTGCATATTCAGTTCAAAATTTAACGAGGGGTCAGAGATACTGCACCAGAGGTTCCAGCGATAACTTTGGGTGATGCTAAACTTCCTCCCCTGTGTCTGATTCCTTTAAACCACCTGTTAAATCTTTTCTTCACAGAGGGAGAAGATGGAAACAGACAGAACGAGCTTCCCACAAACAAGAAGTTCTTCCCTCACAGATGAACTGAGACAATCATCTCAGCACAGTTTCTACCTGAGACCACCTCCTCTTTATATCAAACCCCCCAAATTCTCCCCTCACAGATATCCCAGTATTTCACCCACCAGTGACACCTTCAGCGCATTCGGCCCCCCTGCTTTCTTCCCCATGCTTGGTCCCAGTTTCAACCACAAGGATGGATCCCAAAAATGCAGAAGAAGTCCTTTCAAAACAGAAAACCAAGAAAGTGAAACCCCTGACAGAAAGGAAGAGGGAGTTGAGGAGGAAAGGCAGAGTAAGAAGACAATGGACCTCACCCATAATCCCTTTTCTCTCCCTCATCCTCATGTCACCTCCCTGTCTCCAAAACTCGTCCCTGGTATGATTGAGCTGAACAGACTGCAGCCCCATCACAGATCACCTGGTATGAATCTGCCCGTGCAAGTGAAACAAGAACCCCTCGGCAGCTCCCCAGTTTGGCCTCCATCCCCTCTCCTCCTCCACCCTCCTTTCTTCCCGTCCCTCCACCACAGCCTCCTCCCTTACCCCTTCTTCATGCCCAGCCCTGTCATGCACCTCTCCTCTGCATCTTTCTACCCAAGAGAGAGCTCCAGCGCCCGACATCACAGCCGAGAAGGACCTCCTCGCAGCGGGACGACCAGTGCAGAGAAACTTGGCATTAACATCCATGTGGACGACAGTTACTACGTCGACGTGGGGGGAGACCAGAAGAGGTGGAAGTGTCGCATGTGTGAGAAGTCCTACACCTCCAAATACAACCTGGTCACACACATCCTGGGACACAACGGCATAAAACCACACGGGTGTCACCTGTGCGGGAAGTTATTTAAGCAGCTGAGCCACCTGCACACACACCTGCTCACACACCAGGGCATGAGGCCGCACAAGTGCCAGGTGTGCCACAAGGCCTTCACCCAGACCAGTCACCTGAAGAGGCACATGATGCAGCACAGTGATGTGAAGCCCTACAGGTACTTCAGGGTTTATAAGCAATTGATTCCAGCCATTACCTTTTTTTATACTTAACTGGTTTTCTGCCTTCTTTCAGCTGTGGTGTGTGTGGCAGAGGTTTTGCTTATCCCAGTGAGCTCCGGGCCCACGAGCTGAAGCATGAGAAAGGTCAAGAGAATGTGTGTGTGGAGTGCGGTCTGGATTTCCCGTCTCTGGCGCAGCTCAAGAGACACCTGACGGTCCATCGTGGCCCAACTCTGTACAGGTGAGCTATAAAGTGATTCTGCCTTTGCTGAAATTTCTCAATGGTTTTTGTTAAACTAATGAGTAAACATGTTGTTAAACAAACTGCTTCAGTCTCCTGTGGAGAAAGAGATGAGAAGATAGATACCAATCACTCCTGCACACAAGAGGGACTGTTCAATATATACTTTACAGGTTATATTTCACTAGTCCATCTAGTAAACAACTGTTTGTTGTGGTCAGAACATTTCAAAAACATATCCGGCAGATTATTGGGTGATTGTACCATCAATCATGTTCATTACAGGCCATCAGATAATGTAGTAGGCCGGTGCTACTGTTGCAGTGTAAAATACAAAATGTAAGCCACCTCAAAAAACAAACTCTCGCCAAACATGTTGGAAGTGGAGCGAGACTATCCTTCCTATTGAGAAGTGCTTTCAGTGATGTTTTTTGTTTTTCATAGACTGAAGCTTGACAAGATGGCTGATCTGACCCGTGCACTACATATGTAGCCAAATTAGCAATCAGTTACCGACCTTGGCAACAAATGCCTTATGTTATGCAAAATACACTTTTTGTTGTTTTTACACAAAAAATGTGACCATGGCCTATCTAAAACCCCCAAAACATGAGAAAAATTCCTCCTTAATCTGTGTTGCTTGCTCCATCTCTCAGAAAATATGTGCACAAACAGTTCAGTAGAGCACAGCACTTGAAAGCTCAAGCCACATCCACTTCATTAGAGAAGCTAATCAGAGACATCTCATGGGTATTTGGACTAAACAGTCTGTTCTAGGTGAGGTGGGAACAGCGAGGTTATAGAGTTGCCAAAATTCAACATATGTGTGGATATTTGGGCAAAAACTTAAAAGATATATTCTGAGCACATCTGGGGCCAACATTAACTTGTTAAAAAAGATTTAAGTACAGACCCTTTAAGTAAAAAAACTACCCTTGCTTACAGCTGTCATTGATTTTGTCTCTAAAAGCTAGTAAAGCATCAAGATAAAGGGAAATAAGAACATTTAAAAATGTCAAGAATAATGATTAAAAAGACAAGAGGAGATGAATTTAAAACAGCAAACAGAAGCTGAAATATGATAAAATATTAAAACACTAGCCTAAAAGTTACATTGCAGTTGTTTTTATGAAAAATGTATTCTACCATCATTCATTATAGTGATTCAATAAAAAACAACTTAAGATACACTGAAAACAAGCATCATCAAAAACACATCAGGATTGAGTGCTTTCAAAGACATCCACTCAAAAATGTAACAATCTTTGGTTTAGAAGTGCAAGATTTTCACCGTCTAGCATTTCAGTGGATAGAGAAGGACATTGGGGAAAAATATGGAACAACACATGGGGAAGGGACCACAGTTCAGATTTAGACCCAGGCTGCCGAAGACTAGCTTTCATACTTGACATACGACCTAAATAGAAGATCATTGGCACTGCTGAAGATTGATTTTCCTTAGTCCATTTAGAGTTATGTACCACAGTGTGCTACCAGATCACACATCAGGGTTTCACCAACCTTCTCATTTAACTCTAAAAATACCAAAAAGCCCATTTCTGTGAACATTGTATATCTTTTATCATCTGTTATCTTCCTCTCTTTGTGCAAAGAGATTATTGTACACCTTTTGTTCCTGCAGGTGCACAGAGTGCCAGAAGACTTTCCAGTACCCGAGCCAGCTTCAGAACCACATGATGAAACACAAGGACATCAGACCGTACATCTGCAGTGAGTGTGGCATGGAGTTCATCCAGTCCCACCATCTGAAACAGCACACACTCACCCACAAAGTAAGTTTATTATGACATTATAACAGAGGGAAAATGCATTCTGTCTGTGTTTTTTCGAGGTGTTTGGAACATAAGAAAGATTTTTCGGTATCAAATGATGCTTTTTTACTGTACAACATTTAAGTTATTCTTTGAGAGCAGCTGGAGATGGAGAAGTTGTGTAATTCCAACAAAAGTTCTGGCTCATGATGCTTCTTTTAACCCCTTTATCTTTACAGTCTTTGTGTCTCCTTTTTCGAAAACTCTGTGATTGAATGTGAATGATTTTACACACATGGCCTTACTAACAAAACTTTGGGCACTGAAGAATTAAAATGGGGCTGATAAAATAAAGACAACTCATCTGTAGGACTGTTCACCACATATCTCACACCTCTACTCTTCCATTCTGTCCGTCCTCAGGGGGTGAAGGAGCACAAGTGTCGAATCTGTGGCCGTGAGTTCACCCTGTTGGCCAACATGAAGCGTCATGTCCTCATCCACACCAACATACGTGCCTACCAGTGCCACATGTGTTTCAAGAGCTTCGTCCAAAAACAGACTCTGAAGGCTCACATGATCGTCCACTCTGACATTAAGCCATATAAATGCAAGGTTGGTCAGATAAAACATGAACGATTTGTCTTTCAACCTACTGTTGAGAATGTTTATCCATATTTGTTTCTTGATTAGAAATAAATGAGTAAAATAAAAAAATGCTGATGTGGCCATAGCAAGGTAATGATGGACAATTTTAAGAGAAGAATACTAATCAGAAAATAAGTCAAACAAAAAAAATGACCTTTTCTTTTAAAGATGCAGAAATGAAGTCAGGTGAGGTATTAATTAACACATTTTTCAATATTAATATTTGTATAAAATCTTACTGTATATTTTTTCACAAGCGAAGCACCTAAACATCAATGGCCACCACTGAAACACCAAGTTTTTTCAATCATTAGGGGTGTGAACATACCTTAATAGCCATAAAAATGAAATATATAAACCAGATTTTAGACAAGTATGGACTCTTTAAAGTTGTCCCAGAAGAACGAAAATGTTAGCATCCTTAAAAAACAGATGTTAGAAAGGTTAACTGTTTACAGAAGGCATGCTAAGTTAGGGGTGGCAAGGTGACGTAGCAGGTAGTGCACATGCCTCACAGCAGAAAGGTCACTGGTTCGATCCATGGGTCGTGTGAAGGATTATTCTTAGTGAAGGATTGTTCTCTGCCCTCTACTCCCAGTCAGAATGATTAGATGGCTCACAGAGGACATCAATAATCACCCACACGTGTCTCTTTACCTGTTTCCATCCTTATTTATGTCTTGCTAATAGTGACATAAACCAGAGCTACAACTCTGAATCTTCCATGGAAAAGTTTAACATTTTTCAACTTTCATGCATGCTCAAAAACGCTGGAAAACCACAACAGAGAAAAACGCCTGGCAGGTGCTTTGTTACAGAACAATGGCAACTGGCAACACTTTCCAGCAACGTGTCTCTGCGTGATTGGCCCCTAAGGATGTCAGAAATGCCTTGGCAGTGGTGTATGCTCTCTGAGCACCTTTGGATTTTTGTTTTTTTTTTGTCTTTGCAAAAATTGTATACACTTTAAAAAGATACAAGATACATGGAGGAATATTTTCACCAATTAACAGAGGCCTTTTGGTGCCCATCTAGTGTGTATTAAGATGAAGAAACAGCTTTTTGGAAGTGAAGCTAAAATATTTGAATCTCCAAATACTGACTGGCACCAGTATAAGTCATCAATGCCACCTATTCCTTGTGAGGGTTTACCAAAATTGATCATATCATGTAGTTTTGTATGTATCATAGTAAGCTGGTATTATCTTGATGTACATGGAAGTGTTAATTTTTCAAGGTAGTTTTAACTTCTTTTGTCACTTAATGTGGAAAAAGGGAGGACTTGATGTCATGATCTCTTGACATAGAATTCTTCAGCAGCAGTCACTGAATTTTTCATAAACATGAGTGCCATGATCTCAGCACGGTGATGCAGCAGGCAGTGTGTGTGCCTCACAGCGAGAGGGTTGCTGGTTCACATCCCTGTCAGTTAGGAGTTTCCATGTTCCCCTCTTGTACGCATGGGTTTTCTGGAGGCTCCGGCTTCCTCCTACAGAGCAAAAACATGCTCATTGATGGTCCAGGGTCTAATGCAGTGCAGACCTTGCCTCTTTTGCATGCAGAAACTCAACAGAGAAACAGCTCATTTTACAGTCGAACTCTTGACTCCTAAATGTCGTCTGGTCAAGACTATCAAACCTGCAGGTGCAACTGTTAGTTTGTTTGTATTGATAATGAAGTCTGGCATTTTGTTGTAGCTGCATTTTTCTGGAGCCTCTGTTTTGACCTTGGTGTTTGGTTTGAGGACTCAGACGATGACCAGATAGCAGAGAGACTTTTTGGCAGAAGGACCCTCCTCGTCCATAGGAAGGATATCGCCGCACAAACTGCCTCTCTAACAATGGCCCGCCGGCCTCCCCGGAGAACAGGGCCCTCAAATAGATTTCATCTCGCTTTCTCTGCTGGTGGAGGGAGCTTCCTGTTTTCTCACGGTCCTCTTGGACAGTTTACAGTCCCTCTCTCCTCCTGAAGGAAAGGACCACCCTAATAAAAAAGAATGCAGAGGAAGGACAGCGCAGGAGCAGCCCTTCCCTGTTCTCCTCCTGGCTCTGTCTCCATGTTGCTTCCTTTCTCTCTCTGTTTTTCTTGTGTGAGTGTGTGTGAGAGAGCAAGAGCGGGAGACAAAGAGGAAAAGAGGAAAACAAGGATAGAGGGAGGAAGAAAGGGTGTGTGTCTATGTATATCTCGATGCCTGCACATTCATTCATGATTACGTATCTCTACAGCCCTCTGCATTCTCTGAATTAGTCATCTACCAAAGAAGTTTTGGCAGTAAAAGAAAAAACATAGGTGTGTTGTCCCAGTCTATTGTTCCTTTTTTCCTCAATAGTTTTTACTGCTTCCAGTTGTGGAGCGTAAATAATACACTTGCTCAATGTTTGCATGCAAATTTAGACTCTATCACCAATTTCAGCCATTTTTTTAATGTCTCCTTTATGTAATCTCATAATCTCTGCTCGGAAACACCTGCTGGTAAGCTTAGCTAAATACGTGGAAAGTTTTTTAACACAGTTTGTTGTTGTCTTGGTTATTTGATACATCAAAATCAAATGTGTAATACTGATGGTTAATTACTTTTTTGATTGGTCTGGTTTTTAAGACTACGGTCTAGATGGTGCCAAGCTTACCAACAGAAACTTTACCATTGGTAGGACCATTGGTGACTAGCTCGATTGCATGGATTGTTTTTGATTCAAGAATTCAGAACATCAAGTACAGATTTTAGAAAAAAAAAGTCTCAAGAATCTAATGTCCTTGCTTTATTTTGTAGAATTAAGTGCCACAAACTGCAGTACCAAAGGTGGTCACCAGAGGCTGGCTTTAAAAGTGGGTCGATACCCACTGGCTTTCATGTAAAGCCGAGCATTTTAGAAGACATTGACATGTTTACTGTCCGATGCAAAAACATACACACCTGTGGAAAATTTTTTCATTTACACAAGCTTTTTTTTTTACTTTAGCCTCTTGGTTTTAAACAATATAAGCAGTCTTGAGTGACCTGGCCTTTGTAGGCTGCTAAGACTGCTGAGGCTTACTTTGCAGGGCAGCTGGATTTGCCAGATTCGATGTGTCATCAGGCAGATCCACCTCGCAAAGGTTCAAGATTAAACGATTGTTCTCGTTTAGAAAAAATGACCAGGCTTGGCAGTGTTCCTCTAGGGCAAAGAGGTAGTATGAACAAGTTCCTGCCACTTTTGTACTCCTTGTTAGCAGTTAGCTAGCTACTGAAATTTTAAAGACACAACAAGGCTTGAAAATTCAGAAACAGGCAATACAACATCAAATGCATTTTCTTATTTCAGATTAAACATTAAAAATCTCATGTGCTTGTGTTCATCATGAATCTTATTTCAGGCATTTCTAAATCCAATAACTCTAGAGGATTGGGAACCAGGAAGTGCTAAATGCTAACTAATTTCTGCATTTTTGGACTCATTCCTGCACCACTCTATTGTCCGCAGGCTTTATTTTAAGGTCTGTATTCCACCATTTTTACATAAAACCAGAACAGAAAGTAAGATTGATTATGTGCTGGCAACAACCTTACCTTTACAGTATGTCATCTTTTTTTTTTGTGGTTGATTAGAAGAATAGAAGGGATAACAGTAATGACTTAGAGCTGAAATTCACAGTACTTTCCCATTGGTTACGTTTTCAAGTGATCAGATATTCAGTGAGACACAAATTATTTTCAAGGTCTAAAACAACTTGCTGGCCAGCTCTTGCATTCATGTCTCGAGGATTGTTTTGCCACAGCTATGGACATCACACTGCCTACAAAATAGAAAGGGTCTATCAGTCTCCTTGTCTCCAAAAGAACACTTAACGCCTGTAATCCTGAAGAACTTAAACAAACATACAATTCTCTCTCTTTGGTGCAGCTTTGTGGGAAAGAGTTCAACAGGATGCATAACTTGATGGGCCACATGCATCTCCACTCAGACAGCAAACCCTTCAAATGCCTCTACTGCCCGAGCAAGTTCACACTAAAGGGAAACCTAACCAGACACATGAAGGTCAAACATGGTGTCATGGACAGGGGACTGGATGAAAGATGTAAGACTTATTATCCATGCATTATTGTTGCAGTTTTTGTTGCAAGAGTTGCTTTAAGTACTTGTTTTTTCTTTAATTCAAGTGTTTAGGCAAAGAGGACGCTACTGCCTGTCCACACCGATGGGCCTCCTCACAAGCTACAGCCAGGAGGAGCCCTTTGACCTTTCCCAGAAACCCCCGGGCCTTCCCGGCCTCAGACTGTCGCAGTCTGATGGTGAAAGCATCCCTGGGAGCTCGTGTCAGGAGGAGGACGAGGAGAGTTTGTACAGGAGGAGCCAGTACAGCCCTGAAGTGGACCAACATGAACATGCAGGAGAAGAGCAGTACTCTCCTGAACTGAAGGAAGAAGAGCCAACTGAGAAGAAGCAGAGACAAACCTATCAGGATTCATTAGAAGAAGAGACATATGAGAGGGAGACAAAAGCAGAGGGACCGACTGTAGACCTTAGAGGACAATCAGAGCATTTCCTACAGTCAGAGGAGATGGAGTATGAGTCTGATTCTGATTCAGAGCTAGGAGAAGACCACGAGACAGGCTTGTATGATTCTGAGTCAGATTCAGAGCTTTATGAAAGCCCAGAGTCAGATAAGGAGGAGCAAAGTCAGCAGCAGATTCATGGTATCTGTGATACAATTAACCATGAAGCAGAGAGGAACCAGAGCAGAGCAGAGAGAGGTGAACTCACAGGAACATTTGTGCAGGATGGAGAAGAGGAAGTATAAAAAATAACAGAGTTCAGAGGATAAACCAGAACATTCAGGTTTTAGGCTAGGCTTTTTTCCTGCCAGAGTTAGAACTACTACCTGGTTGATATATATCCTAATATACAGTGATGGATCAAGAAGAAGGGCTGGGCTGTCATATGTTGTTGTGTCAGAAATAGACATCCTTTGTCTTCACACTCAAGTCAAAGAACAGTTTTGTGCCAATTTTGACAAAAATCCCCCAATGCATCCTCAAAATACTGTGCTCACAAGATTTGAGGTTTAAATGGCCTTGCCTTTTATTCCCAAAATGTTAATCTTTGAGTCAAAATGACTATTTGAGCAAAATATTTTTATTAAGATATTAAATTCACAAGCAAGGTATGTACATGAGGCCCACGACCTTTGACCTATGAGCTCCAAAATCTGATTATTTCACTGTAAAGCCAGTGTAGACATTCCTTCTTGAGATGGCAGGATCACAAAACAAGACGATAACATAATGCATAACATAAATAGGAAATAAAATAATAATACTCTCATCTTTGCTGGTCTTTTAAAGTAGGGGCTCCCAAAGTAGTTGGGACAGGGGGGCTGTGAGGTTACATGACACACTAGATGGGTGTTTCGATATATCTCACTGTTCCATCTGGAAAAGAGCCCTTAGAAAGTGTTTGGGAATGGGCAGAGCCTTTCAAAAGCATATCCATAAGGTGATTGGACGAATGCACCACCAATCATACTAATTACAGGCCAATCAGATAATGTAGTAGGTGGTGCTGCTGCCATGGTGTTGAGGACAGAACGTGAGCCACCTTGTAGAACAACTTTCAGCAAAACACGCTCAGTAGTCGAGCAAAATAATCCTTTCTGTTGAGAAGTTTGTAGTGCTGTTATTTGTTTTTGATTTATCAAAGAAATGCTGTCCAGAAGTGATTAAACTGCTTCTGAATCTGTTAGCATCTATGATAATCTCTTTACAAACAGTCACTTCCTGCTGCCTTCTCACTTGTAGCTCCCACCTCTTCCTGCTCCTAAGGACTCTGATTCTCCTTTTTCTTCTAAGGATTTCTGCTTTGGGCTGCTCACAGTCATTGTAGACTGGAGCTTGGCAAGATGGATCTGTCTGATTACAGACACTGAATCAGGCTGATCCATCTGCACTGCAAGGTTAGTTGTGAGGTGTCTCCTAAAAATAAAATAAGAAAAAAAAAGTGTTAAATGATTTTAAATGATAGATTTTAACTGTGATTGCTAAATCAATAACTTAAAATGTTTTAAGTTTAAGGCAGAAACATAGCCGTATGTTGACATTCATGCTAGAGACGATATGATGTTTTACAATAAATAACCAAAGTCAAGAAATGCATTTTAGGCTTTTGTGGAGTTCTTTTTTTGGTTATTATTGTTGTTGAGGTTCATATGAATTGCCAGGGAAAAGCCTGATAATAATTATGCAGGGAAAGAGCACGTTACTGACACGCTTTAACCACTTTCAGGGACAGTAGAGATGCTCTACCTGGATGCAATCAGCATTGTAGAGAGTAGCATCTGATAGTGAGGAAACTGCAGTATTTCTTGAAGGTGAAAATGGAGGATTAAGTTATCTGTATGATGTTAAATAGGCCTGTCAAGACACTGATCTTGAGCTTGCCTGTGTAAAAACAAGTACAGTTTTAACTGTTGTCTAAGTGTTTTCTCATGAACTAAGACTAGTCAATTACATGTAAATTTTAATTCTATCAACTTTAAATGTGACTGCAGACTCCCTGGTATTTTTCATCACAGAGGAGGACAGTAGTTGAAGTTAAGGGTAAAATAAAAATGTTTCTGACACACAACTGTGAAGATGTTTGCATGAACATATCATAATCATTGAAAAGTTAATTTGTCTGATTGTTAAATAGAAAAGTTTTGTCAAAATGTAGCTTTTTGTACATAAAGGAGAGAAATATATTTAATGTTTGTCTTTTCCTATCTACTAATTTTATAAAACTGAAAATAAAGGTTTTTTTTTATAAATGTCACATTTGTATTTTGTGAAAACATATTAGAATTAGAAAGATGTTTATTTGATCACTCCTTTTCAAATGTTGAAGGAAATTTAACACATCCTTTGGTCATATGCTGGTGGGATTTGTATTTATAGTTAGATCTGTGATATCATTTCTCTAGTTGTTACAAGTAAAGCAAAACTTCAGGTGATGGATCAATTTATTGTCAATAAACATGCTTCAGCTTTTGTTCCATGTGTAATGTTTAGATTTTCTGTACTTTAGATTGGGGCAATGGATCCCGGAGAAGGGTAAGGATGGACCGGGCTATCTTTGAAGTCTGATTGGCAGCTTTAAAATCATGAGTCGTGATTGTTTATTTGCCATGTCAAAGGCTGGACTTATCTTGAATCAACTGTTTGGGCTTTGATGAAACAGGCTAACAGCAGTTTTTGTTGCATTTCAATATGACACACTTTCTTTTGTTTCTTCCTTAATTGTGACTTTGGACAAAATTTTTAATAAATAAAGCTCAATAATGTATTTATTGTCCCTTTGCTGTGTTGTTTATTGTGTAAAAAACACATTTTAGATACATGGTGTGTTAGTTGCAGTAGATATGATTGTTGGAGAAGGAAACTGTAGATAAATTATAATTATTCCTTTCTGTTTGTACCCTTCTGTTAAAGAAAGAAAAACCCACAATAGTCACTGAAATAACTTGAAGCTGACAAAAGCAATAATAAATAAAAAAATACTGAAAATTAACTAATGAAAATCAGACATTGCTTTTGAATTGTGGTTCAAAAAAACCCCCACAGGTGATTGGTTCAGTGCTGTCAGCACCATGTTGTCACCAACTCATAATTCATTTTACAGACAATGCTCGGCTTTGAGTTTGCCAGCCTGAGCCATATGACTTAAACTACTGATGAAACAAATGTAGGATGTAACACTGGTAAGTCTATTCGGGGGGCGGGGAATGAGCCGTTTCAGGCACCATAAACTGGGAGAGGGAGATGTCACAGACTTTTTATCTGATACACAAAAGTGCTGTACTCGCACTAAAAGGGTAAAAACCTGAAAAAAGCAACAAATGGGCTCTTTGAGAAATAAGACTTCAGAATGCATGTAGTTTGACATTCATCCATCTATCCATTATCTGTGCCATTATCTGTCCATGATTCGATGCACATGCACTCATTCACAGTGTGGTGTGACCTTTAGATCCTGCGTATTAAAGAAGGCGGGGCCAGCAGAGGGTGATGTTGTGCTCTGATTTGTTGAGCATCTCTGTGCTTATGAGAGAGCCACGCATGCTGTGCATGCAAAAATGATCTGTAGTCCGCGGCGCTACTGCCAGTTTGAATTGCATAATTAATTTATTTGACTGAGGTGGCGAGCTCAGCTCCCGGGGTGGTGGAGCTCAGCTCCGAGGCGGCAGAGCTGAGCTCTGGAGGGCTCCGGCCCACTTTAATCCCTGGCTGTTATACTCATTTAACCATTTTTCATAAATTCACTTGAAGCCTTTTAAAATTTCATAAATTTAACAACGTTGATTTAAGCTTGAAAATGTATGCATGTCTTAGGTTGGGAACTAATGATCGGCAGAAATCAATAGTATCGGTCCCTTCCACCCATGAATTCTGTAAACTGTAAAAGAAAGCGTTTCATTTGATGTTTCATATCGAAATGATATAAACTGCAGCTGCACATAGTCATTTATGCACCATAGGAACTGAAAGGAAAAACTGAAAGTTCTTTATCGTTGCAGTTATGACTATGAATGTACAGACCCCAAGGTACACCCTTTTCTCTGATGGACGTTCTGTTTACACACTGAAAAGCCAGCTTTGCTAACACACATGATGATATTTAGCTGGGCTGATTGAGCTAATTTTCTTAACATGCTTTCATCTTTGTACCACAAGGTCTTTCTCATGACCAGCAAGTTTATATTGACCTGCTTTCGATTCATTAGAATGAATCCGCAACCATTTCTACTTTATCTTCTTCTGTTCTCAGCTTGACACTGTAAGCATCACGCACAATGCTTTGATAGAAGCCATGGCTAACACTCCTTAACCCACCTTTTTGAAACCACTGAAGTCGTGCATAGTTGCAAAGACTGCAGATATCATTACTGCAGAAACTAATTTAAAATGCTCTTCAGGATTTGTCATGATCTCACTTGACGCACTGCCAGCAGAGGCAGAACAGGGTGTTTGTACCATCGTCTGAGATGGTGCTATTGTAAAAGACGAAAGAATAGTCTGAGCCAGCTGTTATCTTAATTTATCTTATAACTGTCAAAAAACCCTAATTCTTTGTTTTAGTCAGCCCATAAATATATTATTACCATATCCAAAGAATTCAGTAAAACCCACTGACATAAACTTGTTTTTTTTCCATTCCAGGGATGATTGCTGTGAATTTCAGAGAGCTTGTCTTTCTCCTCCTGCTTCCCACTCAAAGCAGAGGAAGAGGAAGAGAAAACACCTCTCCCCTTCTCTCTTTTAGGTTTTGATCAAACAGCAGTGACGGACACAGTGGGTGTCCCAGACAAAGGCCTCGAATGTCTGTGTGACTCAGAATGAAGCATTGTTTCTCCTCATTGCAGAAGCTTCTCAGAAAACAGAAGCACTACAGGGATAAAAAGTGACGAAAAAGTTTTTTTATTCAAGTAAGTTCATTATCAGGCAGAGAACCATCATACATACCATTATTAATAAAAAGTGATGCGGCAAAAGTCATCTTAAGTATTATTTATCAGAGTGAAGATGCTGTTGAGTTCTCAGTTCTGTGGTTTTGTGTTTTCCCTCACTTATCAGTTCAGGTAAACAGCATCATTTCTTGTCACATAAAATGCAGAACAGCAGCTTCTCTATTTTCCTACCATTGAAGACCACCGTGTCCTAAAGGGCGAAACTGCAAACAGTTTGAGGAAGTTCTCACATCCTCCTCTCCTTTCCTTTCCTCACCTACACGTTTCAGCCTCAACCACCGCTGCAGAGAGGAACCACACAGAGGATTGGCTCATGTTTATTTCTATTGATTATAAATCAAACTCTTTCAGTAACTTAATCAATTCACTTTGTTTCAATTGAAAAAACACTGTTCACTAAAGTAATGCAAATTAAAGTGCTTTGAGCACACCTGATACAACAGAATAGTAAAAAAGCATATTTATATTTATACATTCACATTTTATTGTTCTGTTTGAGTTTAAAGAAGTGAAACTTCAGACTGCATGAGAATGTCAAAGGAGAGAAGATCAGTGAGACAAACAGCAGAACAAGTAATAGAGCAGGTAAAGTGTCCTGATGGGAAAAATGAACCTTGTGGTAAGAAAAGCCTCGTGTTCTGCTTTTGCATTAAAAACTCACACTCTCACCAAGATCAAAATAGGGGCAATTTTACATTATGTGTGACAGAATTTTTTGCACCTTACAGGGTAAATGATCAATGTTGACACAGCATTGGATAAATGTAGATGTCTGACATCTACTTTGTTTTAGTCCTGTGCAAACATGTACACAAATGTTTATTGAATTTGCTTTTCTGCAATATCAAGTCATTTGCAGATAATCTCTATAGACCTTCGCATTCTTTTTCTTGTAATCTTAGTATAGCAAAGCTGTTTTGCCACTTTTGGATATGGAAACAGATAATTTCAAAAATGGCTTACAAGCTTGCTTTCTGGGTGTTTTAATTTTTTTTCATATAAAAGTAAAGATTGCAATTTAAGCCTTTAAGCTTGCACAAAATTCCTGAGGATTGTCTGAAATTTTGAAGTGACCTTAGTCAATAAAGTGTTTAATTTTAGTTTTAAACATCATTTGCTCTCATAAATCTATTAGGACCAAGCAGCAGCAGCCAATAGTACAGTATGTTGTTATACTGTAGCTGTTTGATGAAAAGCACTGGGGAAAGGTTGCATGTAACTGGGACACTCAAAACATCTTCTAATTCTTCACACCACCAGACCATCTTATAATTTTCTGAATGAGCTCAACAGTTCTGCACATTTAGTACTGGCTTTATTGATTTTTTTTTACAAGTGTGCAGTAAAGGAGCAACATTTATTTCAATAGAAGAGCAAAAAACAGTCATATGTTCCTGAAAAGATAGCTGCAACCCTAGCAGTGTGTGTTGAGATGTTTACGTCCTGTCTGTTCTCCCTGGTGCAGCTTAGGTTGGAGCTTCCTGTTTTGCTCGAGAGAAAATGAGATGGTGCTAAAATTCTTCCACGTTTTGTTTAACAAAAGTGTCCCACCCTAATCTCAACCTGTCACCTCCTTGGACCCAAAGCCAAGAGGCTCTCTGTAATAATAGCTGTCCCATGAATGGATGAATGGACAACCAAAACACTGAGAGGTGACAACAGGTCAACAGCATGGAGAGATTTGGTTTTTGGGTTTTTATGCCTTTATTGGTGGGAAATCCTTGTGGATACATTAACAAAAGGGGAAGAGAGAGAGACAACAACATGTTGGAAAGAAGCCACAGTTAAATTTTAAAGGCTTGGAGGACCTATAGCCTTCACACATATTCAACTTGACAGCTACCCCATCAGCACCCTGCTGGTGACCAGTCCAGGTGTTCCCCACCTCTTGCTGGGATGGACTTGGTAAATGGTAACTGAGCTTGAGCTTATACAGCGTCAGTGCCTCTCTAGTCTTTCTGACTTAAAGTGCTTTCACAGCACAGGTAATATCTATCCATTCACACAGTCACATTCACTCACTGATGATGTAAGTTACCAGAGTGACCCATGCTCAGTAACACTCATTTACAGGCCACTGATGCAGCAGTGGGAGAAACTTCGGGTTAAGTGTCTTGGCCAAGGACACAAAGACATGTGACATCCAGAACTGAGGTCAAATCCTCACCCTTCTGTTTACTGGTAGAGAGCACTACCAGACTTAACTCTCCTGTGACCCCCAGTCAAGGTACTAGATGCAATGGATGGACTGGCCTTTAAGAGACAGATGTAAAATCTAAATCCCTCTTTTGCTATCACAGCTATGACTTAGTTTTACTGGGTGTGGTATTACTACATTGATTGTTTGGAGCCTGTCAAACATGATTAGTCATTTTCTAAGCACTGAAAAGCTCCATGCTGCATTCATGTATGATGCAGAGTAACTGACACAGTGACTTCTTGCAGCTTTCTGCCGCATTTGTCGCAGAGGAAAGAGGAGATGCCTCACCTCCACCTCCGTATATTTATAGTCTGTCTCTTCCTTGTATCAGCAACACCCTCTAGTGTTCAGATTCTTAAATTAATATTTAAAAACTTTTCATTCAAGGCATTTTCATGGCATTCATCTTCTCAACCTTATGTGTTTCTTTTTTCAGATCATGGAAGTTTTGGAAAATTTTAAAAGCTTCAAGCTCCATAGACGAATTCATGAACACTAAGAATTTGTTAAAAACCTTAAAGTGGTTTTACTTCAGGATTTGTCATATTTGATAAATCCAATTTAGGTTCTTTACTCATCTCAGTTGAGTCTGTCAACAGTCCATTGTCATCCTAAATAATAATATAACCAGACAGTGTTTTTTATGACATGATAAAAATGAAACTTAGTCCAATTTAGATCTTCTGAACTTGGTATAATTCATTAATCCTCAACTGAATAGATGTACTCCTGTAGTTTTGGCCAAAACGTGGGCAGTAGCTTATTTTAAATCAGCAGCCTTACATTAAAAAAATCTGCTTGAAGTAACTTGCAACATGTTTAACAATTTAAAGTCTGTTTTCATCACTGAAAACACTGGATTTTGTGCACAAATATTGTATGCAAGAAACTCAACTACAAGAAAAAGTAGCTCTTTAAAAAAATCTACTCAAGTAAAAGTGTGTGACTAGTCAACCAGTTTTTTTTTAATCTCAGAAATAGAATTGATATCTGATCCAAATCATATGATAAAACAACGGACTAGCAATTTGCCTCCTAAAGTGTCTCGTATACTCTGTGAGTCTTGAGCATAACCACTCTGTAACTGACCAAATAAATATGAGTGCCAAACATTTTTAGCCAAGTTATCAGCAAAAAGATGGAAAACTGCCCCATCTCTTAACAAATTCTTCAAAAAAATTCCTGGTCCTGAATGGTATTACATCACTTTTTCCTTGTGCCATGACCAAAAATTCCCTATAAATATCATTAAATATGTCCTTAAGTTTTTGAGAATTCATGCTAACAGGCAGACAGACAGACAAATGCCCATAAAAACATAACAACAAATTGCACTGAAAGACAGTAGGTTACATAGCTTGTTTGTACCTGTTTTTTTCTTTTTTTTAATTTAATGTTGTTAGTATGCGGCAAGTTACAAAATGTGACCAACCATTAGGCACATCCTCTGTCTGATCAATTAGATACAGAGCATCAAATTAGTTTAATTTCAGTTTTAAGTAGGTAGTTTTTCAGTGTTGAGTATTATGGCATTGAATTTGGTGTCAGTATTGCAGTTAAAATTCTTTGGTGTTGTGACAACACTAGTTAGAAAACTCTGGTTAGGTAAACTTCAATATAGGGTACTCAGCTGCTATGATTTGTGCATCTGAGCAAAACATGTCAAAACACAGGAAAAAGGGTATGCACCACTTTAAAAAAAATGCTACCCTTAAATATCATCACAAAAAATGCTATTGACTTACTGTAACTTTAGAAAATGTAAATTGTTATTCCCCACCTCCAGTTATCTTAATTTAATTTGCTGACAAAGTAATTTCCGAATGTTCTTGTTTGTTTTATTTTCTAGAAAAAAAGACTTCTTCGTTAAAAAGGGTTCCTTAAGATTAGGTCACCGTTTGATTTAGTAACTCTATTCATTATTAAAATGTAGAAATAACAACACAAAATTTTAAAAATAGCTGCATGACTCCCATGATTCTTACCGTCTTTCCTCTTGGTACAGCCCGCCATTTTCCGGAAGTGTGATCCATATCAACCCCCTTCAGCGGCTGAGAAAATGGGATCGTCCAAAATGGCAGCCTCCGTGTTGAAGCGGTGTGTGACTGCAGCTGTCAAAGTTAAATGTTTATCTCCTACTTTTTCAGGTAAATGGCCGTTCACCTCATTGTTATAAATTAACTGGTTCTTTTATTTGATTTATGTTGTTTTAGTTCTATACATTCGTCTTTTTTGGATGTTTTTTTGCAGAAAGAGCTAGATGTCCCCAGCTCATATTTATAGCTAGCATTAACTGCATGGGACGTTAGCTGTTAGCTTTGGGGACCAAATTGTATTTTGTCGCTAACTGCACTTTCATATGTTTTTTATATTTGTGTCAACAGTCTCTTAAGTGTCACATTAGCTCACAATTAGTGGCGAAACCTTTATAGAGTGGTTCTTTACTTGTCTTTGCAGCCAGGAGATGGTTACTCTCGGCGGCTTATACAGACCCCAAACTGTGGGAGGCGAGAGACAAAGATCCTCAAAACCTGGGTAAGAGTATGCAAAAATCAATACATGTTTGTCTTGTTTATGTTGTGTAATCCTGACAGGTTAGATAAAAGAAGTAGCAAAGGAGTTGTCAAATTAAATACAAACCTTTATACTGCTATTCTTACATGAACATAGAACAAAATATGACCACAAAAACACAAGTTATCATTATTGATTATTATTTCAAAGTTCACAAAATGAACCAGAAGCTTTTGGAGGATTAGGTGGATAATTCATGAGTAAAAGTATACCATGTATAGATTTTCACATTCAGTTTAAGATACTGTGTTTATTGACTTTTTTAATGACAACAAACACAGATCAGTCTTATCATTAAAAGTAAAGTGAACAACAGAATTTGTCTTTCTTCTTGAGTGAGTTTGACAAGATGGCTAGACGTCTGGGTCAGAGCATCTCCAAAACTTCAGCTCTTGTGGTGTGTCCCTAAATAAGTACATCAGTGTACCATGATTTGATTTTGCATTTATCACAAATAAGAGATACAGAGGGACGTATTGAAAATTCAAGTGTTCTGGCAGTGATTTGAATAACCTTCGAGGGACATCCCCCTCTTCCTCTGTGAACAGCGCCAGTAGCTACCTGAAATAGCTGATTTCATTGGCCCTGCCTGAATAGACCTACAAGTGTGATGGCCTACCATTGTATTGTCAGGAAGCCAAGCTCGTTTGTTTGGGGGTGGCAAGACTGTAGAAAGATGCAGAGCCATGAAAAATGGTGCCACAACGGACATAACAGACCAATTGTGACTTGACATGACATACAATATGCCCTTGCTCTCATTTAAAACTGCAGTAAAAAATCTGCAATGTGGCTTATATACAATGTTTCCAGGGATTTTAGTCTTTCAGTGCAGTGCAAGATTAATGTTTGAGTCCCGCCTTCAGGTTCATGTAGCATTTTCACTTTATCAACACAGGGTGGCAGCATAACTCTGCAACCTCCTGTAACGTTTAGGGGTCGCTGTGCAATAGTATGGATGGTGAAGGTGGAATAATTAATAATAAAAACATTTCAGTCCTCTGTGGCATGAATAAAATGTATCAGTAGTATACATTTAATTAATATAAAGCAAATTATGTGTGTATTTGGTGCTATGTTGTCAAGTTGTTTTTACTGATGTGTCACATTTGTATGGCAAAATGTCTAAAGATTCCAAATAGTGTGTACCAATAACATTTTTAGATAATTTAAAATGGTTATTTTTACACCTACAGCTGCCCTGGCTTATACCATGGACTGTACATATGAGAGGAATTTCCCTGTCAGCTCTTTGAATGTATCACGGGTGAGTTATGCCAAAATTTAAAATACAAGAAATATATTCATTTATAAATCAACCAGTTATTTTAAATGTACTGTACCGTAATGAAATGTACTTGAGAGAAGTTGATCAAAATGTTGTTTTCTTTACAGTTTGTTGACAACATTTCGTCTCGGCAGGAAATTGATCAAGCTGAGTATTATCTTTACAAGTAAGATGAGTCTCTTACATTTTCTATATCAGTTTCTCCATCCAACTGTCTTCCTTAATAGATCTCTCCCTTTGTTTTTGTGTGGTACCTACTTTTTCCTGCTTATGTTGGAATGAACTGTCTGTTTGGTTTGTCTATTTTGGTTTATGTTCTGTCACACGCTTTTCTTTGTTCAGGGCAATTCCAGACTTTTCCTGTTTACTCCTCCTTTCTCTGGAATCTGCACCCATTCTTGTAATGACAAGATTTAGGGAAAATTTCCCAAAACAGAAAGGAGCTATAGGGACAGTGAATAAATGGTAGCACATTGTGTTTCATTAAAAGGTGAACATTTTAAAACTAACTTTTCCCTTTTGGAAATTTGTGAATTACATTTGTTTTTTGTTTTTTTGGTCAAGTCAACTTTAAGTTTTAGCAAGTTCAAAATAACCAAAGTTAGCAAAAAAAATCCCCATAGTAATACATAATATAATACTTCACACATGATAAAATCAAATCAAAAATTAACATTCAACATTAAGAAAAGCATGCAATAAAGTCAAACAAATTGTAAAGTAGACTGATGGGTAGATGGGTAAAGAGAAAATGATGTATCTTTATTAACACTGATTTCAAATGTATAAGTGTGGGACCAGATCTTATTTAGAGTGATAAAGTTCTACAGGCGTCTACAGCTATCAAAAAACGCCCCTGTTTTGAAACCTTGTAAAAAACACATCTAGGACCAGCTGGTTAGTAAAATTTAGTACAGTATCGTTAACTTGCAGCATTTTATCCTCAAGAGCAAATTGCTTGTTAGAGACGTCAGTGAATCACACTGAGGAGAAATAATTAAGAAAGCATATGCACTAATTGTATGAATGTATACACTACGATGAGCTCTGCAGTCATTTTTGTCCTTTTGATTTTACTCCCTGATTAGAAATGAGCTGTGATGTAGAGAGAGGGAAAATTTGTGTTTCCCTTTATTTTAAATGAATAAATATGATTATTATTAACAGCTTTATTAACAGAGAAGATACTATTTTTTACTCATACCTATACATTCGTCCACCGACTTTTAATTATGAACCTGTGTGGTTTTAAAGAGAGCAAAACCAGGCCAGGATAATGAGAAATAAAGACCAAAGAGTATAAATTAAGTTTTAGTGTGATACAGAGCAGGTGGTGGTGAGTAAGATAGCAATATCTGATGATGCGTAAATGAGAGCAGAAAAGAACCTCCTGTAAATCAATGTGTGAAGTTCATCAGACCAGAGGAAGATGCTAATTAATGGCTGTTTGTGAAGTTTCCTCTAAGTTTAAGCGCTTACGAGGGTCTGTGGTAATCTTTCTACTGTCAGTGATAATGAGCAGTGTTTTTCTCATCTCCGCTCATAAGTTCAGACAGTTGTGTTAAGCTGCTGCTGTTTTAAACATCTCTGTATCCAGTTTTTTGTCTTAAGAACCCACTGACAAATTGAGATCTAAATGCTTTTATTGTAAAGAACTTACTGGAACTAGAATGTCTTTGTCATTTTACTCGACTTTCCGGTGGAGAGATAACCAGCGTTTCTTAATACGATAAGTAGATACATAGACAGACAAACCAGCTCGTTTTCTCTTTAATGATGGGGAAAATTTACTAAAAGTCCTCCCAAACTGTATTTTTTTTATAAGGGTATTGACAAATCTTTACAAGTAAATTAAAGTGTTAGATTATAAAAATAATAAAAGTACAACCTGAGCACCCCAAAGGCTCACAAACCTACTACTGTACATTAATTATCAGGGTTCACACACGTCCTGGAAAACCTGGAAAATGTTTGACCAATTGTCCTGTCATGGAAAACATGGTAAATGAGGAAAAAAGCAAAATGTCCTGGAAAAGCTTGAATTGTCCTGTAAAGTTATTTAGCTTCCTTCTACCTTGTTAGTGAACAAAATTCAAACATAGGAAATGATGTAAAAATGTACTTGGTAACTAATGCACATAATATATGAAAATATGAGTAGATAGAATAATGCAAGGTAAGGAATAAAATATAAAACCTCATAACAGTGGTGACAACAAGAAATAATAAAAAATGGCAAAATAAAATTTAGGCTACTTAAACAGTAAATCAACAAAATATATTTATACAAAACAGAGTAAATAAAGATAAAAATAAGTATAAATCATAGATTCAAAACCAAAAATATTGAAAACGACCTTTAAAAATCCTGGAAATTGATTTCTAGAGAAGAGTGTGAACCCTGATTATGATGACAGTCAAGTAGTAGGAGTCCCTTTAGTGACGTAATATGACGCTGTGTTTTTAGCAGCCTCACTGAAAAGAGGCACTTTTTCAACGAAACTTTAGCCTTCGTCTTTGGAAAAACTTTTAAAATCAAGAACTACCTTACATAACAGTCATTTGCGGGAAAGGTTTTCTGTTAATGTCAAAATTAATTCAACCTGCAAATTGCTCTTTAAGTAGAGCATGACAACCAGCTAACAGCTGTAAAAACCAACATTAGTATTCTAATTTCAATTCAGAGGAGGGAAAGCCACTCAGAGGCTTGCTTTTGACTGTAAGGAGTTGACCAGCCACATTTTGGGCAGGTTCAAACCAACATACAAAGAAAAAGAGTAACTTAGTTAAGATGTAAGGATTAGGTGTATCACAGTCTCTACATCTTAAGGATTAGATTTTGCGTACATTCAACATTATTTAATTAACTTAGACTCCTTGCAGTATTAAGTGCTAATTTATGTGATGTAGCTATCACTTTTGGTGTTTTCTGTTGGTTAGGAACTGAACATAAAAAGCCTTCAACACTCTTCATTCTACATCTGTTAATTTCTTACACCTTTACTAACATTTTTATTATGCATAGTCAAACATGTGTTGGATGGATAAAAACATTTTTCTTAATCATTTCAGGTTTCGTCATAGTCCAAACTGCTGGTACTTGAGAGACTGGACGATTCATGACTGGATCAGACAGTGCCTGAAATACGGTGCGAGGGAGAAGGCCCTGCACACGCTAAAAAACAAGGTACAGAAACTATTCAACCTTCTTGTAGTCTTTACTCTGAGTGAACACAACATTGGAAGAGAAAAGAGAAGAGTAGCTGCAGTATTTGCTGCAGAAAACTGAAGCCACTGCAGAGCCACAAAAACACTACAGTCCCTCAAGTGTGAGTTATTTGAAAAGCATTAAGAAAAGGCACTCCTAAACCCAGTCACACCTTTTTACTGGCTCTACAACT
The DNA here is from genome assembly GCA_037902135.1 of Cetoscarus ocellatus. Classification (NCBI taxonomy): domain Eukaryota; kingdom Metazoa; phylum Chordata; class Actinopteri; order Labriformes; family Labridae; genus Cetoscarus; species Cetoscarus ocellatus. Next base: position 1,656,974 of record JBAMNC010000412.1, read on the forward strand.
TAGCTGTGTATGAGCAGCAACAATCAACACATCATCAGCTTTTTCATTTGGTCAGTAAATCCCACAATACCTCAGGGAGGCTGAATACTAGCTACATACCGTAGCACATGGCACCCAAAAATCTATTTCCAGTGCCAACATTACACAAGAAAAAGAACAGCAAAGAGCACAAGGTGGAACACAAAGATACAGAGAAATGCTTGAAGGGAAAGCTTAAAAAGAGGAAGCGGGTAATAGAGTGAGGTTTCGGTGCCTTGATCAACACTCACCATGCTGGATTGGCCTGATGCTCTACCTCTCCCTCTGCTCTATTATTGGCATGAGATAAGGAAGGAGACAGGAGAGAGGAACAAATTAGATAATTGGATGTCTCTTAATTTCATTCGTCTGGAATTTGGCTACTAGTGGTGGGAATTGGATTTTATTTATACCAATGCCATTATTAATTCTGCCTATTGATTCAATTCTTTATCAATTCCTGTGGATTTTCTTTGCAGGAAAAGTCAGCCTTCCCAGGTTTGAGTGTCAACATCATTCAACGCATGGCACTCCTGATACATTAACGTAGTGACGATGTAGTACATATAGCGTCATTTTTGTGTAAAGCTGTGTCTCGTGTCTCACGCTTACTGCCTCTGTTTAAAGTTTGACATCTTTGAGTTGCAATGCGTGCAGAAATTTACAAGGGAATTGTTAAGCATGTTAAGCATAGACACTATTGACATCAGTCCCTTAAAGGAGATGTATAACTTGGTTGAGACTGCAATGGGAGCATTTACTTCCCCCTTCCATGGTTGTGCTCCTGGTGAGACCCCTTCCCTGATGCACAACCAATCCATTATGTTTGTGTGTCTTTAGCTGCCATTAGCATTATGACAATGTATTGTAATGCAGCCACAAAAGAGCCACAAACCATGTCCCTTCAAAAAAATGAACTTTACCCTTACAATCTAAACAACAAATAGAGCTAATTTAGATGTAACAAGCACATTTACCCAAGTGGAGGATCCAAATGAGTACTGTCCCTGAACTGAGCCCTGACTGGCTGAAAAGCGTGTGTCCCTTGCTAGAGTTTCTAAACGCTTAATACGGAGCAAGGAGGGGGCACAGATGCCTAACGATCTCTCATGTGGCTTCGGTACTAAGATGCTGAAAGGTTATAATATTTTTGGGCCGGTGACACAAAAAGTAATCTGTATACTGCAGGTTAAAGCAAGTTGTTATGGATTTTCAACTGAAATGGTTTTCGATTAACATCCCTACTGGCTACAAAAGCAGACATAATTCCCTGCAGGTCTTGTATTATAATTCAGTTCTCAATGCAAACATATGTTTACAGATTGGTACAAGCACAGTTTTGCTCTCTTAAAGATAAAGGTTGAATTTTTATCACTCATACATTAACCAACAGTTTTGTATGCTTTGTTTTAATTAGTGACTTGGTTGATTTGACAGATGACACATTGTAGGTGCTCAATAGGAGACCTATGAGCACACAGCACAACCTCTTTAAGTTAAGTTGTTACAGGATTTTTTTTTTTTACTATTGTTAACGATCATTGTTGAGCTTTACAATGCCAGACAACAATGGGTGATATTTTTGTACTGTAACGGTGGTTTACACAGTCTATCCTTTGTCGTCAATGTAAATGCGATCATCTGCATCATGAGAGGGTAAATCCAATCCAAAGTTCCTGATTAGAGTTAATAAGCTGGTAGTTTAAACTGACCAAATATTCATATGAACTACTTGGCCAATGCTGAGACTGATGTGAGCAGAATGAATAACATCAAACATGTTTGACATTTTAAGCCCACTGTGTGCCCTCTGCTTAATTTTGTAACACTACCTGGAATCAGCATCACTGAATTATTACTAAGGCACAACCGTGATCCAGTGATTTGTTTACAGTGAGGAGCTTCAGTCAGGAGCACATCTGATGTTGTTGATATTGGTGTCATGTTGCTGTGAGATAAAAGGTAAACATAGGAGCAATGCACCAGGAACTGAATACTTAAAGCCTTTCTGCCTGTTCCGATTTATGTGTGTGTAGGTCCAGTATGGGATATTTCCAGATGATTTCACCTTCAACCTGCTCCTAGATTCATTCATTAAAGATGGAGACTTTAAAGGTAAGGCCTTTATTAAAATCAAACGTTTTGTGGGAAAAACATTCATTTTCTCTCTGTCAGAAATGTTTGAGGGTGAAACAAGGTTCTGACAGACTAAAATGATTCACATCATCACGTTTCAGATTTCTAAACTCATCTTTTTACCTTAAGTATTGCCAAAAATAGCAGTAGACTGTTGGTTGGATCACTTGCATCATATTACAACTGTTTTATTGTTTGTTGTCATAGACGAAGATGAAGGGTCTGTACAAGATAATGGGAAAGGAGTATGTTTTTTATTACGTGTTTTTATGTCTGAGATTTGAAGTTTGATGTTTCATTTTGTTCAGACAGTCTGTTTATTTTGGGCCTTTTTGTGACTAATGATATGAATAAGAATCTGGATAAAAGTCAGAAAAAAAATCCTCAACTGTTCCCTAGTTGAGGATTTATTAAAGCAATACAAGCTTTCCTCCTTTTCCTGTCTAACTCCTGTTCTTCCTCCCTCTGTTTCCCTCTTTCTCTTTTTTTCCTGTCCTCTCTTTTCCTTATAATTCTTCTGTGTTCTTAATCAGGTAAAAGTTGTATAAATTTCTAAACTAATTTGAATTTATAAGAAATCAAGGGACAGAAGCCCTTTTCACAATGCTTTTATGCAACACAGCTCTGTCATAACAACACACCAAGACATCTGCATTATGTATTATATATTTATCTGTATGTGAAACATGTGATCCATCACACTCTCGAGCTAAACCAAAGCTATATCACATGGTGATTTGACACAAATATTCTGTCTTCAAGTCCATATCTCATCTCTTTATAAGAGTTTTATTCAAAGAGCCCATTTCGTGCATTTTTGAGTTATATATGCCCTCTAGTGTTTAACATGTCTTCTCTGCATGATAATACTCTATGGTGAACAAGACAACAAGTCTGCAGCATCTGGACTTCTCCCTCTCCCTTTCCCCCTTTTTACGGTGCCAGTAGCTGCCTGAAACGGCTTTTTCCCGAAATAGACCTACCAGTGTGACATCACACCATTGTTTCATCAGCAGTTTAAGCCCATGGTAAGCCCAGTGCAGAGCAGAGCAGAGCAGAGATGGTACATTAAATACAAAGTTGCTGACAACATGGCGCAGTGCAGCATTAAACTGACCAATTACCTCAGAGCTGCCTTGTCATTTAATCAGAGCAAATGGGGCCCACGTGGGAAAGGGTGCGTTTAAGGGACAGGGGCTCAACAGAGCATCTCAGACTGAGAGAGAATACAGCTTTATCAAGGTACTCTGCATATTAAAACTAGATTTTTTTTCAACATAAGCAGGTGAGAACATAAAATAGCAGACAATAATGAATACATGAACCAGAGTTAAGTCAAAAAATTGGCTCTTTAAGTATGGATTGATTTTCATAAAAGGCGTTAACATGAATTAACATGACTTTTTGTCGTTCTTTAGGGTTGAACTCTAGGTCCTACACCCTTTTTAATCGTAATATGCTACCTCTTCTTTTCTGTCTCTTTCTGTTTTCGATTATGCCTTTTTAAGAATATGAAAGCAAAATAATAGAGATTAAACTGTCACTTAGCCACATGCCATGCTACTTTGTTTTGTCCATAAGTCTTGTTATATGGTAAATGTCTTTGTGGTTGTGTTTGGCCATAATAGTACCTCAAAACAAGGGATAACACAATATTATCGGCATGTTATCAGTATTGCTGGATAATAACTCAAATATTTGATTATTGTTATGTGCAAATATCAAAATTTCTGTCAATATTTACAGCCGTTATATCAACAATACTTGTAGGCCATGTACACCCCATATATCCACTGTTGTATCACCTGAATGTCGGAGTATAGTATAATGTCCTCTCCTATCATCACAGAATGTCTACTTTTAAAATACAATTCAGCTTTATTAAGTTGGGAATCAAATGTTGTTTTTCATTTTCCTTATTTTTTTTTTAACATCAATAGTCAGTTACAAAGAGGGGAGCAAGTCTAGTGTAGCAGAAACTTTGTGCTCTTGATGATGAGTTTGAAAATATCATCATATTGACAAATACCCACTATTGTGCATCCTATGAAAAACATTTAATTATTTCTTTCTGTAGTTTTGTTATCACATGCTTTTATTTTAAAATGTCTATAATTTTTTGTCAGTATTTAATTTTCATTTATTGCCCAATTGTTTTAAAGTGTTAAGTGTTTAAGTTCAATAAATGCAATTGATGCAGTAGTTGTCAAATCAATTTATAATCATGATCTCAATATTGATTGTAAAATTATCTTGCGACTTTGCTGTAATCCAATAATCCATAACATAATTGCAACATTTATGTTTTTGGTTGTGCCCGGGCAGGTGCGTGCTCTGTGGTTGAAGAGGTGATGCTTCAGGAGGCCTTTGACCTTCCCTCCACACAGATCCTGTCTCTGTACGCTCTGGGCAGTTACTTAGCAACCAGGCCACAACTCACTGTGAGTGAATCAACAACAACATGGGGATGATTGTAAAAACAAATTATCAAAGAATGTACTAAAGCTTGGAAGAACATAGTGTTTACACTCATATTCTGTCATCTGAGTGATTTATGGGAGGTTCATTATAACATGCTGTCCAGCTGCTTTCAGCTGATAAGCATGTGGATGATGAAACATAATTATGTTTCTAAACAAAATATTAAATTGCTGCTGTTTTCAGGTGTCTGAGGAGCGAGCCCTGGGCGCATCTCTGCTCCTCTGTGGACTGACACAGAACAGCACCATCGGCCACAGCGCTCAGCTGCTGGGGAACGCTCTGCTCGGTGTGGATTTTAATGATTCTTCCCCACATGTTTTTTTCCACTGAGATCAGTTTTGTCAGAACTCTTTCCCTGTTTCTATTTGTCTAATTTATCCCTCTTTTCTTTCTTTTTGGTTCAGGTAAAGTGGAGATGTTAAATGGTATACATGCCGTTTTTAAGGGGATGCCTCTCTTTTGGGGCCGTGGTTATTTGAGCCGGGCGCTGGCTGTCATGGAGGAAGTAGCCGCTGCTCCGGGTGACGTTAAGCTGTCCAAAGACACAGTAAGAACCACAAGAGAAGAAAAGTCTGAATTAATGTGTTATCTTAAACACACAAAAATCACCAAAAAAGGAAACTTTTTGAAAGAAAAACACCTGACTCAAGTTTTTTATGATTTGTTTTTAATGTAACCCGGAAAAGAAACTCATTGAGCTTAAAAATCTCCTTTTCTAGAGTGCTCTGGCCAAGACAGGCAGCAGCACAGTCAACAAAGTTACATACAATAAATACAGCTATACAGACAAACACACATAACATGTTTAGCACTTAAAGTACAATGAAAAACAATAAATAACATTTAATTGACATGTAGGGCTATAAAAAGAAACAAAAATCCTATAAAAATCCTCAGTCAAAACATCCGCAGCCAGATGCCTCAGTCTTCAAATCATTTAACGTCCTCTTTAAAGTGTCAGTTGAAACCATCTCATTGAGTTTAAGGTCCTTTTGAAGCTCACTCCAAGCAAAGCTTCAGTTTGTAAAAGTTGGTAGTTACGAAGTGACCCGATTCAAATGCTGGATTTTCATTTATAAAGTCGAGTCAGTTTGTTGATTATAGCATGTTCAGAAACAACATGTGTTGAGCAAAGTGCTTCACGAAGGCAGATGTACATGTACCGACATACACACAGATGAACATAAATATAGGGACATATATACAACCAACCATTATTTATTTATTTTAAACAAAGCTTGCTGATGTACATCTTTTGAATAAATTAGTAACATGACATTGATTATATGACTGCAGCAGTAAGAAAAAGTCTAATGACAACATAAACCCACAAAAGTGCAACATTCTTAGATCCATATCCCCCCTTCCCCATAGGGTCTGTCTGTGTAATGTCATACAACATAAGAAAATAGTTACATTTAGGAAAATAGATACTGCATTTAGTTAATACATACACAGTTCATTAGAATGTAAGCTCAACATAATAAATACGCAGCATAGAAATGTCATCATTGTTCTAACAGCATTAAGGAAAAGTTGTATTTTCTTGGTCATGTAGCAGGGTAAAGTCCTTGGCTGTAGTTTAGTTGTCTACACCCACACTGACTTGGGCTACTCTAAATGGAAATATTATAGTCTTAATCTACACAGCATAGGTTGATACTCAACATGCTCAACTCAGAAATAAACATGTTAATTACTTTTTATTTAACAGTTTAAGGTTTCAGGAATTTGGCATTTATAAAACAAACTTATATACATTAAAACATGTTCCTCACTGACATACAGGCACAAAAAACTGCAAGCAGAGGAAGGAAGACAGTTGAGAAGAGATTAAGAGCTCTAGTTAATATATATCACCATAACATGACTGTTTTTTTAAAATGATGAGAACAGTTTTTACAAATGTTTACATGCAAAAATCCAGAGGAGACCCGGAGAAAGTTCTTAAAAACTTCAGGGTCACATCAACACTGTAACTAAATAACTGACCGGGGAACAAAATCAGAACAAAGCATTCAGTGCTTGTTTTCTGTGTTCAGGGTGAACTATCCTTCTGTTTAGATAATTAGATAATATTTGAATTGTTACTTCATTGTTTACTAGTTGTGTATGAGTGTGTTTATTTAATGCATTTAAGCCACTTCGGCGTAATGCTGCAGAGCAAACAAGGTGAAGGGAGGGAGGGAGGGTGGGTGGGCTTTACTTGCCACACAGCGTTGTAATTGCCTTGTGCCGATCTCTGGTTAATCAAGGAAGACTAATTGCTCAGCGCTGTTGTTGATTTCTTTCCAAATGTGGCGTTTCTGACTCCCTTTTATAATCCCACATTTGAGCTGCCAAACAACAATAATGTAGGTCTTTCTGCTCCCATCCCTTCTGATACTTGAGAGCTGCTACTCCAGGCAGCCTCTCTCTGCACTGTTTTGGATTTCCTCCATTGTTGTATTATTTGCAATTTAATTTTTTATGCTAACTTTATTTTAATCTTAAACGTATTTTTAAAACTTTAGAACTGCTGATGGCGTAATCCTGGTTCTGTGTATACAAATAACTGTTGTTTAGTGCACGATATCAGCTCTCTGAGCACTTTCAGCACAGTGTGTGACCCACAGACGTCATAGAGGCTGTTATAATCCAGGTCTTCGTCATCTGAGATTAAACACGCACTGTCCCATCTTTATTATTTCCACACATATGCATGAACACACAGTCAGGTGCAGTGCCTGTCATCTGACCCGGGCTGTCCGCTTTAATAGTTCAGCTTCATGCACGTTTAATGAGATTTTGAAGAGCCTGGAGCCCTGAGGATGTCTGAGAGAGTCACCGCCACAGGAACCAAGCGGCCCGAGTCAGACGGCGGCAACACAATAATGTAGACAGAGCAGATAACGCTGCAGGACAGAGAGGAAATATTACACCTCAAATAAGGGCACTGGTGACCACCGCCTCAGGTAACAGTTAGTCTTTCCTCTCCATAAGATTGAAAGATGAGTTGTCAAGTGGCATGTTCGACCTCTTTTATCATCACATGCCTGTTCTAAAAAAAGTCCTATTCTTCTAAAGTGTTGAACTTCGTCTTATGCAGAATCATTAAGCAGTGACTCAGTTAATTTACTCTACTTTCTGTGATGATAAGTTCATTCTGTTTTTTTAGAGATCTGAGTGATACAAACTGTTTAGTTTTACACTGAAATGTTTCAGTTACTTAAATAACTAATCAGAGAAGTTCATAGTCATATCCAGATGCGTTTTGTTGTGGCAGTAGCAGAGGAGACACAATATGTTGCTTTTTTTGAGGGAACGCCAGATTTTTACAAAGACTGCTATTAAAGGTAGTTGTAACTTTTGCTGGAAGCAACCGCTCTGTTGCTTAATCTTATGCATGCTTTGTCTTGCTTACTTGTGTTTGACAAGTGTGCTGTCAGCATTAGTCACCCCCCATCCCCCAAAGTGGTGTAAAAGCCTCACCTGACATTTATAGGTTGATAAGAGACGCGTCGCTCAACCCTGCCCATCTCCACTACTCACTTGGTTTTAAATTAAAAGGGATTTTAATAAAAAGAATTGAGGACTCTTTTAACTGAAGCTGCGCTGCCTAAGGTGTAATTAAAATAAGGTTAAACAATATGTTTTTATTTAAGTGCACCAGTAGAAAAGCATCACCAGTGAAACAATTGTTTTTCTATGTAAGTGCCGTTTACCAGGCGTCTTTTTCTGCCGCTGCGCAACATGGTTTATCAGTGTTTTTTTTGCAGTGTGTGTTTTGTCATTTTCGGCCAAAGCAGACTCAAAATGAGATGAAAACAGTCAAATACAGAGGTGTTGGTGGTTACTGAGGGCATCAGTGAGCCAGTTTTAGTTTTTTTGGCAATCACCCTGACTAGAATGAAAACTTAAAGCACACCGTGTGTGTTTAACTACCTTCCAACTTGACTGAGCTGCAGCTATACAGCCCCATACGCAACGAACTGTGATACACTCTGTATTCTGACACCTTTCTGTCAGAACCAGCATTAACTTCTTCAGCAGCTTCTTCATACATGCCAGCCTTCATTCCCCACCTGCATCAATGAACCGTGGCCATCCATGACCCCGTCGCTGGTTCACCACTGTTCCTTCCTAGCACCAGTTTAGACAGATACTGACCACTGCAGACTGGGATCACCGAACAAGAGCTGCAGTTTTGAGAATGCTCTGACCCAGTCGTCCAGCCATCACAGTTTGGCCCTTGTCAAACTTGCTCAACTCCTTACGCTTGCACTTTTCCTGCTTCTAACATCAACTTTGAGGACAAAATGTCCACTTGCTGCCTTATATATCCCACCCACTAACACATGCCATGATGCAGAGATAATCAGTATTATTCACTTCACCTGTCAGTGGTCAGAATGTTATACCTGATTGGTATATATTGAGCACATACAAAGAAGTGAGCAGCAGAGTTGGGCAGAGCTGAGCACACCATCTTTGGTTTTTTGTTTTGATTAAGAGCCTGTGGTTTCAGAATTAACATACCGTGTGTTTCATCTATTTTTCTTAGAATAACAGGTTAAAAAAATGTTCTCTTTAAAATGTTCAAATTATTTATTTGCCTTGTGGAAGTAAAGCCTGATTTGTCATAATTACACAATAATTTTGTGGCAGTCTTGAAAACAAAACAGTGCCCTCCTCACTGTGGCCAGACAACTGCTGCTGCTGTCATTCTGCCACTGTCCACACAAGTGAGGAAGCCTATTTTTATTTTCATATGTTTTTATAATGTACAGCTTACAACATAGATTTGATCATCCTCTGAGAAAAAAAAACAAAAAGACTTATCACAAGAAAATGGAAGAAATGTAATGATAATACACACATAATAAAAAAAACAATTTTTATTCATTTTCAGCTGGACTGCGTGAATGATTTGCTGCAGGAGCTCTCATCTGACTCAGACTCATCTGGAGAAGAATCAGCAGGTGAAGAGGAGAAGACTAAAGAGGAGGTGGATGAAGATGACAAAGCAGAGCAGGACAAACTACCTCAATATGCCAGCAGATTCACAGTGAGTGTATTTCTTTTGCAGGGAACATACGCTTTTATTGTCAATGTAGTGGAGTTAAACTGGATTGGCCATGTTAGGAAAAGCATCAAATATGAAGTAAACATTATTTCCTGGACTAAAATCCAAAGCACAGTCTGAAAGAGGCATAGAAGCTATTTTAAGTTGAATGTTTAAGACATGATTGAGTTGTAAAATACTTTAGATTTGCATATAGCAGTGAGAGAAAAACAGTCTTAAAAACATAACACCACGTTTTTATGTTTTTCTACCAACTCTGGTTGAAAAGTCGATTTTAATGATTGATTGATAGAAAGAATTTATGAGTAAAAACATTTCAATCAGCCATTAATGCCTGCAAATTAGCTCTTGAGAAACGGTACCATCTGAAAGTGCGTTATCAGGAAATAATTACTTCTATTTTGAGAAATTTTTGATTATGTTTCCAATGTACTGGTAATTGTATAAAGAAGCCATGCAAAAATACAAACAATACAAACAGGCTCAACATATTACCCTGTCTGTGGCAACAAAACAAGCTCCTCTTGTGTTGACTTTGACTGGACGGTGTTGCTAAATATGCCAGTGTAAGCAGAACTGACATTTAAAAATTCCTTGAGGTACATTTAAATGTACTAAGTTTTTCTTTGCAGTTTGAGATATTTACAGAGATTCAAAGTCAATAAACCCATGATAACCATGTCCAAATAGTGAATTTTATGTTTTCTTATTTTACATACAAACACTCTTAAGGGTCATGGAAAGTCACTGAGCTGGACCACCAATCAACATTCAAATTCTGCATCAATTTACAAATAATAAAATGAAGACAAAAATGAATAGTGCACAGAAGAAGCAGTAACAGCACTGTGAATGAGTCCGTGGGTACATAAGATATTTAACTCAGTAAGACTGGTTTATTTATTAATGTAAGTTTTACTGCCATTATGTAAATGTATTTAATAGTAATGTAACAGTCAAGCTGGATGATTCTTTCGTTATTTGAAATCAAGTCATCAGAGCGGGCCACATGAGTTACAACACGATTTTATTGGCGTCTGTTTGCATTCATATAAAAAATGAGAAGTGAGCTGTTAGATTTCTTTATCAGAACATTCAGACTTTAGTGTTTTTAGAGGCTGAATTTCAGAAAATCAATCTCTCCTGGGGGTTCAGGAATGTCACGAGATAAGCTTGTGTGTTTTGAAATGTATTTGAAAGCGAATTCACTGCTTAAGAGACTTTCACACAAGTTTTTAAATAAAACACTGAGTCTGCTTCTGGTGTTTCGATATCTCTGTTTTTCTTCAGGAGCTGAGGAACAAGCTGGAGTCTCAGGGTAAAGTGGATTCTGCCTCCTTTAAGGCTTTAGTGAGTGCTATGGCTGAGCAGGAGCTGGCTGCTGCAGAGAAACTGGACGTAGAGCAATACGAGAGGCGGTTGCAGGACTGGGAGGCTGAGAAGAAGCAGCTGGTCCTGAGAGAGACGGAGAGCAAAGAGAGGGCAGAGCAGGAGAAACAGGAGCGGTTAGCCGCAAAGGCTGCAGCCCAGCAGGCGCAAAGTGTCTGAAACAAGACAACCAGACTGTCTGCTAAATATGTTCACTAAATGTATGTAAACTGGAGAAAAAAAGAGTTGTATGTCTCTAAAATTGTTAAATATCCACATTGTTAAAATAGCTTCAGCTTCTGTTTGTCCACCATTGTGTGTTAATGTGATATTTAATGTTTTTCCCTTTTTAAGAAAATTAAAGATTCAATATGTAGAATCTTAAACTGAAGGGTCCAAATTACTCCAGCACAAAGACACATTCTGTGTGACGTGATACTTAATTTAAGCAGCTGCATTACCTCAAACATTTCCAACAACTTTCAAAGCCAGAGAAATACTCCAGTTTTACAAAAGTACCTGACAAAGTAATTGCGGCAAGACATGTCGTATTTATGGTTTCTTTATTGACACTGGATGCTAAATCAGTGACTGCCAGTTAAGGACACTGGAACTGCGAACAGAGGATGTCATTCTGTTTATGTCATTCATGTTTTGTGATGCTTACTTAATAAGGACCACAGTTATTCTCTGCTACTTACTGGACATCATGTTTTCAAAGCTCCCCCTGAAAAACTAAGTCTGTCCTTTCACCCCTTTTCACCCAGAGCTGTATAACCCGACCTGACGTTTCCAAGTTCAGTGGAGACTCAGCTCAGCTTGGTCCATCTCCACTTTGCACTTATTTTGATAAAAATATTTTTCAAGAGTCTGCACTCCAAAGACTAAATTTACTGAACATTTAACCTCAATTTGGCCCCTTGGGTGAATTTCACATTATCGGGGAGAGAAGCGTTTAAAAGTGGACCTGCTGGTTTGTGATCATGCAGGGATGGTTAGTAAGCAGCTCACAGTCCAGGCCCACTTTTTGGGCTTGATCGCACAGATGAGTCCTACTAGGTGTGGCTTCTCCGAAAAAAAAAAGTCCTGGTGCATCTGGAGAAAAATATCCATTTTGAGCACCTCAAGACTTGCTCTTTGAGCAAATACAGGCAACCAAAAAGAATTGTTTGGAAAAAATGGATTTAAACAAATGTGGAGCTCTCACTGTTGTTTTGCTGCTGGATAAGGAGTGGAGTAAGTGTCGTAAAATCAGAGGTTTTTGATATATTTCTTTTCTACAACAAAGAACGTAGAGGTCCACATATAATAAGATATTTATTTGTGTTTGTTAATTCTTTCTCTCTTTCAACAAATTGGAAGTGGGCTACAAAGTAAATACTGTAACAAAGCCCACCTCTCTCTGCAGGAAGTTTATCAACCTCTACCCATGCCCAAAAACTGCAAAAGAAAAGCATAGCACGACAACAGAAAAGACTGCATGCCAAGTACTGTACTATAGGAAAACAATAGTTTTGCTGGTGACGCTCTTCTGGTGGTGTGTGTTTGTGAAACTTCAACAACTTCTCTTTATTTCCTGAAACAGAAAACATGGTTTGCTGTCAGTGTTAACTTTGTTGACTAATTATTTTGTCATAGTTTTCGTCAACAACCTTTTTTCCCCTGACGAAAACTAGACTATAACAAAAAGAAAAAAACAAGTGCGCATGGTCGAAAACTAAAGCTACATTAACTGACATTTATGTCAACAGATAAAAAACTAGGCTAAAATGTTTGACAGAGACTTAATCCAGTCAGACCTAATTTGTCATGTAGAAAGTAGAGACAAGTTAGGAATATATTCAATCACACCTACTTTGGTTGTGTGGAAAGGTTGGATGAGTTAAGAGGGACATCGGTGGTGGGATAAGTTGGGGAGCGATCCAATCAGAGCTACTCTCTTTATATATTGATATATCCATGTAGAGCAGGTTCACTGTTTGTTGTCAGTTCTGGTATTATAAGTGAGATGCTCTGCCAGGTAGCCTAAATAAAGGTGGCTGCGTTTCACACAGAAGTTAAATTTGTCTCTATTAATTCATACATTCAAACTTCATTCAGTATTTGATCTTTGATTTTATCCAAGTGTAAAACATGACTTCAGAAATTCAAGGAAATGTGAAAAATGCCTTACACTTTACATTTCATATTTTAGTCAACTAAGTTTACAGTAGATTTGTCGACTAAAATGTTGTGAAATTTCAACTAAAACTAGGCTAAAATCAAAACAATTTAGATGAGTAAATTATGACTAAAACTAAAAGATATAGGCAAAAGACTATAGCTAAATTAAAATGAACTGCCAGAGTTAACACTGTTTACTGTTAAGCACCTTATGAAGAACCTAAAAAAAAAAGTAATCACCCAGTGTGGGCAGAGCTGGCGTCACATTTCTACACGTCATCCTTTGTTATTGCGCCCCCGGTGGTAGAATTTACACACTGCACATTAAAAAAGGGCAAATATTTATTTTTCCATTGACTGTCGAGGATATCATTATTGGAAGTTATGCACACATCAGTTGTTTGACTTGGCGTTTGGATGACCTCATGTAGGCAGAAAAGAGGGAAGCTGGGAAAGATCTCACCGCCACATCCTCCCACTCTTTTCCTCTCTGCCTGCAGTCATCTGCATGTGTGTGTTTGAGTGTGTGTGTGGGTGTTTGTGTGAAAAGCATCCGTAGAGGTTTTCTCACAGGGGAGTGAAAAGAGTATTGCTCCAAAGAATTTGCTGATAAGACATCTAGAGAAAGCAAATTCTTTGCATGGAGAGGAATGTATTTATTGTTTAGCATTTAAATTCACAATAGAAGAAATGAACCAATCATACAGCATAGGCCCTGGTTGTTTTAAAAATAATCACAATGGGGGCCTCAGTGTTTTATAAAAAAAAAAAGTGGAGTTTTAACATGAGACTAAAACAGCACCTTGACCTGCACATGGAGTAAAGCCTGGTTTGTTTTGGCTCCACAAAAAGATAAGATAATAGATCTTTGGAGAAGCGGTGCACATTATGCATTCATTCCACATTATGTAGCAGCTATTCAGTATTCAGAGCATGATCTTGGGAAACGGTGTGGTATGCAGTCCAGGATGAATGAGCACACAATGTTAAAGCAAGAACCATTGTGGTCCTTAAGGCTCCCGACTGACGGCCCCTCTGAAAGCAGCTCTTTACTCAAAGTCAGTGCTCCATGAATTTGACATAAAATGTAGTTTCGCTGCTTGAGTGTCAATATTTCAGGTACCAATATATGAAGGTTTTACTTTTTTTTTTAGTTATTTTTTATTGGATTTTTTTCTTTAACAGTTACAGTGTCAGGGCATAGCAAAATTCACCTCATTTATCAATCCTCACATCAATGTCCTTATTGTCCAGTGAAAGTGGTGGTGTCCTCTTCTGTTCTCCTGAAATGAGTCAAATTTTCCCACTTTTCTACAAATTTTGTTTCCTGTAATCTTAATTCGTGTGTGAGTTTCTTCAATACAGATATTTCCTCGACAGTGCACACACACTGCTCCCCAGTCGGTGGTTCTGCTTCATACCACAGTCTGGTAATTACTTTTTTACTTGCCGATAATGATAATAGTATTTCAACAAGGTACTCAGCTTGTCTTTGTATTATATCATGTGATAAATTTCCCAAATACAATATCTTAAATGTTTTTGGTATCGAAGATCCTATTGTTTTTTGCAAACTTTGCCATATTTCATCCCCATACCCTTTTAATTTTGGGCATGACCAGAATGTGTGTGTGTGTGGTCTACATCAATGTGTTCACATGATCTCCAGCATGGCTGTTGTGTAGATACCAATTTCTTCCTAACCTTTGGAGTTATAAAAAATCGGACAATATATTTTCAGTTAAACTCTCTCCAAACTCTGGAGATAATCGCCGTGCACTGCGATTTACACATAATAAACTATTCCTCTTCTGTTATTTGTTCTTTCATCTCTTTTTCCCATTTTGCTTTAATATACAGTGAGGTAGAGTCCCTGGATTACATCAAACTTTCATATAAAATTGAGATTGCTCTGCTCTTTTTCTTCTCATAGGTTCTCTGAAATACCCCAACAATTCCATTACCAGTGTCGGCTTTCATCTCCTTCTCAAAATAATCCTTTATTTGTAGGTAACGATATAGATAAATTTGTCCCTTAACTTTTCAAACTGTGCAGCTTACCCTGTTCCACCATTGTGCATGTTGCTGTGATTCCCTTGTTTGCCTGTTGCTTAAAACGTTTATCAATTGTCCCTGGTATAAACCTGGAATCAAATGCAAACCAACTCAACATCCCTGCCTCTGTCTCCAGTTTATACCTTTCACCTACTGTATTCCATATTTCAACTGTGGTTTTAGTTATTATATCCAGCCAGCTACATAATTTTTTCAGTAGTCCTTTGTGTGCTATTAAGTTTCGTATCTCCATGTCTGTTGCACCAAATTCTATATTTGTCCATCTCGCAACAAACTCAGAAGGTTTTACTTTTTAAAGGCTAAATAAGCATGCAGATTCCACCATTTTATTAGGTACACTTGTTCAATGTCTCATTGATGCAAACGTAATCAGCCAATCACATGGCTGCAACTGATGTATTTAGGCTTGCAGACATAGTTAAGACTTCTGCTGGAGTTCAAAATGAGCATCAGAATGAGGAAGACTGTTGACTGAAGTGGCTCTGAATTTGCTGGTGCCAGGCAGGCTGGTTTGCATATAAAAAAAATGCTTATCTTCTGGGGTTTTTACGAATAAAAATCTCTGTGGTTCACAGAAAACAGTTAGAAACAATATCTGGTGAAAGGCAGTTTGTAAACTGAAGATGGTAGAAGTACAGAGAGAATGGCTCGAGTGGACCAGATCACTAATAGGAGGGCAGACATTACTCAAGTGGCCACTCATTTAGAGGTCCCACGTCCTGCTGGGTACTTCACATAATGTTTTGGGTGTCTGTTTGGCAAAGACATATTGAAAAAAAGAAGGAAAATTTTTGTCTCTGTTGATGAGCAGATGCAGCTCTTTTTCCCTCCCCTTTGAAAACGCTTGCATCCGAGGGAGCAAGGAAGCTATGATAATGAGTTCTGCACTGATTGGCTGTCCAAACAATGCCTGTTGTGAGAGGAGGGGGGCTTACAGGCCGTGGAGTGGCCATTCAGACAACAATCCTGCTGTCTGCCTGTGACCAACTGGAAAACACATGTGGGTGGAGGCTGTATGGCTATTACATAATAAACCGCAGGGTTTTTTGGGGATTTTTTTAGGGGAAAATTAGGGGAAATGCCAGTGAAAGACGCATAGTTAATTAACTAATTCAAAATTAGTTAAGTTCTCCATCAACTAAGAGTTTAGTATAAGGTGTCCTGTTCTTATTAAAATGCATTAAAGCCAAACAAACCACCAAAAACAATGGCACCTTCAAAGTCACCTAAATCGCCTTCCTTTCCTATTTTGATGCTCAGTTTGAACATCAGCAGATTTTCATGATCATGTCGATATGCTGACATGCCCTTGTTGCTACCAGGTGACTAACTAACTTAAAATTTGTTCTAAATAATACTTCAATGCATCAAATTTAATAAAGAGATAAACAGAATAAGTAAAATTTATAGTAAAACATAATCACATTTTTTTGGAAGTTAATAAAGTACCCTATGATCTGTTAAAGCTGAAGAAAACAGAAAAACACTGTAGACACATTTGATGTAAAAATCTATTAATGTTGACTTAGGATAAAAAGTTACTTAAGATTAAAGGCAGAATTGTTATTGTTATATTCCAGCACCCACAAATGGGAGACGTTTGAGATGTTTGTTTGGCCTACAGTTCACCTTAGTGGAAGAAACAAGTCTTGGCATGGTAATGCAGTCATAATAAACTAAAGAGCAGAGTGATGGAAAGCCAAAGCCACATTTACTTCCGAGTAGAGGTGTGGTCAGATACAGCTCATGAGGGTTTACACTGAAATATCTTGTTAGGAGCAGGGCTGAAACGGGTTTTTAAAAATGACAAAATTATATACATGAGTTTTAGAGAGGGGAAATTCAAAATTGTGCTCTGGGGACATCTGGGATTAGTGTGAACTTGTGAAAAAGAGGAAAAATTTGTTTGTTTGTTTCCTGAACATAGGAGAAATTATTTTGTTTTATCTATATATATTTATAACAGTTAGCGTATTGCCTTTTGCTGTTTTTTTGTTTGTTTGTTTGTTTCCTGTTTATTTATTACAGTTTGCAAATGGTCCCTTTTTAGCAAGAAACCTCAAAAATATGTTCTAGGGACATTTGGCACCAGTGTAAACTTGTTAATAAGATGTAAAGTATTTGACTTTTACAATAAAGCATCTACATGCTGATAAATGTCAAACTTAAAATATTTTATAAACATGTAAGAGATTTTTAAATAAGACATATTTCACAAGTTCCCAGATGACACTACGACAATTCATTTAAGTATTTTGTAATTCACTATCATTAAAGGATGTGAAAAAAATATGTCCTCTACCTTTGCAGATTTACACGTAGAGACTTAATTATTAACTACTGCGTAGGTTTATTATCTTTGTGTACCTGTTAACATTACCAAGCTGATGGCTGTAAACTACAAACTCAAAATACTGATTTTTGGCACTGCGATAAGTGTCTGTTCTGTCACTTGGTAAACAACCAAAACAAAGAATTGTTGAGCTGTTACACACCATAACATTTCACATATCTGCTGTGACTGTCCCCTCCTTCCTGCCGAATTAATCAGCACCCAAATGTTGATGTAGCCTGGGGATAAAGCCATGACATTATCTTTACACCATCCAATCTCTGAAGTATTTTGTCTAACAGTAGCTTCACTTGAGCTATTTTCAGTCTCTGACCTATAAAGCTTGTGTAAGCGTGTTAAAAGCTGGAGATGATCAATTAGCTTTTATCATCCTCTGGCCTTGAGCTTTTTGTACGATCACTGATTCAAGAATAACAGGAATAACTTTTATGGCTTGTGTAAGGAGTCACTTTAGGGGACTGATCACGTAGGCGAGGCGAGAGTAAAAAGTCAGGAAGTTTGACATCTGCATCACTGGTTATCTGATGCACACGGCCTTTTAGGCGTGTTTTCTTAGAGGAGGGCCTGTCTTTGAGAACACGGTTATTTGAGATTTGCAAACATTACAGGAGAAAAGGGATCTTTTATAGACACCATAACTTGATCTGCTCTTGGCCCCAGTGTACAGACAAAAACATGTTTCTAATTAATCTTTTGTTACTGATCAAAGTTGACTGCTTCATATTGAACATTTTAACCAATAATGTCTAATTCATCTGTGTGTCAGTTTTCAGGGTATGCATGGCTTTAATGTGTCAAGACGTGCATTGCTCAAATATTAAACTAATATAATGGGCAGACCCTAAGCGCCCATTAGAGATTTGATTTATTTGGTGTCTGACTGTAATTTTGTTATCGTCTAATCTTTGTGTAGATTCTCATTCATCCAGGTCATGGTTATCTTGAAGATTCAAAAACAGAGGCAGTCCAAGTAGTAAGAAAACAACTCTTACAGGACAGTACACTGGAGGTCAGAAGCAACCTCACCCCTGACCACATCTGCTCCTTGCTGGATCTCTGCCTTAGTACCACCTATTTCCAGTTCAGGGACCACTACTACAGACAGAAACATGGATGTGCCATCGGCTCCCCTGTATCTCCCATAGTGGCTAACCTGTACATGGAAGAGGTGGAGAGAATTGCCCTAGCCTCATTCCATGGAGCAGCACCAAGCCAGTGGTTTAGGTATGTGGATGACACCTGGGTCAAAATCCAGGCACATGAAGTAGAGGCCTTCACAGACCACAATAACATTAAGTTCACGTGTGAGGATGTCAAAGACAACGTGGACTCATGGACTCAGACACAACCTCTCAGCCACATAGCGCTAAGCTCTCTCCCCAGGAAGTTCCCCAAACATTCACACTTGGGCACATGTGACCACAACACCTTACATGACAGGGGGAGTTAATGACCCATTCAGGGTAACGACTCTCAGGGGATAAATCACCCTGTGATGAGTTTCTATGAGTCCTTTCTCCAACTCCTCTCCTTCCTTTGTTGTTGTTTTCTCCTCTAGTAAGATAAGTATCTGCTTCAATCACCAGCCATTTGGAACTGAAGAAGCTTCTTGGATGAGAAGTGAAACGTCTTCCCAACAAACTCAACACAGTCCAGTTGCCTTATTTTTTAATCTTCAAGATTGTCTGATCTTGAATAAACCTTTAACACCATGAGACTAGAATGATCCTAAAGTGGCCAGTTCAATCCTTGACATGAATCATATTGAAAATCTTTGGAGGATTTTCAAAAAGTCTGTTTCAAAGCATAAACCAAAGAATTAAGAAGAATTAAAGGAAGTAATTCAAGAAGAATAGGACAAGGTTAGGAGCCCACAGCAGTGTGAAATGCTCATAGAGAACTTGCCAGCAAGGATTAGAGCTCTACTGTGTGCTAATGGCAGGATTACTAAATATTAATTTGATAATGTTAATTTGATAATTTGATGACCTAATTATTTTTGGTTCAGCTTTGAACACTTCCTCTGTTATTTGTTGACTTTGTTGGTGACAGTGTTGAGAACTGACAAGTTGAAACTGTAAAGGATTTTACTTTTGTTATTTTTTCTTGGTAGTAATATCTTCCTATCTATCTATCTATCTATCTATCTATCTATCTATCTATCTATCTATCTATCTATCTGTCTGTCTGTCTGTCTGTCTGTTGATCTATCTGTCTGTCTGTCTTTCTCTGTTTGTCTGTCTATCTGTCTATCTATTTATCTGTTGATCTGTCTGTCTGTCTGTCTGTGTATCTATCTATCTATCTATCTATCTATCTATCTATCTATCTATCTATCTATCTATCTGTCTGTCTATCTATCTATCTATCTATCTATCTATCTATCTATCTACAAATGTTAATATCTTGCAATCCTGATCATCGACATTTTAAGCTAGTATCTGACATTGATCCAAATGGGGCTAAGATGTTTTGGGAAGTTAGTCAGACAAAGATTTTCATCCTTTAGATAAAATGGAAATATTGTCCCTTATATCAGATAATCACATAAAACAGCTACAAAATGCTTTGGGCATTGACTCATTTACATCACCCTTTACCCTGTAAGATGAACTCTATTTTTTTGTTGATGATAATAAATTCATGGTATTTTGCTGTTGAGTCTGTTGCAGGATTTATTCAAAGGAAAATAACAATGTGTGATGCACATCTGGTCGTCTGGTTTACCCTCCATTTCATATCTTATCTTCCCTCCAACCTTAAATGCCTCCTGTGTGAAGACTGAGCTGATAACCAGCTATCTACATTACCAAATAATTTTGATTGAACACATTTTCTCGAGAAAACATGACTGTACTACTTATGAGAAATTTCTCTGCTTTGATATCCAGACAGACCAGCTCCTCATTCAAAGGCAAAACACTACATACAGCTACATTTTGTCAACACAGCTTTGTAAAATAATCAAAATCCAACTGAGGTGATGTGGTTCTCTTGTCTTAAAGTGTTAAAATACATTCACGGCTGTCCCTCTGCATGGGTGTACAGACATAAAGCACTCCTGCTATGTTATGATGAAAAAATGTTTTCATAGTCTTCAATCCCGTAAAAGATATATACCAACCCAGAGAAATAATACTCTTCTCACTGCTGAGAAACTGCCAGCTGGAATTTCCCTGATTAAAATAAATAAGCTACCAGGTTAGAGACATGAACTGTCGCACAAATACAAAGATGTTTCTCATGTGATTGCCTCTAATGGAAAGCCTGGTCAATCTGGTCGTGTAAATATTAGCAGTAGCTGCTCTTAATGTTTTGTTGAGTCTCTCTTCCCGCGAACAGTCAATCACAGTTATGTTTACATGCAGTGGTACACTTACGCATCAGCATTGTGCACTGATGCATTGACAGTGTTTTTCCAAGCTGAGTAAAAGGTTTAATGGATTAAGAATTTGAAAGCAGGTCCCTTAATGTTGCTGTCTGAGTCTTGCAGTTATTTGCATCACTCTTTATTTAAGTGTAGTCCATGTTGAATGTTAACTATGCTTGTTGACCTACAACTGAGTGGCTATATCCTTAAAAACTGAAATCACAGGGTAACTAATTGTGATGCAATATAACAATCTGATACATTACATTTCAATATTAAAGATGATACAATACAATATAATATAACTTTAAAAATGCTGTTGATACAATATGAAGGTGAACAGTAAATTACAGTATCCAGTAAAACACAAAATGAAAAAATATGATAAAATACAATATGGACAATATAAAACTATACAAAACAATTAAATCCAATGTGGTACATTATGATACCACACAATGCAATGAAATACAGGATGTGACTGTATAAAATAATAAGAAAAAATATGATATGACAAAGTACAATATGAAGCACAACAATTCGGTATAATACAAGATAAAATATCAGAGGATAAAACCCAATAAGGGATACAAGTTACTACAGCAGGAAACATTATAATATTATATAAGACATTAAAGTATGATAAGGATCAGTGCATTACAGGACGATGAAATCTAATACAATATAATACAATACAATAACACTATATGATACAACACAAAATAACAAATACATTATGATATAAGCTATATAAACTTAATAAGTGCTGTTGCCTCACAGCCAGAAGGTTTCTGGATGGACCCCCCAGGGCTTTTTGTACGTGGGGTCTGCATTTACTTCTTGTGTATTCATAGGTTTACAACAGGAAGCTCTTCTCCTACAGACCCTAAACTTGCTTATAAGGTTTAGGGGTGACAGTAACTCTTCGGCAGAAGTTGCTCAGTCCAAAAGGACTTGGGCAGGGGACTGAGTCTAGTAGCTGTAGAGGTGCCAGCTGACTCCCTGGGCCCTTATTGACCCTTTTGACCATGTATGGTGACCTTGAGTTCTGTGGGTATGCCCAAGAATTAGATTATGGTCTAATTATCTCACCGTTATTATTACTATTTGTTGGTGCATCAAATTGAGAAGAAATTGCATGCTGCATTTGTTTTGTTTATTAAAATATAATTTTTTGCTACTTTAAGTGAAAGTTGAAAACTCAACTGTTTAGAGAACACTTATGCACGTAGTTTGACTCTCGTCCTCTGTCATCCTCAGTGGTCAAAATACATGGAGGGTTTCTGACCCAGTTCTTCGTGAACAGCTCAGTACTGAGTACATCGATGCTTGTGAAGATAATGTCTCTGACATGAAGAAACGATGATGATGATGAAGAGGGTAATGACAATGGTGATGTTATTGGGGAGACTTGACAAGGTTTTCTGTCAATTGCTTGTTTTTTTTTTTTCATTTATTTCGAATATGAAGTTAAATTAAAATCACTGTCAACGACAGAAGAAAAAACTAAACAAAATAAGGCAATATCTAGTCAACATTTTCAAAAAGGAGTGGGAGGAAATAAAAAATGTATTAATTCCCACCCCTTTTCCAAATGATTTGTTACGAACCAATGCAGATGTTATGCACATACTGTACATGCTCACACATGCACATACTTATACACAACTGTGTCCCTGCTAGTTTCTTGCTTAGACATTGCAACAAAATATTTCCATCAACAATCCATCACATACATAAAGATAATTACAAATAAAAATATATAATAATAATAATAATAATAGATACATAAATAAATGATTAAAAAAACATACAGACAAAAATTAGGCATTACTCCTAGCACTATGGCAGCACTGGTGGCCAGTCAGACTTGAAGCACTTTGTTGCACTCACTTATAATTGCTGTCAGGCACAAGCCTCCTTTATCCAAAATTGCCTCTTCTCAGGAGTTTAATAAATGCTCTTCTACGAATGCATGTGGTATTGACTAGATTACATTTTTTTAGACTTTCATTTGGGTAAAAGTTTATAAAAACCCACTCACCAACATGGAAGATGACCCATAGCACTTTTTTATTAAAAAAGATAATTATAAAAAATAGAGGTAGGAGTTTGTGGTGCCCAACAGCAATGTTATGTTGTTCCCTACGGTCTAGATTGTTGCTTGTGTTGAACTTACTCTCAGATGTACGTTGCTTTGAACAAAAGCTTCTGCTAAGTGATGTTGTAACATTGTATCATGAGTTGGGATGATGATATGATATGATATGATATGATATGACGATGCAATAAGAGGCACTTCCCCCTCCAGAAAATTAGATTAGGATTCAACCTGCTTAGACACAAAACATACTTAGTGCCTATTTTGTGCAAGGACTGCATAAAACCCAAGATAATCAGAGAAGAAGTTAAGAAAAAGACAACAGTGTAATTGTAATGGGGTTGGGTGGAGTAGGTATCATGTGTGAAGACTCTTGCCTTGGGCAGATGGCCTAGGTTTAGTTCCTGCCAGGGCCCTTTTGCCGCATGTCTTCCCCTGAGAAACATTGTGCAGCTTTGATTAATTAATACGGTTGAAGCTGAAGACTTGTTTCTTGTATGTGCAACTTTTTGTTGACGTTAAATGCAAAGTAACTGCCTTTGTAATGAACTGAAGTTCACTAACAGCAGCCAAAGTATCCAGATGTAATCCACAAACTCATCTCTTGGAATATAAATGAGCTGATTAAATGAGCTGGAGTGTTTGTGTGTTTTGCTCATTTATTCGTTTTTGCCCTCTGGTTCTTACTTTACACCATTACCCTTAATATATGCAGCATCAGCGCTGTGACATCCTGAATGCCCTTTTTTGCCTTCGTGCTCTAATGGGCAGCTTGAGTTGTCTGGACCAGAGCAATGAGCTATAAATGTCCTTAAAAGTCTCTCCATGTTAATGATCAACATTGTCTGCAATGGTAGACTTGTTGAGAAATGTGGAGTGATGTTTGCTTTTACAAAAGCCCAAAAGAAAGTCAGGAAAAAATGTTTAAAGCAACTTGTTCAACTGTTTGTTGTGATCTGGTGATCTGATGGGATGTGAGGTTTTTTTAAAATAGTTAAATAAGTAGAATTATGATTGTAAAACATACAAAGTAAAAAAAAGATATAACAGGGCCATGAATAAATATATCTGAAAAATAATCTCATAATATGATAAATAAGAAAAGGAAACCAAAAACAAAGTGTACATGTTTTCAATATGTATGTAAATGTATGTTTGTGTGTGTTAGTGTGTGCATGTTCATATGTCCAAATCTTTAGGCGCTACAGTCTCATAGTTCTGCATTTCTCCCAGTAACTAGGGCAGAAATGCAGGGGGAACATGCAAACTCCACACAGAATGGCTCTGACCTACACAGGGTTCGAACCAGCAACCTTGTTTTCATGAGGCATCCATCACATTAAATGGACTTCTCTCGATGGACTGATATGACATATCTCTTGTGACCAGCTGCTTTTCTAAGCAACAGTATGTTGTTTTTAACAACAGTTATCTACCAGGGAGTAGCAGAACATTAGTAATTGGTTGACCAGAATCAAGTTTTTCACACAGCTAAGGAATATTGATGTCCTCAATAAGCTTTAACCTGATTTTTCACTTTTTCAGTCCTACATCCTCAAAGGTCAACTGTCCCCTCTGTGTCTGTTTGAGGACTGTAAATGACAATATAAACAGAAATGTTGGCTTTAGCTGTATGTTTTCCTTTTAGAGCAACCAAGGTTACATTCATAAGGGTAAACACAGTGCATAGGGTATACAGCTACACTGGACATGCATAAATTTGATGACTGCATGAAAAATTTAAAAATAAACGTCAGGGTTGACCAAAGAGAGTAATCTCAAAAAGCAGACAGCACATTCTTGTTTCCATGCTGGCATCACTTGTCAAACAGTGTGCCAGTTCAAACACTTTACATTCGATTGGTTGCACAGCTGTTTTGTTATGCTGAGCCAGATTGCATACGGATGT
Source organism: Cetoscarus ocellatus (assembly GCA_037902135.1). Classification (NCBI taxonomy): domain Eukaryota; kingdom Metazoa; phylum Chordata; class Actinopteri; order Labriformes; family Labridae; genus Cetoscarus; species Cetoscarus ocellatus. Next base: position 1,682,014 of record JBAMNC010000412.1, read on the forward strand.
TATCTTCAAATCTAGCAGAGCCCAGAATAAACACATCCAAAGCCTCTGTAAACCAACATGTGAAAACATGCTGCAGGCCGAGGGTCCTCAGGGATAACGAGCAGGGCCACCTGGGCTTACATTCTCAAGGATGATGGGAGTCTGAGACTGATGTCAAGTGGGGTGACTCTGCTCATGATGGTTTGGTACTAGCTGTGAGCTGATCTACTTTAAAGTGCCAGTGCAAGGCTTAAAATAACAGTGTATTAATGATTCTCTGGACTGAGGGTCGTGGAAATAAGTTGTCATGTGATTTTCTAGTGAAGCGTAGAGCATCATCCTCAAATGACCAGAGCAGTGACTTGGCATATAACCCCTTGAGTGCTGTAGAGTGGTGCAGGAATGAGGCCTAAAAGGCAGAAGTGAGTTTACATTTTAGCACGTCCAGTTCCCACATCTTGGAGTATATTTTTGGATAAATACCTGAAATAAAGCCTGTTGCGAAAGTTAATTTTGCAATGTTAAATACATCTGATATTGTTCCACTTTTGAATTTTAAAGTGTTATTATGTTTTTAAAAGGATGGTTGCTAACAAACTGCTAGCACAGACTAAAAACTGGCCAGGTACCCTAATGCAGTTATTTCTGATCACTTTTTAAATTGACGGTTATACATACACCACAGCCATGGGAACCAACTTGATCAGGTCATCCGATTTGGAGTAAATTCTCCAACAAGAGGGTGCAAAACAGCGTTATACATTGGAAATGTAGTTGCTGCTTCTAAATCAGACTTTCGTGTTGTAGTCCCATTATAGCTTTTTTATAGCTTTAAACACTAACATTCAAGCCTAAATAATTGTGAAATTCGGTTTGTTGAAGGATAGGTTGGGATATGCTGCCAACTTCAGATGAAAATGATCCCAGAGCCAGATGTTTGTTTAGCTCAAAGCAGCACCAGTGGAAAGAATATGTACGGGAATGTCCGTGTAGCCATAGTAAACATTAGAGTACAGCGCCAGAGAGCTGAAGATACAACCACTCCTTGAGAGTGGTCAGACACAGCTTATGATGATTTACACTTAATCGGCCTGTTCTGTGCAGGGATGAAACAAAGGGGTTTTTCGGCAGGCCAAAGTCTAAAGAGTTGGTGATTTTTTGTTTTTCTATATATCTGTAGTTTTGATGCAGGAAGGCGTGTCTCCATGAACACTTCAAGCTACTCCATTTTCACAAAACATTTACATTAATTTCTCTGATAATTACTCAATCTTATTTATTTTAAAAAAAAAATGTGCCTGCGCAAAAAACACCAGGCCTACCATTACTGAAACTGTGAGAGTTTTCAGCAGTTGTGTCTCTGTTGGAAGGAAACTTGGGGAGGGTGTTAACCTCTGAAGTGCAGGGGGAATAAAATTAGCAGCAGGTCAAGGCACAAAAAAATCTGGATTTTTATCTTTTAAATCACCCAAAACAAAACAAAAAAATTAATTAGTCCATTTAATTCATATTTTACCTAGGCCTAGAATCAGCAGGTAATGTAGTTTCTTCTGTCCTTCAGTTCCCATTGAGGGTTATTTCATGTTTCATTCAGACATGTTGACTCTCCATCTACAGGGAATATACTCCAGTGTATACACATTTCAAATTTCCAAAGTAAATAGTCATCATATTGGCTGCAAATATCACCCATTTATCCAGTTTGAGAAGGACTGTTTCCTGTTGTGTGAAGCCTGCAGACTACAGCCAGTAAGAGATATGGATATTGATCTCAAAAAGGGGGGCATGTCAGTAAGAAGTTGGGAAGCACTGCCCTACCCTCATTGTCTGGCTAGTTTTCACAAAAATACCATAATTACACAGGATTTTCAGCTTCATCTGCACTAATGACTTCCGTGCCGGTTTTTTTGTTCAGAAACAGAGTTGATCTCTGTCACTGAGGCAAATCTTCATTGGCGTAAACCTCAAACAACCCCAATACAAAAATCCTGAACTATCACTTTAACCTGAATGCTAAAATTTTGGCAGGTTAATTGAAGTGAATTGTACACAGCTATCACAGGACTCTGTGGAAGATTGGGAGCAACTTGTGCCTGTTTTTGCATTTCTTTGATTTTTTTTTTTTTTTACTCCTCTACAATTGTTTGTCTTTGGTTTAAAAAAAACTATAAAAGTTTTCTCAGGGACAATAGTGCTAAAATGAAGTACCTGACTCTACAGCTAGTCTGTGGAGAAAGACAGTTCTGACATGCAGTGTTATTATTGTTCTGCAAAGGAATTTAACCCCTAAAAAAAGTGTTCAGGAAGTTTCTCTTTTCCTTCTTAAAAGTAAAAATTCCATACACAAAAACAAAAGCACAAACAGAAAGGTCCACTCAGCTATGTCATTGTCTATTTTTTGATAAAAGCAGTGGTCATATTGATGGGAAATTTGATTTAGTCGTTGTTTGTGGGCCCTGCTTACAGTTTGTTGCAGGTTATCTGACTTTGACAAACAAATCCAGGAAAAGCACATTCATGAGAAGTCTAATCTTTCAAATCTACTTACAGCACATTCTGCAAAGCTTGAAACCAGACGTAGGCTCACAGAGAAATACAACAGAAGCCCTAAATCATCAGTGATTTACACTTGCGAACAGGCCTGCGTTCACACACAAACACGTTATATAACAGTTGTTTCGAAAGTGTGGACATGTTCAGGCTAATTATGTTGCATACAGTCAATGGTACGCTTAAGAAAATGTTATTTCTCAAGGCTTTGCCAAGACCTTTATCGCACTGGGTTTCCCCCCCTTCACTGTGCTTGAATGAATGGCAGATAGTGGCAGCAAAGAAAACAAGAAGTGTGTTTTCAGAGAGCAAAGGGTCAGCGCGGAGGGATGACGTCAGGCAGCGGGGCTCAGAGTCTCAGCCCGTCAGAGTTCAACTTGTTCTGTGAGAGCAGTCGCAGTCTGAGGAAGGGGAGGGGACATATGGAAGGAGAGGACAGTGTGTCTTCATGTTATTTAACTCATACAGAGCTGCACAGGACTGTATTTATGTTCCCAGCCGAATCGTCTAATGGGATGCTTTAATAAGACATTTCAAAGTATTTAATGTTCACAGCAATGTCTGCGTCGTATGATCAAGCTTTCCCAGAGTCTGCTTAGATTTTTGTTATGTTCATTGACAGCAAGAATCTGTCAGCAAAATACTTCTTTTGGCTTTGGATTTTGATATTTCCTGTGTTTTTACCATTCAGGCCTCTTTTACTGCATCTTTTAGGCTTTCAGTAGGTACCCCTTACCCACCAATCCTATAAGACAGGCTTCTACATTGTCGAGAGCTGCCACCAGAGGTATTGGGCCATATTTGATGGCATGAAGCAAGTTGTCTAAAGTGTCTCTCCTCCCTTTAAAATATTGTGGTTTAAATGTTGGATGTTAATTTTGGATGGATTGTTTTTAAATTCCTCTCTTATTATTGTGCCACTATACTCTATGTTATAAGTGTTTTTTTACTGAGCATAAGAAACAATCCAAAAAGTGAGTCAGACACTTCTGCATGAATGTAAAAGTGGAACCTCATTAATTATTTAAATCTCCAAGTCAAACTTTCAGACCTCACACACTTTATGACAGAACTGTTTACTAAACATAAAATACCTGTTAACTTAAAGCAGTTTATATTTTTCATTTTCCTGAATCCTTGGCTCTGTTCTCTACTGTATGGTTTAAACACACCCTACAGCCTGTTTTATTATCTGTGAGCATAATGATCAGTGAGATTCATTATTATGTATACAAATATCATAAATGTAGCTCCTTGCTCTAACAAAATCTTAAATCTTGTGTTTTTTTTTTTTTTGTGTTTATTGGCATTGCACATGGTATTAATCATGCCAAGGAGTGATGGAACAAAGCCACACTGTCTCTCAGCTTTCGGTCCCGTTATGAACTGAACTTTTGGACACATGCTCTGATGTTAAATGGTAGAGCCGTGCTGCTGTGCATTTAATGTGAATGAAACAAACTCAGTAAAGTGTGTGTTCTGATCTTATGGATTTGTGCCAATCTCTCTACTGTCAAGATATTATCAAACTTTATATAAATGCACACACCATTTTAGGAATAACTGAGAGACTCTTTTTACACTCTTTATTCACAAATATACACTCTGACTCAGGGACAAATGATATATTTCTAGAGGTTATAGGTCAAGGTCATGAGGGATCAGTTGAACTTTCCAAAATTTTGTAACAGAGAAATGCACTCATACCACTTACTTTTAATATATCATTGTTACTTTTTGGATATGAAGTGTGATGGATTACAATGTGTACATATTTTAAAACAGTTGCATCTTAAAGCAGCACTGCAGATCTTTTGAGCCTTCAAATATTCTCTCCAAAGTCTGTTCAGTGGAGCTCGGCGCTGTAACAGAGAGAATGGCCCCCCTCCCTTCCCCCCACAGCGCTTCCCTGCTCTGTTTAGGGGCTATGTAACTTTTGCTCCCGTGACGGGGACACATATCGCAAGCGGCTGGGAGAAGTGCAAACTGCTTTACGGCACTACGCGAGATTTGGCTTCCAGCTAAAGAAGCCGGTGTTTTGCATGTAGTAGTAGCAGCCATGGCATCCGCAAAGCGTGTGAGGAGGACTCTTTCTCCAGATTCAAGGAACAAAACTAATATTAACTTTGGAGCCCACTTTGCTCAGTGGCGAGAGCGTCGGGAAATGGAAAATTACAAGACAGACGCCGAGCTTGCAAAGTTACTGCTGGAGAGGTAAGTTATGTTTTCGTCGGGTTTTCCCCCGTTCAACACTTGGTTTCAGTCGGTGGTTGCTCTGTAGCATTGCATGCTTTGTGTAACTTGGCGGACGTTGTTTTGTCACTAAATGCTACCAGCGGTTATTTGCCTGTGAGTTTCTCAGATTGCTGGAGATATTCATGGCGCCGTGACATTCAGTCATTCACTATTTCACTATTTCTTCTATGTCTTCGGATGTCCTGTCGACTCGCTTCTCCCGGCTCTGTATATCAACAAATGCACGTTGCTGTGAGGTGCTGTGTTACAACAGTGCAATTACACCCAACAACCAGAGCGGCCCCTCAAGAGCAGACAAACCTGAATCTTACATAGTGGGGCTTTAAAGCAAGTCATAGTAACCAAGGTTGCTATCTCTCTTAACATGTTGGGTCCAGATCAAACAAAAACACATTTTTTGGATAGCTCGGCTGATTTGGGATGGAGCTGAAGCTCACGCAGTCACTGGTGTGGTTTGCTTCCTTGTGAACCAGAGTTTGGTCTGCAGCAGGTGTATCGGCCATTTAACCAAACAAGGACCCAACAGGGAAAGTGAAGCAAAAAGCATTGCATTGCAGAATTAATTTGGCTGAATATCACAACAGTAAGCAAGCTAATGTTATGAATATCAACAACATCAAGCAGAAAGTGGCCAACATTAGCATTGCTAGCACCGCCAGCCTCTGGACCTATTTACAGATTAAAGTCTACACGTCTGTGTGGAATATGGGTACACTTTTGCACTATTAATAATTAAATGCCACCTGATACCTAAATACAGCTTTGTATTTAATTCCGCTCTCAAAATACTGCTGCTTCATGTTAAATAATGTTTCCTCTCAATGCTCATTTATAGTGTAACAGCAGGCTGAATGGCAGGAACAGAGACCAGAGCTACAGCCTAGTGGCAAGTGGCTACATTACACATTTTACAGGCATTAGCCCCCGACAAAAAGCAGCATGAAGGAAATCCAAGCCAAATGAGACCTGCTGCAATCGGACAGATTTTGCTAAACTTACTTTATGTGAGATGATCTATGTCACTTTTTGTCTTTGGCAGGTTGCTATCATGGTTACATGTTTGCTCAGTGACAAGTTAAAGATGTTGAATGCAGCATTGAGGATGTGAAAGGAATAAGAAATAAAGAACTATACTGTCAACAGACCAAAGCAGTATTTTTATTTAGAGTTTGTTTCCCTCAAAGATACAAAGACAGTTGTCATCTGTTGTAAACCTTGTCTTTAACCTGCTGCAGATCAGTGCTTTTTAAGAGGGCAAATTGATTAGATTAGTGGAATAATTTGTTAACCTAATAAATAAAGTAATTGCATTTCTTTTTAAAGAATACTGGGTTGCAGTAACATCGCAGTTTGTGAGTTTTTTGCCAAACACTACTTATGCTTTAAGAGAAGATTTCTATAAATGACGAGAAAAAAACAAACATCTCAGCCCTGTTTTTCTACCCAGATTTTTCTAATATAGGCACTCAACAGTTTGCAAAGGGTAAGTTAACATGAGAAGCCCTTTTAACATGTATTTGGTCTCCTTGAATCATTTCTGTTCTGGTTCAGTCTTTCACATCTCTTGATTATTAGTTAAACACTGAAAGCCTAACAAGTAGGCAGAAAAAGCTCAGACATGCAAGTAAAGGCTAAAATTCAGTTGAATTCATTCAAACATCATGATCAGGAGACAAGCTAAATCATAGTACTTGTAGGTTCTTGAAGGACTGATTCAGAAAAGTGTGTCTCTGGTTTTTCCTCTGTTCAGAATAAAACACACAGTAAAAAACCTTGTTTTGTTTTTTTTCACGAAGTCATAAGACCTGCTATTATGTCAGGGACACTTGTGCCCCCACTCTGTCATCAGGGTGTGCTGTTTGTTTACTCCAAGATAAATAACAGGCACAAAACAAATTATACCCTGGTTATCTTTTGGGTTTTGATTAAGAAAACGCGAGCTGAATATCAACACGCTGATAAAATGCTCCTGAAACATGATCCTGGAAGCAATCTCTTCAACCTCATATTGTTTTTTGAACTTCCTTTGAGAAGTAATGCTTATCATTTGATTGAGTTTTACCTTTCATCTACCAACGTGCAGGTGTTTAAATTTACCATCTGGACACTGTGAGATGTTCAGCATTAAACAGTTCAGAGTGTGCTGAGCCCATTTGACATTTGGAGTAATATTTTTTTCAGTAATTATGACACAGACACAATGTCTTAATCCTAAAATCAATTTAGCAAACAAATAATTTCTTATTAGGGTCAGAGTAATAGTATTTTGTAGTGTCCCATAAGATTTTCAGTTGGTATGTGACTGAATAATTAAACTATTGTTTTTGTATCTATTTTTTTCCTACCTTGCTTTCACCCTCAAAAACATGAATAATTATCCTGAGTATTCTAAGTGTTCCATTTTTATTCATTTTAGATCTGTGTATTTATGAGATGGAGCTTCTGTAACAATCAACTAAATTTTTACACCATGTGTTTTTTTGTTTTCAGGCTCTTTTGCACTTGCGTAAAACTGCATTTAATACAAATTTGCTTTGTCTTTATTGAGTCCAGGTCCTCAGTCTGAACTGCTGGTGAGGGCTGAAGTGAGACTGAGGGGAGGGACTGAACCCTGCAGCTTGAAGGCAGAGAGCTTTATTTCAATGAAGTCACTGCTGTCTGTAGCCTGCTTTTACCTCTTTGTCCTGGTGAGAGATACCTGCTACTGCCCTCACATGCCAGCTGAGGATTTTTTTTCTGACACATCACTGAAACAGCAGCATGATGCGCTCCTCCGGGTTGATTATTGACAGAAGAACCTTCAAGAATAAGGTGCACACATTTTTTTTCTCTTTTTGGAAAGGTCATCTTCTCGTTTAAATAAGTTTACAACTCTGGGCTGCAGTCACCGGCTTTAAACGCATTTTTGTCTTAAAGTCTCCAAAGACATAATGCATAATCAGACGATGACAGTGAGGACCATGGTCCCCACCATTCCGTCAATCATGTTTATTTTCGGTGTGGTTGGGAACGTCATCGCCATCGTGGTTCTGTGTAAATCTCGCAAAGAACAGAAAGAAACAACGTTTTATACTCTGGTGTGTGGACTTGCTGTCACGGACCTGCTCGGCACTCTGCTGGCCAGTCCGGTCACCATCGCCATCTATGTGAAAGGCTCCTGGCCTGGGGAGGACCCACTGTGCCAATATTTTGGATTCTGCATGCTCTTCTTCTCTCTGGCGGGTCTCAGCATCATCTGCGCCATGTCTGTAGAGCGATACATCGCCATAAACCATGCCTACTTCTACAATGACTATGTGGACCAGAAGCTGGCAGGGTTGACCCTCCTGGCCATCTACATCTCCAATGCGCTCTTTTGCGCGCTGCCAATCGTCGGGTTTGGACAGGTGAAGAAACAGTACCCTCAGACCTGGTGCTTTTTGGAATGGAGAAGCAACAAGGCCAGCGACGCAGCCTACTCGTACATGTACGCGGGTTTCAGCTCTCTCTTAACTCTTGTAACTGTGATCTGTAACGTGCTGGTGTGCGGGGCTTTGATCCGGATGCACCGGCTTTACGTGCGCAGGACGTCGCTGGGAACCGATCTGGCTCGTAACGTGGACCCGCGGAGGAGAGGACGCAGCTTCGGGCGTCTGGCAGGAGCAGAGATTCAGATGGTCATTTTGCTCATAGGCACATCAGCAGTTGTGCTCGTATGCTCTATCCCACTTGTTGTAAGTTTCCTTCTAAGTATTTTTAGTCTCTTAGGCATTTACGCGCATGTAACACAGACTCTTTTACGAAATAACCAGGGCTGATGACATATAAAACATTTTGCTCATACGCACATCAGTAGTGATGCTCATCTGCTCCTTCACACCTCTTAAATGCACTGTTTTCTCAGCTTATTTGGGCATCTCTTTGTCCCTTTCCACTTGTTTTACGCACGGCTCTTTTACCAAACAAGCACGGTTTATTCGACATAAAACATTTCCCTTAAAACACGTTAGCAGTGTTGCTCATCTAGCTTATCTCACGTGTCGTAATTACTGTTTTCTCAGCTTGTTTGTACTACGTCTACCCTTTACGCATGTTTTACGCGCGGCTCTCATACACACCAATTTGAATTATTTTACGCAAAACATTTTGGTTCTGTATTTTTCATGTAAGTGAACGAATATATATAAACTGGGCAGAAAACCTTGAACGTTATTGTCACTGATTAACTTCAGAGCATTATACGTGTGCCACACCTGAGTATCACCTTCATCTTTCTAATCTTTGATGCACGTTTACTTTTACGCATGAATATACTCAGTTTGACTTAGTTTTATTCATAGACTTTTTTTATCCCATGCCCAGTGGATTATGTTTTGATTAGCGGCTTTGGCCCTGAAAAACTTAAATATATTGAGTATCGTTGCCATCATGGTTGACCCACAGCATCCCCACTGGTGTGAAAACACTGGACAAGGCCAAAAAGAGGCATCAACACACAACACTGATCACACATAAATTTGGCACACTGCATTTTAAGACCCTGATGCTTGATCTAGCTTATATGGAATCATGCCATGCTTTAATAATGACTTTAATATATTTATTTATCCACTATTATTTTGATATTTGATTCCTGACTGGCTTCTTCATGTCATTATGTGTTATTCTGTGTGTAGATGTTTTTTGTAGCTTGTGTTTTGTGCCCTCTGGCAAATTCCCTCATGGGTCATAAAGGATCTATTCATTCAATAATCTTGTTGTGGGAAAATCTGGTTTTCCCACAACAAGACCTAGATTTCTTGAGATCTCCAGAAAACAGACAAATTTATTTGTCATAATGGGATAATGAACTCTCATAAAATGTATGCTTTCATGTCTTTTGTTCAGTTGTATGTTTTGATCCATCTGTGGTCCAAACTGCAACATGTTTTACTGAATAAATTGAAGCAATTTAATTCAATTAATTTAATTTCATTAAGTTGGTGCTGGGGGTCCTGTGGCTGGACCAGTTGGGAAACCCTGATCCATATTTCTTCTCAGCCTGTATTTTCTTTTCCCATGCAGGCTCGCGTGTTTTTGAACCAGCTGTATAAAACTCCAGTGGAGCTGCGGTTGGACAAAAATCCTGATCTACAAGCAATTCGCTTTGCCTCTTTCAACCCCATCCTCGATCCCTGGATCTACATCCTTCTCCGAAAGGCTGTCCTCCTAAAAGTCATCGAGAAAATCAAGTGCTTATTTTGCAAAATGGGAGCACGAGGACAGCAGGGACAGGGAAACTGTCACTGTATAGATTCTCAACGGCTCTCCTCTGTCAATTTGACCCGGGACTCACGCTCTCTTGTTCCTCACAACCTTAAAGATGCCTCCAGCATCTCGCAGACCTTTCTTTACCTGCCAGAGGGAACTGAATTATACAGCGGAGGCTGTCAGAGAGCAGACAGGCTCTCTAGATCAGCACATTCATCAGTTAGAGACTCTAAAGCCTCTTATTCATCTGAGAAGGGGAGTACTGAGGCCGAAAACAAAGACAGGTCGAATGAAAACAGGGACATTTCAGCTCTGCAGCACCCAAAAGATCCAGCTCTTCAGGTGTCATTGAGGACAGAGACAGTGGAGGAAAAAAGCATCTGACTGAACTCTGAGGAGAATCTCTTGACTAAATGTTTTTTTTTTATAAATGAACATTTTAAACCTCTAAAATACAGAAGAATATTAGGGTCAGACATGAGACGGACAACATGAAAGGTGGGAAATGTTTTTTCATTATTCACTTTGGAAAAAGTCACAATGCAAAGAAAAAAACAAACAAACGGTGCACATGTGTGTTTTCTACGGGTGCTCTAGCATCCTCCCACAGACCAAAGCTATGCCTGCTCACAGGTGACTCTAAATTTAATTGTATGGGGCCGTTGCTGAAGCATCAACAACAGAATAGCTATTTAAAACTCACAGGAAACTAGATCTTATTGCAACACACAGTGCTAAGACCTTAGCTGGACGAAACATCTAAAAAAGCTGGTCACTAGAGCTGTGCATCTTCAGTAGTCTCACAATTTGATCTGATTATTATTAATTACTTAACAGTTCAATTCGATTTCATGATACATCAAAATGCAATGCAGTGAGTAGTATCCTGGATTATCTAAGTACTGCATGAGGCCAATTTCATATAAAAAAATACAAGCAGTCAGATAAATATGAATTATTTTAATAAGCCAAAAAAAAATACATTCCATAGGTCTCATCTTAAAATGGCCAAGCTGTTGTAGATCAGTTTTTACAGAAGTAAAAGTGACAAGTTACTTAAAAGTGAAGTAAAAAGCATTTTTTTATTCTAAGTATTAACAAAATAATTGTATAATTAAATAAAAAGTAACTCGTGACGCTCCATGAGTAACCTGCCCAACACTGTTCTCATCATTTGGATGATGTCTTTTTTGTCTTAACTGTTTTTCAACATTATTTTCAGAATTATTTTTTTTGTCAAAGTAGATAATGAAAAAACTCCCCCCTCTCTTTCCTACCCTGATGTTTTTCTGTACCAAAAACAGAGGGAGGCACATAAGAATAACTTCTCTTTTGAAGTCTTGTAAATGAAGTCTGAAGGAAAAAATGAAGCTCTGTCAGTCTGTGTTCTCTGTTTCAGCTTCCTGCTACCTCAGTGATGACTTAATCTGTCTGTGTCAGCAGATTTAAGCATATTTGTCTCGCCCCCTTCTATGTATGACACAGTGTAATTGATGGAAAAGCTATTATCCCTAATTTCAGCCATTATTGTGGAAATTGTTTTGGAATCTGAGTGCGAGTCATTCTGGTAAAAGAGTACAGTGTTTGGAGTCATCGTATGAGTAACCACTGGCATTTGTTTCTCTCATCATAAAGGCTGACTCATCTGAAACAACACTCAGTAACAGCAAAATGAAGGTCATGTTGTGGTGAATATTCAGTTTTTGTTTCTCTCTGAACTGTGTGCAAAAATCTGTCATCTTCAATTAAAAAAGTCAGTTTTCCATTTTCCATGGAGAGGAGAAATACTCCTTTGCTTCAGTCATTCACATCAAGCTGATCCAGTCTGACTGGGTATTTCTATCCACAGCTAGAAAACACAGCATACAAAGTTGTGTATTTATTTATTCAATGTGCATTTGTAGATGGACTAATAGAGACAGAATCATGTTAAACAATGTAACACACTGCAGCATAGAATTGGGCAACAGATTAAGTGGATGTATTGATTCACTAAAAAGGGGAAAAACACAAGTAGAATGGCTTTATTTTGTAAAATTCGCCAACATAAAAATTATTGAAATTGTTTCCAAGAAATAAAAAAATATTCCTACATGGTACTAGATGGATTTTCCACAGTTGTAAAATGATGATGATGATTGTTATTATTATTATTATCATTGTCATCATCTTAATAATAATAATAATAGTGTTATGTCAAATCCATCTTGGTTATTTTATCATCATACTAGTTGGTCTACATCCCTTTTCTGTGCTGCAGTTTCCCTTTTGTCAAATTTCTCATATTCAGCATATTCTTATAATGCTTTTGGTGTTACAAGATTGCCCAAACTTCTGGATCATACCCGTTTGGTAAACATTTATGTTATTTTGTTATTTTTGCAGCTTTGGAGCACAGTCTACCTCCCTCTCCCTGTTATTACATCAACTCCACATTGTTGCTTTATGCAATGAACATTTGTTTTTCTCTTGTCGATGTTCATTTTTGTTTCTGTGCTTAAGTGTTGAGAATAACAGCCTAATTATCACACAGAATTTACTTAAAGGTACATTTTATAATAAATGGCCTCTGAAATGAGGTCTTTAATTTATTATTTGTTCAATTTTAATGCACTTTGTTTTGCATATTGTTTATATTTTCATGTAGGATTAAATATGTGGATTTACTGAACAGTTTTGTTTTTTAATTGTTGTGTCATGTAAACCAGAAGACCTAACACTGCCTCCTGATGATCCACTTTTGTGTTTTAGACTTCAAGTTAAAAACAGCTGATAAAACAACATACGTGCTTGTGTGAAATAATGTCAGAGAAATGTTTGTTCAGGAATACAGAAGTGTACTGTTTATAATGCAGCTGGAAATTCATCCTCTGCCTATTATTTCAAAGCAAACACAGCCTCTGAATGGTCATCATATCTTGTCAACATAAAGCGGAAGTCAATAATATGAGCACAAAGTTTCTCACACGCTATTTTTTTTATCATTAAAGGTTTAAAAGATCACTGACATCATCTCATGACCCCCATCAGCACAAATAAATGCCCCTGAGCACATGATTTCAAAGTGTACCAATAGATAAATGGAAATGTACATCTCAGGGTTGAAGTTCAGACAAATTAGGGCCTTAATGACATTGGTAATGTGCCTAAAAGCATGTACTGAATTCTCAGAAACACAGATAGGGAAAAAACAGAGAGGGTAAGTGAACGGAAAAACAGAATCCGGGTCCCAGGAAATAGACCTGGCCGAAAGAGCTTCTCTCCTGAAACAACAAATACTATCTAAGGCTCCAATTCATTGCAATTAAGCTTAAACAAGCAACGCAGAAGCTTAAACAAACATAGTGCAGAGCTGCTGGAGTGTCAGAGGATCCTCTTGACTCTGAGAAAAACACACAATAACAGAAAAATGTGAAAAATGGGATCATGCTGCTGCATGAAACAGGGATGCACAGGAAAGATACTCCACTTCTACTGATAGCGATTCTCTGTGCAGGGCATATTTTTGAGATTGGGAGGTGCCAGAACAATATAAGGCCCTTTATACATCTAAAGGCAGTCATTACATATAAACAAAATACCCTGAGGCTTTTTGAAGATCAGACTTTTTAATCCTCGGCCATAATTTTAAACACATAACAGAAAGAGCTGAACATGCGTAAATGTTTGGACATCCTTTAGCACTGCCTTAAGTGGAGAATTCTCTTCTGACTTCAGGCATCAACAAGGCATTTTCCTCCACAGAACTGCAGTGCACTGGATATTTTATCTCTTTTCAGACCATTCTCTATAAGTCTTAGAGATGGTAGGGCAGGACAATCCCAGTAAATCAGCAACTTGTCAACCATGTCCACGGTATCTTAAACCACCTTTTCCCGCACTCTGATGCACCGTTAGCCTTCAGCAGGATGTTTTGGCCAAGTCTACATGGCCAAAGGCATGTTACTGTTACTGTGTGTCCCATGTGATTGGCTGATTAGATATTTACATACAAAAAAGTTGCTGGTGAGTGTACTTCTGTTCATTAAACTCGTGACTCTTGTCCACACATACAACTCCTGTCATAGACCTAAGCTGATGTGACTCTTTTTTTTGTACTTCTATCAATCTATCTGTCTATCTATCTATCTATCTAGGTATGTATGTATGTATGTATGTATCTATCTATCTATCTATCTATCTATCTATCTATCTATCTATCTATCTATCTATATAGCCTTGTATTTATCTATCTATCTATCTATATAGCCTTGTATCTATCTATCTATCTATTTATATTGCCTTGTATGTATGTATGTATGTATGTATCTTTCTTTCTGACTATCTGTCTATCTGTCTGTCTGTCGGCAGAATTGCACAAATATTCTCCTGACACAGTAATGACATCTGCCAAAGATCTTGAGGCCCCTTGATCACAGGCAACCAGCCTCCTTTGCTTAATGGTAGACCACTCTTTGCTCTCTAAGTGACCTTATTACATGTTTCATGAGACAATCTGAGTCGTGGTTGAACAGGTGCACATTCACATCCCATTCTTGCTAATCTCTGACCTTTCTGGCTTTTAACGTCAGTGGTAAAAGAAGGTTATTCTGATGGATAATCAAAGGCAATTGGAGCTGATGTGTGTGTAAGAGGATCCTAAACAACCCAAGAGGAAACCTGTGATGCTGCTTTACATCAGCAGCCCCCGCCAGTGATGCTGTCCCCTCTGTGCTTTCTGATAAACAGCAGAAGACACCTGCTGCTCCTCCATGTTCATCATCACACTGAGTATAAAGACCGAACAAAAAGCAGCAGTGATGCAGGAACTGATAAACATTTGGCAATCTGTGCTCCTCCCCTGGAGTGATGGAGAGAACAGGACTAAAATTCAATTTAAAGAGAAAACAGAATCATGCAGAGTCTGTTTGGAGCAGTTACAGACGTGGACAAAAATGTTGGTACCCTTCCATTAAAGAAAGAAAATCCCACAATGGTCACTGAAATAACTTGAAACTGACAAAAGTAATAATAAATAAAAATTTACTGAAAATTACCTAATGAAAATCAGACATTGCTTTTGAATTGTGGTTCAACAGAATAATAAAAAAAAATAATATGAAACCGACCTGGACAAAAATGATGGTGCCCCAAGATAGGATTGAAAATGATTTGACCATAGGGACATGTTAAACTAAGGTGTGTCCTGTAATAAGTGTCACAGGTGTTTTCAAACTTGTAATCAGTCAGTCTGCCTATTTAAAGGCTGAAAGAAAGTCACTGTGCTGTTTGGTATCGCGGTGTGTACCACATTGAATATGGTCCACAGAAAGCTAAGGAGAGAGTTGTCTCAGGAGATTAGAAAGAAAACTATAGACAAGCATGATAAAGGTAAAGGCTCTAAGACCATCTCCACGCAGCTTGATGTTCCTGCAGTTGCACATATTATTCAGAAGTTTGAGGTCCACGGGACTCTAGCCAACCTCCCTGGACGTGGCCGCAACAGGAAAACTGATGACAAATTAAAGAGACGGAAAATATGAATGGCAACCAAAGAGTCCAGAACGACTTCCAAAGAGATTAGAGGTGACCTCCAAGGTCAAGGTACATCAGTATCAGATCGCACCATCCATTGCTGTTTGAACCAAAGTAGACTTAATGGAGGGCATCACTGTTGAAAGCAAATCATAAAAAAACAAGACTGGAATTTGCCAAAATGCATATTGACAAGCCACAAAGCTTCTGGGAGAATGTCCTTTGGACAGATGAGACAAAACTGGAGCTTTTTGGCAAGTCACATCAGCTCTATGTCCACGGATGCAAAAATGAAGCATACAAAGAAAAGAACACTGTACCTACTGTGAAACATGGAGGAGGCTCAGTTATGTTCTGGGGCTGCTTTGCTGCACCTGGCTCAGGGTGTCTTGAATCTGTGCCGGGTACAATGAAATCTCAAGACTATCAAGGCATGATCATACATGCACAGAAATAATGTGCCTTAAAAGGTCCAAAAGCTTGTCTTTGTGGTGGTACCCTTAAGGTTCATTTATTGTACCCCTTAAATGAAGAACAGATAAGTACCCTTTTATTTTTTTACCTTAAGAGATAGTCAAATAAACACCTGGTTGTCAGCCTTTTGGTGTTAATGCATTCAGCTTCCCCTGGAAATATGGGAGGATTTTGTGTATCTAGTATGTTTAAAAAAGTGCAGAAGGAGCCAGGCTGACACAGGGTCTGAACCAGCAACCTTCTTGCTGTGAAGCATGTGCACTACCTGCTGCACAACTGTGCCACCTCAGACTGGAGGGGTGCAATGACTCAAAAAACAAACAAACAAGCAAACAGAATAATAGATAGTAGGTACCCATGAAAGATAAGATTGGTAAACTTTTAATCTTGAGCTACGTCCCCTTCTTAACTCATATGTGAAAGTCCACTAAGGCCACCTGCAGTCGAGCTCACTGAAGCTGGAGGATGTGTTCAGTCTGCTGAAGAGCTCCAGGCCAAAGAATAATTCTCCTGACTCTGTTTGATCCTTCACAAATACACAGAATGCAGAGGCACTTGTTTCAGAGATTTTGAAGCAGAAATATGCCCACCACTGAGTTTCCATGAAATCAACCACTTGTTGCTAACTTTGAAGTCTGCTATTATGTAACACCCGTGCAACTACAGTAGGAAAAACTTCACCACACGATGACCTGTCAGACAACAAGCCAAACAGGGACAATTTTATGGTTAGTTTGAACACACTTTAAATGTTTATTGCTTTTAAATTACAAAGTTGACATTTGTGTGAGCAGCCTCATCAGTGAGTAGAAATAGACACATTCTACACTTGGATTCACTAGACTGGAATTTTTGACTTTCTAGTCATTTTTCTTTTTTTGGACACCTTTTCATGATTGGTGCATTCATACAATTATAGTTCATGGTAATAATACACAACAACTACTCAGCAAAAACACAAAAGAACAACAAAAACAAAAACAAAAAAATTCAGAAAATTAGTCTCTAAGTTCAAAGGCAACATGTATCCCCTAAAGGTGTGGATGAAGAATCAGAATGATAAAGGAAGAAAATGTTTATTGGAGGTTCACATTGTTACAGTATGTTGGTCCTCACTCAGTTATACTGTTATAAGTACCTCAAATTACCTGGCCATCATCTGTTCTGTATCAGCCTGCCAGAACTATGTGTGTTTTTGTGTTGTGACTTGACACCGTCCCCTCTCCAGCTTTTATATGAGTTCTTATATATATATTAAACAGTATAAGCATGTCCAATACTGCAACTTTTGAACTGTTCATTTATGCCCAAATGTACATCATTTTGAGAGAAAAGTCTTGCAGTGCTGTTATGGTTATCTGGAACTGCTTTACCTGAATTTTAATAGATAAAAATTCATACACCCTTAAAATTGGGACGAATCATTCATTTTTCATTATACATTGTGATCCTTGCATGTGCAATACAATTATCAATGCTCTGGCCCGGAGTATATACACTTAATTTAAATAAATATGGTGCTACAAATTTTGTCTATCACATATTCTTATTTTTTGTATATCATAAGGAGTGTGCATTAACACTAATTTGTTAAAACAGTCATATCTGATTTAGTTCAAAAAAGCCCGAGTCATGTTCTGGACAAACCGCTGCTGTAACCAAAAGGCTGCCTGTGATACAAAGTTAGACAATGACAGCGCTGACTTTAGCTCCATTTCTGTTGTAATTTTTTTCATTTATGAGCAAAATGCTGCTCAAAGAGCTGGACCATTTAAGGTCATTTACAAATTATCATTGTCTTAACCTACATTAGGGTTTCAGTGTGCTTACAGTTTTTACCAATTTATTTCCAATTCATATCAGTCACAGACATCTTAGAACCTTAATGCTGAATGCAAATAACATGATACTTAAAAACACATCTGTGAGCAATCCAAAGAAAAGAGTTAACGTCATTGAGTCATGTGGCATTCATCCTGCAGCTCTTACACTACTGGAACAGATTCAGTTGATTTCAGCTACATGTCATGTCCCCAGACCAAGACATGAATAGACAGCACAGACATTTTCTGCTTACAATATTTTTTTAATGCTATAATAAGAAGTTAAGATGTGATTAAGTTGATATCTTGAGAGAAAATGCTTATTTCACAATCAGATAAGGAAATGATCAAATTGCAGAGACCCCAAAAAAAACACAGTTGTGTTTCTTTTCCTGATTTTTATCTGAGATCAGAGTACAGCTCCAGGGTACACTGAAGGGATTTTGACAACTTTGGCATCTGACTGAGGTTAAAAATGTCATCAAAACCAGTCACCCCCTCTTTAACTTTATTGACTGTGATCCTTAACTCTATTTGAAGAATAAATGCTGTGTTATCATAAATATCCACTTTAGTCCAGAACACAAAAACTGTGCATTATTAATCAAATTCACATTATTACTGCGTGGACCATTTGTTCCCAGATACTGCTGTTAGAGTTAAAGAGAGGAGTCTTATATTACAAATTATCTTACCACAATAGAGATATTTGCTGAAGAAGTAAAACTGTATACTGAATGATGGATGATTCTGACGTGAATTAATGAGCAGTAAAACTGTAAAAACATTGAATGCTGTTAAGGAGTGAATAAAAAGAGCTCAGTGCTGCTCTGAGCTTTGGCTTCTGGATGATCATGAGCGTTCAGAATTTGTTCAAATCACAATTAACATGAGAAATACCATGGTTACATTTGCTAGCAAATTACTTTTTAATGGATAGTAAATTAACTTAAGTGCAATATTTTTCATTTTCACTCGAGTATTTCCTGGCTGCACACTCACATGCTCATAAAGAAGCCGATGCGGCCAAATGTAATTTTGTTCATCTTGTATGTAAATCAATATTATTGTTTTTCTATCTTTCTTGCCTGCTTTGTGTTGCATTTCAGCCACTTGCAACAGAGAGTGCATAAGCACAATTTTTCTTGCCAGGCAGTTAGCCTGCACTGTGTTAGACCCTTTAAAAATCTTTGGGAAAGGGTGATGTTACCTCTGGACCGAACTTAGATGAGCTATTTCCCTTTAATGTTAGACATTTTCTTAGGCTAAACTGACAGGCTGCTAGATCAAGTTTGATATTTCATGCAGACACAAGGGAGAGTGTTCTCTGCAAATTTAAATTACTGAATTTAATTTAAAGGGGAAGAAGAACAACAAACTATCCTACATTATGGTGTCCAGGGATGTGTCCAAAATTAGTCCTCATTCACTACATGTACACGATGTAATGAACACAAAATTGTAGTGGTGTCCAAAATCCGAGTGAGCATCGTGTAGTGGTTAAGTTATGTCCCCAATGCAATGTGAAAATTAATGAAAAACTGGCAAAATAGTTAGTTACTTACTTAGTTAGTTAGGTTGTTAGTTATTTAGGTAGTTGGTTAGTTAGTTAGTTACTTACTTACTTACTTAGTTTATTTGTCTCTGTGGGGACATTGGGGCTGGAATCATAGACATTCAGCAACAAAATACAATATCATCACTATAAATAAACCATCACATTTTTTTTTTGGGGGGAATGACAACCCACAGAGAAGTCTTTGTATTTAAAACAAACATTTAAAGTCTAGTAGTACAATATGGAATCTTCACATTTGACAAAGGACCACATGATGAATTAACGTGCTTAAACGCAGGTAAAAAAAAAAATAAAAAGGAAAAAAAAAGAAGAGAAGCTCAAAGTGTTTGGTTTAGCTGCAGCTTCTTCCGCCTGCCTCTTTATAAAGTGGTTAACCTTGCAGTGCAGTTGGATCCACCTGATTCATGTCTGTAATCAGTCAGATCCAGTCTACAATGACTGTGCTTGGCTCAAAGCGGGATGGCCAAATCAGCATCTTTTAGAGCGGGATGAGGTGGGAGATACAAGCAAGATGACAGCAGGAAGTGACTGCTTGGACAGAGATTAGCATATATGCTAACAGCTTCAGCAGGAGTTTTATCAGATCTAGACCACATTTCTTTGCTACATGAAAAACAAACAACACTGAAAGCATTTCTCAATAGAGAGGATTGTTTGCTCCCCTTTCAACATGTTTTGGTGAGGGTTTGTTCCATGTAGTGGCTGACCTTTTGTATTTTCCACTGTAGCAGTAGCACCCACCTACCACATTATCTGACTGGCCTGTAATGAATGCTATTGATGGAATAATTGTCCAATCACCTGCTGGATATGCTTTTACCTGGCTCTGCACATTCCCAAACAGTATCTATGAGCTGCTGCCCAGATAGACAAGTGAAAGATACTGACACCATCTGGTGTGTCAGGTTATAGAGTGTTGGGATGACATATTTTGCATACCAACTCTGAAGTAAGCATTTTTAATATGTTCTTGGATCATAGCTAGTAATAATAAGGAATGTGGCAAAAAAAAAGAGACTTAAATATTTTGTTCATCATGATAATCTTCATGAATTAACTGACCTTTCATGATTATTTAAGCTTATTAATGCTGAGAGTAAAATGCCATTACCAAGTTATTATGAATCTGCAACACCATGGTGGTTTGACTTCAGTCAATCAGTTAATCACTCTTTATTTGTATAGCACCAAATCATATCAGATGTTATCTCAAGAAGCTTTACAAAAGTGTAGGCCAATGCAATACTTTTATTATCATTATTATCATTTCTCATTTTTTATTTTTATAATCTCCCTCTTAATCGAATGACCTGATCAAGTTGGTGCCCATGGCTGTGGCTATCATGTATTTGTCATTGTTTATTGAAAAAACAATAGGAGGTTATTGCCTTATGGTCTCCAAATGTACTTGTAGACCTTTTTAGCAGTTTATTGTGATTATCCTTTAAAAAGGTAACAAGGCTATGTAATTGAAAAGCAGGGTAATATATATTTTGATGAAACAATAAAATTGTATCTGTATTTACAATGTACCATATTTAAGGTTTTTATCCAAAAAGCTTTTAAAAAAATCCCACAGATTTTTACTTTTGAATTTTGGGACTCATTTCTGCACCACACTTTTGTTTCATGCTTGAGCTTAGCAAGGTCAGCTGACATACACAAATGTAACTAATGCTACAGAAACCCAACCACTCCTGACCATTCATAACAGCAGCAACCTTGCAAGAACCGATCTTCTGCTGGCTGACATGAGCATTCAACCAACTAAAATCCAGCATGTGCTGATGGATACAAGGACGTAGCAATCCCTGCAAAAGGTTCATTTAGTGTATTTGGCTGGTAAAAACATGCTTGGCTGAGAGATTTTTTTCATCCACCTTGGCTGGTGAGTCAAAGGGTTAGCTCTGGACTCAGTGTACTGCCACTTCATTATTGTGTGAATGAATTCTTAATGGTCTGAACATCATAGAAACACAGTTTAAAAGTTACTTGTGTCAGAATTAAGTCCAAAGTGTGATGATAAATAGTTTAACCACATGGTCTCGGGTCTGCAGAAAAGTGCTCCAACAGAGTCACATGCTTGTACTGGAAACCATCAGCGTTTCCCAGCCTGCAATGTGTCTGCCAACTCCCCCCTCACTCGGTGATTCTTGGAACAGTCAGCATCTTTTTTTCTTACGGTCACTTAAATTTAAGCATTTTCTCCTTCATTTCTCAAATATTCATTACCCATGCAATCACATATTAATCGCTGAGTGTCATTTTCCTCACCATTTCTCCAAATCATTTATAGCTCACTTAAAAACAAGTGAATTCAGCTGCAGAGCTTCTCCAGACCCTGCTTGGGTTTAGCTGCTGCTTTGCCTGCAGATCAGATTTCAGGCCCTCATTCAGAGGTTCCCTACAAATGCTGCTCGCCCACTTTGTTGATGGCTTTAGTGCAGCTCATATCCTGAGTTGTTTCAGGATTTCAGCACCTCATTACTCAAGCTAAGTTTCTCTGAGTGCCAGTGTAAGCAGTGACAGAAGTATTAAATCAGGTCATTTATCACATGCTGTGTGCGTGGGGAGGCAAACAGGGTTATTAATCACAAGGTCTTTATGAGGTTATACATGTGTTGAGTGCTGTGTTATTGAAATTGATTGTAGGGTAATTTCACAGATGTAAAATATGGTTGTTTATACAGGATGTTAGACATAATATGCTGAATTTTCGCCTGAAACACAGTCACTTTTTTTTTTTTAGTTTGAACATTTTGATGATGTGGGCAGCACGATGGTGTAGCAGGCAGTTCCCGTGCCTCGCAGCAAGAAGGCTGCTGGTTCGTACCACATGTTGGTCAGTGCTTTTCTGTATGGAGTTTACATGTTCTCCCTTTGCATGCATGGGTTCTCTCCGGGCATGCTCACCTCCTCTTACAGACCAAAACATATGCAAATTAGGTGAATTGGTGACTCTAAATTGCTCTTAGGTGTGGGTGACATATGAAATATTGATTAATTCTTCAACTTTAACTCTGTCCGAACCACTCTGATTACACAACCCTCACTAATATTTACATAAAAAATAGAGAAAATGTAAAGGAAAATTCACTATTTCCTCAAATAAAAGAGACGGTGAGGATTTTTTTTTAATCTGGGTTTCACAACCAGGTACCTGTCATTAAATTAACAATGATATTGATTTGATTGTTTTTTATTTTTTGTTTGGGTCAGAATTTGAATAAATGCAAAAAATAAGATTCAGTGTTCAAGAAGTGAACATGCTAGAATAATAAACCCTGAATGACCACAAAACAGTGACAATTTCCCTTACAAAAGACTTCAAAAATTGTGTTTAAAATGGGTTTCAGTAGATCCCAAAAGTGGACTCTGGGTTATAAAAGGCTTTTTTTTTTGTTTGATGCAGCATTACAGACCTTATCTAACTTATATTACTCAAATTCAGAAACCCGAGTAAAAAGAAAACAGACCTGTGGGGAAAGTGAATACCATTGCATTAAAAATAACAACATAATAAAATATATGTTTTTAAGTGTCCAGAAGGTTAACATAGAGCACCTGTGCTAATTAAGGATCAGTCCTCACAAATTCCCCCAAAAAGATGACAAACAAACAGTGCTAGAGGGGAAAGAAGTGGATAAACCTGACATGGAGATATGAAAATCCTTATTTTGACAAATATATATTTCACATTAGGCCTACATAAAAACTATCCAAACTAGAATCATCCAGACTAGAATAAAAGATGACCAAAAATAGTAAACATGCAAACCCAAGAATAACAGTTAACTTCATTGGAAAAAATAACAGTGTTAATTTGCTGCTTCAAAACCATGTAGATCCTGCTCCTATAAAGATCATGACGTTTTTGCTAGCTATTAAAAAACAGACTGTATCATGTCAGTTGTGCCTCTGAGTGGAAAGCATGCATGGGAACCTCTCAAGAGGCTGCATTATATCAGGAAAATATGATTAAGTTAAAAGGGTCAACAGGAGAACCAAGATAACAACAGCAACAGGCCATAAATCAGCCGCTGCTATCCACCTGAGAAGCTTTATGAAGTAAGTAACTTTAAAATATCAGAAAATCAGTGGGAACAAAGTTGTTCTGTAGCTCTAATGAGGAAAGCACTGAGTATGGTGAATGTAATCCATCATAATAAATGTTTTTATTGCACATTTCAGTTCTTGTTTGAAGATTTTGCCTTTTGAGCCCGCATTTCTTCCACTCTTCTGCACTACAGGCATCCTCATTTATTCCCAGTGTTCAGCCCAGCTGTAATGGCTGTTGGCATGGATTGACATGGATGTAATTATTTTAGCAGTGTTTGACTGGGAACAGAGGATATTTACATTTACTTGCACCAAACATATCAAATGTTGCTTGTGATTGCACTTTTCAGGAGAAAAAAATAACAAAAACATTACAGTTTGAAAGAGTGCAAAAGTGGAACAAGCCCTGCAATAATTTTCCAAACAAAGCCCCAAAAAACCTGTCAATAAGGGAAATGGTGACGCTACTCCTTACCTAAAATATTGAGAATAGACTGCACTGCTGTCTTGTGGTTTAGGTGAAGCTACCGAGTGTTGCACTGCATGTCAGCTGACCCTTGAAATGTTATTCCTCAGACTGAAACAGGCTTTGAAAAGTGAACCATTTCACATCCTGCGCTTGACTGCATCAGTATGAAAAGTTACTCATCTCTCAGCTATTTAACAGATACAAATGAGTTATTGCTCTGCCTGCTTGGTCCATCTATTCTTCTGAATTCTACCTTTTGAGTTCACATATAAGCTCAAATTCATTTCTCAAAGTGGTCACATCAGCCAAAACCTGAGTTTTTATTCTATTTTGATACGCTGAGCACTCCTGATCCACCTCTACACCCTCTCTGTCTGAGACGCTCTGTTGGAGCTCTTGTCACTTCAAGGCAGGAGACAACAGTAGGAAGTGACTGCTTGTACAGAGATTAGCATAGATGCTAACATCTTCACTAGCAGTTATTTTTGCTCCTCTTCTGGGATGTTTTTGGGAGATTTTGTTCTACAAAGTGGTTTATGATTTGTACTTTACACCACAGCAGTAGCACCTGCCTACTACATTATCTGATTGGCCTGTAATTAATTTGATTGACGGAACAATGGTCCAGACACATGTCTGATATGCCTTTGATAGGTTCTGACCACTTCCAAACACTTTCTATGGGCTGTTGCCCTGATGGACTAGTGAAATATTTTAAATGGTCCATATGGTGTGTAATGTTAGTATAAATCCTAAAAAGTATCAAATATCAAGTTAGAAGGAGGGAGAAATTGTCATGAAAAAAAAAAACATGCAGGTCACTTCAACAGTCATGAAGAATCAAGTGTCAGCAATCAAATTTTAAACATCCCTGTTAAATCATGGCACCTGGCGTTTTCCCCCTGTAATCATGCCTCTGCATTTCTGCACTGTGCTGGTGGGGACGCTGTGGGTGATTGTTTCAAAGACTTCACATGGCATGACCATGATGTCTTCTGTTAAATCAAAATCCTTTAGTGAAGACACTTTAAGAGACATTGGTGATTAAAGGAATCACCAGACAAAGAAAATAAAAATTGGGGTCATAGTTCTTATCCATAGCTCACTTGAATTCCACTTCAAGGCAAGTTTTCCCTCAAAGTGCCCATATCTTTCTCAGTTAAATCAAAGACAAAAGAAAGCAGGAAGTTCTCTTTAAATGTTGACAGATGCTGATGAAAGGGGTGCTTGAAATGGACACCAAAAACTGGAGATCTATGCCAAGCTTCAAAGGCTATGATATGGTCCAAACCTGGACTGATGATTGATGCTGATAAGTTTGCTTTTCTTTTTTCCCTCTCGCTCGTCAAACCATGAACTTTGCATCACAATCTGAACTATTCTCAGAAAATGGAGAGCAAATGGCAATGGGTTATTTTCATTTTTTGGATTCAGGACTGTTTTAGCAACATTTTGAACCACTATTTTCCATGGAAAGTCACTGCTAAAGAGTCAGCTCAAGGAACCAAAAATGGAAGAAACGTGAATATGAAAACCTCATTGCAGCAATCAAGGGAGACGACTGGATACAACATTTTAATCATATCACTTACCAAGCTTTATTATTTTGAAAAACTAAACTTCAGCGGGAATTTAAACCAGCAGTATTTGTTAAAACAGCCTAGATTTGTTTTAACATGAGGGAAAAGCGATTTAAAGAGCATTAATATTCCTGATGTCAAAATCTAATGATACTGATAACTGTTTGACGCCAGCAACAAAAACAGAGGTCTTAATCACCCAATACTGGGCAATTCACTTTGTTTAAAAACCCCATATTATGCTTTTTCTTGTTTTATATGTTCCTTAGTATGTCTTACATGTTTCTGTCATGTGACAGAGCCCTTCTATGCACAAGAAAAGTCTGCAGCATCAGGACATGTGTTTACGCGTTTACGCATGGTGCCAGTAGCTTTCTGAAACGGCTTATTCACCTAACAGCTTTCAGTGTTACCATTGTTTCGTCTGCAATTTAAGCTCATTGGCTCAGGGTGGCAAGTGGAGAGCAGAGCAGAGACAGAAGAATGAATGCAGAGTTGGTGACAACATGGCACTGGGCAGTGCTGAACCGACCGTTCACCATACATGAAGGGGGCCTTTAAGGGGCAGGAGCTCTAACAGAGTGTTTCTGACAGACTGAGAATACAGGTGGATCAGGGTACTCAGTAAATTAAAAATAGGTTTTTTGAACATGAGCTTTTGTGAACATACTCTAGCAGTCATCAAGACTGAATATATTAACCTAATTTAAGGCAAATTATGGGCTCTTCAATCATCAAAAACTTCTGTCTGTATTTTACAAATAAATACAAGATGAAAACATTTAGAGAAGTGGGTGAAGGCTCCACAAGGGAGTTAAGGTAACTATTTTATCACTCCCAAAATGTGTATGCTCAATAAAGCTGAAAGGGCCGATGAGATGAGAGCCAACGCTTCAAACTCAGAATATGTTATATGTTATATAATATCAATGAAAGAGAATTTTGACACCCTTATTATACAGAAATGTTGCCTCTGTTTTTTTGCGATCACGACAGTATCTGGGACTGTGCTTGTAATTTTAATAATCAAGAAAAAAACATGGCTGGATTTGCATGCACAAGGTCTTTCAGTCTCTAACTGCTTACCTCCTTATAGCCTCCATACTGCAGAATGAAACACACTTTGAGTTGAGTTGCACTGATTCAAACATGCTCTGATGAGACAGAGTTAAATCTGTGCCCATGTGAAGGACTATACAGACTCAGTTACATTTTGTGGCCTGCAGAGGAATTCTGTTGGATTCACACTTCTTAAAGGGGGCTCCAAGGAGTCGGTTCAAGAAACAGTTTGCTTCTCCTTGTCAGACTAATTTGCACAGCCACTGGGGTTCACTGTAACAAACCCATCATCTCTCACAGTAACATCTCTCTGTGTCACATTCCCCCCCCCCCCCCCCCCCCCCCCCCCCCCCACACACACACACACACAGAAGAAACAACAAAACACCGTAACCTTGTTGAATGAATCCTTGTTTAGATTTCACCAGGATCTGTTCCTCTTATCAAAACATAACTTGACCACAATCACTGACTCTGAATCTTTTGGCCAGGCTACATGACAGTGGTTTTGTTCCTCACGTATCCTGCTGTGTCAATCCATTTCCTCTTCATTTCCTTCTGTGCATCCGTTGTGTACAGCTGGACCCTCCACTGTGTTTGTTTTCACAGAATTTGCAGAGTGTCATCAGTATCACAGAGCTGCAGTGCTGTTATCACGTAGTTTCCTTCCAAACGGGATAGAAAATAAACATGAGCGGCTTTGGAAAACTAATTAAGCTTTTAATATTAAGTCCATGAAAGGATCTGAGGTTCAGAGTTTCTGTTTACCCTGCTACTTGATGTTTGTGTCTTTAAAACATAGCAGAGTCAGTAAGTCTACTTAATTTCTCAGTGTGGTTAATCAAGGTTTGGTACCTTTTAAGCCGCTGCTCAACAGGTGATGGTGGCTAGTTGTTGCTGATTGCCACACATATGTTCAGCCTGTTTGTCTTTTGCTCCATTTGCCTAAGGAAGATCTTGTAGATCGAAACAGTTCCCTGTTTCTAATAAAGTTTCTCATTGGGAGCCGTACTGTACAGTGTGCAGACTTTTTCCTCTTTTATTTCAGGTGTTGACTTCATTGTCCTGCACCTGTAGAAATGTTGCCTGGATGTGCAGATGCTACCTTTTTTTTTTTTTTTTATATTTTTAGCTATAACCATTAGAATTTTAAAAAGGGGAAAAATTGCTGTTCCACTTCCTTCATTCTATCCTATTTTCAAGAACCACAAGAGTAAAACAAGTATATGGGACTTTGAATTGCTTCTAAGGTTTCTTTTAGCAGAGCCATTATGGTCAAAACTTCAGCATCGGAGTACCATGAATCAAGGAGCTGGCCCACATTTTAACCAGAACTAGCAAAACAGTTGTATGGCACCACAGGGTATACAATACCCTTACAGTGAAAGTTTAGTGGGAGGTCAAGACCTTAAAAATTCTGAGTTCATCCTCAATTCAAGGTGTGGGTATGACATTACTTCACAGTGACATAACCATGTACCTCCAGTTTTTTAATTGTATCTTTATTTTTTGACACAAATGTCACAAAGATTATTTGAGATGTGGTGTTTAAAAGCAAGACAGGGCAGTTTTCCACATTGTTGCCAATATCTTGGCAAAGACTGTCGGAAAAATGATGGAGGGTTGTGCTTCATGAGCCTTTGTAGTTTTGATTGTTTTGGCCACTTTCTATTAATATGTGTGAGTTGTGTGCATTTTGTGTGTTCAAGTTTCCTGTCTGGCTTTACTGTTATTCCTCTCTGTATTGCTTGTTCCTTATTCCTTTTACAGCACTTGGTCAGCATTTGCTTTTTTTAAATGTGATTAATTAATAAATTTGATTTGACATTTAACAGCTTCTTCTTCTTGTCTGCCATAATTACTTCCTTTTAGTTTTCATTGTTTTTTATGGCTGACAGCCTATCACTGTAGTGAGACATATTTGTTTTGTAAGGCATAAGGAACTAAGTAAAAGGTGCTGATAATGAAATCATTAAGTACAAAGGTAAAAGATATGAATCCCTCAAACTAGTGGAAAACAGTCCACAGTGGAAACCAGCTCTCAATTCCAATCCCCAGTCATGATAGCATGTTTGGTATCTTGGATATGTTGGCAACAGACAACAACAGCAACTTTTAAACTTCCTGTCTTGACCCTCCTGTTCAACAAAGACAAACTTCCACTGTAACATACATGTGAAAAAGCTTCTTCTCCTTTTTGTGTGACAAAGGTCTTTAAAGTTGATTCTCATGAATCTAAAAGGAAAGGACAAATAGAGTTCAAGTGTTATCAGTCTGCACTGATCACTGGCTTAGTGAGGACGTGAGCGTTTAAACCCTTCTCAATCTGTGTTCAAAGACAATAGAGATAAATGCTTCGTCTGAAGTTTTGTATCTGAAGCCCCTATGGACATATACACCCATGACATCCTATCTGGTCTCTGTTGTTTGAAAAGCTCCCTTTCCTCTCGATGAATCTGGAAAAAAGGTCTAAAACTGCTGGTTTTTGGATAAACATCTTGACAGACTTCACAGAGCTCCTTTTCCTACATGCTGACTGATATGCATCTTATCCTGTTCCTAATCTTCAGGGCAAGCCACAAAAAAGGTTGTAGGAAAGGCACAGCATATCTCTTCAGTCCAGAAATATTATCAAGCGTGCATTTCTCCAGTTTTTCTTGTAGTTTCTGTTATATTATGTAACTCCTGTTTCTCAATATGATACAGTGATCCATTTTCAGTTTTTGGAGCACAATCCTGCCAGTAAAAAATGCATTACTGAACAGCAAGAACTAACAAGAATTAATGTGAAAAATACAACACAAGAGTTTGACACATGCAATGACCTTACAGCGAAAGACTCTTTGTCAAACTCTGCAAAAAAACCCAACATATTTTGGTTTTGAAGTCATGCTGTGATTTTAAGGTACAACATAAGCATTCACAGGTGCAATGGGTAAATTGTTCCAAATCAGAGTAGTTCTCTGAGAATTTAGCTCCATATTTTCCATTAATCATTGGTGCAAAGTTCCCACAGAGGGGAGCAGACAGAAAGGAGGAAGAAAAGGACGGGTGAAGAAAACAGAAAGAAGAAAATGAGGACAAGCAAGAGGGAGCTTTTTAAGGTTGATTGTGGCTGAAAAAATCATGTCAGGCTTAATGTCCACTGTACAGCCAGAAGAAATATTTTGGTTTAAAGTGAAGACAGAGAGCCTTAAAGAAGGGAATAAAAACTGAACGTCTTATTTAAAAGTAGAAAGGACTCAAAGCAAAAACACTGTTCATTCAATATTTTGACATTTTATTTGTTTCAGACATGGGTGTGTTGGTATTATGAGGCTTTTGGGGCCAGCAAGTGTTAGAAATTCTTGTTAACAAGAAGTTTGGGTGACTTCATTTTTGTATTGTATCTCATCAGTGTTAAAAGAAAATGACTTTTTTTAGTCATTATATGAAACAGGATACAATCAAACTGAAACACCTGTTGATGTGCAAAACCATCAGTTCATAGTAAATAAACTGGACACTATTATGACATTCATAATAAGGTGGGAGTTTTGTACAATCATGGAAGGAATTCCCTAATTGTGAAAAAAATGAGGAAAAATCACTTTCGGGGAAGTTTTAAATACAAAATAAAATCTTTAGTCCCTTTTGCTGAACTGATGTAACCTCAAAAGTGGCAACATACCTTTAAATCCAGATCTGTTTGAAGGTGTCTCCCTCTGCTGGCTTAAATATAAATGTAACACAGAGCTGCAGGTGTACTGAGAATGTACTCTTGTGTGATCTCAACACTGAACTTAGATGACCTCACAGCATCCCAGTTAATTATAAAACCAAGTCACTCACACTTTGTAAACCTCTCCCCTGCAATATACGTTTTAAGAGTTTATTAAATACAACGTAATTTCTTAAACAGTGGGACAAGATCTTCAATTTAAAATGTAATTATGTCTGTACTCTGGATCTAAGTTGGGGTTTTACTGTACTATATACTGAATTTTAGATACTGTCCTATTTCAGACTTCAGGGTTGCATATCTCTACGTAGCCTGGCTCTGTCCCTCTGTCAACCGTCAACCCTGGACCTGGAACAACAGAACCGTTTGCCCCCCCCCCCCGCCAGCGGGCGTGTAGGCAGTTGTAGCCAATGCTGGAATAGCTATTTTACCTGGTGCACCGTCCGCCATTGCCGCTTACTCTCTCCTTCTGCCTGCAGCATGGGAACACGCATATGCAGTAGAACAGCCAATCGGAATGCAGTGGTCCGAGCTGACCTTTGATTGGTTGATGCACATCGTCCCGATACTGATTCTTTAGAGGCTGAACACAGAGCCATGGTGAGGTGCAGAACCTATTGCTTGTCTCCGACCACTTGACTTACATTGTGCTTGGAGGATATTATAAAATTTTTAATCAATTATACTAAAACAGTGTTTCCTACTGCAGCTTTAATTCCTCTATTTTACCTGCTTTATACAGGTCGGTTACATCATATTGATAGATAATACCAGCACGTGTGTTTGTGTGAAGTTTGTAGTTTGGAATAATGAGTTGTTTAAGTTAAACAACATCAATAAGTGGATAGTTTTCCTGCAATTTTGTGCCAAGCGCGACAGCAGTTGCACTAGTTAAAGTGTTAATAACTGACATTAAAAATCATCTACATGATGTATTTTCAACTATTTATGAATTATGTGTGTTTACTATAAATATGTACATTTGTTTAAATGTAAATATTTAAGGATACTAACTAAAAGTAACTTAATTAAGTATATTTAAACATGTAAGTCAAGCTCTTTGTTATCATTAATTATGATACTTTTTCAGTAACTGTTCCCGTAAATAAACTGAAGGTATCACAAAGCTATGCTTCGAGATTTCAACGTAAAAGGTGATGTGAGGAAGAGAAAAAAGCTTCCATTAATAATTCAAGATTCATTCACTGCTGAACTTAGTACTTCTTGGACTACCTGCATGAAAAATATGAAGTACTTTTACTGTGTACTTTTTATGTAATCTTCTGTCAAAATCCTTCACAGAGGAAAAGATTAAGGATATTTCACCCAACTTAGATGTGGAATAAAACTTATTTTCCACAAGCAGTCCATGACTCATACACTACTGAACTCAGGACTTCCGAGATTACCTGCATGTATAATATGAAGTACTTTTACTTACTTAATATTATGCATGCAAGTAGTCTAGGAAGTACTTAGTTCAGCAGTGTATGAATCATAGACTATATATATATATATATATATATATATATATATATATATATATATATATATATATATATATATACATATATATATATATAAAAACAAGTTTCTTATTCCACATCAAAGTTGGGTGAAATATCCTTAACTCTTATGCCGCCATTGTTGTTTACCTCGCAATGCAGTCTGGGTAGTGACATCATATGGTTGCACTGGACTCAGTCCCATTCATTTTACCCTATAGCGCAAAACCATGTCATCTGTGCAACCTTTCCAACTTGAACCTGAGAGAGAGAAGCTACTGTTGAGTTGTTACCTTCAAGCATTCTCACCTGCTGTCAGGGTGTCACAGGTAAACACTGACAGAATGATCTGCCCACTCTCCAATGACTCTGAGCTCATCCACAAGGCAAGCAGAGAATAAGAAATGAAAACTTTATTTGTATCATGGTTGTAACAACAAATATGCCCTTACAGTTGTGCACAAAAAGCAAAATAAACCCAAGCACAAACAGAACCCAAGGAGAGAGGGAGCAGGAGCATCCTGGTGACCCTCAGACAGATATGGCCCTTTTCCATCGGCACGTCTTAGTCCTCCTCTACCCAGCTTTACTCTACTCACATTGTGTTGCTTTCCCACCAGCCTGGTTCCCTGGCCAGCGGGGGCGAGGTCGCCATAAAACAGCTGGGCAACACTGCGTTCGTGTCATTTTGAGCGCGACTCAACAATCAAAACAATGGAGGACTTGGAGGCAATAGTATACTTACTGCTCGATCTGTGGCTTTTTGTCACAAACCGAATGAAAGAGGAAAGCAAAAGAAGGCTGCAGGTGGCGAGAAGAAATATCGAGGACGAGAGCAATCGAGCTGCAAAGAAAAGACGTATGAGGGTAAGCTAATGGTAGCTACAGCTAGCATGTTAGCTAGATCGTCACGCTCATGACTGTATGAATGTCATCATCGGTGACGACATTCTCTGACCAATCAGTAGCCGGCAGTCGGTCGACGTCACCTTTTAGTATCGACTCAGCTTGCTTAGGACCAGAGCAGAGTAGGTACTAAAAACTGGTTTGTTTTAGGAGGTACCGTGCCAGTGGAAACGCAGCGCAAACCAGGTAGAGCTAGGTAGAGTAGAGTAGATTAGAGTAGGGCTAAGGCGTGCTGGTGGAAAAGGGCCAATGGTGCCAATGACAAGGAACATTTTGAAGGAGCACCTACAACCCCAATAGGCACAAAAATTCAGGCCAAGGCACCCAAAGTAGTCCATGAGGTCCAAAGATAAAAACATTAAAGCAATAAAAGGAAAGGTAATCAAAAAGTAAGAGCAGAAGACAGGAGAATAAAACCGATTGTAATGGGAACTACAAACGTAAAGAAGAGAAAAAAACAATACAGAGCCTAAAAAGTAACCTATAAAACTGATAAAGATTTAACATCCGATCAACAGATGAATCAAAGCCAAAAAGTCATGTTATGCAGCATAAAATAAAGAAAATGTGAATTAAAGTTAAGTAATGGCATTATTATTTTAAGATAAAATATATAAAAAAGCCAACAACAGAGGAAGGATCTAGGATGCAGTAAAGGCAGATAAAAAGGCATTCTGAAATGCATGGTTATCTATTAAATAATGTGGCTGCGCTTATCAGGATAGACCCACATGGTTCACACTTAAACTGGGTGTTATACATTAAAGGGCGGGTTTTCACATAACTGCTGTGAGTTTCCAATAAGTGACGTCTTTGGTTTACTGCGAGCTACAAGTCCAATTCACACACTGTCGTTTCATACCATAATATTTATGCCCGTGATGCTTGACCTCCACTGTGAACGTCACTGAGCTGGAATGAGGTGATCCATCTAAAGTCCGTTTCCAGAGGTGGAAACAGAGGTATGATATTAGAGAAAGGGGAAGCACGCGTACTCAAAAACAGGAGGGCCGCAAGTGTCTCTGCCTTTGTCTTCATGTGAGGGCACTCTGGTGCATGCCAGATGTTTTTCAATGTGAGTTCACACAGACTTTACAGCCTGACCAAATGAATGTGAATGTCTAGAGGTGTAACAGAGCCGCACTGTGACGACTGTGTAAAGGCACAGTGACCATGGCTGATGTGTTTTAGCTCAAGTGTCGTAAAATGATTAGCTTAAAACTTGAGCAATGCATATTCCTGAAATTTGTGGTGAAATGGAAAAAACTGCAGCCGAATCTTTTTCTACATTAACTGAGGTGTTTGGGGAACACTCCGTGTCACATGTGTTTGACTGGCATGAAAGATTTTGTTAAGACACAGAGGATGTCCAAGATGACAAATGCTCTGGGCCCCCAGCACATCAAAACCCCTGACCACAATCAAAAAATTAAACCAACGGTTCGACACAGACGACAACCCAGTATAAGAATAATAGAAATGGTCTCTATTGAATAAGAGACATTTCTTCAAATTGTTCATGAAAATTTGAAAAGTGTGTGCCAAAGTTGGAAAACATGTAGGTTTCCTTCAGTTTGTTCCAAAATGTCTCAGAAATTTGCTCTTTTTTTCCTTTTGATCACAAGTCAGAAGTTTTGGCGCATTTCCCGACACATGAGCAAAAAGCACCTGCACTTCAATCAGTAGCTCGCAGTGAAGTAAAGACATCACTTATTGGAAACATACAGGAGTTGTGCAGGAATACCCAACCATATAAGCTCAGTCTCATTATTTAATAGACATATCTTGTACAGCTGGACTTTTAAATGGACTTCGCTGGTTTATTGTTCAAAGAAGATTAGCTAAGCTGCTCTGAAGGGGGTCAGACTGCCAGAATGTTCCAAGAAACAGATACTTAGTCAAATGTTTTGAAGAACGTTTGATAATTTACCAGCAGAGGCAGAGAAAGCCAGTGCAATGTGGAAATAATACTTCAGATTACAGAGAATGGCTGTAATTTTTGAGGTCTGCATTCAAGGGTCAGCTCACCAAAATTACTAGAAAGACATTTCATTATTAAGTCCACAGATGCTGTCATTTGCCTCAATTTTGAGCACAGTTTTGGTTTATTACATTTTTTTTGCCCCTCATCATGTAACAAGAAACCTTTTTCACCACAGAAGCACTTTGATTGATCAGATGTGTGATGCACAAACTCATAACCAGTGTTAATTTTGACTGCACTTTTTAATTTAGTTTTTAGTCTTTTGCCTAAAATATCTTTTAGTTTCAGTCATAATTTAGTCATCTCAATTTTTTTAAATTTCAGTCTAGTTTTAGTTGATGACATTTCACATTTTAGTCGATGAAATCTACAGTAAATTTAGTCGACAAAAATATGAAGTGTAAAGGGTAAGGCTTTTTTTATGTTTCCTTGAATTTCTGAAGTCATGTTTACACTTGGATCCCACCACCATGAAGCTAAGGTTGTGATTGGATGTCCCTCTTAACTCATCCAACCTTATCACACAACCAAAGTAGCTGTGATTGGATATATTCCTAACTTGTCTCTACTTTCTACATGACCAAATTAGGTCTGATTGGATTAAGTCTCTGTCAAACACTTTAGTCTAGTTTTTATTTATTTTAGTTAATTTAGTTTTAGTTTTTGTCCATGTGCACTTGTTTTTATTAGTTACTGTCTAGTTTTCGTCAGGGAAAAAAAGGTTGTTGACGAAAACTATGATGAAAATAATTAGCTGACAAAATTAACACTGCTCATAACAATAACAAAAAAATCATCCATCTGCAAAATCAGTGTCTATCTCGCTGGGTGACAGTACTCTGGTGTGGGAGCTCCACTGATCAGCTCTGGCAGGAAGAGCTGTCAGCTGTCTGCAGCAGTGCTCTGCCTAAGGCATCCACGTTCATCTGTTTCTGATCGTCATAGCGTTGTTCGTTAAGACAAATGAATAAGAAACCACATGTAAGTAATTTTCAGATCATTATGAGGGCCAGAAAGTTACTGGACAGCCAGGTTTGGCAAGCAGGCCACTATTAGCCAACCACTGATCTGCCAGGTGAGTAATAATAATAATAATAATGATAATAAAATGTATTATTATTATTATTATTGTTATTATTATTATTATTATTATTATTATTAATCCTTTGGCTTCAACTTAAAACTGAGACTGGTCCCATGAAGAGAAATTCAGGATTATGTTATATGAGGCAGGGAGAGCTAATGTGACAAAAATAAAAAAGGGAAACCCCTTTAAAAATATTTTGGTTAGCCCAGAATGTGCAATAAAACACTGCAAACACTTAAAATTTAACAGGCAGTTTTTCTTATTTCCAGTCAAAATATCTGAAGACGCATGATTTCAGCCAGTTTCACAGGTTTTACAGATCTTGGTAATCAGATTATTTCAAAATATAAGGAACAACGACCTGAATTGCTTGTTTTAAGTGAAATATGAATAAAACAATATATTTTTCTCAGAATCACTTAAACATGTTTTGGAATTTGAATAATAGAACTTGTAGGGCTGCTCGATTATGACAAAAATTACCATCATGACTGTTTGAACTGATATTGAGATCAGGATTTCTAAACACTAACCACCACTGACAGACCATGTGCTTGAACACTCTTTACATGACCATTACAAAAATCAAGGAACAGCCAACACATTAAATTGTATGAGTGAAAAAAAACATTAATGGAAAAAATGTGCAGCATGTCTAGAGGATTCTTTGAATCTCAATTACTGTTTTCCAAATTGTTATCGTAGTTGTGATTAAAACTCAGTTGTTCAGCTTGAAAGACTTGAGTGGATTTACAGTGTTTGTGTGCAGCCCTAAAGAAGAAGTGCTACTTCGGTTGTGGCTAATACGGATCAGTATCCCTCTGTATTCGACAAAATTACGACAGACCACTGAAATGTGAAGAAAACAGCTGGAGTATGTGATGTTTCTGCCTATGCTCTTCACCTAAACAGGGTTGGAAAGTGAATTTCACTTTACCCTGGTTAGTTTTATCTGTACTCGGTCTGATGTGGCCCCTGGGCCTCCTGTTGATGATCAGAGGTTGAGAGGAGTTACTGTTGGATTACAATTAAAACTGAGGATTGTACACAGGAAGGAAAAACCTTGGATTACAGCAGGCCTATGTAATCTAAGACAGAGAGTGCTACTCTAACACCAAAACATAAAGGGCTTTCCCATATTGTTTTTATTCAGCTCAGGCTGTGCAGTATGCAAAACAGGAAAGGAGAGATGTTTGTTTTTGAGTTTGCTATTTACATCCTCATGTGATAATCATGCTCAAACAAAAAGATGTTGCTGATGGCTGCCTTGCTCCCCACAATTTAAACACTTGAAATTCAGGTGCAGTTCCTCTAATTTCCTGTCAATACATGTTATCAAGCACAATTTAGGCCACTTACACTTGACAAGTCTTAGAAATCATG
Source organism: Cetoscarus ocellatus (assembly GCA_037902135.1). Lineage (NCBI taxonomy): Eukaryota > Metazoa > Chordata > Actinopteri > Labriformes > Labridae > Cetoscarus > Cetoscarus ocellatus. Next base: position 1,719,171 of record JBAMNC010000412.1, read on the forward strand.
TTATTTCAAAATATAAGCGACAAAAAAGGACCTGAAATGCTAGTGATAAGTAAAATACAGAGATAATAAGTTTCCATATATATAAAACTTTGAGCGACTTCTGCAGTTTTAATAATACCACAATTTGTGGATCATCAGTGTATGTGTGGGGCTCTGGAAGAGAAGTTGCGAAGGGATCAGCATACCATTGCATTCAACCAAATGAATACACAAAACATATAATGAAAACAGATCAACAATTTGAAAGGATAGATATTAAAACACTGATATATTTTTTTTTTGTTTACCCAAAACAGGAAAACTCAGCTGTATCAAAACATTAAGTTTCAGTTTCAAGAACTGTGATACTGAACGTAGTATCAGAGCAAAGGGAAATGTGTTGCTTTTGTGACAACTCGAGTTAAGCTTTAACAGTTTTTGTAAGCTAATAAACTCCTTAGAAAAATGTGTGAATGTTGTATCGGATGTTTATTTCTCTCCTTTAATAATACTAGTTGTTACTGGATTTAAAATAATTGGAAAGCCTGATTATTAAACCACCTTTACAAGGTACAGCTTGTAAGGACTGTGCATTTGTGGACTGAGCAACAGCTAAAAATATGGGTAGCAACAAAAAAGAGCCAAAATTCCCTGCATTATTTTCATGTCAGGATTCACTCTTGCTTTCCGCCTCAAGTGCAGCCAGGTGTGTGCCATGCACAGCTGTGTGATTGGTAGCTGACTGGCAGCAGTTGTTGGGACACACACAGGACACACCCATGCAACAGGGCAACTGGAAGCAGGTGTTCTGGAGCCATGAGCATGACATCAGCAGGAAGTGATGCTCGTACAGAGATTAGCATGGATGCCAACAGCAGCAGTTACCGGTATATCTGATGTGGAATGCATTTCTTTATTAAATGAAACACAAATTACACTGAACACATTTCTCCATAGAAAGGAGATTTTCACTCCACCTTCTATATGTTTTGGTGAAGGTTTGTTCTACTAAGTGTCTCACATTTTGTACTCAGTTGAGCCCGCCTACTACATTACCCAATTGGCCCATAATGAATGTGATTAATGGGCCAATTATCCAATCACCTGCTCATTATATGCTTTTGAAAGGTTCTGCCCATTCCCAAACTCTTTTGATGGGCTGTTGCCCACATGGGCATGTGTATACTCTGTATAGACTATACTGAAAGTCCCATCTGGTGTGTCAGGTTTAAAGGCGACTAGAAGCTGGTGTTCGAGTACACGGAGTGGCAGCATGATCTGGCGTCAGCCCTGGTACAATTTCCAAACTTAGGACCAAGTTCTGTGAGACTGCTGAAGACAAAGACAGGCTACAAAGTGGACATCCTAGGAAGGCAACACCACAAGAAGGCCAGTTATTCACCCTTGCTGAACTGGAGAACTGTTTGCTTTTGTCCAGAGATCTGTCTGTGGTACTGCTGTGCACATCTTGCATGTAAATCTCTGGAAGAAAGCAGACAGTTCCTCAGTGAAGCAAGGTTAGGAACTGGTCTACTTGGGATGTTATCTTTCTGGATCAGTCACTTCACAATCTGTCTTTGACTTCACTTGTCTTGGCCCTAAGTTTGGAAATGGTACCAGAGGTGACTCCAAATACTGCTACCTCTATGTGGACCAGAACACCAGCTTCAGTAGCTCTACTGCATGGGCCTTATCCTTTAACACACCGGTGTGAGCCCGTCACAGCTGTGTAACTGGCACCTGACTGGCACATAATTGACAGTATTTGTGTGTGCGGGGCCTGCAACTTTGTTAAGTTTGTGTGTTGTCCAAGCATCAGCTTTCCATGTTTGTTCCTTCGGGTTTAGGCCCATGCAATAGGGCAACTGGGAGCAGGTGTACTGGTAAGCAGAGGTGCAGCATTATTTGTCAGGCCTGATACTATGTCACTATGCGGTGAGAAGTTTCAACAGACAAGTGAAGTTAGAGAAGGGCTGCAAATTGAGGGTTCTGGGAAGACAAGACCCTAAAAAGGCCAGTTCTTCACCCTCGCTTCCCCGAGAAACTGTTTGCCTTCATCCAGAGATCTGTCTGTGGTACTGTTGTGCAAATCTTGCCTGTAAATCTCTAGAAGAAAGTCTACAGTTCCTCAGTGGAGAAATGGTGAGAAACAGGTCTGTCTTTGACTTCACCTGTCTCATGTACCTTCTCAAGGGCAGAGCCCTCATGAGGTCTTGATGGGGAGACCAATGTCCACAGGGGAAAGTCCATGTCTAATACCCCATAAATAAATAATGAGTCTATGTTTTGCATGTCAGAATCCTGAAACCCTCTGATAAACCTATTCATCATTTCAGGTGAGGGGACTTTGTGCTAATTAAGTCAAAGGAAGAGCAGACTGGACTTGCCAAATAAAAGTGTCTAAAAATAAGTGTAATTATATATTGTATTTGGGGTGGTGGCTGTGTCAGACCACAGACCCATATTCACTGAGGCTCTCACCTCGGTCAGTTTGCCACACATCTGCCTGAGCTTTCTGGTCAGCTTTCTTGCTTTTCTTGCTGTATCTAAAAAATAGGCAAATACTGCCAAGGTTTTGGTTAATATAACTTAATGGCCAAACCAAAATGTAGTTTCAGGTAAATTTGAAAATCTCCACTGTCCTTGAAAGTGTAATACTGTTTGTGAATATTTTCACTGGGAAAAATGGATGACACAGTGAGAAAAACATAAAAGCAATATAATCAAGGATAAACTCAGAAAAAAATAAATGTAGATACATTCTTACTGTACATAATTTTGGTGAACTGCCCCTTTAAAAATCAGACCAGATCAAAGAATAAAAAAAAAAATAGTGGTAACACTAGAGAAATAATCAAAGATTGGCACAATTATCTGATGTCAGAAGTCTTCATCTTTCAAATCAGCGTTCCTCCAAACGGCCTTCACGTCTCTGCAGTCGATGAGGACAAACAGCTGCTGGATGAAATGAGGAAGGCCTGGAGCATGAGAGCCGCTGCTGACACTTTATCACAGATGTATGAAGGAGACAGAGAGCCCTCCTGCAAATGTTTGTGTGGCTGCAGATTTCTGTAGGTCTGGAGTGTTGAAGAGGTCCAGCAGCCAACGGGTCAGCCAGCAGAGGTCAGTCACGTTTCAGTGTTCCTTCTCTGAAACAACAGATGTCAAAACCGTATACTCAGAGACTTACAAATAAACAGAAATAGAGTCAAACACTAAAGCAATAAAGACCCAATATTATACAAATACAACTGTTTACTTATGTTTTCATGTCTTGTGATAATAGGAGCAACTTTAAGTCTGTCCAAAATCCAAAGTACTCTGAGCTGTGAATCGTAACTCTTATTCGGCAACACAACTAACGTTTTATAAAAAACTACAGGGTTATTCATGTTTTGAGCGCAGAGCTGCTGTGATAAACAGCTAGCCAACATATAATCAGAAGTCTGCTGCTTAACATTCAACAGTTTTTATGCTGGACTCCATCTTTTTCTCACAAACAAAACTGACCTGCTGAACTTCAAGTCCTGTATGTCCTCTGGAGGACAGTGTTTGTTTGATATAACTTAAAGTATTGCCCCCAGTGTAAGTCGATTGAGTTTATGAATCAGTATCTTTACAACAAAAGAAAAAAAGCTTCCGAAAAACAAAACAAAAAACATTGAGGAGCAAATCTCTATCTAAAAATATAATAATTAGATAATACATTAGTTACTGAAAATTGAGTAAAACAGGGTGCACATTGTCAGCAATATTTATTTTAGCAGAGAATAGCTTAAAAGGTTTATTATTGCTATCAGTAGAAATGAAAACTTCTGCCCACATTTACAGACGATGTATAAGACAAATCATCAAAAGTAAGAAAGCACCATGCTGACTTAATAAAGTAAACTACAAGTTGAGTTTGTCATGTATAAAGCAGAACCAACAAACAATTTTTATTCCTCGTCCTCATTTCTTTAATTTTAAATTAGTTACAACTAACTACCACTTATTTACTTTTGAACACTTGAGAAGACGTATGATGTGGATGCAGCCTCTGTATTTTCCTTCACAGCTAGGGCAGCCACCTTTAAAGATACCGCTCCACCTTAACCAGTGAATGTAGGACATGCTGCTCTTTACCTTGACTGCTTCACTGCCAGTCTTCCTCAGAAGCATTATCTGAATGCTGGGATGTGGGAAAGTAATCATTTTGAAAAAGTTGCAAAAAAAAAAAAAAAAAAATGAGGGCCTTTAGACATTCTGTTAGTTATTTTTTTAATGACTTAAGCCCAAATATATTTTTTTACATTTAATATTCATTCATTTAGGTAAGTCCATTAATAAATATACATTTTATCAATATTTTCAGTTTAGTTATTTATTTTATTTAAACGAGGAGAGTGACCAACAGTATCAAAATTCAGTACTGACTGTATTTTGACCACTTTTTATTTTTGCCCAACGGCCGGACCGACCGTTGATGGCAGCCATTTTCAGGACACTCTTTCTTAAAATTAGGTTGTCAATGTTTTCTACTTAATGCAGCTAAAAATGATTCAAATCTTTATTATTTCCATGATGATGGCGGTGACAAAAAGTACTGACATTTGCTCAGTCTTATATCTAACCGTAGTGGGCTAAAAATAACTTTTAGCTTAAACTTCCATAAAAATCAGTATAATAAAAAAAAAGGGATGGTAATAATGAAGTGCAATGGAGAGTTTATAAGTGAAATTTAAGAAATAGCCTACAAACAATGCATTTCAAAGTTTTAAAAGTAAGAATTCTGTTTTCGCTGTGGTTTAAAACTGGGATGCGGTTAATTTTATTTTCTCTGATTAGATTTTTGCTCACTAAATAAATAAGATTTTTAAAAAATATGTACGACATCTCCCTTTAGAATAAAACATTTTAGATCAGCATTACATCATTATTGTTAGTGACTCATAACCCTGTGTTATAAAAGCTTTTAAGCTGTTCTTTTAATTTCTCAAACATATTGTCAATAATCCAATTGGGCCAGTAGTGTTATAAAGACTACCCACGTGGCAAAAGTCAGGATAATCTATAGCAGAAACAAAGATCCAGTGGGCTTTGCAGGTCGGAGCGCTTTCGCATTATGTGTAATTATGTTGAAATGCTGAGTCAGCATTTCAACATATTGTTATTTAGTCTGTTACGCAGGTATAGCCGCAAACAGGGAAGTATCGTACCAAGAACAGAGGGTATTTTCGCCGCCTACAAGAACTCCCATCAACAAAATAATACCACATTTTAGGAATACGCTACCTATGCGTGTTTTTAAGAGCATTTACTTTTCGGAAATATAAAGTTTATCTGGTACTAACCGACTCACCTCGCGTATTCCTCCGCGCAGCACTTCCGCGAACCGCTGAATCACTCCGCCTCCCTCTCAGCTGTTGTAAACGTGACAAGCTAGCGGCTTCAGGCGCTAGCTTGTAGCCTCGTGTAACTCTTATCAGGCATTGTAATTCTTTTGTTCTGACTGTTAGCGGTGTGAGGAAGAAACAACGTAGGAAATTAAAAACGAGTGATTATGAAGTTCCATTTACTTTGGAGCCAAGAGGATGTCTGTGTGAACTGGAGTTCACCTCAGAACAAGAGCTGCTGCAGACGGACACCGAACAGGCCGGAAGAAAAGAGAGGGAACATCGGTGGAAACTGGAGGTCAAGAAAGAGTCGGAAATACACAGTGGTGCGAGTGTATGAACTGCGACTCAAAGGCCACGGACCCGGACTGTTGCTGCTGCTACGAGTGGACCTTGGTTACAGACCAACTTCAGGATTTGTCTGAGTCAGAGGATACTGGAGACTCTCACACCATCTGTATAACTCATCATACAGATTTTCCTGCTCTTCTGAATCCCGGAATATTGTTGACATTCTTCAGTTTCTCGAAGATAGACTGGGAAAACGTCCCAAACCTGAAGGACCTAATGACAGTTTATCCTCAAAGTAAGTAATAATAATCTGTCAGAGACAAACAGAGCATTACTGTGTATTAGCCTCTAACTTCTGCTACAACACAATCTTAGCTGTTTCTGACGTAATAATATAAACATACCATCTCCTAAATGCAAGAATATATTTAGATTTTGCCATGAATTTATATAAATGTATGTATTTATATAGATAGATAGATATGTACACACAATCTGTCAGGTTACTAGAGATGTAGGCATTTGCTGTATATGATGTTGCCACATGCCCTTGTTACTAAGAGAAATATGGTGAAAATTATGAGTTCTCAATGATACACATCTGTTTCTGCATCCAGGGAAGCAACACCAAAACCCGTCTTCGAAATATGTGTCAAGTAATCTGCTGTCAATGAGGCTACAACTGGCGCCTGAAGCCACCAGCTTGTTATGTTTACAACAGCTGAGAGGGAGGCGGAGTGATTCAGCGACCAGCGGAAGTGCTGCGCGGAGGAATACGTGACGTGAGTCGGTTAGTTCAAGATAAACTTTAGATTTCCGAAAAGTTAATGCAATTGAAAACACGCATAGGTAGCGTACTCCTAAACTGTGGTATTATTTTTTGATGGGAGTTCTTGTAGGCGGCGAAAATACCCTCTGTTCCTGGTACGATACTTTCCTGTTTGCGGCTATATCTGCGTGACAGACTCTTACAGACTGTGGCTTACTGAGGAAGAGGAGAGAACACTCTACTACATCTAAGGTACTTAGTGGCCATATGGAGTTCATACAACCCCACTTCAAAAATACTGAGCTATCCCTTTAAGGACATATTTTGAACAACTTAGAATGGTTAAAAGTTGAATCGTGTTCATTATGTCTTCAGTTTCTTGGAAATAGTTTTCTTTTTTCTTTTATCTATTTTAAAATGGTTAACTTGATGCAGTCAACACATTGAATGGACTTCAATTACTGGCAAGGACATGACATTAAAATTATGATAACCATGAGGGATTTCATACAGATGTACTCAGGCTTTTATAATGAAAGACGTTAACAAACAGCATACAAACGTGGAACACTGCTATTGTTTTGCATAAATATAAACATAATTTTCATGCAAAAACGTACACAACTCATTCTGCGTACAATTGTGTACAGCAGTGTTGTCTTTTCAAGTAACAAATACCATGTGGTAAGGTGGAAAATGGCACTTTAAGGAGACGCATGCCACTTAAAGGGTCGCAGGTGCTGCTTACGAGACAGACCTGCCACAAATTCCCTAGCAGTCTGTTGCATGCTGTATTTGGATCTCAGTGCTAGTGGGAAAAGATACATAAAGTGCTACTCAGGTGTGGGCAACTAAGAAAAAATGTTACAAATTCAATGTGCTGATCCAACATTGTGTACATTGAACATGTCTGAGGCATTCAGAGAGGTTAATAGTAAAAAGTCTTTATTTCATCAGGTCTGCAGGCTTAAAATCGTGTTGACGTATTTCAAAGCTTTCACATATGACATTATTTTAACACAAAATTAATTTCCTTAGGGTGGCATGTATAAAAAATGTTTGGAGTTCCACTGAAGGCAATATAAGTATTAGCAAAAGCATTTAATGATTACCTCCAATTTTTTCCCAAAAATGACAAAGGAGCCTTGCACTGAGAACTTAAAAAATTGCTTGATTGGAAGTCATTGTTATCTAAAGTTAGGGTCTATGCTAGTATGTTTCCATTTTTAGTCCGCCTATTGCAACCCAATCAACGTCTCATCAGTAAATTATAGCTGTCAAAATGCTTGAACTGTAAACATACTGTGCTATAAGGTTGTTTTCCTCATTCTTTAAAATGAACTGTACTGGGGACCTTTTTTGAGTTTGCGTCATCTCCATGTCAAGGGAGGTTTCTCCTTGTGGTCAGGTTTCAGCATGCTGATTATCATTTTTAATGAGGTCAGACCCTCTTCCTCTGCTTTAGGTCAGAATAACCTGCAGAGAGGGGCTTCCCCAGCCACTTGCCAAACAGCAGTCTTTGAGCTCTCTGACTCGGTCTTGTCCTGCCAGCGAGTCACTCCTGTGCAGTCACGGGTCAGTTTAATCAAGTTTCACAGGAACTGCAGGAATCGGTTACAGTTACAAGGTAGTAAATAAATTAAAGATGCCCATGAAAAAGAAAAAAACAAAACCAAGTGCAGAGGAGGAAACCAAAGAGGTTGATGACGACGACTCAGAGGATCAGGAACCCAAGCTCAAGAAGAAGAGTAAGCAGGTTAGTGAGTCAGAGGATGCCAGAAGACTGAAGAAGAAGAAAAAGTCTAAAGACAGTGATGAAGAAGGATATAATTCAGACGCATCAGGGCTTGATGTGAGGGGCACCAAGAACAAAGATAGAGATAAAGAAAAAGTCAAAAAGAAGAAGAGAAAGAAGAGAGCCACAGAGGAGACTGGGGATGAGGTGAGCAACAAGTCCCAGAGCTCAGACAATGAGGATCACAATGATGACTTGTGGAGTAATAAGAAAAGAGAAGAACTCCCTGATGTGATTGTAACCACAAAGAAAGGATCAAAAAAGTCCTCAGACAAAGACAAGATGGGGTCGAAAACGAAGAAGTCCAAAGACGAAGACAAAAAGTCCAAGAAGGACTCAGAGAAGGAGGAAGAACAGGCAGCAGATGAAGAGGAAGGGAAGAAGAAAAAGAAAGACAAGAAGAAAAAGGGCTCGGACAAGGGAGATAGTGATGAGGACAACAAGAAGACGAAAGGAAAGAAGAAGAAAATTGAAAACTATGTTGAAATCTATGAGAATGAACTTCGCAACTATGAGCCAGAAAAAGTAGAGAACTATGAAGATGAGTACCACAAAAAGAAAGGTAACTAAAATCTTTTTAATTAACTTTAATATATCATAACATGTAGAAAGAGCATGCTGTCATTCATTTATTGAATGGCAGGAACATGACTCTTGGACACATGAATGCTTGATTGCAGTTACGTGATTCTGAGTGGCTCATGCATTTGGTTTATGTTATGGTAACACAACACTAGCCGAGGTAGTATCTATGTATCATCCGTATGTTATCTCAGCCTACAGCTATATGACACCTGCCACTCAGATGTGTTTGCACAGGATAGCAACACATCCTAATAATTGACTCCAGTCCTCTGAAGTTCCGCCTTGACTCGGTGTTCAACATGATTACCCTGAACTGAAGATTTACAAACATAAACATAAAATAAAAGCAAGGCAATTCAAATCAAACATCAATACCAAAAATGTTGTGTAATTCAAATGCACTGTGTCAATTCTGCCACCAGGGGCTCTCAAGAAAAACAGCAAAAGTTGGCATGTTTACAACTTAAAATGTGAAAAGCTCTGAAAGAGGCTAGAGTGACATCAGCTTTTTGGTTATGGATATTGACTTTTGAGCCAAATTAGCTGCAGCCGCTATGTTGTAGTTGCTGCCTCAAACCAGCTTTTGATTAACCTGCTAAAATACAAAGATGCTTGGTTGAGGTAAAGCTGAATAGCAACACCACACAGGCTCGTTTTCATGTCAACCATGCCCTGAACTGTTTATTACCTTTAATTATTTATAAAATCAAAATCAGTTGGTTATGATATAATTCAACCCCTGTACAACATGAGGACATGACTACATTCAGTGGTGATACACCCTTTGTGAAAATCAAGGCTAATACTGATAATTGAAAAATAGTTTAGCTTACAGCAAATACTTATGTAAGGTTCTTTTGAATAACTGTTTTGGTGAAATTATCTCACAATTCTCTTTAACTTAAACATCTTGAGTCGTTTTAATTGTTAGCCTGAAGCCACTAAAAGAGGGCTTTTCCCAAGCCATCTGTGCAAGATAAAAGATTGTTTAAAAGCCCCATATTATGTACAATACACTTTGTAATGTTTTATACGGAAATATGTGTCTATGGCTGATCTACAAACCCAACCAACCTCCTCTCCCTCTTTTGCTTACTCCACCTTACAGAAAATGTGCACTAAGACTGATTGATCAATGCACATAATGATGTCATAATGGGATATGCCCCTTACCCCTCATGACAGACACTCCCTGAGCTAGTTGGTTAATATTGGAGCATAGCATTGGAAAGCTGAGGCCACGTCCACATCTTGACAGGTCATGAGGATTTACAATGAAACAGCCCAATCTGTTCAAGGACAAAACAGAGAAGTTATATGCATGCTAAGAATCAATATCTGAGTGTTTTTTTTAAGGCAAGAAACTTCAAGCACATGCTTCTGAGACATCCAATATACACGTTAAATAAGATAAGAATAAGATTAGAGTTCATGTCCTAAAATATTTATGTCTAATGAAACAGAAGTTAAACTAAATTGAGCAAACTTTTATGCAATCTAACTTTAGCAATTAACATGATTTCTGACGTATGTCAGCTAGTTTTTCCTTCACAAACAGGCTGATAAACTATAAAGATAAAATTATCTTGGTTTTTCAGAGTGCTGAAGCAATAGCAATTTCCTACTGTGCTTTCAAAGCACTGTTTTATTTAAAATTTACTTGATTTAACAAGCCTTTTGGTGTAATCAGTAAATTATTGACTTGAAAAAGGCATAAAATATTGATTTATACAATCCATGTCCCATGAATAAATCTCATAAAACCCATGATACAAGCTCTCTGTTTGCGTCACTTCATTTGATAAGACTTTTGATAAATCTTAGTGGTGATTCTTAGTTTATGAGGATAGAAAAACAAAACACATACAGAGATACATGCTTCCATTTTGCAGCTGTCCACTATGAGTTATGATACATGTTCATCACTGTATTCTACCTTCTTCATGTTTTCTTGTTGATCCTTGTTTATCCATCTGCTTTCTTAATCACTCTCATTTGTGTTGTCATTAAATCCTGCAGTGTATGAGGTTGTGACCATCACTGGTGATGAGAGAGGGGCAGGGACTGATGCCAACGTGTTTGTTACTCTGTTTGGAGAATATGGCATCACTCCAAAAGTTCACCTGGCCAGCAAGTAAGTCCTCTGACGAGGGTTACTGGAATGAGATATTGTTATGTGTTTAAAGGCCTCACTAAAGATGGGCATTTCAAATTAGCTCAGGTTATACGTGCTGTATATAATAAATAAATTGTTTGGTCATCTTTAGGATTTAAGTAAAATGAAAAGGAAGGGCAGGAACTGTTTATCACCCAGAATGTAGGACTGAGCGATAGATCAGAAATCATGTAGTGATATTTTCAAACAGAATGTCAGTGGCTGTATAGCAAAATATACTTTAATGAATACTTTAGTATTTTTCTTTTAGAAATTACAAATGGCTATTAGAATACAAGAATTACAAACTTTGACATGATTCTGAAAATTGAACAATATTGTTACCTGTTTGATAAAATATTAAACAATGGCAGCATTGAGGTTGAGATCTAAAATTTATATCCCTTGAGTACAAAGTTTTTTAAAACATATGTTCAAAATATATTTTATGAAATCTCCAATATTTCAATGATCAGCACTACTAAAAAGATAAAAACTAAAATAATTCATGCCAGTTCAACCCATTTTTCCAAATATTGTTAATGTTTCTGTTCAAATAAGACAATGTACAGGACTTTGCCAGACATTTCTTGAAATTAAAACAATACCTTAACAAATTTAATTTAATATTTTACTTTTACCAAATACATCAATCTTGTTAGATAGATCACGATGAGCAAAATGGTAATTATGTGTTTAGATTAAATATCTCAAATAGATGATCTTGTGGTCAATAAGCAAATTACTGTTAGTAGTTCTATTTGTGCTTATTTTACTGAGAATTAGGCTTGGCATTTTTATTAGCATCAACATATTAAAGTTATAGTGTCTTACCCTCCACCTCATCTCATGATATATCAATACATAAAAATAAAAATACTCACTATATTACCCGGTCCTACACTGATGTCACAAGAAGCCAGTTATAATTGAAGACCATATATTTGATTGAGCTGGTTTTATTCATGAAATAAAACAGTGTGTCATTTCTTCCTCCTCGACAGCACTGAGAAGAAGTATGTACTTCATAATTAACTTGTTGTGGTTATTTGGAAGGCATGATTGCTCAGGGAACAGACTGCTGTGATGTGGTGTTAAATTTGCTCTGCATGTTTGCATGAGTTACTGTTTTGTCTCATTGTGCAGTGTGGGAACACATTTCCTTTGGTTCTTTTGAATTCATTAGGTAGCAGTGACCTTTACTTAGTAATAATATTGCAAAATAAATGCTGTTTTGATGTTTCCTTTTTATACAGGAGCCGCACAGCATTCGAAAGAGCTAAAACGGATGTTTTCAGGATCAGAACTAACAACGTTGGGCCATTAAAAAAGATGAGGTATGATTGACCTAAATATTCAATTCCTAAAAGACCTTTCCTCATTTTTTCCTTGTGCCACATATTTTTTTTCAGTGTAGCACAGATCATCCGGAGCCTGAAAACAATATGTATCCTGGAATAGACAAAGTTACCTCTGCCAAGGAGGTTATGTTTTTTCTGGTGTTGGTTAGTCTGTCTGTCTGTCTGTCTGTGTTCAAGATAACTTTAAAAGTTATGGACGGATTTGAATGAAATTTGCAGGAAATGTGTGAAATGGTATAAGAAAGAAATTATTAGATTTTGGGACTGATCCGGATCACCATCTGGATACAGGAATTTTTTAAAGGATTCTGTAACATTGCCAGATAGGACCATTTTTGCCAAAGTGGACTGAAGCTGCTTGGCGGAGGTCTGCGCTCTCCGAGTGCTTTTCTAGTTAGGAGTGTTTTCTCCACTGAATTTGTTTGCAATAATAAAGACACCTATATTGATTCAGCTGTTTGTCTCATGTTGTTTAAGGATTGAGCATGACAACACCGGCATGAATGCTAGCTGGTTCTTGGACAGGGTGGTGGTGACGGATGTGATCAGGCCTCACCTGAGGTTCTACTTTGCTTGCAACAACTGGCTTAGTAAGGTGGAGGGAGACAACCTTTTTGTCAGAGACCTGCTGGGAAGCATGGATCCCATGGACATGCCAAAATGTATGTATACACATTCAAAAATTAGATTTTCACTTGAGGAAACCCATATCCTTATTTTATTTGTCTGAAGATAAAAGGAAGTTATCATAGGATTTTTACAGTGATCATGTAAATCAGCTCACTCAAGACTCAGACCAGGTAAAATATAGATTTTACAGAATTGACACGGACCCAAATGCTTTTATGGTAGTTGTAATGTACACCTTGATATATATCACCTATGATGCATTAAAAAAGTGGCAGCAAAAGTCAAAGATCTCTGAAGACCTGATATTTCAGTGTCTTAAGATGTAGGATCCTTAGAAGCTTGTCCTTGCTGTTTTTTTTTTACTAAATAGAACAGAAGTAGTTAGTAATTCAATGAAAGATGTAGTCAATGTCAGCAGTTTATGCATGTTGAGATACATATCATGCCTGACATTGCTGGAAATATCCAGCCCCATCTTAGATGTATGCAGGTGACATTGACGTCTCACATCCTTTCATACTTTATCTGTAACACTGATTATTGTTTGTTGCCCTAATGGAAATCTCACACATTTGTTCTGATTCTAGATAATAAATATGCAGTTACTGTTTTCACTGCGGATCTAAAAGGCAGTGGGACTGATGCAGATGTCTTCATCAATATCTTTGGGGAGTTTGGAGACACAGGTGAACTATTGTGTTACAGGAAACATATGTCTTAGACATGTGCTCCCATAACAAGTCCTCTAAGTTAAAGGCTTGGTTTTAGTTTATGACCTCCTGGATTTTAGTTTGACTCTGAATTTTCACAAATTGTTTTGCTGTTGAAGGAGAGAGGCGACTTGACAATGACAAGAATAACTTTGAAAAGGCCTCAGAGGACAAATTTACTATTGATGCGCCAAACCTTGGCAAAGTGAGGAAGATCACCATTGGTCATAATAACAGAGGATCCTCAGCAGGATGGTTTGTGGACAAGGTAAGTATCAGAACAGACGGATTACGTTTTTAAGCCTCCTTAAGCACAATGTACTAAATACACGGTACTACTGCAGAGAACAAAGGCCTCTTCACCCTTGTGGTTGGACCGATTACAAAAGAATAAGATGTGTTACTTTCATTTGTTACATCATGTGTAACTTGCATGTCTTACAGTGCCTTATCTTGAAACAAAACTCTGTCTTAAGGTCTTACTGTAGCTTGTTCTATTCATCTCTGCCTCTGCAGAGGTACTTAAGACATGTGATCCTCTTGTTTCCTCTCCGTCGCCTCATTTGAGACTGGTGTCCTGACTTCTCCAATACACACAGTGTGTGAGGCTGAGGGATGACTTCATTCAAACAGACTCGTGCATGCACAAGCTCACACATACACACACAGGGCACACCTTTTGTCATTCTACCCTCTTTGTAAAGAGAAACCATGACCCATTAAGAGATTGTCTTACATCAAACGGAGAGATGAGTTTGTAGACTCACAGCATGGACTGATATCAAAGTTCATCCTTGACAGTTTCCGTGAATTGTGGCTTTGCATTTTGTGCCATTGGGATACATATTAATCATTCATACCATATATATTTTTATATATTTGGAGCAACAATATTCTTTTTGCTAATCTACTCAAGCTCCGTATTGTGCTGTAATTGTTGTTGAAGTGTGTTTAAAAATGTTCACTCTGTTATGTTGGAGATTTTTTTAAATTTTTTGAAGTTGTTCGATCAATCAGTAGTTTATAAAGTATTTTTAGCTAGTTAAGGAATCAGCTAACTTAAATGTGTAGACAATTACTTTGTCAGTAGTCATCAAAGGTAAATGTATATACATTCGACCCAAACCCTGTAATGACTATGTAGCATGCAAATTTCTTGCTTCCTTTGAAGCCACTTTCATAGGTGTGGGAAGGCCTTACGTGCATCTAAACCAATAACACACATACAAAAGCTTAACTTCCGGGTGACGTTCCCATTTATTAAGAGGAACTGATAGAAAATAAATTCAAGGTTGTCATTGGAGACAAAAGAATCAAAGTGTACACACTTGTTTACTGACAAACACCTTAATATATGGTCTCACTGATGACCTCTCGTGACCAACTGTCCCCACCTGGTGCTCAAGTTAATCCCCAACTAAAATAAACACCTAATTTAAACAATATACACTGCCTGGCCAAAAAAAGTCACCACCAAAACAGAAAGGTCACACACTCTAATATTTTGTTGGACCGCCTTTACCTTGAATATAGCACGCATTCACTGTGGCATTGTTTGTATAAGCTTCTGCAGTGTCACAAGATTTATTTCCATCCAGTGTTGCATTAATTTTTCACCAACATCTTGTATTGATGATGGGAGAGTCTGACCACTGCACAAAGCCTTCTCCAGCACATCCCAAAGATTCTCATTGGGGTTAAGGTCTGGACTCTGTGGTGGCCAATCCTTGTGTGAAAATGATGTCTCATGCTCCTTAAACCACTCTTTCACAATTTGAGCCCGATGAATCCTGGCATTGTCATCTTGGAATATGCCCGTGCCATTAGGGAAGAAAAACTCCATTGATGGAATAATCTGGTCATTCAGTATATTCAGGTAGTCAGCTGACCTCATTCTTTGGGCCATAATGTGGCTAAACCAAAACCTGAGCAATTGCAGCAACCCCAGATCTTAGCACTGCCCCCACAGGCTTGTACAGTAGGCACTAGGCATGATGGGTGCATCACTTCACCTGCCTCTCTTCTTACCCTGATGCGCCCATCACTCTGGAACAGGGTAAATCTGGACTCATCAGACCACATGACCTTCTTCCAGTCCTCCAGAGTCCAATCTTTATGCTCCCTAGCAAACTGAAGCCTTTTTTTCCGGTTAGTCTTACTGATTAGTGGTTTTCTTAAGGCTACACAGCTGTTCAGTCCCAATCCCTTGAGTTCCCTTCGCATTGTGCGTGTGGAAATGCTCTTACTTTCTCAGAATTTTTTCTGACCACATTTCTTCCTCAAAGACGATGGTTCCCCACTATCCTTCCAGTTTTTAATAATTCATTGGACAGTTCTTAACCCAAGTTTAGTAGTTTCTGCAATCTCCTTCGATGTTTTCTCTGCTTGATTCACGCCAATGATTTGACCCTTCTTAAACAGACTAACATCTTTACCATGACCACAGGATGTGTCTTTTGATATGGTTGTTTAAGAAATGAGAAGCTACTCATTGCATCAGCTGGGGTTAAATAACTTGTTGCCAGCTGAGAGATGATTGCCCATGCAGTAGTTATCCAATAGGAGGCTCGTACCTATTTGCTTAGTAAAATCCACGTGGCGACTTTTTTTTTTTTTGGCCAGGTATTGTATAGAAATATTTCAACAAAACATTTATGCTAAATGACATTGAAATTCAAACAATTATGTCCAGCCCCTATCTTATATTAATATACATGGAAAACTCAATACCTCGCATAGACATACTTTATTTTCAAAACTCATTTTAAGATTAAGCTAAACTGTATAGGAAATTTAATCTCAGTGACAGTTTTAGTCTCTAATCTTATTCTTGTTGCCCTAACATTATGCTCAATTGTTCATCCTATTTTATTATGTACAATTTTATTTTTTTTTTGCTATTTGTACAGGTAATTTTGGATGACATGGGAAACAAAACAGTGTACGAGTTTCCAATCAATCGTTGGTTTGCCCTGGATGAGGATGATGGAAAGATCCAGAGAGACATCTTGGTGGGAGGCAGCCAGCCCACAGGTATGATTTTTAAGACTGCTTTCTCACGCACTTAATAATTACATTTTTGAACAATGAAACCATGTGTCAATTAAGGCAAAAATGAAATTATCTGAATTCTTAATTGGGCTAGTATCTCCAAGTTATCTCCCTCATTTTTATCTGCTTAGTTTTGCAAAGCACTACAAAAAGGATTGTAAAACCTATAAAGACAGTAGCTTTTCTACTGCCAAGTAACAGATTATTTTCTGTTTCTGTCCTGAATGGACCCCTGGCCAGAGGATTTTTTTGTTTTCTTTGCAGCATGCTGTGCGATCATTAACTCCTGGGTCAAACAAACAATGTGTGGATCTAATTGATTTGGTCGCTGCCCAGCTTGTTAGGGGGAGTAGTTGTGTGCTGTGAACCATGCCGACCTGTTGGCAGAGCCCCTGATAGTCTGACATGTAACTGTACCCTCCAGGTATTGTGTACAACGTCCAGATTGTGACAGGAAACATCCGTGGAGCAGGGACCAACTCCAAAATCCACATTGTGATGCACGGCACCAAGGGCATTAAGAACAGTGGCAAGGTAATGGGAGGATACTTGGTGCAAGAAACACATTATATAATACTCATTTGAAATACTAAAATAGGACTGTTACATCCCTTTTGTAAAACAAAAGAATGATAACACAACAACCAAAATAAATTGACAGGAATCAGAGTGAAAGTGAAAAAACAAAGGTCCTTTTATTTTACAACTCAAATTAACAAAGGTTATCAAATGTGGGGGAGGATAGGGCAGTGGGGTTGTGCCAAATAAAAACCAAAAAATTACTATAAAACTCAGCCTATTTTAACTTAATCCTAAATTCAAAACAACAAACAAAAAGCCTATGGATTAAACTAATAAAACAGGCTTAAATCAATATAAATACAGGGGGTGGCACAAACCAACTAACCTAGTGTCTCTAAACAAAAGTCTTACTATGTGCTGAATGTAAAGGGTACCCCAACTCACCTATTTGCCTCCACCTCCCACCACATACCTAAAGCATAGGAGCATACAAACAACCAGATTCAAGTCAGCGTTAGGACAAACAGGAAGAGAGAGCGGGAAGCTGCAGGAAACTGCTCCTTTTGTAACCACTTCAACCAATCAGTAGTCAGCTCCTGCACCTTAGCCTCCCAATCAGCAGCAGCAGAGCAGAGCCTCTCAGGTGCGACTCGATCAGCTGTCTACCTGAAACAAAAAGGGAGAAACAAAAAGGGAGGGGGGAGAAAGTGCAGGCAGAAACAGGAGAACACACTGCAGTCTGCTTCATGCCTGGCATGTAACAAGGACAAAACTATGTCAACTAGAAAAGCGCTCAGACAGCGCAGACCTCCGCCAAGCAGCTTCAGTCCACTTTGGCGAAAATGGTCCTATCTGGCAATATTAAAGAATCATTTAAAAAACTCCTGGATCTTGATGGTGATCCTGATCAGTCCCAAAATCTAATCAGTTCTTCCTTATCTGATTCCACACATTTCCTGAAAATTTCATCCAAATCCGTCCATTATTTTTGAAGTTATCTTGAACGCAAACAAACAGACAAACTAACCAACGCCGGCAAAAACATAACCTCCTTGGCGGAGGTAATTACTTAGTTTGATAAACAAGGTAAATAGAGATGTTAAACTCTTTGTGAAAAAGGAAAAGGCTGGATGCATTTTAGTCCAGCAGTAGCCAACATGGTTTGTGTTTTGCTATAATTTCAGGTTATGTATAACTGTCCTTCTTGTAGTTGCTTCTTTGATGCACTACCAAAAGCTACTTTTTGATGTTTTTAGACATCAAAACCTTGTTTCTTATACAATCTGATTCTAAGAACTTCTTTTGCTAAATTCAGCCTTGACTTTTACCCCCTCCATCATAAAGGAAAGGAAGAACGCAGCCACCTCTCCTTCCTCTCCTTTTTAAAGATAGATTCAGCCATGTTGAAAAAACGTGGGCAGTGCTTGTGTGGGTTTTTTTTTTTCAATCGTATCTTAGTATGTGTAGATTGTATGTGTAGATTGTACGTGTAGACAGCCATCTTCCCTCTCTGTTTGACAATATAATTCAGTTCACCAAGGCTGGGAATTAAAAAACAAATGAACAACTGAAACAAGACATTGTGTGTTTCAAACTGCAGCTTAACAAAACTCAGGCAGAAGATGAACCACCATAACAGTCACACATACAACAAACTATAACAGTCGTCAGAGACTTATAAAAGCACGCTGTAATTTTTGCATGGTCATAAGCTTTTTGTGAAATCATGGGCTTGTTTTTGGGTTAAGAAGGGGATGTAGCTCTTGACAATGCATTGTTAATACAGTATCTATTTGAGTTCAGTAATGATAGCATTACTTTAGAGAGAAAAAAGGAAAATAAATGAATACATAAAAAAACACGCTTTTTCACACTTTTTTTCCACAATTTTTAGGTAATATCACTCCACACTATCATTTGGTAGCCTTTCTTTTCATTGTCACTTAGTTTTTATTACTTTATTACACGATTACATTTTTCATTCAGTTATGTTTGCACACAGTCTCACCATTTCCCATAAGCATTGTTTAAAAAAATGAATCCAATAAATATTGTGATAAAATCTTTATTGTGATTTTTCTAGGCCACAACAATCGTGAGGGGAAAATCTGATATGGTGACATCCCCAATCTATACCGTGCATTGCCATTTAGATTAGAAGTATTCAACCATGATTTCTTTATTACATATTGCCCTTCACTAATTTGTAATAAAATGGGTAAATTATGATTTCCTTTGAATTTTCTTTAATGTATTTGACCCAGGTGTTTCTGGAGGGAGGAAAGTTTGAGAGAGGCCTGACAGACATCTTTAATGTTGAGATTGCTGCACTCCTTAGTCCCCTCAGCAGGGTTACAATCGGACATGACAATGATGGAGTCAGTGCTGGATGGTTCTGTGATAAGGTAGTTTAGATGTGCACACACTTACATCCTTGTACTAATCATACATACTGCTTATCAACCATTAAAAAAACACTTTTCTTTCAGGTGGTGGTGTATTGTCCATTCACAGGAATAGAGCAGACTTTCCCTTGCAGTAAATGGCTGGATGAGAAGGAGGGCGATGGGCTTATTGAGCGAGAGCTTTATGAAATGGTCTCACTCAGGCAGAAAAGACAAAAGAGTGAGTTCGATGTTCATAATTATGTGTTTCAGCAGCAGTAATTGCTGTCATTTTGTTTTAATGTACTGAAACACTGAGCGAAAGCATTTAAAACTCCATTTAGAGCTCCAACATTTATCTCAGACATTTGGATAGTGACTCAGCAGGCTGTCCACTTTCACTCTACCCTGGTATTTTAGGTGTGTTGTTTTCTCTATTGCTTTCTGCCAGAATATTGTTTTTAAAATAAATGGTTTACAAAGAGCAGAATGTAAGCATTAGCTTGCAAAGCCCATGTTGTGCTTTTTTCGACATCAGGATATCTCCCTCTCCCCATGTTTATGGCACTTGTAGCTGACTAAACCATGCCACCCCCTTCCCTGAAAAGACCTACCAATGTGATGTCCTACCATTGTTCTGTCATCAGTTTAAGGCCATTGGCTTATGATAGCAAACCCATTGCAGAGTTGTTGACAACACGAGACTGTGCAGCGCTGAACTGACCAATTACCACAGAGTTGACCTGTTAAGAAATCAGAGTGGACTAGGCCCACAAACAAGCTTTAAAGGGGCAGGAGCTTTAGCAGAGCATTTCAGACAGCGAGAGAATACAGCTGTAAAAGGAGTATTCTGTACTCTGAATATGAAAACCACAAGGCTTTTTTGATCATTACAGATCATGAAGATGCCCTAGTAATGATCAGATATGGACACATAACCCTGAATTAAGGTAAAATATGGGCTCTTTAACTTTACAAGTCCAAGCAGGTAAAAAGTGAATACATACTCCATCACATCCATTTGTAATCATAAAGACTCACAGTGAGGAGCTGTCTGTTGTTATTACTGACCAAAACAACTATATAGATTCTTCTGTCTGAGATTATCTGACATAATCTTTATAATTCAGAGGCTTCACTTAGAGGTTGAGGGAATATCATTAATCAAACCTGTATATTTAATCATTTAATCCTAACAGTATGTGATGAATATACTACACAATTATAAGTGCTCAGAGAGCAAAAACCTTTGCCAAGGCATTTCTGACAGTGTGAACCAAGTTATTAATACTGACAGCTGCCCTGTCATGCAACGTTAACAGATCCTTTTAAAAATTCCTGGATCTGCATTCATACTTGGATCACCACCATAATTTTTTCAGTTCTTCCTCGTGCCATGACCAAATTCCCTGAAATATTCATCAGAGTCTGTTGAGAACTTTTGAGTAATCTTCCAGACAGTCAGAAAAACAAAGACGCAAACAAATGGACAAATGTCAGCAAAATCATGACCTCCTTGGTGGAAGTAAATTGAGCTTTAAAATTATTTAAAGCTAAAGTTATTTGAGTCTTTCTTGGGAGCACAGGAAAGGGTGAGCTACTGAACCTCTTACTTACAGAAACAAACAAGTTATAAATCTTTCCCTCAGAGCACCCCTGGTCTTTGTGGATCTGGACATCAGATTTGTCTGGTGCAGGCACAGATGCAGAAGTCTCCTTTCAGGTTTATGGTGAGAAAGGCAAGAGTGATGAGACCAGACTGGACAACAAGACAGACAATTTTGAACAGGGACAGCTTGATAGGTTCATGGTAAGTGTGTTTATTTTGATTCCTGTTACTACAACATTAATACTCGAGACTGAAAATGAACAGTTTGTACCCTAATGTGATGTTACAGGTTGAGCTACCTGATTTAGGAAACTTGACCAAACTTCGTATCTGGCATGAGAAGAGAAATCCTTTTGCAGGATGGCATCTCAGTAAGGTAAGAAATCTATTATTTTGTCATTGTCATTGTCATTGCGCAGTTATATCATCCCACTACAAAATATACTAATTATTTTAATACTGATTAACACACCTAATCAATTAAGTTGAAGACAGTTTTTCTCTTGCATGCATTGGCCCTTTTCCATCCTGCATCACTGTGATGCCATGGCATTAGCTGGAGGCAAAATATGACCAGCCACTTTAAGTTACCAGGCAGCACAGGAGTCTGACCGTGTTTATTTTATACAGCAACATGGATCAATATGCATTAAAACACTGGCCCTTCTGTAGAAATAATCTGCAGTAGTCTGTCATAAGGCAAAAAGCTAGCAAAAAATTACATTTATTTTGTCTCCTTTAGCCTTGCTAATTGTGAAGGGAATCCCGGCTTCGTCTAGAGAGCTCAGTCATTTGGATCAGCTCAGTAATAAGAGCCAGTGTTTGAGCTTTTAAACTGCTCTTCTTTTGTTACCATGTTGTTTTCTGTAAATGTAGAATTTGTTTTATTTTTACACCTTGAAAAAATAAAGTATTCAAACTACATGAGCTGTTTAAAGTATTCAGAGATAAAATGATAATTCAAATACTCCATGAAATTTAAAATCAAAGATCTTTAAAAGCTCTGTTTCTAAATTTAGGCGACTTTGATGAAGACACTGACAAAGGAGAAGTATACGTTTCCTTGTGAGCGCTGGCTGGACACAAATGAAGATGATAATGAGGTTGTGAGAGAGCTCCCTGCCACAGGAGAACTGGTCCCTGAACCACTGCCATGTAAATAATATTTAGCTATTTTCAGCATGAACCACTACAATGTGCCAGAATCAAGAGAGAAATATAAGTTTGAATGAATTTTGTGTCTCCAAATCTGCAGTGATCAAATACAGAGTGACAGTTTGCACTGGGACTGTCGGTGGGAGCGGCACGGATGCATCTGTTTTTCTAAATCTCATTGGAGACCTGGGAGACACTGGAGACCGACAGCTGATCAACTGCAAGAACAACGTCAACAAATTTGAGAAGGGCAATGTGGGTACACCCAGTATAAAGACCCTTCCCACATTATATTGTGCATTTTCCATTGTAAAAATCAAATAAATCAGAATCCTGTCAACCAAGCCAACCTGAGCTCAAGTTAAGCTTGTTTAGTATAGCAGGTGCCTAGTATACAAAGAAACAGCCCTTAGTGCTTCAGTTGCTGGTTCTGCCTGATTCAATGTTTGTAATCAGACAAATTCATTTTGCCAAGCTCCATACTGGAATGATTGTGTTCATCCCAAAGTGCGTCCCAATCAGCGTCATTTAAAGCAGAAAGAGGAGGGAGTACAAGCTAGATGGCTGCAGAAAGTGACTGCTCTTACAGAGATTAGCCTAGATGCTAACAGCATTAGTAGCAATTTTGTCAGCTCTGGACCACCTTTCTTTTGTAAGTGGAAAACAAAAAAAAAAACACTGAAGGCATTTCTCCATAAAAGGGACATTTTCACCTCACTTTCAACATGTTTTGGCGAGAGTTTGTTGTACAAAGTGCCTCAGTGCTGGTCTACTTCATCTATCTAATTAGTCTGTAATAAATGTGATTGATGGAACGATTGTCCAGTCAGCTGGCGGATATGCTTTTGAAAGGTTCTGCCCATTCCCGAACACTTTCTATGGGCTCTTTCCCAGATGACATAGAGATATTTATGCACAGTCTATCTGTGTGTGACAGGTCACCCTCTCATACATCAGATACAAAACCTTACAGTGCAGCTGGATACACCTGATACATCTTTGTTGTCTTTGTGAGCTGGATTAAGTGCAAAATGCAAAGCAACGAGCGCAAGGCAACTGTACATCTGTAAACAATAGCTGTTTGTACAGAAGTTGGCATACATGCTACTTGCTCAGTGGTAGTTTAACAGAACAGGACAACATTTCTGCATTGCATGAAGAACAAATAACATTGAAAGCATTTCTTGATTGAAAAGATATTTTTGCTCCTCTTCCAACCTGTTTAAGTGAGAGTTTACTTTACACAGCAGCAGTAGCGCCTGCCTATTACAGCATATGATTGGCTTGTGATTAATGTGTATAGTACATATTGGACTGTCTATCTGGCGTCTCAGATTATCGAATAAAGGAAAAAGCCCAAAAATATCAAAACAAACAGACAAGTCTTCCTTCTTACCTTCTTACCTAAACAGGGGCAAGTCATTATGCCTTGTTTTTAGGAGTCAGTTTTAATATTATAATAATAATATTAATGGTAATAATAATAATTTCTTTATTTTTATAGTGCTTATACAAAGAGAGATTACAAAGTGCTTTGACATACAAACAGAGAAACTCAGAAAACAAAGCACAAGAACCTTGCAAGCACTATAAGTAATCAGTAAGGGAGGTTCTATGTGGATATGTCAGACTGTTGATGATATTTCAACAAATGATAAATAATTGTGAAATTGCTTGTATTTAAATGTTCATATTTTATGGTTTGGTTGTATTTTAAGGTTTGAAAGATGCTTGGACTCTAGATTGTATACATTTACAATTTACAACACAGTAAGTTACTGGTGAATCTTGAAAATACACCTTGAAAGTGCTAAAACATGCTTGAATTGGACCTTTGAAAAGCTGTTTGACCTCTTAGCTTCCTTTATCACATCAGAGGATCCTTACATGTGGAGTCTGGTTAAGAAATATCATAACAATTATCCTAAACTCTGGACTTCATTAGTAGCAAGAAATCGCAGAATTATTAAAATGTGGGCATTACTAACTAATTTCTACATGAATCATCTCAGCTTACTCGGTTCATTTAAGGGAGAGGAGCATGGTCATTGGACATCTTTCTCTCTATCTCTATACGCACAGACATGTTTTTAATTAAAAATAAAAAAGATGGACGTATACTGTATTCTGGCTGAAATAGAAATACCTGGATGGCCCACCTGAGCATGTGTGTGGAACAACAGAAAGTTGCAATGTTGTACACACACTGGAAAACACATTAAATAATGACAGTACTATGTTGCTCATTCGTCATGTATTCCTCTCATTGACACATAAGAAAGGATCCAAACATCACATTTTCTTACTGTTTTTGTCTTCCAGCTGGACGAGTTTCTAATAGAGGCAGTAACCATTGGGCAGGTCCGCAGGGTGAGGATCGGGCACGATGGCAGAGGTGGAGGCTGCGGCTGGTTCCTCGATAAAGTGGTAGTAAGAGAGGAGGGACAGGCTGAGGCCCATGCTGTGGAGTTTCCCTGCAACAGGTTTTTTATTCTTAGTATAAAAACTAAAATGAATAGTTGTCACATCCAGGAGTGTGGATGTAAAACATAACTCTGTTCAACGTGGTCTGCAGGTGGCTTGACCGGAATGAGGATGATGGACAGATTGTCAGAGAGTTAGTGTCATTTGCAGATGGCCAGCGTCTGTACAGTAAGATGAAGTGGAGCATTCATTTTTACTCCAACATTGAGATTAAACCTCTCCTGATCCTGGTGTTTGTGTGTCTCTGTGTCAGATACTAGCTACCACATTGCAGTAAAGACAGGTGACATTCCTGGCGGCAGCTCAGACTCCAACGTGTTTGTCAAGCTCTACGGAGAGAAAGGAAACACCAGCAAGATGTCACTCGTGGTCTCTGCCAACAACCTGGGGAACTACTTTGAGACGGGTCGGGTTGACATCTTCACAGTGGATACCTTTGATATTGGACAGGTGACGCAGTCAAGGCATCAGCTATTTAGTTTTTACTCATTTGATGTTAATGCACTCTGAGAGACTAAGGAAACAATTTGTTAAGATGCACAGTGAAAGATTTTGTCCAGAGATATTTGGAAAAAGAACACAGTCACGCCATTAATAACATAATTTCACGCTCAGCTGGGGTGCAGGTTAGGGATGTGATCCGATCAGATTTTTGTTTCTAAAACTGATGTTTTTCTTTAGCCGGTATAAATAATATTATGTCTTTTAAAATAAAAGCTGTTTTTCATTTTACTAACTGTTTACTTACTGTTGTATATTGGGAGCTGGCAGCTTAGCCAAATAAAAAAAGTTTTAAAATTATCCTTTTGCATAGAAATAGAAACACAGGTTCTATTTTAAAGTACCTAATGAACAAATCTTTCACACACTCCCTCATTAAATAAGCCTTTTGTTGACTTGCTTTGTAATCTTACTCCAGATCAACCGTCTGATGATTGGCCACTCAAATGAAGGCATGCGTGCAGGCTGGTTCTTGGACAGCGTTCAGATCGTGGTTCCAGTTCATGGAAAGCATTACATGTTCCCCAGTCACCGCTGGCTGGATGAGGATGAGGCTGACGGCAAGACAGAGGTGGAGATTTACCCCAGCGAGATTCTGGAGATGGAACAATGTAGGCAGCACTCTCAAAACATCAGACACGCCACGCAAATATACACACACACAAACACTCACAGCTGATTCATGCTGACATTGTGACTTCTTTGTTACAGGCCTTGTATCTTGGAGCTAATCCTGTAGTTTCCAGTTGCTTTTAAAAGAAACATGAAGACTAAATTCAGTCAGTCTATTTTTAAGTGTGATACAGTTAACCCAGTTTAAAAATATTTTCCACTTCAGTCAAAGTTGTTGCTATTAACAGTCCTATATACGACTGAGCATCTTAAAGTTTCTCTACTTTTGATACCATTGATCATAACAGTAATTGAGATTTTATCATTTCAGGACACTTGGTATTCAAGACTGTAGACATTTTTGATAACCTCGGACAAATGTGTTTTTGTTTTAAACATTTTTGTTGAGAAATGCACATATCAATCAAGTACATGGTTACATGTTGTTATTTCTCTTTTTTGTGTTTAAACTAAAACAACAAATGCATAAAAAGAAAAGAAAAACCCTTCCCACCCCCACCTTACAAAAACTGAGGACACATTCATTTATAGATGCTATAGATCTATAGATTTATAGTGCATTTGAAAGGGCAAGACATTGTCTTATGTTGTATTGTATTTGTATTTGAAGAGCCAGGTCATTATTTGGGAGACAGTGACTTTTACTAAGGTTCACGTTGTACCCTGAGAATGTCCCAGATCTATTCAATACCTGGAGAATGTGGGGTACATTTTGACAAATGTGTCTTTGTCCTTTGTCTCTCTGGTTTTTCTAGTCATCAACTATGAGGTTACAGTCCTGACTGGAGATGTGACGTTTGCCGGCACCAACGCCAAAGTGTTCATCCAAATATATGGTGATAAAGGAAAGACTGAGGTTATCAGGCTGGAAAGCAGGTCCAACAACTTTGAAAGGAACACCACAGAAATCTTCAAGGTAAATAGATTTAAATCTCTATAATTTCATGCTTGGGTTTTGTTAAAGGGGTGTTTGAAAAAAAAAAAAAAAAAAAAATTTCAACTTTTATCCAGATAGAGGCCAAAGATGTGGGAAAGATCTTCAAGATCCGCATCGGTCATGACGGGTCTGGGATTGGATCTGGCTGGTTCCTAGAGACAGTGGATGTCAAACGTCTGATCTTGGCCATGGTGCCGAAGGAGAAGAAGAAGGAGGATAAGAAGAAGAAAAAGAAAAAGAAGAAGGATGAGGAAGACGAGGAGGAAGATGGAGGAGAGGAGATGCAGGAAGTGGTTCTGACCTATCATTTTCCTTGCTCTCGCTGGCTGGCCGGAGGAGAGGAGGATGGAGAGCTGGTGGTGGAGCTGCTGCCGGAGGATGCAGAGGACCTGGAAAGTATGACACACATACAACACTGTGTTAGTTTGTAAAGAGTGGTGTTGATTCTCTAAGTCTCAAACACATTTTGACTATGCTGAATGTTATAATTGAACTTTTCTTGGATAAGCAACAGCAGAACTGACAATGTACCACAAAACAGTACAAGCTTATTCTCAGTGTATACTGCAGAATGAAAACAGCACAGAAAACACTGAAGTTATTTTAGAAAAATGATGCAGTAGAAAGCTAATTCTCAACAACAAAGTAGATGTCATATCATCTGCTGTCCAGTGAATTCAAGGATCTAATGCATCAACAGTTTTACTCTCTGTTACATGAAGGTTTTTTAAAGGGATAGTTTTTGTTTTTTTAAAGTGGGGTTGTAACATTGATGTTAAGCATGTTACCCTCAAGAGATGCCTGTCACTATGATCCCGATATAAATATGTGTATTTAAACTATGCCAGCACTGGCTACTCACTGTCCACACTAATTCTGTTATATGATAATATTTCTCGCCCTGTAAATTTTTGTTTCCCATTGTGACTTATATTGCCTTTGGCTGTAGAGAAACGGAGGTGTAGAGATGTGAATGATAAATTATCTAACTGCAGTGAGCCAAATAGAATGACCATTGTGTCTGCGAAAGTCAGTTTTATCTCTCAAACAGTGATAAGGATAGTATTAATACCAGTGTCTCTAACAAGCAAATAAGTTCTGTTGGGATTGAAATGTGAAGGAAAATCAGGAAAATCAACAACTTTTATGTATTTAAAAATCAGTGAAAGTCCATCTGAAATCAGTGTTGTCAGAAAACGGAACACTGCATTCAGAATCTGACTGTGTCCTGTATGATGATTTAATGTCGATGCTGCTCCAGACGCACATACTGACATGCCGCGCAAGGCACACACTCAGTTATGCATGGTGCATCTCTGTTGAGAGTTTCCTGTTAATAACGATCAGTTCTCCTGCTGCTTGTCATTACTCTGACCAACAGTCATTTAATTGCACAAGCATGCTGCTGTGATTGTTTGGCTATCAGACGATAAAAATCAAGGCTAGACTGCCATGGGATAAGAGAGTAATGATTTCATTAATAACAGGATGTTTAATCAAACATTCAGAGCTGAAACCATATAAGCCACCCTGTGGCCTAACATATGGTGGACAGAACTTCTAATACAATGTGTATTAATACCCAAAAAATGTGATGATCAAATTGAAAATTCTTAAGTTTACATTAAAATGAAAGCATACAAACAAACATTTTTCTTATGTAGTTTCCTCTTTCTTATTTTTTCAGCAAATAAACCCAATAGGTATAGTACAAGAAAAAATAAATTGCAATATTTATTTTTCATTCAGCCCTATCGTCCAGTGTTGACCTGGTAGACGTGCTTTGTCCGATTTGACACAGTTTCCTGACCGACATTCAGGACAGATTAAAGAGGTGTTTGTAACGTATCCCCTCTGTTGTCTGACAGTCAACACCTATGAAGTGTGCGTCTTCACTGGGGACATGCTGGGTGCCGGGACTGACTCCAAAGTCTTCATAAATATTTATGGAGAAAATGGAGACACTGGAGAGCGCTACCTGAGGGACTCTGACAACATCAACAAATTTGAGCGGGGACAGGTATGAAGGCTTTAACAAAGATGTCACTTCTGTTTACATCAGCCAAAGATACAGGAGAGAGATCAGATGAGATTTAAAGATTCTATTATTGTATAAAGGGGATGATTAAGTAAAGTGCTGGATAATAGTTAACTGGCTTAATGTAATTATGTGCGTTCAGTTATCTAAAATATGTTTACAGTGAGCATAGAATACAACTAAACAATTAGCCATGAAATAATTTCTGGCTTGATCAATGTAGAAATGCTATTTTGAGCCTGGGTTTCACATACAAGGAAACATTTCATCAGGGCTGAACAAATTTATCCTGTTTCTTGGAGGGTGTCCTGCTGAAAATTAACCAGCAGTTAGTCAAAGACTGAAGCACCTCCACGCAACATGATCCTCACAGTAAGGTGTGGGTGGGAGTGTTTTCTGGTTGGATTACAAGCTCCTCTGCAGGCAAGCCAGCTGTGACTGAGAGCAGCTATGAAGAGTCTTCTGTGTTAATGAACCTGTCCTACTTTTACTCATTACTTTATCCAAACCTGTAAATTATTGATCCACACATTATGTCTGGCACGCCATAATGATGCCCACAGACAGTTAGGTTTGTGTCTTCTCACAGATCAAGAGCAATGAAAGCTTTTAGTCGCTAGTCACAGGGTGATGAGATTTCTTTCTCAGAAAAGGTACTGAAATAATCCAACACAAATGTAAATAGTTGTCACACTGTATTATGCTGTTTCTCAAGTCTAAGCTAGAGAAGAAAAATGATAAGAGGAACTGAACTATGACATTTAAGACACCCAGTGTTTTCCACAAATACCATAATGAACCCAGATGTGGAGGAGTAGCATGGACCACTTTCTCTCTCTCTCTTTTTGTCTCTGTCTCTGATGTCACAGGTTTAATATTGTAATTGAAATATGCAGATGTAATTGAAAAATTGATGAAAGTACAGCGAGCTGCTGTGAAAAAAATTATAGCCTACAGATGGGGTTGACCAATAAACCTATTTTCCAAAACCCCATGAAATCCTCTTTTAATGATGATCAAGAATCCAAACTTTTTTCATCAAGAGCCGCATACATAAAAATACATATTTGACTGGGCAGCTTTTCTGCACTTCATTGTTAGTGTATTAAAGTTAAGACTTTAGGATGAAGGGGTGGCCAGTAAGTTTTCATGGGCCCCTGGTTGGCCCTGGCTATTCACTCTTGGTCAAGGTGAGAATAACATTCCATGCAGCAGAGAGGGGACACCTGACAGCATATTTCACAATCAGACTCAAAACAAGAGAAAACTGCAAGAATTTGCCAAACTTTTGGGCTTTGGGTGTTTGAAGGTTAATAATGCAATGTACTTTGAAAGAATTAAGGAAGAAAGTAGAGGTCCTCAGACAGCACAAACCTACGCCAAAGCATTTTTAAAAATTCTTAGATGGGTTATCCTTGAGAAGATGGAAAACAGCCCTATTGCACGTCTTAATAAATTCTTTAATAAAATTCCTGGACCTGCATCTGTATTCAGTGACCACCAAAGTCTAATCACCTGTCCCTTGTGCCATGATCAACATTCACTGAAAGATTCATCAAAATCCTTTGAGAAGTTTTTGAATTATCTTGCTCACAGACAGACAAACAAACAGAAAGACCAGTGCTGGCAGCAAAACGTAATGTACTTCATAATTAATTAGTCACTTCAGGTAAATAACTGGACTTGTTTACTGTTGCTTTACTATGCAGGAGGATGTTTTCACCATTACAGCTGTTGATCTGGGCCCTTTAAAAAAGCTGCGAATTCGACATGACAACACTCAATCGAATTCAGCTTGGTACCTGGATCGTGTTGAGATAGTGGACACAAAGGATGATATAACGTAGGTAAAACCAACTTAAGTTTGCATGGATTGTTTTCTGTTATTCAGTCCTGTTAACTTTGGAAAGTTATAATTTCATTCAGCTTTCCAAACCAATATGAACAAAATAAAATGTTATTTCTGCCTAATCAGAGGTATGCTTTGTCTTCACAGATATTTTTTTCCTTGTAACCGCTGGCTGGCAGTGGACGAGGACGATGGACAGATAGCAAGAGAGCTGGTTCCTGTGGATGAGGCCTTCATGAAGAAAGACGAGGATGAGGAGGGGGCAGGCGCCAAACTGGGCCTTGAGCAAAAATGTAACAGTTTTAAAGCTGGCTCTGGTCTCAAATATATGTTACAAGCAGAGGGAAAGGATGAAAAGGAGCCTTGTTAAAGTATTAATCTAAGTGTTGCCTTCTTCAACATTTAGGTGTAGACAGAAAGAAAGAGGGACTTGTGTATTGGTGTAAAGATAAAAAAGAGTCAGGTATTGACATGAAAAATTTATCTTGCAGCAATGTCTACTACCTACACCCTCAAAATAAAAACTGGAGAGAAGAAGTATGCTGGGACAGATGCCAATGTCTTTGCCATTCTTTTTGGAGAAAATGACGACACAGGTATGAAAACTCAACAGTACTTTACATCTCTTCATTCAGCCTCATGCTTTTGTTTTTATTTTAAAGAGTGGAAGTATGAAGCTGGTCCATATTTTCAGGCATATGTATATTGTTAAAAGTTTAGATATCGAACTGTGAGCTCAGAAAAAGGATATTACTGGACCATAATCCTGACGTGATTTCATTAAATGAGACACACTTAAAAGACAATGAAATTATTGATTTTCAGGCTTATACCTGGTATGGACACAATAGATCAATGCATAGGAGAGCAGTTAAAGGATGAGGAGTTAAAGGAGTTAAAGGATCTGGAGGAGTTGGTTTCTTAGTTAAGAATAAATTGTTTGATTCCTGTGATGTTCTGGTTAAAGACAAATCGGTGGAAGGAGTATTCACATTAAAATTTAAAAATAAGATGTCTAGTTATTGTTTTGTTATTTTCACTTGTTACCTACCTCCAGAGGGATCAACGAGAACAATTGACTCAAACTTTTATTGGTCATTAAACAACGTTTAGTTTGTCTGAGGTGGATGCAGTTTACATATGTGGGGATTTAAATAGTCGTATTGGTAGTCTCGAAGATTGTATAAAGGATGTAGATTGCATACCTGACAGACAGAATTTAGATTGCGTTATTAATAGGTATAGGGAAATCTTTGTTGATTTTTTGAGGGATTCAAAATGTTGTCTGGTTAATGGACGAATACCCTTGGGTAATGATAATTTTACCTCTGTCTTGGTTAAAGGTAAGGCTGTGGTGGATTATATTATCACCCCACACAAAAGCTTGGAAAACTGTGTTGCTTTTTCTGTTTTCTCTCCCAATGACCTTTTGGAGGGGTTGGAAGGTGGATTAGATTTATCGGGAGATAGATGTAAATTGCCTGACCATTCTTTACTGATGCTTAAAATCCAAGTAAAGCCTATCTTTGTAAAAGAAGATTCACATTTATTGTATAGGCAAGCTAGAAAAGTTAGAGTACTGAGGCGACTTCCCGATTCCATTTTCTTGTCTAGCCAATGTGATAACGCATTACTGGACCTTACTGAGCAGTTGGTTTGTTCAATAAATAATCAACAGGATATGGATAACTGGTATGAAAGATTGTGTAGCAGGATTCACACCGAACTAAGTAAATGTATAAAAGGGAAAAGGAACAGAAATAAAAGAATGAGATCCATTTCATGTTTCACTGTCCAATTTATGATGATCTAAGGGATTTATTTTTCAGAAAAATGTCTTTGATCAATGTTGGCTTTTTTTGGTTTGATGACTACGAAAAACTTGAGTTCTGTTTCAGCAAAGGAGCTTTTGCTTTAGCAGATTTTATTTGCAGAGCTTGGGAGAAAAGGCAGAGTGTATTGTTTACTGGTGAGCTGAGGAAAGATCATGCAACTTGGTAATTGTTTTGAATTTATATCTTGGTAACACTGAAACTGTATTTCTGGTGTCTTGTAAACCCATGAGGGTTGGGCACTTAAATGTGCATGACACGTAAATAAATATCTATCTATCTATCTATGTAAGAGAGAAGGATGCATGTTTGTATATTTTAAATCCTGGACTCACACTCTTCATGACTTGGTAAATTGATTGGCAGAGTAGATTTTTGGTAAAGAAAATGTAAACTGTTTTGTTAAAATGACTTACAAACAACAGGCTTTCTAGATTATAATTGTGTCTATATCATAGGAATGACATGCAAGTAAGACGCCCTACGTCTGAAACCTAGTTTGTTGAGTACAACAGCCAACGTGCACGAGGCACATGGACATGACCACAAGGTTGTTGGCGCTCTTATAACCACCTTCCATAAACAAAGTATGAACTTGAAGTTTAACAAACACCAGAGTGAGATAAATTAGAGGAGGTTTGAATTAAAGTTCAAACATAAATTCCACATTCAGAAACTGTATTCAAAGCCGCTACAGAGGATTCAAAGACTGAAAATACAAGACTTGGTATAGAGCAGGTTTGTCAAAACTATGGCTCAGGGTCCAACTGTGGCCCGTGGTCCACCTGTCCTTGGTCCACAGCAAGTTCAACTAAAGGTCACCCCTTCCTTTTTTAGAAGTGGCCCACTGTGAAAAACGTTTGGACACTCCTGGTATAGAGTGTAATATAGCCGCTGCAAACACACTGAATATGATATTTTTTGTCCCTCACAGGAGTCATCAACCTAAAGGCCTGTAAAAACTACAAGAACAAGTTTGAAAAGGGGATGATCAATGAGTTCACTGTGGAAGCTGTGGATCTGGGTGACTTGCAGAAGCTACGAATTGGGCATGACAACTCAGGTAAAGTAGGGTTTACAAGCTATGAAATAAGCTTTCATAATCAGCATGCTGCATATGAAACTAAATGCCAAAACCCTCCCATACCCTCAGGTGGTTCAGCTGGTTGGTTCTTGGATTGGGTTGAGGTCGATGCTCCCTCGCAGGGTCAGAGACTGCGTTTCCCATGTGGTCGCTGGCTAGACAAAGGAGAGGACGATGGTGCGGTTGTGAGGGACCTCTATCCTGCTGAGTTACAGACTGAATTCTACATGCCATGTGAGTGAAGGGCCCCTGGAAGTACTCAAATCCATTAGAGAAAAACACACTGTGCTGAATGAGAACTCTTCTTATAAATTTGCAAAGTTTTACTCTGATATGAGTGAGGATGCATTAGCGGTAAAGCATGTTTAAAGCACTCTACAGTATGTAAAGGAGGGTGCTTTGGTACAGTTTGGATTTAACCTTTAACAAGAGTTGTATTGTCACTGTGCTGGCCTCCTTCTGCACTACACTACAGAAACAGAGCTACACTTCTCATCTTACAATTGAACTAGTACAAACCAAACAGATGCAGCTGTACTTGCTGCTTCCTCCATGTCATCTAGTTTTACAGTGCTAAACAATTTTATCAGACCACAACCCCAAATATAAGGTTTATACCACAGCTGCCTTAAATTAACTGCATTGGTAATCACTAAAATCATTTTTGATGTTTCTATATGTTTTATACAGCAGTATGTAGAAGCTCTTTCACTAAAATGATATTTTTTTATGCTAAAATATAATTTTAGCATTTAGTTTACCCTTTAAAGGCCAGAAGTTTTTATACTTAAAAAAACTTAAAATAATTTCCATTAAAAAAATTTGAAGGAAGTATTAATTATAGTTGAGATGGGTCAATGATCGGCAGCAACACTGACTTTGATGCTTTTTTTTCAGTGTGAAATTAAAAATAAAAAATCACACTTGTTGTCATAGAGACAAAGAGGCTAGCTTCCTAAAACCAGCTGTAAAAAAGATATATATTTACTTTTTTTACTTTTTCACACTGAGTCAGTCTTTAAAAAAAAAACTCAACCTGTAATATCCATGTCAAATATTAATTGTATTTTGGGGATTTTAAAATCCCTAAATTATAATTAATATTTGATTTACGTATTTCAGGCTTAAGTTGTGTGAAAAAAACTTATTTAAATTGGAGAAGAATATTCATACGTATTATTTATACTTCAATTTTTGGAAAGCCGACACTAAATGTCATTAGGGACAAATGCATTAGGACATTTAAGGAACTCCTAAGGGTTAAACTATACTGAAACGTACACTTGATTCAGTGATTTACTTGTGTATATAAAACTAATGTCTCGCCTTCTCTCTTATTTTGCAGTTGTGCCTTATGAAATAAAGATATTCACCAGTGATGTGTTTGGTGCGGGGACAGACGCCGATGTGTTCATAGTTTTATACGGACGTAACGCTCTGTGTACGCAGCAGAAACACCTTTGTGTAAACAAGAGAGAAAGGCGTCTATACTTTGAGAGGGGTGCTGAAGATATGTTTATTGTAGAGGTGAGTTTGTGTTTTGACAACACATCACTTTAGACAGCAGATGTACCTCTCTCAAACCTGTGCTGTCTTTTCCCAGCTGGAGGATATCGGCGATGTTATTGAGAAAATCAGGATAGGACACGACAACAGGGGCACAAACCCAGGATGGCACCTTGACAGAGTGGAGATCAGACGACAGCTCAGGAAAGGAAAGGTAGTAAAAAATCAAATTAAGACTAAACCTGCGTTGAAAAAATGCCCCAAGATGAATTTTTGTGACAATTTTCATTTTGGTGGTTTTCACACCTACAGCTTGGTTGTTTTGTTTCATTTCAGTTAAAAAAACTAAGTTGCTTCTTTCCTTTGGATTATTTCGTGTTCGCATGGCAGTATTTAAAGTATGATGGCATTTGGGGCCAGATGAAGCTTGTTACTTGTTTTGAATATGATTGGCTAAATGCTGTGTTGTGATTTAAGTCACACCATCATTAAGCTAATGTAGCAGGGCAGCAGCAGCTTCTCCCTGCATTCACACTGGTGGGAAATAACGGCACTGCTGCCCCCTTGAATCTCCCAGTTGACTTTAAATACTCAAAGCAATTCAAAAGTGATCTGCACCTTGTAATGTCATTGAGTAACAATTTGTGCCTTGCTTTTAGCTATCTTCATTTATGCCCCAGTCACACATTCCTGTTTCTCATGGCGATTGTGCATGACTGTACACGATTGGCAAGGCTGGTTTGATCGGCATGATACAGGAAGAAATGACTGTCTCTCCCCTAGACACACCCCGTAAATACACCGTCAGTAACGCTTCTACAGCACTTCTACAGTGCTTCGGGGGCATTTGTCCCCAACGATACGATGAGGATTTCATGAATTTCCATCCCGCTGATACGACGTCAGCCCTGTTCCAGCCCAGTTTGCATCACTTAAGCCCCGATTGAGCCCCGTCACTTGCATCACCTTGAAGGGGACACAGTTGGGGCACAATCATCCTCAGAAAGCTTTCTGGATTGAGCCACGATCAGCCCGATTGAGCCCCGTACATGCCACTCTAATACCGTAATTGCCTTTGGACTGCGTTAGGCTTCGACCCCGCTATACTGAGAGCGGCGATTCTCTACGACAGTTTTGAAAAGTTCGAAACAGTCAGGACCCTTCCCCGTTCCCTGGCGTTTGTCCACAACTATACAACGCTGATCCAGATCAAGTGGCGCATGCACCACGACCAAAGCACGTTTCATCAGGATTATGACAATCATGCACAATCGCCATGAGAAACAGGAATGTGTAACTGGGGCTTTACTTTTCAATCTGTCACTTTACAATGGTTAAGGTATTGTTTTTCTGTCCAGATATATTTTCATTTAAACTGAAAATAAAGTACCCTTAGCTTTTTTCTAAAAACACTTGATTAAAGACCGGGATTAATCGCAATTGATAACTGATATTCAACAATGAATCATGATGAAGTAGGGGAATTGAAAACCAATTTCATGTAAGAATTGATACCAACTTTCTCAGGGAATTAGTATTATTTATCTTGTTACTAAACAACTCCTTTATCAACGCATCGTTAAGGACGTCATACCCTTATCAAAGGCAGTATTAGATTATGTGATCGTGGCAGACAGGAAACAGAAGTGGACACAATTGTGGCTTAATTCTACTAAAAATGACTCTGACAGCACAATATCCAGTCTCTGTGTGATTTCAAGCAAGGCTGGAAACACCAGTAGCTTGCAGAAGCAATTGTCTATGCAGCATGGCATTAAGTTTCAGGAGCACCATGTGTCTGACATTGTTGCCACTGAAAACGTGTGTAGTCCTGCTCACACAGGGAATCTAAAGGAATCATCATTGAACCAGATTGATAGGCAGAGTCAATAATGGCATTTGTGTCAATAAAATCTTAGCAATTTTCATCTCACACCTCACATTTTGACACACTATGACCTGTTTTTCAAATCTGTTTGTGTTTAATGGTAGGGTTCAGAGACGACCATTTTTCCTTGTGAGTGCTGGTTGGCTAAGTCTGAGGATGATGGGGAGACGATAAGGGAGCTGGTCCCCTCAGACATCATCACAGAGAAACTTCTCAGAGATGGGAAGCTGAAAACCACTGAAACAGAAGTGGAGGATGCTCTGGAAAGTAGGTTTGCTCATATATCATTAGTTGTTACTGCATGTGCTCTACGACAAAATGAGATAGAAATGTTCCCCACCACTGTATTATGACGGTGTTTTGTGACAAAAGTGGTTACATAAACCTACGAAGAGTTATCATCAGTCTGTTGGTCTTTGCTGCTTTTTTACCAGCTAAGGGAGTTTTTTCCCATCATTCAAACGACTGGCTAGTTTCTTTTGTATTCTGCTTTATTATCACTGCAGTTGGCTGCCTTCAAAGAAAAGCATGCATAAAAACACAGAAAGAGTCTAGCTATTGAAAAGGTAAATTGGAGCATATTGGACATTTACCTGAGGATTTTGTAAAAACCAAAACCAGATTCAAAAGAGAGTTTTTTTAATTGCCCAGTTTGAAGAAATGAAATGAAATGCAAAGGAAAACATAATATTAAGCTTCATCATAGTCTCTAAATGATGGATGTGCATATAAGTACATCTTTGCCATATATCAATCTTTTGCACTGCCTTTTTGCCCCATGTGGCAAAAATCATTAGCTGTTGCAGGTTTTCTTGAGATTTTGTGGTAGTGTTGTCAATTTTACTGCTTATTTTAACATGATATGCCTGTTTTAGTATGATAGGAAAAATGTATTAGCATGTTAAAAATGTATTATTTATTGTTACTTTACCTAAAAGCTTGTGGGGCGTTATTTAGTTCTTTATTATAAAAGAATGATCCCATAGTCAAACGTTATTAATGGAAAATAGCTTTTGAGTTATATTAGTTAGGCTTAATTTTTTTGTTCAGAGAGAAAGGTTTTTTCAACAATTTGTAGAGACTTCATTCTTGAAAATAAAAACACTGCAAAGATACTTAAGAATCCTGGGTTTGCATATCATGAGTGATATATTACATATATTAATTGTAACTCCACACATAGCAGTACAATTGTGAAATTCTTGACCTCCATTCAAAGGGACAGATACAAATCAAAAGCATCTTAAATATAATGAAATGGCACTGATAAAGTGAAGAGGTGATGCCAAAAACAATACATTTGTAATGCTGACCATGTGTCTAAACCACTGGTGGGCAACTGGCACGGCACTCCACCTTACTCGATGCGCTCTGCATTTCCAAAAATCATCAAATGTAATTCAGCCTGAGAAACCAATACTACGCCGTGCACAATTAGGATATGTCATAGAGACATCTCTACATAACCTTATTTTGCTGGTGTATATGTTTTGTATTTTGCAAGTGTTTAAGAACTTACTTTGCTATAGTTGTGTCTGTAAACAAATTTATTGAAGCAAAAGAATATAATAAAAATATTTGTAGATACTGTATTTTTAGGAAAAGTTATGGTACTATATATTTGTGCTATACAAACTGGCAGAAATACATTGTTTTATTAAGTTCAAAACAAGATTAAATCGACTTTAATTCAGTGATGGTCATAAAACTGCATTTTTGGTGTTTGAGTTAAAGTTTAGAAGTGTTGTAATCATTTGTTATGAAAGCTTTTCATTTTCTTTTTTCTCTTAGTGAGAGTTGAGGTTGTATTTGGCCCTCTTGGTGATCAAAGTTGCCCATCTCTGATCAAATTATATTCCACAAAAATAACCTTAAATCTCAAAACTACACCAATAAGTAAACCCCCTTGCGATTCATCCTCCCCCCTGTGGTGCAGTCACCACCACTGGAAGTTACTCTACCCAAAAGCTTTTTTCACACATAAATTTTCTCACAAATTGAGCGTAACTTACCCATAAAATTTCCAGACCTGCTTTTTCACGCTTAGTCCTCACAGCAGAAACTTTCCCTGCAGTTTGTATGACAGGCAGTGGAGAGGTAGGGAAAGGGTGAAATACTGGGGGGCAGCAGGGGAATTTCAGGATTCAGTCGAGGTGAAAAATTCTTCTGTTTCATTTTTTCATTTTGCAGGGTTACATGAGCATTTATTTTCAGTGGACACCAAATGTGTCAAATTATCTTGATTTTCCTGCACAAAACCTTGTTGATGTCTGCAGTCTTTCAATAAACTAACATAATTTTATTGCCATCACAGCTCGCACTTACAAGGTGTCAGTGCGGACTGGTGATATGTACGGAGCAGGAACCGATGCCAATGTTTTTCTCACCATTTACGGGGATCTGGGAGACACAGGAGAGCGCAAACTGGCCAAATCTGAGAACAACAAGAACAAGTTTGAGAGAGGAGAGGTACATGAGAAAAGGTGTGGGACGTTATGTCTGATCACTGCTGGATCCTGAAGGTTTCTAAATGTGTTTTTTTTGTTCTACACAGGTGGACAGATTCACTATAGAGGCAGTGGACTTGGGCCAAGTGTTTAAGATTCGTATCCGTCATGACAACTCCATGGTCGGGGCTGATTGGTACCTGGACCAGGTGGAGGTGCTGGATGTGGAGACAGAGGAGGTGTACATGTTCCTGTGTGAGCGCTGGCTGTCTACTAAAAAAGAAGACAAACTTATTGACAGGACCTTCTTTGTAAAGGTTTGTTAAATGTATTATAATAGAACAGAATAGCATTTTTATTTGTATTTCCAATTATAAAGTATGGGTGGTAAGTACCTCAAGATTTTAGGAAGCAAATAATAAGATGTGTTGTGTATCATGTGTCTGTTTCAGGATTATGAAGGTGAAAGAAACACTGATCCTTACTCCAAGAAAATTGCTCAGGCCAAATTGGGTCTGGACAAAAATGCCAACAAGAAGAAAAAGAAGAAAAAGGCTGCAGTGGTGGAGGAGGGTCCAAGTAAGGCCAAAAACAGATCATGGTCATGTTTCTCAAGATGCAAGTTAGATGTGATTAGGTCTGCGATACACTTACTTTTAACTACCCATATGTGTACACCTGATTGCTGCCTTGTGTCTGCTCCAACACCAAAAGTTAACAGTATGCATTCACACGATACAGTATGCAAATGACCAGTAGGTGCGTTGTTGAGGCAGAGGGAACATGACAGTAAACATAGCGGCAGGGAAACAATGGCAAAAGTTTTTAAGACAGAATGATAGACCAAGTCTGTAGTGATTAAAACCTGTAATGATGCGCCATTATCACTGCACAACAACATACTTGAAGGTAAAATATCATTTTAGTGATAACTTTGAAAACTGCTAAACCAAATGGAAACAAGTCTGATACCACTGCACATGTAGAGAAGAACATGTAGAGAAGAACATGTTGGAGAAACAGAGTGAAGACACGAGCCCAAGTCACAGTGCCTTTACACAATGAGACTCCGTTACATTTACACCTCGGGACATTCACATTAATTCCGCAAGGCCGTACCATCTGTGCTGATTCATGCTGTAACACAGCTTGGATGCATGCGACACGATGCGTGCCCCCACATACACACAAAAGCAACGACTTTCACCCACATCGCTCCTGTCTCCAGCTGAGTCCTCATGCCTCCCTCTGGAGACAAAACAAATTAGGGAATCTCTTGTTGCCCCCTTTCTGTCTCCAGGACGTTCACAGTGGAGGCGAAACATCACAGGGGCGTAAATATTAGGCCTTGAAATGGTAGTGTGAATTGGGCTATTGATGCTGCTGTTGCCTTTTGTGTTGCATCAGAGCCATTTTTCTGAGTCACTTTATAAAACTAGAAAGCACTCAGAGAGTGCAGACCTCCGCCAAGCGCCACAGTTCCCCCTATTTGTCATTTGCACCATTGATATTAGTCCCACATTTATTTTGACTACATTTTTAGATTCCTTGACCATGAAAACATACCATTGGCAACTGAATTCATAATGATAACAACATTAGTTCAGCAGTTATTCACGAAAATCGAATTTTCCTTAATGGTGGTTTTCTTCTGGATCTAGCTCCCTAGCTTTTGAAGATACAGCAAATCCGTTGGCACCTTCCAAATTCCACAATGCCTTGGCTATATAATGGTGTTTGTTGCATGTTTATAGCTTCATTTGTTCTCTTCCTATGATGAAAATTCCAAAGGTCCCCTATTTTTTCATATTGTAGATCATAGTATCCGGAATTATTCTTTTATCCGCATCAGTCTTTGATATACTGTAGAGCATGTTAGAAACTTGTCCTGTATTTTTTTCCCAAGTGCCCTGACCATTATTTGTGGAGTTATATGCACAAATGTCGAAAATGGCCCTATCTCCCAGTGTTAAAGAATCCTTTAAAAAATTCCTGGATCCAGACTGAGATCTGGATCGCTTCCAAAATCTAATCATTTGTTCCTTATCCCAATCCGGACATTCCCTGAAAATTTCATCAATATCCGTCCATAACTTTTTGAGTAATGTTGCTAACTAACTAACAGACAGACAAACAAACCCTCCCAAAAACATAACCTCCTTGGCGGAGGTAATCAGCCATTTTTGACCCCTTTCACTGTCACCATGTCATAAACTCAGAATATCTGTCTACCCCCCCGTGCTGTTTTGTTAATTGATAAGATGTCTTAAGCATGCTTTTTTCAATGGGAGAATGCCCAATTGCCCATATCATTAATCCAAATCGTGTTTTAGCTATTACAGTATCAGTTTCAGAGTTAGATCTAAATTCACTGAAGCCTATGTCATGCATTAACGCACTGAAAAGGCTGATGTACTTGGCGAAAAGTGAACTGAATGAGTCAGTGTGCGCGAGTTAGAACATGAGCATAGTTTAGTCTGGGAATGGTGAACAGCAGGTAATGGTCAGAGGTACTCAGAGTCGCTGAGCACAGTGTGTTAGCAGGATGTGGAGCATTTGGCATGCATCTCACCTGGGTCCATTATACTTCTCAATATAAGAACTCGATATTTTTTCTTCTGTAATATGACTACCCATAATTTCACACAATGCTCACATTCTGATTTTTTGCCTTGGGAAGTTGGATGGTGAATAAAAAACATTTGCAGGTGCATTTCCTCTTACTTCTGCTTCCTGCCAAACTTTTTGTCTTATGTCTGCAATTTCTGCCCTCAAAACTAATATGGAGAACTTGGTGGTAGCAGTCCCACATCCACTCGGATAACTAGCTCACTACATATTGCAGCTTTGAGACAGATATTTCAGATCCTGCAGATTTACCTACTCATTTTGTTTTTAGGATGAACTCACTGGAAAGTGGGCTGTGACTTAAGTTGTCCTTTCAGACTCCTCTTTAGACTGATTCTAACAGCATCTTCTCAATTTAATTGATATGATTGCATAAATATAAAGTTCAAGCATAAGTTGATCCCAAGAATCCCTCATGAAATAAATTTACATACTTCTGGCTTTTAACATTTCCTCTTCTGTGATCTGATGGAGGATCAGCTTGGATCTGAAAACAAATACAAAATGTGTCTCATGTGATAGCCAGAAAAACAGAATGAAAACCTTTAGATATGCATCACAATGTAAGGAATGACATTTACCCTGCTAGAAATTTTTTGGGGAGGAAACACGGCCAAACAAATGCAGGGCTAAAAAGCAAGCCATCTTTGACCTTGGACAAACTTAAGCACTGACACATATGGGAGTCTTTTTAAAAATGACTTAGACCAATGACGTAAAAAGTGGTGGAAACATCGGCAGGAAAAAATCTTTACAGAATGTACAACATTCATGTAAAGCTTAGCTTTTCAATCTGCCACATTTTATTCAAATATTGGTACATTCCCTGGCTCACAGCTTTGTTTTTGGCTGACTTTTATAATGATAGTATGACTATATTTTTTAAACTTATTGGGGGATTTTTATGTGCTTCCTTTCTGGGAGTTATATGCAAGTTACTGTAACATCCCTTTTATGCACATAGCAGGATACAAATGCCAAGACACAGGGAATGAGCAGCAGCTACTTAGAGGATAATTAAACCACCTACAAACATCTTAAAAGCTCCATATTTAACACATTTTATATTATTTGTGTAATCATTAGGACGCCTGTTAAAATAATTTGTGGTTTAGCAAAGGATAGTGTCTGTCTCACAAGAAGCTCTGTGTCTTTGCTGCATGTATCAATTTCTAGTCGGCATGTTTGTGCCTTTTAATCTCATGGTGAGGACAGATTAACACTTTAAATCTGTTTTGTTTCAAAGATAGTGATGGTTGATTGTGATGGTTTCTCTCAAAAATCTTTATTGTTGTTTTTAATCTGTGTACTTTTTTTTTTTTTTAATCCGGCCTCAACCTTTTTATCTACCTTCTTAAAAACTGCCCCAAAACACCCAACTTTTCTTTTTGCCTAAATACAATTTATCTTGCTCACATTTTGCTCTTTCAGTCATTCCGTATCACTTCACCATATCCACCGGGACTGACCGCGATGCTTTCACAACAGCCAGAGTCTACATCATCATCATGGGCCCCAGTGATGTGGAGACTGACCGGCTGTGGCTGGACCTGCCAGAGGGAAAGAGAGCGTTCACAGCTGGAGGCATGGAGCACTTTGTGTGCTATGGAACTGACGTAGGAGAGATCAAGAGGGTGGAAGTGAGAATCTGGGACTGTCTCTGTTTTCAAATCTGTGAAACTGCCTCCTCACAAGCGCTGTTGTTAAAAAATTTAAATAAAACCATTCTAGCTCAGTAATAATTAATTCCAGCTCAGCCTTCTTGTACCTACATCAAACAAAATCAAATGATATATAAATTCCCCTCTCTTTCTTTCCCTCTCTGTGTCTCCTCCTCAGCTTGGCCATAACGGTGTCACACCAGAGAGCTGCTGGTTGGTGGATGAGCTGTCGGTTGCCGTGCCAACCAAAGGTATCAAGTACATCTTTCCATGTAAGTGCTGGCTGGCTAAGGACAGAGGAGATGGTCTGACTGCCAGGCTGTTCAACGTGCTGGACTCCAGCACCATCAACATTATCCGCAAAGTGAGTCACAGCAACAGAAATCCAAGACCGTGGAGGACATTAATGTTAAATAAAAACAGAATATGTCTCATCCTCTGATGTGTTGTCTGCTGTGTTGTATAGGTTATTTATTCTGCAACAGTTGTCACAGGTGATACTCAGTATGCAGGCACTGATACCAACGTTTTCCTCACCGTGTTTGGAGCCAACGGGAGCACAGAGGAAATGCTGCTGCCAAAAAACGTGGACAGGTCAGTCCCCCAATAACCCCTGACTGTACTGTTAGCTGCTTCCCAATGGAAACGTGGGGAATACATATGTTTGTTTTCATGCCGAGGCTCACAGGGTACAGCTGATAAATTACCATGACAGTGGATCAAAAGACATGGAACGAAACTTAGTGATGAGCCTTTGTCCGTATCTGCTACCCAACCAATCTTGTTATAGTCATGCTACT
Source organism: Cetoscarus ocellatus (assembly GCA_037902135.1). Taxonomy (NCBI): domain Eukaryota; kingdom Metazoa; phylum Chordata; class Actinopteri; order Labriformes; family Labridae; genus Cetoscarus; species Cetoscarus ocellatus. The sequence goes on from JBAMNC010000412.1 coordinate 1,763,830, forward strand.
TGCTGTCTTTCATACATGAGAGTGCATTTAAAGCTGATGGTTTTAATTTCGCCTGTACTGCAGCACTTTTCACACTTCCTATGTCCCTGAATTGTACACCACATCTTCAGATACAGTTATACTTGGTCAAGACCAAAGCCACAAGCAACAAAAAGGTACAACTGGGATAAACAGGGTAAAAAAAAAACTAACCATGTATCTATCCATTATCTGTGCTTATCTTGTGGAGGGCTGGAGCCTGTCCCATCTGACATTGGGCAAGAGGCGTGGTACACTCTGAACTAGTTGCCTGCCAATCACAGGGCCACATAGAGAGACGGACAGCCATTCATGCTCACACTCATACCTAAGGGCGATTCAGAGTCACCAGTCAACCTAAAGAGCATGTTTCTGGTCTGTGGGTGAAAGCTGGAGTGCCCAGAGAGAACCCATGCATGCACAGGGAGAACATGCAAACTCCACAAAGAAAGGCCCTGACCGACATGAGTATCGAACCAGCAACCTTCTTGCTGTGAGGCATGTGCACTACCTGCTGTGACACCATGCTACTTTAAAAAAAAATTAAATTCTGTTAATTTCTCAAGTGATATTTATTGCAGTTGCTTAGGCAAAAGACAGGCAACTGATATAAATGCAGTTATTGTTTTACTTATATATATATTTGTTTAGTTAAAAAAAAGACATATATATATATATATATCAATGTTTTTAGTCATTATCATAACAAACAGTACAACATAGTGAGCGTCTGCCTCGAGCATCATGTCGGTGTATCTGTGATGGCAACAGTGTTAACCTGCTGCGTGGAGTACATACATGAAACACGCAGATCATGTATGCACAGTGTTCAGTCCTTTTACTGCTGAAGGTGATTTTAGACTGACTTTCATTGATTATTGTTCATGAAATGGGAAACATTTAACATATAACCAAATAACCACTCCATTATCCATAAGAATTTATACTTCTACTGTGGTGAGAGTTTTTCACTTGAAACTAAAGAAAATGTAGCACAAGTTTGAGAGGTGCTGATAAGAAGACTTTGCTCCATAGGAAGAACCAGGCTTGTTAAGCTAAGTTGATTAGCTTCTTCATGTAGCCAGACAGCTATCATACTGATGTGGGAGTGGTACCTTTGTCCCACCTGACTTTGTTCATTAGAGTTTTTTTAAATGCAATATTGTACCGTATTGTATTCTGCGTATTGGCTTCCTTTAGGTTTGAAAGAGGTCAGGAAGACACATTCAGTCTGGAGATTGACGACATTGCTCCTCTAAAGAAGATCAGAGTTCGGATTGATGGCAGTGGAAGTCGCCCTGACTGGTTTCTGGACAGGGTAATATAAAGAGTTACTATGATCTATTAGAAAACTACTCTCTTTTGATGACACTTTTTGATTGTAATATGTAAAACATGGTGAATCATTGGGATCAGTTTCAGGAAGTCTATTTTAATAATGCCTTTGATTTTTTTATTCTTAATTCAGGGCATGGTTGGAAATCCTTTTAACAATTGTCTGTGCATAAAATAAAGGGTCTCAAATGGGGTCTTTAATACATTTTTACTAATAAGGCTTTTGTGGTCTTATAACTATATGCTTTACATATAGAGGGATGTGCTGTTTCATTAATGCTCATTAGTATTGTAAGACAGAGGTGCAAGTTTTCTGTTTTCCAAAACAGATTATTAATGTAAAAGGAAATGAAAATATGAAAGGTGCAAAAAGCAAAATGTATTTTATTGTATCAACAAATGAAAAAGTTGCATTGCTTGCAGCTAAGTTAAAAAAAAAAAGTCAGTAAATGTCAAAATATTTGTTAGAAAATTCTAAATATGACCTTAAATATCCCAGCCCTTAACACTAGGAATTTCATTTCTCTCTGTTATACATCATTTGCTGCAACTAAATGTAACATGTTCAGAGATTGAGTCTGTTAGACTTTTGCGTGTCTGAATGGGCTAAATCAGGTGATATCTGTTCACATCCATTAAGATCCTGATGAGAAACCTGACCACAGAGGAGGTGTATGAGTTTACATATGAGAACTGGCTGTCAAAAACAAAAGGACCTAAAAGGACGAAGGTGTGTGAGCTGGCTGCTGTGGTGGACGAGGAGGAGATGGTGGAGAAAACAACCTACTTCATCCAGGTCCAGACCAGTGATGTGGGAGGTGGGTGTCAGGATTCATAAGATTATCTACATGATATACTCTACATACCGTGTGTAATAATGCACTGTTGGGGTCAATACTAAATCTACTTCAAAATACCTCTGATTATTCAGGGGCCGGCACTGACGCCAACGTGTTCCTAATTGTGTTTGGGGAGTTTGGTGACACAGGAATGCTGGCCTTGAAGGAGAGCACCAACAGGAACAAGTTTGAGCGTAAAATGAAAGATGTGTTCAGATTCCCTGACATGCTCAGTCTGGGCGAGCTGTCCAAGGTCCGAGTGTGGCATGACAACAAAGGTGAGTTCATCCAGTGGTATTTTACAAGGCAAATGGAAACATTTAATACTTTGTTGGATGAAACACAGTAGTTTTTGTCTGCTCCTGCTGTAATCAGGCCCTGCTCCTGGTTGGCACCTGGAGTACATCGATGTGAAAGACGAGACAATGGATCAGACCTTCAGGTTCCCCTGTGACCGCTGGTTGGCCAAAAGTGAAGACGATGGGCAGATCATGAGGGAGCTGGCCTGTGCCAACAACGACTCTATAGACCTTAGTGAAAAAACCAGTCAGTTAAACTATAAATCCTCATGTTTAATAAACCTCACACAGTGGAGATCTAAGATCTGAAGCTAATTACCAGTGTTAAGGTGTGAAATTGTAATAATTCACAATTTTTCTCTCTGCGTTTCAACAGAATATGAAATTGCCACAACAACCGCAGACACAGATGATGCCTCCACCACAGAAAATGCTTTTATTGTTTTAGAGGGAAGGAAAACTCGCTCCAAAGAGTTTGTTCTGGAGAATAAGAAAAAGAAGTTCTTAAGGTGCGTCCTCAAAGACAGTTAAGGTGTTCACAGTACAGCCCTATAATGTGGCCTTACATAAGCTCCCCTCTTTCACATGCTTTGTTTTTCGTCTTTTTATCTCATAGCTTTCTTCTCTCTTCATTGAGGTTCTTCTCTCAGGAGAGTGAATCCCACAAGACACACCAAAAGAAAAAACTTGCAGGCAGACCAGTCAGTTTAACTGTTCAGAGCCCCAAATTCTGCCCGTGGTTGTAATTTTTTTTTCTCTTTTCACAGCGGTGCCACTGACACGTTTGAGTTCTCATCAAAGCATGTGGGGGAGATAGCCGGCATCTGCCTCGGCCATGTGACAAAAGACGGGAAGAAAGTGAAGAATGAGGCTTTCTGGCACGTCAAGGAGGTGGTTGTGACAGAAATGGAGCTGGGGAACAAGTGAGCGGAGCCTCATTCATCCTATATAATGTTATATAACAGTTGACAGTTTTGATGTGAATCCAAACCTTTCATCTATGTTTAGGTATTTCTTCCACTGTGATGCTAAAATCCCCCTGGCAGCCAAAAAGGACCAGTTCCTGACATTTGAGTGCTACAAGTCCGTTGAGAGCTTTGCCAGCAAAGTGCGCAACCTTGTCCCTGTCAAGTACGAAGTCATCGTCATCACAGGGGACGTTAAAGGGGGTGGCACGGACTCTGATGTCTTCATCACCATCTACGGCGTCAACGGTGACTCAGGCAAACGTCATCTGCATCAGAAGTTCCGTAACCTTTTCGAGCGAGGCAGAACAGACCGCTTCGTGCTGGAGATGTTGGACCTCGGGGAGCTGCTGAGGGTCAAAGTAGAGCACAGCAACAAAGGCTCAAACTGTGGGTGGTTTTTAGAGTGTGTGGAGGTGACCAACACCGCCAACTCAGTGACAACCATCTTCCAGTGTGGGAAGTGGCTAGACAGTACTAAGGCAGACGGGCAGGTTTACCGAGTGCTCTACCCAAGGTATTAGGAGGAGGAGTCAAGACAGAAAGAGTTGGTGAGCATTACCAAAGAGACATTTTGAGTCACCTGTTGATTTGTTTAAATGCTTCAGACAAGCTTCTTCACTCCTAAGTCCAGTTCAGACCAAAGATTCATGACAAGATCAGTTAAAACTTGCACATGCTTGCAACTAGCTGCTCTGCAATATACCGTATTTTCAGGAGTATAAGTCGCTCCGGAGTATAAGTCGCATCAGTCAAAAATTGCGTCATGAAGAGGAAAAAAACGTATATAAGTTGCACCAGACTATAAGTCACAATTATTTAGTGCTCTGATAGAGAAGTGGTTGTGTTGCATGAAGCGGTAACACCAAGAAGGCCCACCTGCCTCATTTATATTCATCTCCTTGGCAGCTACCAGGGCGTGGAGACGTAACTGCACCATTAAGTCTCTCCCGGCAGCACATTGTTTAAGCACCTATCTGTGGACTCGTTCCTCCAGCTCTGGCCATCTTGCTTTCAGCCCACGATTAGCTTTCCTCATTTTCTTCATTACAGTAAGAGTAGCCTCTGCTTTTCGCCAGTCCCTCACGAGTTTCTCACTCACTCCAAACTTTATTTCTGCTCGATTACCGTTGCATATTTTACTACCTGCAGTTTATTATCTGCAGAATAGGGTTTTCATTTTGGGGGCATTTTATGTCTAGCCTAGCCTAGAGCGCCCTCTCGCGGCTGTAGACGGCAATGTTTACTCCTTGTTTGATGTCAGTCTGTATAAATTAACGTTTAAATACATGTTAAATTATGTATATTTTGACACATAAGTCGGACCTGAATATAAGTCACAGGACCAGCCAAACTATGAAAAAAAGTGCAACTTATAGTCTGGAAAATACGGTACTCAGAAGTTGTTAACTCATACTCCTGCAACTTAGGGAGATGTACTGTTTCCATAGCAGCAACTTTGAGCTTCAGTTTTCATTCCCTCTTTTAACAAGTACATAAATATGTGGCACACAGCAGTCGTTAGCTACAATTGGATCAAGACTGAGGGGCTTCAGCAGAATACAAGAGTAGGCTGCACCAATTTATTTATCCCATATTTGGTCAGTTTCCCTGAAGCAGATTTGCCATTTAAAGGAATTGGTGTTACCTCTATGAGAACAGCAAACATTTAAAACTTGTTTTACACCAGGGAATGGCTGATGATAACACTGCACTGCTTGGGAACAGATGCGCCATAAATGTTTATAGACATGTGAAAATATTCTGTGGCCCAGTGGTCTCCAACCAACACGCTCTGGTTTGGTACCAGGCCATACAGATATTAATTTTATTTCTCTGTTCATGATAAGCAGCGACTCTTTGGTCTGAACTGGGCTTTATTCATATTGTACCATGCTTTCATCAGTTTCCTTAAGTTTGTGCCAACTGTTTAAGTTGCCCATCTTTCAGCATCATGAAAAAGCCAATTGTTTCATCAAATAAACTAAAAAACAGGACTGAACACCAACAAAAACCCTTTATATATCTAGTCTTTATTACCTCCGCAAAGGAGGTTATGTTTTTGCCAGTGTATGTTTGTTTGTCTGTTTGTTTGTTTGCAAGATTACAAAAAAACTACTGGACTGATTTTGCTGAAATTTCAGGAGATGTTGGTAAAGGCCCAACTCAAAAATGATTAGATTTTGGATATTCCAGATAACCTCCATTAGTCAGTGATCGTTTTGCCCAATAACTGTCTTACTAATAATGATGTCAACATGATTCTGAGTGTTAGATGTGGGTTTCAGGGTGAAGGAATCATATTATGATAATAACTTTATCATGGAACTATTGCTTATAGATGTAACAGCAATATGTGAGCTACTTTGGTGGAAGTTTGCCATCTCTGAGTTCTTTCTAGTTTATCCCTTTTTTGTTTAGGCTGAAGAATTCAGATAGGTGCACACATCCTGGTATATGTTGCTTATCCCCTGAAATGTTCTCTGTGGTAAGAAAAGAAAGAACAATATGGTCAAACAAAACCCTGTTATTCTATCAAAAGTCAAAGTAGTTACACACATTAAAACATTAAGTGTTCACACAGGGAAAAGTACTTAATAAACGTTACAGAGCAGGCGCTATTTCACTGAAAATAGTTTCTCTCTGTGGTCTGGATGGACAGTTTTTCCCCACAATGCATCGCACATGGGAAATGTAAAAGCCCCCCAGTGTTACAAAGGATTTAAAACTAAGTGTCCCAGAAGGAAAAAAAATAGCTACTCCAGCCTTGGAAGAAGATTTTTCTTTCCCTTTGTGACATTTAATTGACAGAGCTGCAGCTGGATTGGCATGTAACAGAGCCAGTATTGTGTCCCTAAAAAACTGTTAGTTTATGTGCAAGGCATTAGACCCCCTCAGCCGGATGTTTTATCTATGTGTTTTTAATTGGAACATCTTTGTTTCTCATTATATGCCACATATAAACATAACTGGCCATTTCTAAATTCTTAAGAAAAGGGAGCAGCGTATGAGGAAAACAAGTGTAAAAAGGCTGCGGGGTTATATTTAATGAGAAAGTATTCTCCCTGAAGACTCCCACTGTTCACACAAGATATCAACACAGAGTTTTAACCGAGAAATTTCATACATATATTTCTTACTTATCTTAAGGTGCCAAATGCAGACAGCCTATTTAGGAGTTGTCATGCAGATTTGTGTTCAATTATTTTGCTAGAAACACTTTATCAAAACACTTACATTACTATCAACATGTACAAGACACTCCCTGCATGACACTGACTTTTTTTTATGTAATCAACAAACATTTTGAATTCAATCTCTCTGGCTTTATGTATTTATTTCTGTCTCAATGTGATCTCTTACATATCTGTACAACTCTTTTGAGAGTTTTTTTTTTTTTTTAAATACTCACCAATAGAAGAATATAAACACACTCAGGATGACCCAGCATGCTTTCTGTAGAGGTCCAAATCATATTTTGTGTTTCGTGTTGGTTTAGCAGATGGCATTTACTTAGCTTTGGGGTGTGCAGGAACCTCAAATTGTTGGAAGCACAACCTTATAAAAGAAGCACAATATTCATTATTATTCACTTGTTAAAGTGCTATTACTTCGTTCATCAGAGCAAAAAAGGATACTGAAAAGCAGCAATATGCCAAGTATACTACGTAAAGATCACTGCATAACACAATGTAAGTGTTCATTTATTTCATGTTTTAATTGATGTGAATAAAGAACCACAATAACTACCAAGCGAGAGAAATAATTAAGCTAATCCAACAGACTTAATGTTGCAAAAAGTCTGACTAAAAGAAAATCTCAAAATATTGACTTAGCTGGATTATGTTGCTGATGTAGTTGTTTTAAATGGATTTAGCAGGACTTTGGAGTTGATGTAGTTGTTTACATCCACTTAGCTGGGCTGTGCAGTTGATGTAGTTGTTTCATTTTGATTTAGGTGCATTATGTAGCAAAAGTAGTTGTCTTATATTTAATCAGCTGGATTATGTGGCCACTGTAGTTGTTTGATATTGATTTAGCAGGCTTATGTATCTGGTTTTGTTCTTTGATAGTGCTCAGAAAAACAGTTTTCACCTTCTACCAACAGGATTTACTTAGGTTTCTTAACAAAATATATATTTTATCTTTTAAAGTTGCGTTTGAAAACATCTTGATGTTTTATTTATGTCTCACAGTCTTTTGATGATCTTAACCTTCAACACATTATTATGTGACATCATCTCATGCAGTTAGCTAAATAGCTTTTAACATTTTTGCACAATTTCAACACAGATTTCAACACGTTCACTTTTTAGTTAAGATTTTTCAGTTAGATCAAAGTGCTGTATTTTAGTTAAATTTATTGCAAATTCTACTGTTGGGATAAACAGAGGAGCTACAGATTTAGATGACCAACACTCCAAGTAATTATTGAATTTTAGGTACAACAAGAATTTAAAAAAAAAAAAGATAAACTGTCATGCTACTTTTCCTTTAACAGGGTGGAGCTGATCAAAATTGCTGTGGCCCATTGATTTATTATTATAATAATTTATTTATTTATTAATATAATAATTATTATTATAATCATTATATATAATATTATTATTATTATATAATTATAATAATTAATTTATTATTGACATGTACCTGATGCAACCTTACTTCACAAAACACACAGAACTATCTCTTGAACAAAATACACACTTTTTGTTAGGTATGTCTGTATTATTAAATTCACACAGCACTTCAATTGGTCAATGACTTTTACATTTTTTTTTAATATTTATCAATTCATTGAAATGTGAATACATTATTTTTTTGTCTATTTTCTTTCATCTTTATCTAGCTGGAGTATTCTAATTAAAACATGAATCTCCCATTTCGTGCAAATGAAAAGGGACATTTAAACCAGAGTATTAAATTGTCAGTGTTCAGCAGTGAAGCACTGGTCAATTACCTTTAAACTTACCTTTAAAATCATTCATAAAATCATTGCAGTTGTTTCAGTATGCTTCTGTTAATAAGCTGATACTAGCCTTTTGATGTTATATGAGATGTGGTGGGTCTAAAAAAGTACTTTTCTACATTAGCTGAGAAACAAGGAGACAATAACAGAATGCATGAAAACCCCACAGAGTAGTTGTCAGCATTTTAGGCAGTTTATTTGAAAAACACATACAAAAAGATCATATACAAGACAATAAATAAAAAAGAGACAGAACAGTTTGGGTTAAGCTATGCAACTTTTTGCATCATCATTAGTAATAAATACAGTACAAAATCCACCCAGAGTGAATCTAAAGATTTCCACAATATTCACTGATCATGTTATTCTTCATTATGATTTAGCTATTGCTTTCATATTATTGATACATACTTCTACTTTTCTATAAAATACTCAAGATCATAAAACATTGCGCGGTTACAGCAAAACAGCAGTGTGTTGTACAAAGATGGCCACATCCCTTTTTCACTGGCAGGTTAATAATCAACATTTTTTCAGCAGCAAAGAAACATCTGAAATATTCAAGAAGGTACAGCATCATATTAAACACGTCTACAGAGCTACTCCCACATACACATAGGAAAACCTGAGAAGGACATGCATTAAAAAGCTTGTGCTTTAAGTTCTACTGTTCATTCCGGTTCATCAGCTTGAGTTAATACTATGGCTACTGTCCAGTTCACTCTGGAGTAAATGGGGTACACTGTGGAGGACGTGGGGTAAGGCCAGTGAGAGCACGAAATGAAATCAGAAGAATAATAATCATAGTAAGACCAGCCAGCGTCATTCCAAATCCATTACATGTTATATTCATTTGCAGGATTAGTAGAGTATTAATAAGAAATGCACACCGAAAACATAGTTAGCTTATTATACCCAGGTGTAAATCACGCTATCTATATTGTATAACCACAGTACACCAGAAAATTTGCTCAATAAGACCAATGGCTCAAGTTAGCATGTTAGATACTTCCCATGATCCCACACAAAGCTATTGCAAGCAAAAGAACATATTAATACCGCTCGTTATGTGGGTCCTAAATAAGAGTAATAAGCACTGAATTGAGATCCAGATATAATGGAATATCATGTAATGGTAAATTCATGTAAATCATAAATTTAAAAAAATATATATGACTGATTATGAAAATAAAGCAGTATTGTATAACAAATGCAAGCTAATTGTGGTGCCATACTAAGACAAAAAGGGTTTTTACTCCCTTATATCTGCTTTGAAACAAAGCAGTGATGATATAATGATACACAAACATATTCAAAATGAAACAGAGGTGACATGAGTGGAATGTAATCCAGATCAACAGCACCATGCTGGCTAGAAAATGTGTCGGGAAACACCCGGCCCCCAAAAAGTCAGATTTTCAACAAGTTTCTTTTTTTTCTCCTTTGAAAAGAAAACACAGACGGCATGCAAAAGCATCCCCACCGACCAATGCATAATGAGGTATTCTTTTTTTTAATATTTTGTGTTATTTTAAATAAATATATTGATTAAATTGCAAAGTTATGAGATAGAGACATTAAATATTCCACCACGATAGCTAGCTAGCTACAGTTAGTAATAAATAATGATTGTTAAATACTTAAGGCATCTTTAATCACAGCATTCTATGTGAACTAGCAAACCTCCATTTTCATCCATCTGTACTTTTTTGGATGGAGGTCTCGCACACAAAAAAGAAAAAACGCAACACAAACAATCAAGTTATCCTCCAATAATACAACAGGAAGCATGAGAATACTCGTAACTGAATAGAAAACACAAAATCTAGGACGAGAAGAACCCACACCACCAAAACAAAAAATCAGGCAACTCCATATTATAGTGCATTTACAAAACACAAGCTACATTAGAACAACAATAAATATGTTTTTGCAGCATTGCAGCTTTTTCTTCACTATGGTTAAAATGGACAGGGACTCGGCATATTAGTACCATGTCCAGATTGGCATGTGAGCAAAAAAGTACAAGTCATAAGGAAAAGAAAACAATGGCAGAAAAATAAAGACAAGTAAAATAAAAATCATGTTAAGAACAATTGTTTGGTATTTTTCAAATGGATGGCTTTTTCTCCCTTTCACCCTCCTTCAAGTGAACTACGCCGACATGGTTCATGCATGATAAAGAGAAAACGGCTTCTAGCACTGAACGGGTCACAGTTGTTCTAGCAATACCATACACTACTACCATGGGGGGAAGGGTGGTGGGGGACAATCGTACACATTCTAGCAAAGATCACAGGCAAACTAGTTTGTATTTTTCCCTGTAACACCAGACACAGTATTTTTTAATTTTATCAAACAGCGGGAGCAACAACCTAGATTGAAATGAAAAAGGAGCCGATACACGACAAGAGGCAATTCACTGTGTGTAGAAATCCCATGTGCTTGTTCGATAGGCAATAAGGTTCTGGTAAAAGGTCATACAAATGTCCCATTTTTAGTCACTCTGATGGCAAGACTCAGGCACTACATCCTCGAGCCCATGCCGGCCTCTCATGCCATGATTGCACCATGGCATGAGCGAGGCAACACAGAGGAGTTGCAGTTAGATACGGATCTGCTAGCAGCTCTTTGAATCCTTGAAACTTTGAGTATCAGGAGAGAAATGCTACATCAGTGTGAGATCCGAGTCTAAGGGCAACTTTGGTCTACTCTGAGTGAGTAGGGAAGGGGGTTTGGGAAGGTGAGAGGGGGTTGGGGGGAATAGAGTGGTGCAGTAATGAGTCCTAAAACCCGAATTTGTATTTTAGCACATCTGGTTCCATTGTCTCAAAGTCCATGGGATTTTTGAACAAGTTTTCTTTGAGATACCTAAAATAAGGTCTGTGGTAAACATTAGCTTAAAGAGATATTTAACAAGCTTAGGTATACGGCCTGAAATGTAATGAACAGTGTGTACGATTGAAATTATAATTGACTCACAGTGTTTATTTGCCCCAGTGACAAAGGCGGGGGGTTGAATTTTTTTGTCCTCATTCATGATTGAGCCCACCAATTTATTGTCCCTTAAAAGAGTCTATGTTTTTTCCTGAAACATATTTGAATTAGTTTTGTGGATATGACCCCCTCTGTATGACAGCTCTGGATGCTGTGAGGCTTCCACTGGATAAAAAAAGTGGAAAACTTTTCTAGATGACAAACACACAGACCTTTTCAAGGGAGAAAATGTATAAAACACTCTTCATGTTGAAAAGCTTCTTGAAATTGAATAAATTATGATAGTTGTACACTGAATACAAATGAACAAAGAGGGCAACTTTAAACCCTTCCTATTTTCTCTGAGGCAAACAATCACAATGAGTAAACTAATATTTATTGTCTAGACCAATAAGAATATTTAAGGCCGGTGGTTTTCAAAGTGTGGGCCTCTCCGGGGGGTGCAACAGGACTTTAGGGAAGGCGCAGAAAGCAAACCAGTAAAAAAATCTGCAGAACCAAATTCTGCTGATTAAGATATTTAATATTTGCTCTGCTGGTAGAGCAAATATTAAATATCTCCCCAATGAAGTTGTTATAATGTTTTTTAAGGAAATGGTTTCTGAAGTAAGCAAAGAAAAGAGGAAGTTGGCTTACAATCACTGCTATTTATTGTTTTGGGTTTTTTTATTTGTAATTGGTCTTTATTAGTCTTAATTACTATTTATTAGTGTGAGAAAATGCAATGGCCAGAGTCTGTAATGGAAATATTTCATTTTTCAAAGAATGAAAGACAATTAATTTTTGCTTCATTTAGGTTGACTTTTCAGTCTGTATTTTTGTTTCTGTTTAAATTATTTAGTCAAAAGTTGACAAAATGTAAAAAAGATCTTAAAATCATTCTAAAAAAGTCAAATATGTTACTGAACCTTGAAAGTAAGTTTTTCCATTTTTTTAACAGACAGTGATATAAAAAAAGATGTTAATTATTTTTTCAAAAAATAATTATAAAATGCCTCCAGAAAGATATTTAAACAAGGTTGTTTTAGAGCATGATAAATTATTACCAATACATATTGAAAGTACTGAATGGTTATTATTCATATATTCATTTTGGGGATTGTGGGGTTATTGACATTCTGTCTTTACAGGGGGGGCTCGGTCTTCCACACCTTGAAAACCCCTGATTTAAGACATGTTGAATCTTGAGAAATATTACTTTAAGGACACACTCACACGAGGTACTCTGTATCGTGCCCAAGCTTCTGTAACCCCTAAAGTCCAGTTACTTTGTTTAATGTGAGTCATCTGTGCTGTAGCAAGGCACAGATCACTGTCCTGACCCTTAAACTTGAAAGAGGTGGGATTCAGCACAACATGGTCCGCTTGCACTTAAACAAGCACAAGCACTGGTGTGCAATATCATTTAAAAAACTTAAACATCATTTTAAACACTAACAATGTGTTAGAGGGCTATATTTAACAAAAGGACACAAAAAATCCACATAATCAGTGATTTTTAGTCATACTCTGTGTGTTGTTGTGTTGTTCTTTGTACTGAATCAGCGGAGCACTTGTTGTAAACTGCATGCGCCATATTAAGACGCAATGACGTCTTCGTGCTCGGGCAGCTTGATCTGTGTGAGTGCAAGCCAGCAGGGGACTCAGGAGGGGGAACAATCTTACTTAAACACAGAACGGGGCAACTGGACCTTGTCTGAGTGTGCTCTGTTAAATCAAGCAGCAAGGGTTGAAAAATGAAGTCAATTCAGAAGTGCAAAAGAACTGCAGTGCCTCAAGTGTCCACTTGAGGGCGGCTGCAGAAGCACCGGAGATCACATCCACACTCCACCTTTGAATGTAGATTTTGACAGGAGAAATGAACGAGTTTAGAAATGGCTTTGGTTTAAATAGTTCATGTATCTACGAGCACCAATTAGGAGATAATGTTTCTATAACAAGTCAGTTTTATTTTCTTAGGAACCTGAGTTTTGTTCAGTAAGGGACATGGCTGTTAATACTCTTAGCCTGTAAAGTGTTGCTGTTTGTTAGGAGGCTCAGGGCCTAACTCAGCTCCACCTCTGTTACTAGGTTGACCCGATTTTTATTTGGGACAGTGTCCTAAATATAGTGGTCGCTTTTGATTGGCTTTAAAAGCCCCCTTCAGTGAAAAATCTTCAAAAGGTGGTTGCTAACAAGACAATAACTCAGGCTGCTAACACTAGTCTGTCAAGGAGATTAAAAGTCATTATTTTCGATCATCTTTGAATAGCAAGTTTTGATTTGCAAAAGGCATAACCACCTACTCAAATCACACTAAGAAGACTGGTCTTTTATAGAAGAGGTACGAGTGTGAAATAAAAGCTCTGCAGTGATGATGTTGAAGTCAGTTGACTGTAATGTAGTTCCTCCATAGCCTCGCATTAGATCTGAACATTTGTCATTTGTGCTTACTCTCCAAAAATGATGAAACCAGTGTTCTTTGTGCAGAAAATCCTAATAAAGGAAATGCATGAGTGTCCTAAACCTTTTTTTTTTTTTTTTTTTTACCACAAAGCTTATTTTCAGAAACCCATGGACTTGTTGATGGAACCGTTGATATCCTAACCTCTGGGTTAGCCTACAGACACATGTCATCCCTGCATCACTCTATCAGGTGCAATCTTGTCCTCCTCTATGTATGAGTGGGATCATCAGAGTCATAGTATACGGTTCACATGCACAGACACAGTCCCTGTTTTCTACTGCTCCACAATATTAACGACACAGCCCAAGCCTGCCATACAGCATGCACATCTGAGGCCTCTGCTCTAGATTAAAGAGGCCCGACTACGACACTACACAGATCACTGGAAGCCATGCCTGCAGTTAGCGGGTTTAGCATCAACTCTGATGGCATCTACTAACTGGAGATCCAAAAACCATGTTAGACGAGAAAGAGGGATTTTTGGCCTTTTTTAAAACACAACTAGCTCTTTCTTTGTTGATTTAACACACTGAATATTCGGTGGTCACCCTCTCTGTAGGATTATTTTTCACAAAAGGCTTTTGCTTGCTACACAACACTGTTACTCTGTAAATACTTTGTCAGTACTATACTCCATGACACCACAAGCGTTCAGCTACAAGAGTTCACACCAAACAACCTCATGCTAATCATTTAAATTGTTCTGTACAGATGTGCTGAGGGCTCGGGCAGAGTGCAGCTTAAAGGATTTTTCACAGGCCTGCAGGGGAAAGGGTTTAGATCTAGTGGCAGAGAAGTGGCCGTAATACAGCACACACTGGTTGGAAGTCGGAGTGCCCTCTCTGTCTATCTCTGTGCTGTATGGAGAAATGTACGCAGGAAACACTTTCTGACAGAATCGTGTGAAGCCTCAGCACATCTGTCCATACACCTCTGTTCTTCCTACCTTTTACATCCAAAAGTCCATCTAACCAACCTTCAGTCCAGCCCACGTTTCCAAGCATCAACCCCCCTGTCCCTCTTTATGAGTGTGCTTTGTTGATCCCTCCATCTCAGCTCAAGGCAGGCTCGTAGAGTGATGCAGAGAGGGGGGAGAGGGGCGGTTTGGCAGAGCTTTCCCCCTCCCAGAGGGGGGCGACGGAAAATGAACGAGATCCAGATCCAAAGCTGCCGGAGTCGACAGGAGCTATCAACTGTCTGGAGTCAGCTGCGTCTCAATGTCCACTCTGCAGATGGGGCATTTCCTGCTGGTGGCCAGCCACTGATCCACACATGCCTGGTGGAAGAGGTGCATGCAGGGTAATCTCCTGCAGAAACAGAGGGAACAGAGTCAGGATTTACTTCAATTTTAGCTCTGAGCTCCAGAAAAAATGTATAATGGTCCAAACAGCTTGATGCAAGTTAGTTTAAAACATCATTTACATCTTGCATGAAATCAGATCATGACACAGCAGGTGGTTATACTGTATGCTTAGAGTGAACATTCTGCCCATCAGTTGATATCAGTTCATTGTCTTAGACTATGAATGGAGGTGGTCCAGGATGTCTCTATTCAGTTTTAAAGACCTGTTGAAGACGCTCCACTAGCCACTTAGCTTGTGCCTTGGTACTAGCACCACCAAGCCTGGTTCACATTTCTTCTTGCATTGAGTTGGAATTTCAATTTTGACAGTACCTTAACAGGTTTATTTCTTAAATTGTGCATCACCATTTCCTTCTGGACCAAGGTCTTAAACCACTAGGCATAGTACCCATACCAGGTTGGTGATCATTTGGTTAAGAGAAGCTTTACAGCCAGTTACAAGAAATATGACTACTTGTTTTCAAGAGAATTTTACTTTTTCTGTGATCGTTCATGAATAGTTAGGTACAAAACTGTCAGGTTTTATGTTGCAACCAAGTCTGTTCTTTGCAATATTCAGCCATACCAGGAGCTCTTGTATCAACAGTCTACCCTTTTCTTTGTTTAATCTCTGTCTAAGGATGCTCTTTGTTTTAATGGCCTCGATAAAGGTCAACGACTGTATGAACACTGGTGCCCACAACCCAAAAAACACTAGAGGCTTAAAAAAGAGAAATGAGCATACACATTCCAGTCAGTCAGCAGAATAAATGTGTGAGTCTTAATTATTATGGGCCTGGATGCATGAGCAGGGGTCTCATTTGGTGTCCCACAGTCCAGCTTAAGTGGAGGTAGAGCTGCCTTTGAGGTGCCAGCTCTTCTTAAACCAATCAGCAAGTAGAACAGCATAAAGCAATAAAAGACTGCATCACAGCTCTCATTACGCATCGCTGTATCTATTTTTAGCACCCAAACCAATAATTCATGATGTATCTTCAAACCATTAACACAGTGATCTAACAATTATCATAAATGAACATTAGAGGAATGATGCAGGATTTATTTGTAGAGCTCATGCTGAAACAGGCCTCATAAAGTGGTTCACGATGGAGATTAAAAAGATCATTAAAACACCAACTGGCACATATTTAAAAATGATCTATATAGACATGTTTATTGATGCTTGATCAAAGGTCTGCTTGATTTTTGCAAGTCACTATCAGGGTTAATTTGTATTGATATTGAGATCACGCTTATTAAACACAATTTCCCATTAATCAATTTTTATACATTTTTTAGACTTTTAAATTGGTAACACTTTACCATGGTAAAAACAAAAAAACAGCAATAAAAATCCATGTAAAACATAAACATATATTAGACTAATAACATTTAATATAAGTGAATAAATAAAGTATTACAACTAGTTTTAAGGTAGTACTGCTGTACTATTCCGGCCAAAATATAATATAAGCCATCACCATTCACCACTGACAAAACCTATAGGCAAAACAAGCACATGATATATTAGTTCATTAACCTCAATTATCTGATTGATATCTTGATTAATCTCAATTATCTTGGGAAAGTCATAATTGTCATTGAAACTGTAACTCTATTAATTTTGGAGCCCTAATTGATCAAACATGAATCAGTTAGGGCTCCTAAAGCACATCAGTCCAAATCTATTTAATAGTTCAACGTTTTTATCCTGTAATTCTCTTAAACATAAAACATTGCCTCAAACAGTGTAGGACATTCACACTCCATCAGCTGATGTTAGACTCAGAGCTTTTTCCAGTGGCAGCACATCATGATTACTTTGAGCTTCATGACGACTTAAGAGAAGTGAAAATCAGATGTGACAAACATGAAGTCGAGAAGCTTGTGATAACAGCTGATTCTCTGTGAAAGGAACTTTTCAACTTTGATGCAAAATACACTCAGCAGCCGCAGTACATACTGTAACCCAAATCAGCTTATCAGCCAATCACATGGCAGCACCTCAGCACATTTAGGCATTTAGATATAGTGTGAAACAATGTTCTGTTTTGGTTATTTAAATGCTTTCAAAATACAAACATTTGCACACAATCACAAATGAAGACTTATATTGTGAAAATCTTTTGGGATTTTTCCATTTGCCATTGACAGACCTTGACATTTTGCAGTTAACCAGTGATTATGCAGAGCTCTGGTGTTTTAAACAGCGTGTATGTGTCATTTAGGACTTCAACAAGCAAGACATCGGTTTAAACTCACATCTATGCTGTTGTGTCAGCAGTTTAAACAGAGATGTACTGGCTGCAGCCCTGGATAAAGACAATCCACAATAATATATTTGACATATAGTCTTTATCAAAGTTATGGGCGGACTGCGTTCTGACAAACGAATACACTTAATCCACATTCACACTTTAAAATAAATAGATAAATAACTAAAAAATGGCATTATCCTGACCTCACCCTGGTGAACTGTACGTGTGAGGGGAGTGGGAGGGCTGATGACACTATCCTGTGTGACTACTGTAAAGCCGGAAAAGGGAGACTTGACAGGACGGATAAAAACAACCGCTGTTGCAGGAGAAGTTTATTTGATTGCAGGAGAAGTTTATTTGATTGCAGAGAGAGTAATACAAACTTAAATCTCCATCTGGACTTTTGAAAGTGTTGTTTCCACTGCACATAATCAAAGTTCTGTTGTACAGCTGCTAAAACATAATCACCTCTGGGTCTTTGGCGCATCACAGAGCCCTCTCGTGCCGCTGTTGTATACAGAGCTAAAACACTGCTGCTTTCTTTCGTCGTGCATATAGTGATGCTGCTTCATATTCCTTTCTGCATGCTACAATGCTTCTCTCAACTCTTTTGTCGGCACTAAACTGTGATTATAGCACAAAGCTACTTCAATTCGTCCACTGTATTATGAACACTGGCTTCAACCACATATTTTTGCCATCATGCTTTGCCAACCAGCAGTCCAATGGGAAAAAAAACACAATTTTTATTCATATGAAGTCTTATACATCTGATCCCTGAACTCCACTGCTTTATCCCAGAGGTCCTGTCTGGTCTTTCTATCTCAGAGATTAAGTTCAGTGTCCATAAACCTTGAATAAGAGTTCCAGCAGCTGGTAAAACAGCTCAGTTACACAAAGTTAAGCTCTTTAAATGTCTATGTGCATGAGATTTATATGTCCTGTCATGTTTGGTATCCTCATTGTGCTTTGAATAGAACCACTCGTCTGACTGTAGCTTCATGTCAAATACTAGAATTTGTCTCAAGTTACTTTTTGTGACCAAAGCAGCTTAAGCTTTGGGTAGCAGACAGCTGCAAAGATTTTCCATTTCTTCTGTACCATAAAGCTATGAAACATTGAGTAGATTAAGAGGATGATTTATTAGGTGAGGTTCGGAAACAAAGACATACTGTTTACTGCTTATAGCTTTAATATTGACTATGATCTTGTTAGCTGCTGCCGACTTAAATATCAAAAACTGAAGGGGTTTGATTTCCATCTGTATGAAGTTACTTTATTCTTCCCCTTTTCCTTTTTCCATAGTCAAATAACT
This sequence comes from Cetoscarus ocellatus, assembly GCA_037902135.1. Classification (NCBI taxonomy): domain Eukaryota; kingdom Metazoa; phylum Chordata; class Actinopteri; order Labriformes; family Labridae; genus Cetoscarus; species Cetoscarus ocellatus. The sequence continues at coordinate 1,782,613 of JBAMNC010000412.1, forward strand.
TTCTCTGTCTCTGTCAGTTTAACAGATCACAACAGTGGACTCACATCATGACGTTTTATGAAATGCTAATTTTGCCTAGGGGCCACATTTTCAGGATGGGTTAGGGGATGAGTTTTTTTAACCTGTAGCTTTGAAAGCATGGCAGCAACAATTTACGGTTCAAACTCTGACTATGTGCTCTTCTGTGAAAACTTAAAGCAATACCTACAGAGAGGAAATGTGAAGACTGTTCAGGGTTTCTATCACCGGTGGAAAGAGATGTCTGGAGAAACATGTTTTTAACTCGTCTCCAGCAAACGTCCTGAAGTCATCATTATGGTCACAACACTGTCACTGGTTCAGTGAATTCTGAGTGTAAGATATTAAAACATGGCTACAAACAAAACATTCCCACTTTCAGTGCAGTCTTATACCTCAACACGAGTTAAATATTACTGCACAATAACAGAACAGAATCCATCCACAGACACATCATTATTTATGAATTCTTATTTTAAAATCGATCAAACCCAATTTAATGGCAGTTCAACTAGATGTGGCTATATTAACCAACATCAGTCCTCAAAGGCTCAAATTAGGGCTTATTGATTATGGTAAAATAATCATCATAATTATTTTAATAGAAATTAAGATCATGATTGTGAAAGACAATTACTCGCTGATTTTAAAACAAGCACCATCAGAGTATGTTTTTGATGCTATCATTTTCAACACTAAATAATGGGCAATGCATAGAAAAAAATGTAAAAATATAAATACCTCAAAATAATACTAATGATAATAATAGAGAAAAAAGGCGCACCGCTCACAAAGCATAATAATTGGGAGATAATCATTATAAATATTCCCTTCCAGCTGAAGCCCTGCCCTTTTCCCTTTCATTCTATATTTCTGACTTAATGGGAGGACACACCACACAGGCGTGCTTGCTGTTGGTGGTGGTGATTTTAAGGAAAATCGAATTGGCATTTAAATAAAGTCATGATGTTGGAGAATCAGCCAACTCTCACGGTGTTGGTGAATGCAGTCATTGGACCAAGTCACAAACATGACAGAACTCCACCCAACAAAGCAGGAGCAGTTGATCACAACAGAATGACCAAAACAGACAGATGTTTAACTTGTTAATGTTATTGTGGAGATCTGTTTACAAAAACATTTAAATTCTAAAGACTTGAATTACAGGCACATTATACACGACATGTAGTAACAGTAAGCTTAATCTGCCATAATGAGAGCTACCTGCAGCAATCTATCAACCTGCTGACAGACAGCGAGCTTTGTGCTGAATAAAACATAAACCCACATCTTTTATATGAAGCTTATATTTTTTTATTATAGCTGTGAATTTTTCTTCTCATCAGCTGTATCCTTTAATGCATGAATAAAACACAGGACAGCTTGCAGTGATATCCGTGAGCATAATTACAAGTGGCACTTATTAGTCTGTATACACTTATCAAATGTAGCCCCCTGCTGCATGAGAATCTTTGACTGTGTGAGTGCCGTTCTGGATTCTGGGTGAACCCATGGGAATAGTGCACTGAGGAGCTTTCAAAAACACTCTGCTATCTCTCAGCTCTTTGTCCCGTTTTAAACTTTAATTGAAATGAGGAAAGAAGCTCAGTGGAGTGTGTGATTTGACCTCACAGATCCATCTCTGTGATGTATAAATAGCCTGAACAGGCCACAGCCTTTAGACATTAGGAGATTTACGATGCTGTACTTTTCTGTGTCCTCAAGATAAAAACACATCTGCTTTGCTCCTGACCACTCCTCATTTTAGACAAACATACTGCTGGGCACGAACAGAAGCACATTTGCAGTTCAGACAGCATAAGTACACAGCACTGTAATGACTCTTGCGTCAAGTAGAAAATAGTAAAGACTCCTGCACTACACACCAAAATGTTGTACCAGGCAAAGGATATGGCTCCAGAACACAAAACAAAACATTAAAGAAGATGTGGTTCAAACTTCAGTCCTTATAAACCATTACAAAGTTTAAGGAATAAGAGAAAAAAAAATCAAACTCCAGCTGGGGTCGGTCTGTTGGGTCTACTTAAAACTTCACAAACTAATGCTTCATCCTAGAGGGTGAAGCCAATATGCTAGCACTAAATTAAAGTCAGGGGATGAACAAGGTTATGAAAATTTGTCTGAAGAGTCCGTAAAATGATTCCAGGAAGTCAATCAAACAGTCACTCAAAACTAAAATGTCAACCCTTTCAAAGATGCTGTGGAAATCACAGAGTCAGTCTGATTCATCCTTTGGGGAGCCAGAAATTTCTGCACATCATTTTAAAGCAATCAAATCAAAAGCTGTTCTTTTTGTGTTCAGTTTGGAGCAGATTTTATGCTGACTTTACAGTAAATGACCCTCAGACTTATGCGTAAATCTGCACGGCCAGCATTTTCAGCTTAAAAAAAGACGGTGTGAATGAAGCTGTACCTGACATCCTCTCCATCCTCCAGCATAGACAGACAAATGGTGCACTTCTCATCTGTGTCCAGCTCCTCATCATCCAGACACATCTTCAGGTCCTGGGGTATTCTCTGCACAGAAAAGAAGGCAAACACTCTTTAAATATTAAAGCTGCTGGTGCAGCTGCGTGTTGGGAGCTCTAATGTTTATGCCACTGGTGTCTCTGAGACAGCCAAGACTTGGAGGAACAAGTCACCTCATCGTACTTCCCTGAGAAAATACAGACATCAGACTGAAACGACTCAATTACTTCTCTGCGCTCAGAATGAAGCAAATGATCCAACTCTCTTTCCTCAGTATTTAGGTCACATTCAGTGTAGACGGGTTTTTAAATTCATTCCACGTACATATCTGCAGACAGCTGGATGAGTCATCCACCGTCTTGATTTGTGCACACTGCAGACCTGCCTCACTAATCTGTGAATGGAAATTAGTTTGACATTTGAACCTCTGCGAGAGTCTTGACCCTCTTCCACTTTCCGTCCTCACTCCTTGATCCCTTCAACCTGTCGTTGCCCTCTTTTAATCCCCTCTCTCACACATTTAGTTTTACTCATACCTTACCTTATTCTTAGTTTGAACCACAACTGAAATCAAAAACTGTAATAAAAACAGCTGATTACAATGAATACCAAACACTATATCAAGTGGACAAGCATTTTTTTATTTAGTGTGCTTACATTCTAGCTGAGGATGGAGGGTTTGGTAGAACAGCCATGCTTTTGCACCCTTTTAAAGGAGGCAGATGTATCCAAGCTTGCTGTCGACTACCTCAGAATTAAATGGTGCTGAATTGGGAGTAAAAAAGCTGTATTTTCGATTTACTTTTTAAATTTAAGGGGAACACAGTGTCAATTTAATCTTAGGCGGTGGAACAAAAGCATCTTGTTTTTTCTTTATACCAAATATTGTACAACTTCAGGTTTTCATTAGCCTCAGTCTGTGAAATTATCCAACCCTTTTGTTGGAAAGGTATCAAAACAAGACAGGCCTTTATTTATTGTCTTGAAAATCAATATTCCTAAAATACTTTCAAGTAAAATATGTGTACAGGATGATAATGCATAAGTTTCAAAGGTCCAAGTAAAACTGAAGCACTTTCAAGATGCATTTCAAACATTTCAAGCACCCTATGACACCGATAGACACACACAAAAAATTATATGAATTTCCAACAGTTGGGGTATAGATAACACTGCCTGAACATATCAAGCAATGGCGTTAAGCTTTACGCACAAATATTTGTGATTTGTAATCATGGTCCACAGGAGCATGACAAATAACAGGTAGAAGCAACAAAACTGTTCCCATCTAAATGTCTCACCTGTATGAAGATTTTAAAGTAATTTATGCATTTATCTGTCATTGACACATGACTTGTACTACAATACTTTATAAACCAAATCTCAGAAGATAACTCAAGTACTTTTACTCATGCTGTCCCAAATTCAAGCACAAACTTCTAACCTTTCCAAACCGTGAAAATGCAACAGTATAAACCCTAATGAATCTCTGATTTAAAATATGATCTTGATTTAAAATTTAGCAGAATAAACATGTGTTTTATCATATTATCTGTTAGTTTAAAGATCAAAGTAGTGTAAGGTGCTATTCAGAAATGTGGATATATTTAAAAGGCATGGGCGAAACTTATCCCAAAGATGCCTATAATTTAGTTTTTGCAATAGAAAACAAGAAAAGAAATCAAACATTAAAGCACTTTCCAAAGCTTGAAAATGCAACGATGTATGTAGCACTTTCAAGGATTTCAAGCACCAGAACGAACCCTGAATTTGACGCAAATCACGCTAACTGCTTAATGTCCCGAGTCTGTGTGATTTCAAGCAAAAACAGAACAACGAGCCACAGCAGAGGCATTTTCCACACTGCACAGTACTAAATATCAGAAGTGTCGTGTTTGAGGTTTGAGGTGTGTTGGCCAACGTTTATCCTCTCAGAAAATCAACAGGATTTGGTGATAAAGTATCAGTGGAGAAGCAGAATCGATTATGCCATTGGTTTACATACAGTCTTGTCATTTCTCAAACTTATGCAGGACTGAATAATGCTTTCAGACAACAGTGTTTTTCTCATAATGAGTATCTTAACTATAAGGTAAGAGAAAAGACATTTTTACCTTTTTGTACTTGTGAGGGAAGGTGAATCTCTCTATGGTTGTTTGAACAGCTCCACGGTTTACACTACCAAGTCTGTCCTCCAGCTGCAGAAGCTCCTAAAAAGTAAACAACACATACATGCGTATATTTTTAAAAAGATCAATTCAACGTCTCAGTGAAGACATGTCTGAATCTTCCTGCCTGGGTAATCAAAATTCACATTGTGACATAAAATATGCAAGAGTAAAATGACATATCAGTGCGGGGGCTTTTGATAAGATAAATAAGTGGTGCCTCAAAGAACAGGAAAGAGCTTCTCAAAAACAATTGCATCTTGTCCAGATGAAAACAAATGGGATTAAAGGCAGTCCAGACCATTTGAGGCATCTGGAACCTGCAGTAATTGGAAATGAGAAAATCAGCTACACACTCAAGCCTGTCCAGAGCATCGGTTACAGACACAACAAAGACAAATTAGTTTAGACTGCTGAGTGTGTGCATGAGTGTGTGTGTGTGCGCTGAGGAGAGAAGAAGGAGCCACACAAACCTCATAGCTCTCTCGAACAGCAGACGCGTGGCGTGAAGGGTTGAGACTCTGCAGGGCCAGCAGATGCAGCTGGGGATATGGGTAGTTTCTGATCTCGTGGACGACCTGGGGACGACAGGTAACACGAAGATGCTCAAGTCAGCTCTATGGCTGAATTCAAGAATAAAAAACATACACCGGTCAGCCAGCTTTTGCTGTGGGATGGACTTTAGTCTCAAACGTTCAGAACTGCAGAGAGTTCATAGACCAAACATGATTGATGGCACTGAGGCGAGAGGGCGCTCACCACTTGTGTTGAGGCATTGTTTCTTGGGAAGTGGTGCATCCTGGGAGAGGTCAAGTAGTGCTGATAGTGCTGCGGCAGCGGGTGGATGTGATACTGGTGGGGAGGCAGCCCAGCATCTACACTCAAATCCCTGAGCAGAAAAAAAACACAAATACTTCAGCGGCACAGAATTCATCATTTCATCATGTTCACAACAGATTAATTGGTTTCTGATTACAACTTTCTGATGTTCATCCACAAATCACTGCTACAAAGGAATGTGGAGCACTTTGGAGATGCTCAGGAGAGTAAACTCACATTATTTTAGGTAAAAGAAACGATTTTTAAGAAATGGTAAATCCACACACTGAGTCAGATAGATACAAGGAATATCTGACAAGTATATAGTAGGGCAGTTTGTTTATTTAAAAAATCATTATCATGATTATTTATTTAACCTGATATAGAGATCATGAGGAAACACAATTGTATTATGATCCACAACATATGCATAACATGAACTGATCAAATTTTAACACTCATAACACTATAAAATAATGTAACAGTTTTTACATCATTAAATCACAATTATTATGTTTTTATGATTATGGGTGGGTTTAATTATCAGCAAATGTGAACTCACCCAGCCCTGATTAAAGAAGTCTAGACCTGTGATTTAAATGCGGTGGGGTCTAAATAACTTCCTTAAAACAATGAATAAAAAGAACGGATGGTTTAAAAAAGCTTTCTTTGCACATCTCTCATTAACAGTTTAAACAGAATTAGAAAGCCAGGTCAGAAAGAAATGGATAAATGCTAATGGAATATTTGGACAAATGTAATTTGAAGATAGCTGAAACACATGGCAAGCGTAAATTAATGAAGCAATGGCTCTGCTGGTTAATGCTAGAAGATTATTTCAGCAAGTACAGATGTTCAGAATAAGAATCAGATTAGAAAGATTTAAATAATCCCCCAGGGGAAATTTGGTTGTTTCAGTTGTCATGTCATAAAGAGCAAAGCAGTAGGAATATGGAGTTATATAAACATGCTAAACATGATGGATTATCTTTTACAGGATGTCAATAAATTAACTGATAAAGGCTTACGTTCACACTTGAATGTATATTAGCTGACGTTGACCAACATTGAAGAATCATCAAAATTTCGTTGAAAGTACGTCTCCAGGGTCAATATTGCCGTGTTCAACGCAAATCAACATATCTAAAGCAGAGAGATACGCTGTACTGGTGGAGTAAGATGTTTCATGATGTTTCCTGATGGCCCCCTGAGTAACTGTAGATGGATTTTAAATGTTTGCCAACATAGATGCAATGCATGGGTAACTTGGCTGCTGCTGAACGATGTACACATATGTACATGTATTGCACCATATAAAGATGGACTCTCAAATATACTGAACGGTCCATCTGGTGCGCCAGCTTAGTCTCACTTGACCTCGGTCTGCAGTTTGTTAATGTATTGATTTTTTTTCATTTACATGTATGCAAGTATCAGACAAGTCATTCAGACCTGATACCATTGCTTACATTAACATTTTATGTGTGTTCATTTTAAAAAGATTACAACACATTTTGTTTTCCTCTGGTCATTTTCTTCACATTAGAGAGATGATCAGTGTGAGTTTCTTTCTTCTGTTGCATTAGGCACTCTCTTTTTCATGGTATGTTACTATTGGACTCAACATTTCCCTTGCTTTCTTCATTTCTCGCCTGCATAACAAAAAGCACAAGTGATCTTGAAACTTCTTCGATGGCTGTGAGTAGCTGTCCAACTCTCTGTTTTGAAACTCTGGAGGCGTTTCTGTATCGCTTAGCGAGACAGCTACAATACTCACTGTCAGTTTAAGTGTCACAGAGTTTCGTTTAAGCTTTGGGCTGTTATAGTTTTGAACTTCTTTTATCTCTTTTTCTCTCAGATACTGGTTCAGTCACCCAAAGAAAAACTTAGAAAAGAATAGTGTCTCGTCCAAGTATTTGTTTTGTTGGCCTTTGGAGCTACACATACTAATCCAAAACAAACTCTTTAAGGATTTATCTAAATATCTGAGGGATGAAATCAGGATACATGCTGTTTTCTAGTCAAGCAAGAGTTGATTTCTTTGATTTTCTTCAGCTTGGTCCTCACCTTATCAAATCTGAAAACATCTTAAATCACAACACATTTCTTGATCATTTATGATGTTGGGATGAACTCAAAACCTACACAATGACATCTTGAGACAACACAAAATGGAAAAGATTTGTACTTATTGAAAACAACATGAGTGTGTGTGTTGCTCACCAGTCTGTGCCCTCAGCCAGGTATCGAGGCTGCTGCACCACAGGCTGAGGAGGGACATGGAGAGGGGGGGCAAACTCATACCCGGGCCGCAGCCTGTGGGGCTGGTGAGGAACTCTCTCTGGGGTGCGTCTGCTACAACAGATATGCTTAGATTTGAATATTTCCTTAGGACAATATAAAAAATGTTGACAAAAATGTGATGTTACTGCAAATCAAACCGACCCCAATGTTCTGCTTCAGCACCGAGGTTAATTGGAGACAGATACAACTGAAGGCTCAATATGTGACTTTCAGAGCAGACTCTTAAACCAAAGTGGTCCCTGTTTACACCCACACACACAAATGTTTGTACAGCATGTGTTCGGTATTCTGGTTCCTATTTTAAATACGTTTGTAGCAGTATTGGCACATTATAGTAGGCACTGATGTGTGCAGGAGGAACAGTCAGCAAAGAAACAGATGGAACATTGCTCACACAGCTCCTATCAGAGTATTCTAATGATTAATTCATCTTCATAAGCAGGTATCTGTGTGAAAATGAAGCTTATTATCAATTATAAATCAAACATTCTAACTTGAGCCAAAAATCTGCTGAATGCTGTATTGGGAAAACCGATTAGTACCAGGATTTTCTGTCAAATGCATCCTGGGCAACCAATCTGGCTTCCATTCATCAAACAATTATTTAAGAGGTTCTTCACCTTTACCTTTTAAGACATAACCCACAAATTTGGCGTTATCACTTGTTTAACCCTTGAAGCTCAAGGCCAATGCCTGCATTTTTGTTTTTATAAAGTACAGTGCTTAACATATTTGTTAGACCACATAGAAATGAGAAAACATTGATATTTACCTCTGCAGAGGAAGTTATGTTTTCACTGGTGTAAGTTTGTTTGTTAGCAAGATTACGCAAAAACTTCTTCATGGATTTTGCTAAAATTTTCAGGAGATGTTTGTTACGGCCCAGACTTAGAAATGATTAGATTTTGGTGGTGATCCAGATAACCATGAACAATCATTCAACAATCAATTTGCTCAATAACTGTCTTACTAATAATGTTATCAACATGACTCCAAGTGCTAGGTGTGGGTTTTCAGGGTCACTGAATCATATTATGATAGTAACTTTATCATGGAGCTATTGCTTAAAGATATAACAGCAATATGTGAGCTACCTTGGTGGAGGTTTGTGCTCTCCCGAGTGCTTTCTAGTTTAGAAATCTTTCCTAAACTTCTTTAAAAGTGAAAATGTTTCTGACATTGGACAAACATTTTGAACAGGAATTTCAAACTGAATTCAACCTTTTTTAACCAAATTTAATCAGCTCACTGGACTTCTCTGAGAATTCAGAGATTAATCAAGCATAACATTCAATCACAAAACTATATTTTCTGTTCAGAAATGCAAGTAAATAACTATTATTAGCTTCCAAATGCAGAGTCCTCTTAAAGATGTGCTGTAAGGTTTCAAGGATGAGTAAACAAAGTGTTACCCTTTGGGGGCGCCTGGTGATCCCAGGTTTGAAAACTATTTTGTTGGTATTACCATGGCAAGCCTGAGATTTGTTTTCCTGGTAAACTCATTTTGCTTCTTTCTGTATGAAGATCAGGTGGGACAATGTGTGAAGTACTACTGATCTACAGTTGTGCTGAGACTCAACATATAAGTATAGATAAACTCTGTGGAAATTGTGGATTTAGAGATGACAGCCGCTGTTGGCTGCATAAATATGTATCTGTTGTCACTTGATGATGAGATAATGAACACTTATGGGATCAAATTAAATGCTCTCTTTCCACACCGTCCCTCCATCCCTCATTTCCTGAACTCTCTGTTTCTTTTTCACCTTCAAAGAGCTGAAAAGCAGCAGACAAGCCCTGATTAACATCTCAGAGCAAGATTCTGTTCTCAGTTTTAAGAGACAACATTCATCTGAAAGGTTATTTGGTGGTTGTTTGTTTGTTTGCCCTTTAAGCCAAAGAAGATATTTTCCTCACACTAGTAGTGTTTCTCGTGGTTATTTACTGGGTTGTAGGTGTGCCAGGTTGGGAGGTGAGGTCTTCTTTCCCTTCTTCATTCTACAGTTTTGATGTTGTGTTTTAATGGGACTCTGCTCTTTAGACAGAATTCATCAGCAGTGCACTCTAAGTACTCTTTCAAAAAATGTTGAATACATTTGTTATGCTTCACTAGATTTTCCAAAACTAAAGCAGGTGAGCTGCAACTGTGAAGATTACATGAATCACATTTGACTTTCCTAGAAACACTTTCTCAAACTAAGCCAAGTACCATACTGACTGTGCAAATACAGAGCTGGAAACAACAAACCCAGAGAGAGTAACTCCTCTTTCCTGATTATTTATTAAGCACCAGGTTGAACCCCTTTTATCTTCAGAGCTGCCTTAATTCTTCATGGCATAGATTCAACATCATGCTGGAAATTTTCCTGAGATTTCGGTCCACATTAACATGAGAGCATCACACAGTTGCTGCAAATTTGTTGGCTGCATATTTGTTATGTAAATGCATTAAATCACACCCCAAAGATGTTCTATGGATTGAGATCTGGTGACTGTGGAGGCCACTGGAGTACATTGAACTCATTGTCTGTTTCAGAAATTGGTTGGAGATGATTTGAGACTTGTGACGTTGCATGCTATCCTGCTGGAAATAGCATCAGAACATGTGTGTTCTGTGGTCATAAGGGGTTGGACGTGGTCGACAACAATACTCTGGTTCACTGTGGTGTTTAAACTATGCTAAGTTGGTACTAAAGGGATCATAATGTGCAATAAAATGCCCCCAATACCAGCCTGGGCTATTGATACAGGGCAGGATGGATTCGTGCTATTTTGTTTTCAGATTCCACTGTCACTCCATTTGAATGATCTGAGACTCATTAGACCAGACAACATTTTTCCAATCTTCCATTGTCTATTTTTGGAAAGCCTGTGCATATCGTAGGCCCGATTTCCTTTTCTTAGATGACAGGAGTGACACCTGGTGTGCTCCCTCTGCTTTAAAATTCGCACACATTGGTCATAACGAGTGGGTATTTAAGTTAGTGTTGGCTGTCATCTCAAACCACTCTGGCCTTCTTCTCCTTCTCATGTGGCCTCTGAAATCAACAATACATTTTTGCCTAGAAAACTTCTGCTCAAAGGATATTTTCTCTTTTCAAACCGTTCTCTGTAAACCCTACAGATGGTTATGTGTGAAAATCCCAGTTGACTGGCAGTTTCTGAAGTACTCAGACCAGCTTGTCCAGTGCTCTGCCATGTTTGAAGTCACTTAAATCACCTTTCTTCCCAATTCTGATGCTCCATTTGACCTTCTCGACCATGTCTACATGCCTAAATATGTTGAGTTGCTGCCATGTGATAGGCTGATTAGCTTTCTGCCTTACCCAGCAGTTGAACGGGTGTACTTAATAAAGTGGCTGGTCAGTGTATGCTATGCTTTATCGAGGCCTGTGTCCATAGCCAGTTTTTTTTTCATTCATTTCTTTAATAAAACCATTGTGGACCAGCATATTCGATCCTGTTTGGCTGACACAACCCTTAACATCTTTTCTATCTTTTCTTTAATTGCTACTAAGCTTACAGCTCCTTAAAGCGAAGTAGTTCAACCTTTGGAGCAGCTCCAAGCTTGCCTCTATCTCTTCTCATTGACCAATCACAGTCAAGAAAGGGAGGACGTTTTGATGCATCTACATAAACCACTGTGGCATAAGAGAAATGCATGCCTATAAACCTCTTTGACTTAGCATAAATTCCAAGAGATGTGCACAGTATCATCTTCTCAAACAGTGGATATGGCTCTGGCTTTCCAGCACTGGGCTCTTATGTTTACTGTGACAACATAGATACACCCTAAACATATTCCTTCAACTGCAGCCACCCAAGGGTTGGACAAACATCTGGCTCACAGGTTTCTCCTATCTGAGGGGGGTGGCACATCACTTGAGAAGAAGCACTGGTAGACAGGCCATGGATATGTTGTTGTTTAATTACCATCCACCATGGATGACCCTGATGTGTGCGCCTAATAAAGTTGTTTCCTTGACTGTGTTGCTGCAGCTCTATTGATTTCTTCAAGGATTTTCTTCTCTCCAAGCACCTTGAAAGTTGGTGAACTTATGCCAGAACGTCTGACTTTTGCTTAAACCATTGAAATTAAAAAGTATTTTGCTTGGTGTGTCACCTTTAAGCTCACACAGCTATTTCACACAGACTGTACTGACTAGAGCAGAAGTCAAATTTCATAACCAAACAATAGTTGTTCGAGAGCAGGGCTCTGAAGTGAAGTAATGGGCTCTGCCAGACATAAGCCCTTGATTCTGAAAGTCGTATATTAAGACTTTTAGTCTCATTTCTCTGGTGTTGTGTTTTTTTAACCAGTCTTTACTCTTGTGTGGATACCTGGAGGGTGGCAGGATGTGTCGGTGCTGGGCCTCGAGGATCTGCTGCTGGAGGAGGTATTGCTGGTGTAATGCCTGAGGTAGGAAGGGAGGGGCAGGGATGTCCTGGAATTGGGGGAGCGGGCAGGGGGTTGAGGGGCGGGTGGAGCGGAGGGCCATGCTGGTGGCCCGGTGGGGCCAGGTGGGGGTTAATGCCTGACTGTGGCTGCCCTGGGTGGGGCATGGGGAAGTCCATGGGCAGCGGGGCCTGAGGACCTAACTGGAAGTGCCGGCAAGAGGTAGCATGGCTGTGCTGCTGCTGCTGCTGCTGTTGCTGTTGCCGGTTGAAATGGGATCCTGTGGAGGATAAGGAGGAGAAGTCAGGCGCCTGAGGGGACAAATTAGCTGGAATTAATTGTGGGTGAAATGTGGTGTCACTGTGTTTGATAAGCATGTTAATGAAGCCCTACCTCTTACCTAGGGTGAAAAATACTTCTGTGGGGGTGGGAAATGATGGTTACCACAAGTACCATGACATGGCGACCATTTTTTTGGTCCTGCGCCAAAAATATGAGCTTTCTTTATTTGCATTTCCAACCTCTGGATCGACTCCTGGTCTTCTGATTCACAAGCGAACTGGATCAGAACAGATGAAATCTATGGTCTTCCAGGCAGCTCTTGTAAATTATGCAGCTGACAGAGGGTCAGTGCACTCGCAGTAAACCTTTAGTACCTGGCTGTCTGTTGGATACACAGTGATCTGTTTGGTGCCAAGTTTTCATCTATATAACTGTAAAGCATAATTTCCACTTTCAATAAAATCAAACCAGGCAGTCAATTCATGTTACTCCTTTTCTGAAACATACTGTATCTTTGTGCCTTACTCCTACATGATAGCTTTACTTGTTTTCTTCCCTTGTTAACTTTCAGGAGTAAAGAGGAAATAGCTCAGATTTTTTTTTTCCAACCACAACTATTTGGCAACTGGAGCAATCAGACTGCTGTGAAGACTTGACTGTGTGAAGAGAAAGACAGGCTCACTTGTCCTGTGGCACAATATGGTTTTAATGACGTGCTTCAGCTTAACAAGACTCTTCTGTTTAATGTTGGGCTAAAAAATCCCCATAAGATTTTATCTTTGAATGGAAACTTTAGAAGAAATCTTTGCCAGAGGATGATGTACCATTTCTACAGTGGAGCAGGTTTCACCAAAGCACTAAAACTTCCAGAAACTAACCACTTTATAGGCTTAAATTGTGCATTTAAAGATGATAACTTCTCAGTAGATAGATAAATTCAACCTGCTTGTTTAGTGCAAAAGACATGAAAAGTTTAATAGTAACAGTTGATATTCCTTGTACATTATGAGGATATAGGCAAATTCTACATTGCATTTACTTGGAGTACGCTTGAAAAACACAGCGTGGTTCAAAAACACCCAGTAGAATAAAAAGTATGACTCTCAAGCAATATTTTCAGCTTGACAAGTCATCTGTGTAGCAAGGCAGACTAGAGATGACCTTGTTGCTGTGGGTCAAAGGCTCAAGTCTAGACTGTGAGTAAGGAGCACACTGTGTTTTCAAGCGCCTCAGTGAAAAACGATCACCATGAATGACAGCAGATAGACTCATTCAGGCCCTGTGATGGAGGAAGCGTGGAAATTGTCTATCTTTGTCACAGCGGGAGAGGAGGTGGGTGAAGGGGGTGGAGGGGAAGGGGAGGGGGGCAGGTAGGGACAAGGGAAAGGGAGGACAATAAATGGAAATCAGCAAGAAGCACACTGAAGGTTAGGAAAAACACTATATTCTTTATTGAAAAATATTAGTAAATGTGGAATTTGTGGTATTTTTTTCTTTCTTGTTTGTTTGTAATAATAGTATAAATCCATGCAACAAAAATAAACAACATAGACTGAAGGCAAGGCCCACCATGCTCCATATAGGGTTAAAAAGAACAAAAGCGGCATCCAATGAGCAGACGTGTTGGCTACAGCACATGATTCAAGTACAGCAGGGTACATCTTTACTACAGAAAGATTACATTGGATCTTTACTAGTCAATGTAGAAAAACAAAACCAAAAATTATGAATCATAAATGTGACCATGCATTGAAAGTACTATTACCAGAACAAAAGGTAAAGAGAGACCACAACCAAACAATAAAGACGTTATTACTAATAGAGGATCTCTTTAGCAGTGCAGGAAAATAGGCATCCCTGTGAAATGGATAGCATTTTGGCCTCATGTTAGTGGGGAAAAATTGGGAAGTGATGAACCACCAGTGAGCATGTTTTGCTTGATTAAAATGTTTAGAGATTCATTCGCCCCATAAGGGTCAAACAGCCCTGACAATTCAGTGTGATTCAAAGCTTGAAATTTTGCAAAGGGGAACAAAAGGATTACACAAAAATGGAGACAGTTATGGCAGGTAGTTGTGTGCAGGTGCAGTGTACTTTCACTCATTTCAATTGATCAAGTGGCAGCATTTTTTGAAATGCTGATATTTACAATGGTAAAGGCATGCATATGATTCCAATTTGCATGCTTTTATATTTTAAGTCACTTTGTTCATGTACATTGCACCTTGTGTGAAGAGAAGGAGGATGAGCCAAATTCTGGTGTTCAACAATGCAGTGCAGTATTTAAGATCATGCAAAATGTATCCACTTTACAGGAATTTACAGCATGTTGTCTATCAAGACTGGATGGGAGGTACACAATGACATTCAACTGATAATCTAAAAATAAAAGGAGCTAAAATGTCTACTCAGTGCTACAGCAATTTGACAGAAAAAAAGACAAAAAGGTGCTCATTACTAGGTGTTAGCTATTGTTTTAGTCTGCTTAAACATGAAAAGTCTATGGCTGAATACATCTTGGAGGAGGGGGGTGCATTTTAATACCAATGTCGTCTTCTGATGGAAAGAGGAAATGAAGAAGGGATTCACAATACAGCTAAATGCAGAGAACAGGCAGAGGCCACGCCACACCACACAGCAGCAGATGATCATTAGCTACACAATGGGGGGGACGACAAAGATCTGATAAATGCAGAATGTAGAGCCAGCCTCCATACTATGAAACAGGGAAATAAGAACAGAAATAAAAGCACAATGAAATCACTGACGCCACTGTTGTGAAATTAATGTTACACTGTAGCTTTATTAAGAATATTTAGCTGTGACCGCACACTCGCCTCTCCTGCAGCCTCACACAAACAGCAGCTGAACTGCTCAGGAGTAAATAATAGAGAGGGCGACTGCAGTGACGGCAGGAAGTCAGCGCTGCCCGGACTGTTACAGCGTGTACTGTAAGATTAATTGGCCAATTGACACGGATAATGATCACTGAATTTACGCTAAAAGAAAAAAACGGCAAGCCGAAGAAGGTGATCTTCAAATGACATCACCCAGGCATACATCATAGACACACACACGCAGATGCCGCTATTGACATGCGTCTACTTCGGGCGCCATTTTGGAGAGGGGTAGCCGCGACATAAATGTATAGAATTCAACGATGTCAGTTTTTCAATAAAAATTGCAATATCATAACATCTCGACTTTCAGACTGCAGTAGGTGCAATATTTCTTTAAGGTAAAATCTGTGTCAAAAAACATTTTAATTTAAATACTTTAAGCACTGGTGTTCCTGCCTTATATTTGTTTAGTGCAGAAATTGCCAAAAAAACCCATATTGATCTTTCTTTTTAGATAATAGCCTAATGTACACTTTAATTAATTTCATATAACAATAGCATATAAAGCCACAGGGTGTAATTCCCTTAGTGACTGCAAGTCATGTGGTCATCACAGCACAAATGAAAATATTCACAATTCAACATTTTACCCAAACTATTCAGCACTTAAAGATGTCCCTAAAATATTTTCTCGGTCAAAAATGCTGACTATGTACTCATTTTAAGGATGCTTTGTTGGATATAAAACTGCAAGCGTATGTTAAATTTACTGGTATTTGCATTACAGGGCCACAATTCTATTGAGCAAACACACATTTTTATTATTACATAAGACAAACTTTTGTAAATAATACTATACGAGTACAAGTGTGCTGTCTTTGCTTATAAAATTATAAGTAATGCTTCCATTAATTCAGACCAGTATTGTTGATTTTAATTACATTTTTTACTGAAACTGTCTTGTAATGCAGCGTTTCCCTCACCATTAATTTGGAAAGGTGGCCCTCTATTCCTATGTAATTTTCTACCTAAACCACATTTATGTTATTTATGTGACCTCAGCATCTGAAATTAGCAGCCTCATTAGATGTCAATTTCATTAGACATTTAAATCTGGCATTTATTGTACCAGTAAAAAAACACTTTACCTTAACTGCCATATTTTGTGCAATAATGATAATAATCACAGATATCCTGCAGGAATCTCTGCAACACCAACATTTCTCCAAGTCTGAAAAAGATGACTTCATCTGCCCAGTAAAAATCATCTCCTCTGAATCAGCAGTTGGGTGTGCTTGATACCAGCAACACATGAGAAATTTTGACTTCAGAGGTTAAATCATGTTGTTACTTAAGTTCATATAATCTCTTATGATGACTGCTAGACTACGCTCACACTCATTAATGGTCAGCAAACCTATCACACACTGAATACCTCTGATTCTCCTCTGTAATCATCATCTGAGATGCTCTGTTGGAGCCACTGCCACATAAACGCCCCCTTCCCCACGTGGGCCAAGTCCACTGGTATATGCCCTGCACTGAACTTGCAACCAGAGCCAAAAAACTTGGACTTAACAGTGGTAACTATTTAAGGAGGCCAGGGGAATCTATTGATTCAGGCAGACACAGACACTGTTTACAGAAGAGAGATAAGTCCCTATGCCACTGACTTTGTCTATGCACCGATATAATCTTATCTCATGTAAGAGATACCTTATACACATTGCTTTACATGTTAAAGCAGCAAAGCATTTTATAACCCCTCTATCATCTATTAGTACTGTGAATACCTGAATGAGAAAATGTAAGCTGAAACAAAATGCCTGTCCTGGCTCTTTTATAATCAACATTACATTCTAGATGCTGAAATTAAGGCTGGTGCAGCACAGTAGGTAATACACATGCATTACAGCAAGAAGATTGCTGGTTTAACTCCCGTGGTCTTTCTATGTGGGGTTGTCATGATCTCTCTGTGCCTGCGTGAGTTATCTGCGGGGAATTCCAGTTTCCTTCCACAGACCAAAAAACACATCATTATATTCATTAATGACTCTTAATTTTCCTTATATATGAATATAAGTGTCTCTCGCTCTCTCTCTATGTGGCCCTGTAATTGGCAAATGCTTGGTTAAGGCAATAAGATACCAGCTAGGATAGGCTTCAGCCCTCTGCAACCCAAAAAGTGATGAGCTGTATGCATAATGGATGAATGGATGGATGCTGCAATCTAAATTGGGTTAACCCACAAGTCTAAGCTCTTCAGAAGTCTAAAGGTAAATCAAACACGCTTTGCAAATCAGACAAACTAGTGACCACATACCATTTCAACAAACACTTGAAAAAAAACAACCTCAGGAGCAGTCCTGTCACCTATTGACTCCCACTCGTTTACAGCTGCGGCTAAACCTCTCTAAAATGGCGCCCTCGTTGACGTATCGCTTCTGTGGACAACAGCAGCCCATGTGTCATCTACGTGAACACATCTACAGGCACAGATAAGCTGACTGGCTGGAAAGGCTACGTCTATTTTGCGGTATTTTACCGTGCAAACAAACGTAAACGCACTGAGAGATATCGGAAGGCATCTGCATGTTGCACAATTTCTATCGCTTCAACAACATGACCGTCAAAATCACACTTAGTGCTACATTTAAGACAAAGTGACTGTAGTCATAACGGAGTATTTCGCAACGCACGCCCTGTACAAGAGAAATCCTTTGTGGAAAATGTTTCCCTTCCAGGATTTAGCCTGAGCCATCAAGCCAGTTAGCTTATCTCCAGCGACGGTATTTGATATCGATCATGAATAATTACACCTTCAAAGCACGTCCTTTTGTTTGGTTTAGATGGCCGCAATTGATTCAGATTAAAGGGACATAATCTCACGGATTGCTAAACGAAAATTTAGAGCGATAATATAAAGTTAGCAACGCGAGCTAACCAACAGCTGCAGTGAATATTAAGATAAACAGGGCACATGTTTTGAATCGATGTGAATATTATTAATACCGTACCTCTGTTTCTTACTGAGCCGAATACAGGAAGAACCAGGTATCCGACATGCACTAAGACCATCCTGGGATCCTTATCTTATGATTCCGCCGGGTTATTCGGAGAGAAAGAGCAGTAGCAGCCCATGCGGATCTACATTCAGGCGGCTGGTTGTTGCTGGCTGTTAGCACCACAGGCGAACCAAACCGAACGAGAGACTGTCTGACGGGCTGAGCTCACAAAAGCAGACATGACGTTGGCTGGTCCGGACGACAGGGGGCGCTGCTGCTGCGCCTCGGTCCCGGGGTGTCTCCAGGATAAACAGAGTCTTCTCAGTTCACATCCATGTGGAGAAATGAAACCTTAATCAGCTTTTAACCCGCACATGAATGACTTATTATATCACAAAGCAATACTTTGAAAAAATATTTGTTTTTACTTTCAACAAGTCAAAAAGCATGGTCATTTTTCAGTGTTTATCTTGAGGGAGTTATGCATCTGTCCACCACATTTGACACCATGCATCAGCGGTATAAATAGTGATTTAATGGCATTAAATAAAGATCCTCAAATACATGTCTTTAACAAACAAGAGCAAATAAAACAAAAAGCAAAATCTGAAGTAACTGTATTATTGCTGTTTAATCAAACTATTCACTTGTGAGTTACACCAAAATTTTAGATTAAAAAAAAAAAAAAAAAAAATAGGTGAAATCTGAGTACAGGCATGATACCCAGAATATACATTTTAGTGCATAACGTCCACTGGGGAGGATAGATTAATTTATAGTTACAGAGAAAATATGCAAGAGAAGTATTTTTAAAACATTATTTTGGATTGATGATGCAGTATCTCGATATGACAAAAATATGCAAACATAATATTTTCATGAAACTTGTGACAACGGTTTGGGAGTTTACCACCTGGTAGCAGGACATGGTGCTGCAAACTAAGTGGTGTAAAATGCATTCCAAATGTCCGTCTACTGTCAACAAGCATGAAAGGGTTAAAATGTGTATGAAGGACAGCAAACCAGACAGACTGAAAATAAGAATGCCAAAATTCATGTTAGCACAGGGCCCATGATTAATTATGGTCCCCAAGAATATTTTTATATCAGAAACATTTTGCCATGTGTGTTTTTATCAGAATCAGAAATAGTTTATTAATCCCCAAGGGGAAATTCAGTTGTTTCAGTTGCCCTTTTACACAGTAGGAAATATCAAATAAAGACATTAAAAATAAATAAGAGCATAAAATTTAAATAAATAAAATGAAATAAAAAATTGAAAAGAAAAATTATATCGGCAGGTTGCAACATGGAGAATCTTTTAAGCAATATCAACTTCTTTATGAAGGAAAAATAAGCAAATTAAGTAGAAGTGAGAACAAATATCAGAAGTGTAAAACAGTGAAATTTCTTTTTCTCTAGGACCTGATCTAGCAGTGATATAATAGGGAGGAGTTATATTTTATTATTATTTAAGACGTCTTTATTTAATTATTTGACACAGTTATAGAAACACAATGCACATAATAACATCTTTTAAAAAGCATGTATTTGGAAGTGGTAAAAGCCTACAAATGGCTCATATAAACTAAAAACAATACCACCAAATTAAACATCAAACATCAAATATTAAGTGCAACAATTTCATACAAAGAAACAAAAGGGAAAAAGTCAGAATCAGAATACTCTTTGTTGTCATCAGACAAAAAGTACAGCGAGATTGGAGAGCTTCTCCTTTTTCAGTGCAAAGATAGTTACGTAAAAAACAAACTTGAAGTAAAGTATAAAATAGATATAAGAAGCATAGGTACAAAATATATACAAGATAAAATCCTACTGGACAGTGCAACTGAAAAACTCTATATTCAAATATAGGATAGAAAGGATTAATATTAAGAATAAAAACACATATTTCCATGTATATATGGAAATGTATTGCACAGGATATAGAAATGTATTGCACAGGATAGCTGAAAATTTACTGAATATTTATAGTGCAAATGGTGATTAATAGTTACAGACGATTATATGTCACATGTGGTTGTATTGCACAGGATGAATAGATATTGAGGTAGTATTTAAAGCGGATCAGCAGCAGCAGTGACAGTGATAGAAATATTGCACATTTTATATTATATTGAAGGCTGGGGTCATTGCACGTGAGAGTTCAGGGTGGGGATCGCTCTCAGGAAGAATTAACAGAATAGAACAAGGAAGGCGTTTAGGAACAATAAAGAAATTACATTTAAATAGGGAAGTGGATACTGCCCCTGTTCACCCTCCACTCTGATATCTCTCCATTAATGCATGATTGTAAGACCTGTTTGTGCATGTGCATGTGTATTTCAGCCTGTGTTTGTGTAGCATGTTACAACAATAGACTTCTTCTTCATGTTAAGGTCATCAAAAAATTCCTTAGTCTGTTTTTGTCTATGGGCAATGACAGAGGAAGCATTCAAATGAATGTATTTGTTCCACAAGATAACTCCCTGATATTCAATTTAAAATTGACAAAGAGATGTTTTATATAAGGGACGATACAGGTTGTTAGCTTGCCTAATTGAATAATTATAAAATTTTGAATTACTAAAAGAAAATACTTTCGTAAACATACTGGTAAAGCTGAGTTTTGATTTAAGACTTTAAAGACAAAAATGCATGCTTTTTACTCTTCAACAACAAAATACACCATGACTTTCTTGTTTTTCATCACAAAAAAAGCAATAAATGTCATCTTTGGTCTTATTAGATTAAATTAAATGACACTTATATAAAAAGATGCCTTTAAGAGAAACAAAAGGTAGTAATGTTTAAAAATCAATGTCACTGTCAAACACTGACAAATCCCAGGCTGTAATAATTAAACACCAAAGTACTCTGCATGTAGTATACATCTGTCCCGCGAGGTGGTCCACAAGGTGCGCCTCGCTGCGCCTCGCTGCGCCGTGCATGAAACTTCCAAAATGCCCTGGACACACCCCATTGGCGTGGCGCAGGGCAGGTGCTCCACGCCTGCGCCTGGTCTACAAAATTAGAGCCCATTATGTTTTGCGAGGGGCGGCACAGTGCAGCAGGTAGTGCACGTGCCTCACAACAAGTAGGTTGTTGATATGAAGCCTGTGTTGGTCAGGGCCTCTCTTTGTGGAGTTTGTATGCTCTCCCTGTGCATGTGTAGGTTCTCTCTGGGCACTCCGTCTTCCTTCCACAGTCCAAAAACATGCTCATTAAGTCAACTGGGGACTCTAAATTGCCCTAAGGTATGGGTGTGAGCATAAATGGGCTTCTGTCTCTCTATGTGGCCCTGTGATTGGCTGGTGAACGGTTCAAGGTGTAACCCACCTCTTGCCAAAGGCGACACATCGGAGGCTTTCAGAAGTTACTCACATATAAAATTCTGAAAATCTCTCTAAAAATTTTTTTGGGTTATAAATCATGTATCTTCTTGTTGTCTTGTTCTTACAGGTATTTAAAATAAAAAAAAACTCTCAAAACAACAGCCATTGAGAGTTTGTTTGAGCTGTTATAGATTTCCAACTGTCAGCCAATATTAGCAAATGTTCAGCCAGATGTGTGTGTATTTTAGAGTCACTGAAACATGACAGCTCTAGAATAAAGCAGCATTGTATCTTTGGTGGCCTCATGTTACTGGCAGCTGTATGGGTGATGGGGACTGAGCTCACTTTTAAAGGCTACGATATGACATATCCAGTTTGGAAAAAACAATAAAAAAATCAGTCAATCAATCAAACTTTATTTGTATAGTACTTTTCATACAAAGTCTTGTAGCGGAAGTGCTCAACATAAAAAGAAAAGAAATAAAATAAAATACAATAAAAAGTAGAAAATTGAATACAATTAAACTACAAGACCCCACCCGCCCTCACAATTCGCATACAGCACACACACTAACTTGCGCACAAAGACATTAAGAGGAGATTCTGACAGAGAACAGAATTGGAGGACTGAGGAAAAGCTATCTTTAATGAAAAATGAAGAAGCAAGAGCTAAGACCAAAAGTACCATAAAAAATCATGATAAGAAATTAGATTTAAAAAAATTTATAGGGAAAAATAAATAAATAAATAATATAAAATGAATCTTCAAATAATGACATGGTAACATGAGATAGCCGACCACCAAATATGAAATAAAATCTGCACAAGTAGGATAAGGAAAAGAAAATAGATTAACAGAAAATACAGTTCTGAACAATAAATCTGAACTGAAATGGATAAATAAAACATTTTAAGAGGGTTAAACAAATACATAAATGAATAAGATTAAATAATAATAATAATAACATTAAATATAATATAAAAATCAGACCAAAAACTTAGGTTTTTGTTTTGCTATTAAAAACATATGAACAAAAAAATGATATTATTATTATTATTAATCCGGCTCCAGTTGCACATGTTGCAGCTGTAGTTGGTGACCCCTGAGGTGATGACCCCAAGATATTCCTTTGTCATACTTGGTAAACAGTGAAGTACCGCTGTACCGCCACCACGCCGACAGATGGCGGTGTTGAGCGGTGACGCAGAAAACGTCCCTGGTCTGACATAAATAGAAGAAGAGTTCATTCAGCCATTACATTTTCAGAGCAGGTCGAAGCCGCTTGGTGGTGGAGGACAGGTCATTAGCAACCCGACAAAATGTTATCCGTGAGAGTTGCAGCAGCTTTGGCCAGAACCCTGCCGAGGCGGGCTGGATTTGTAAGTATTTAAATAAAAAAGTCTTCTTTAGTCAGGGATGTTGCAAAAGGTTTATGTTGAAGCTGCGTGAAGCTTGTGGGCGTGAAGGGTAATGTTAAAGACACAGGCCGCTAGCTGAGCTGTCATCGAGTCACTTTGAAGCTTTACATGCCACCAGGGCTCTCCAGTGTGACTTCACATGGACGGTGCTCACTTTGCTTAATTTTAAGTATTTGTGCAGCTTGTCCTTGTGGAAAATCCCGGCCTGTAGCAGGCAGCGCTGTAGTTAGCACAGCAGCTAATGCTAGCAGGAAGCTAACAGCTCATTCAGCCACGCTTTGAAGGTCAGGAAGCCTGACGGCTCTTGTCGTCTGCGCTGCGCTCTCTTACTAGAGTTAAGCACGCTTAATGCATGTTAACCCGTATGATGTCACAGTTTTATGTTTGTGAACCTATAATGCATCGATTAATATCTGTCGTTGTATCAGGTGTCCAAAGCTGTCCCGGCCGCTTGCGTTGGGGTCAACCACCTCCACACACACAGACCATGGCTGCAGAAGACAGGTGAGAGGGTCAAAAACAACCCTACACATACTTCAGACTGCACAAGCATATGTCTGCATCTAAAGGTGGTTAGCAGAGGTCGTTGGCTTTCCACTGAATGAAAATAAAGTTGCTTTGTTCAGTCATTTAGTATAGAGTACTTTCAAAGTTTACTGTAAACGATATACAATAAGGTCATCAGCTTTCTTGCATGCTGGTAAGAAGGAGGGATATTAATCTGAATGAAAACCATCTAAATTATTACACAATAGTCATTTTATCTGTAAAGGACAAAGCGTTGTACATGGCAATTTAAAAAGAAAATAGTAAAATACAATGTAACAAACACTAGATTCAAATAATTGAAGCACAGATTTGGAGAAGAATCAAACATCTCAAGACGCATGAAACAGTAAACAAGTGTTTCTTTGGTTTTGCTTCAGATTCCTCCAACACAATACCAGCCTAATGTTTTAAGGAAGACTAGTCCATAATGTTGGAAAAGAAAAAGCATCATCAATTGTCTTTTTCTGACCATGAACACTCAAAAGACCAAATCCAAGGGAGCAATGAATATGAGAACCAAAAGGAATATGACTATTTGTAACATTGCAATTAAAAGAAAGGCCTAACAAAAAAGTCTTATAGAATCTTACTTAAATTACTGTTTAAAAAAAAAAATAATAATAACCAATGCCAATTTTTGTGGAGCTGAGAAACGGCTGAAGTGAACTCTGTTATCCCTGTTCGTACTGTTTTTTCTTAAGTGAACATTTTTTGACATTTCTTCAACCTAGCTACATACAAGACGTGAAACTGGAATTGCACAGAGAACCTTTTCATTTTGCATAGAATAAACTTTAAGCTATCAGCCCTAAAATTAATTTATGTAAAAAAAAAAAAAAAAACTAAAGGGCAATTTACCAAGTGTAAAAGTGTAAGTGCACTGCAAAAACTCAATATCCATTCTTCATGTAAAAAATTACTGAAATATACTTTATTGAAGGGAATGGTTTGAATTGGAAAAATAAAGGTACCACCATATTTGACTTAAACTTGCGTTTTCTATCTTAAACTAGTCACTGAAGAGTGAAGGTGAATAGGGTTGTGAAAGGGGGGTCGAGGGAGAGCAGGACAGGGTGCACAAGAGGCCTCAGGCAGGAATCGAACCAAAGCAAAAGATGGACCTGGTTGCTTCCCTCCTCACAAATCCAGTACCTCATGAATGACAATCACAAAAGAGACATCAAGTTAAATCTACCAAAAATGATTACATCTGAATTATTTTGATCAAGTCTTAAGTATAACAGTATGAAGGGCCTTTTTATTGTACAAAATCCACTTCCATGAGCATTATTGTCAGAAAC
The DNA here is from genome assembly GCA_037902135.1 of Cetoscarus ocellatus. NCBI lineage: Eukaryota > Metazoa > Chordata > Actinopteri > Labriformes > Labridae > Cetoscarus > Cetoscarus ocellatus. The sequence goes on from JBAMNC010000412.1 coordinate 1,807,539, forward strand.
AAATTGATTTTGCTGCTGCATTGACAGGAGCTCAAACATCAGGAAAAGGCAAATCAAGGTTCTGTAACGTGTCCAACTCTTTAACAGGCACAGCTGAGGTGTCCTCTATCCTGGAGGAGAAGATCATGGGAGCAGACACCGCTGCAGACCTCGAGGAGACCGGACGTGTGCTGTCCATTGGTGACGGTATTGCCAGAGTGTACGGTTTGAGGAATGTCCAGGCAGAGGAGATGGTGGAGTTCTCCTCTGGACTCAAGGTCTGTACAAAAGGATACCCAGGAAACCCTAAAATTATATAAACCCCTTTGATTCTGAAGGGTTTTACACAGTGAACACAGGATGTAGTAAATTGCAGGCTGAAATTGATGAACTATTGAGAACATTATGTACTTTTAACTGCACACAAAAAGTGCCCCAAGTGCCTCATGTCTTTTCCCCTAATTTCTGCATCTTGAAATGAGCTATACATTTTTTTTTTTTTTTTTTTTTTTCCAACATAGTTCAACTCAAGTTGTGAGGTTATATCGATGGTTTGGCAACGTCTCTTTTTTTTTCCTCCTCCAGGGCATGTCTCTGAATTTGGAGCCCGACAACGTTGGTGTTGTGGTGTTCGGTAACGACAAGCTGATCAAGGAGGGTGACATCGTGAAGAGAACTGGTGCTATCGTGGACGTCCCTGTCGGTGAGGAGCTGCTCGGCCGTGTGGTGGATGCTCTGGGAAATGCCATTGATGGAAAGGTGAATTAAGCCAAAAAAAAAAAAAAAAAACTTATATTTTACAAGACGAACAACTTTATACTAAATCTAGCAAAGTAATAATCGGAACATAAGTTTAACCTGCACCTGTCTGAAAAAATACCTACGCTGAAAAGGCTCCTTGTCCCTGATTGTTGCTCCCACTTGAGTGATTGGTAAAAGTCAGTAAATATCTGAAGAACTAAATATGTGACAGACCAGGGATAATCAGTCAAAATGTTTAAGACCAGAACACCAAGGTTTGGCTTTGCCTTTTTGATATCTTGATGCTTAACCCACACATGCAATACTTGTTTTTCCTTCAGGGCCCCCTTGGCGCCAGCACCCGGAGGCGTGTGGGTCTGAAGGCCCCTGGTATCATCCCCCGTATCTCTGTGAGGGAGCCCATGCAGACTGGGATCAAGGCTGTGGACAGCTTGGTGCCCATTGGCAGAGGACAGCGTGAGCTGATCATTGGTGACAGGCAAACTGGGTAATATTTTTACTCTACAGCCCTCATTTGTCTGATAAATTTGAAATTTCATATTATATTAAATAGATATGGTTAATAATATAATCTTTTCATTCTTTCAGAAAAACCGCCATTGCCATTGACACAATCATCAACCAGAAGCGCTTCAACGATGGAACTGATGAGAAGAAGAAGCTGTACTGTATCTACGTCGCCATCGGGCAGAAGAGGTCCACTGTGGCTCAGCTGGTTAAGAGGCTGACAGATGCTGATGCCATGAAGTACACCATCGTGGTCTCCGCTACCGCCTCTGACGCCGCTCCTCTGCAGTACCTGGCTCCTTACTCTGGCTGCTCCATGGGAGAGTATTTCAGAGACAACGGCAAGCACGCCCTGATCATCTATGACGATCTGTCAAAGCAGGTAAAGGGCTGCATTGCTACTTAATGTGAAGTTGCAAAGGCTGGTAATGTTCAGTAAAGAAGTTTATATTCCCTCATGTAGCATCAATAAATGGTGTCTTCCTCTTGTTTCCTCTCAGGCTGTTGCCTACCGTCAGATGTCCCTGCTGCTGCGTCGTCCTCCTGGTCGTGAGGCTTACCCTGGTGATGTGTTCTACCTTCACTCCCGTCTGCTGGAGAGAGCTGCCAAAATGAACGACAACTTCGGCGGCGGCTCCCTCACTGCCCTGCCCGTCATCGAGACCCAGGCTGGTGATGTATCTGCCTACATCCCCACTAATGTCATCTCCATCACAGACGGACAGGTTTGTTTGGAAAGATCTTCAGTGGTTGTAGTAATAAAACATCCTTTATCACAGAACTGTGACAGTAGTGTTGTTCACCTGTTTGCTGTAGATCTTCTTGGAGACTGAGCTGTTCTACAAGGGTATCCGCCCAGCTATCAACGTGGGTCTGTCTGTGTCCAGAGTAGGATCTGCTGCCCAGACCAGGGCCATGAAACAGGTAACACAGGGTTGCCTCTTATTCCAATAAAGTCTTGATCTTAAAACTGATTTAAAGAAATGAAAAGAAATATCTTGGTATTTTCAGATGACACTGGCAGACATACTTGAATACCAAACCAAATATCTGCCTTTTGTAGCATGGCCATTTTTTTGTTCTGCTTTTCATGTGACGACTTGTACCTATTACAAAAGCATTCATGTTATGTATGTTACATCTGCATCAACAAACCCTGATTCCAGGGGAAGGAGAAGTTTTAATAACTCGCACATTAAATTGGGGCTGTAAACTCTATTGTTCTAATTATTTTTATAACTTTCCATTAGGTGGCCGGTACCATGAAGCTGGAGTTGGCTCAGTACCGTGAGGTCGCTGCCTTCGCCCAGTTCGGCTCTGACCTGGACGCTGCCACCCAGCAGCTCCTGAACAGAGGTGTCAGGCTCACTGAGCTGCTCAAACAGGGACAGTACTGTAAGTATTTACTTAATTTTCCCTACAGTGTGGTAGAACTCTTAAGTTGGTAATATCTTTAAAATGCTAAAGCTGAACCCTCTCCCTTTTTCCTGCAGCTCCCATGGCCATCGAAGAGCAGGTAACAGTCATCTACGCTGGTGTCAGAGGTCACTTGGACAAGATGGAGCCAAGCAAGATCACAAAGTTTGAGAAGGCTTTCCTGCAGCACATCCTCAGCCAGCACCAGGACCTTCTCGCAGCAATCAAGTAAGAAAAATTATAGGATCACTTTCTGTTTTGGTCAAAATGCAGTAAATTAGCACTTAACCATATTAATATGACTTGTCCTGTTTTTCTGTTTCAGAGCCGACGGCAAAATCTCAGAGGCATCAGATGCTAAACTGAAGCAGATTGTAGTGACCTTCCTGTCCAGCTTTGAGTAATGGATAGCACTTGTCTTGATCTTCAGTGAAGCTACGTGTCCGTGTCCCCATCCTGCTTATATATGTGAACACTGAAGGCCAAAACCTCCATGTACAGATTTCTCCAAATAAAATTTTACAACCCTACTGTGCTGTAAAAATTCTTCTGATTCAGCTCTCACAACAGTAAGTGCTTCAAATAAACTAATAAGAGGTCACAAACCAGTCATGAAATCTGTTCGCTGTTCTGTAATCAGCTGTGTATAAGAGCATTATTTTTCAGAGGGTAAATGGGTATTAAAGTTGAAGACTGCTGTGCTCCTAACTGTCCAGAGTTTGTAAGGAGTGATCGTACGCCCAGTTTCTCATCTGTGGATAAAGTGTTTAGGAGAGATGTTTGATACTACAGTAATAAATTTAGTGACTTTGTCACACCCCTAAATCTATTTGTCCTGTCATATCTCAAGAGACCACTGTAACACAGTTTTGTCTTTGGAGTCTGTCTTATAGTTTAGAGCTTATAAAGCATTCTTGTTCTAGTGCTCCTCAAAAGATGATATAAACTTCGGAAGATGAAGGATGTCATTGTTGGCTATCATCAATCTGTTCTCTGAGGAGAACAGTAAGTTGTCTGGTCCAGAACAGGAGAGATTAAAGTAAGGAGCATGCCACCTTTGTGATACTGTTATTCTTGTTCAGGTCTCCCTTGCAAAAGAGATCTGTTGATCTCAATGGGACAAACCTGGTTAAATAAATAAATAAAATATACTGATATGCATCTCAATGTATTTAAAGAAAATGTGATTGATTAATAATAATTGCTAAATAAGAACTTATTGCATACCATAGCATCCAGTAATATGTAAAGTAATGAGAAATGGTTAAGTAGTCCTGAGGGTCATCTGAAGACCTCCACCTTCAAAAAGACATCCAGCTTATTTCACAGTTTGACTTAGCTATTTTTTTATTTTGCAAAAACTGAACTTGTTTTTGCAAAGGGTAAAATATTCATGCAGTTGATCTTTAGTGTAATAGACCTTAAGTGTGAAATACATGCCACAAGGATAATAAGGAAGACCTTTATTGTGTAAATAGTTAAATAGCAGCATTAATGAAGAAAATGACTGCATAGAGAGGTGTACTTTAATAGAGAGGTTTTCAGTGTTGGGCAAGTTGCTCTGAATGGAAGTAAATTGCTTCATTTATTACTTAGTATTCAAAGTAGCATTACTTTTAAGTTAGTCTTTACTTTTCCCTGTTTGAAAACATCTACAACAGGTTTAAAATAAAGTTTACAACTGGCAACAATATTCTTGGCACACATAATCATAATTTAAATAAAACTGAGTTGTTGGAAGTACAGCTCACTCAGTCCCTCTCATCATCCATGCTGGATTGAATGTTGAGAGGGAGGAGTTTCCATACTCTGACCTAACAGGTCACACTGAGGTAGTTTTTAGTAAGCAGCTCTGTATCTTCCATGTCCAGTAGGTGGCCTCGAACACTTCAAAATACACTCCTAAGGTCAAACACCCCTAGTGTTTTGCCTTCTGTGAACCGCATCACTTACTAAGACATTGTCTTTGGTGTAACAGCATTCCCCCTGAGTAATGACACAACAGCCTGAACCACTGTGTAGACTTTGGTGCACTGATTTATCAGGCTACAACATACAGTCTTGTACTTATTTGTGACTTATATGAGTCTCTGTTGGAGAACTATATTCGGCCTGTAAGAGGAGGGGTAAAGAGGAGAGATTTCTAGGGCCCAGAGTCTTGGAGGGGCCCCAAGGGACAGGGAATGATGTTTAAAATATAAGAAATGGTTCATATATTTAAGTTTTTAGTATTTATTTTGATGTAATTACTCACCATGACTTGTTAAAACCATTGTATATATATATTTTTTTTTTTAATGTGTTGCGTGCTTCATAACAGAGGCTTCCTCTTAGTAAATTGGAACAAGCCTTTAGTTTTGTGATATTCAAATTGTTGGTGGACTCATTACAATTAGTTTAAAAGACAGTATTATCATACTTCTTACTTCTTAATATCTTATCTTTCTAGTAAGTGCCACAACTGATAGGAGCCAGGTTAAGGATGCAAACTAGCGCTAATGCTACAGGTCTGGCATTTTAAGATTCATTCAAGATTTCTCTATTGTCATTTAAACTATATACCAAAAGTACACAGTGGAATGAAATTATGTTGCACCAGGCTCAAGATGCTTACAAGAGAATAAATAATATTTTCATAACATACTAATTGTGTTTGAATATTATCAGATTACATCAGGGGCCTAACTACTTCTGTGGGCAGCCCTGGTTATGGATGCAATGTCATGATAAATGTTTCTTTTTGTATATGAAAGCTTCTATATGAAATTGTGTTTTAGTCCATTTTAGTGAGAACCATCAGTCATCTGAGGGCGTTTATTAATACACAAACTGCATCCTGACCTGCTACAATCTGTGTAATGTTATGAAGTCAGTGATCAGCATAATGCTAAACAAGCATATTGACTGCCTAACTCAAAACCACATGCTGACATCTGATATTCATTTAATAAATTCTTTATTGCTCTTAATATTGTTTTTTCCTGATTTTACTGTCCTGACCACTCTCCACCAGTTCTCACCACAAATAAAGTGATGTGAAACTGGTATCATTTTCTTACCACAGTTTCACTTAGCAGTAGGATACAGCATGTACTTCCCTTTACTTGAATCTGTATGCTGACATTTATGACATATGAGAAAAATATTTCACAGTTCAAGAGCTTTATTGGCACGAGTGTGGGGCATTATTGCCAAAGCTTTCATATAAAATAAAAACATAAAATCAGAAATACAATTGAAAGGAATTAGTGAATTATAATGATAAAATTAGTTGTTCTGTAATATTAAAGGATGAAAAAATGGAGATTAAAAAGGGTTTCTGATTATTATTATTATTATTATTATTATTAAATATCTAATACTATAAAAATGTAAAGAGATGAGTGGGCTATGGTTGTGTGTTCAGGCTCCACTGGTCCCTACACACATTGACATAATTTGCAGCAGTAATCTCACAGTTTTGCAATTGTCCCAGTAAATATAGGATTTTCTGAGTGTCACTTATAAATCAAAATTCAGTATGTTATTTGTGGATAGTACTCCACTCTCACAGCCTGATATTTAGAGCTGGATGTGAGGAAGTGGAGCTCCGTCTCCTGTTGGGTGTCACAGTGTCTGTCCTCTGGGAGCCAGCTCTTTCTGTGACGACCCGTCTCTATAGCTGATCTGTGGTCACTAAGTCTGTCCCTTTCCAGGACTTTTTTTAGTGATCTATCTAATCATGATTTTACACCAGTACCAGCAGAAGCCAGATGCATTATGTTCAGCCAGTACTTGTGAGTGATTTTCCTCACACTTTGCAAAAATGTCCACTTAGATCCAAAGATGGTGTGATCAGATTTTGGGTGGCCAATGTCAAACTTTGGGCTTGCAGAGCTCCAACCGTCCCTTGTTTGTGAACACAATGTTTTTTTGAGTGATCATCTTTAAACTTTTCCATTACAAAAACTCTGGCACAAGAGTAGACTAGTTAAATTTTGGAGTTCATCAGTCAGAGGTCAAGGTCACAAAGCTCCATAACTTCCCTCACTTGTGAATTCCACAAAGAGAAAATGTTTAAGGGGTTGTTTGCTTGTTTGTTTTAACTTTGCACAATGGTAAGTTCTGGCTCAAAGATGAAATCCTTCGATTTTGTAGGTTATTTAACAAAGGTCAAAATCATGGAGTGTTATGTTGATTCCTTTTTTGTGGACATAATTCTCTTGGCGGCAGTGTAGCTCTCTCTGTAAGGGTTTGCACTGGAGACTGGGGGGTGGCAGGTCCAGATCAAAACATACTTGGACATTGGTGACGCGGCTGAAAGGGTGTTGACTTCCCTTGCCTCGGAGCTTTGGCCTGTAGGGTTTGCACTCTTGTTCCCTTGAACTTCATCACACGTAAACACCTCTGAAGGAAGTGGGGCTAGTGATGCTGGTGGTGCAGACAAGTCATCAGGAATGATGAATGGCAAAGTACCAACCCTGGCATGTGCCCCCAAACCTGAACCCAATTCACATGAAAGATCTCTGAGATTTCTTTAAAACTTGGACATTTGTCCTCTGGAGTCAGAGTGGAAACCTAATACACCAGATGGACTGTTCAATATATTTCACCAGTCTATCTGGGAAAGAGTCCATAGAAAGTGATTGGAAATCAGCAGAACCTTTCAAAAGGGTATCCAGTAGATGATTGGATGATCGTTCCATCAGTCACATTCATTACAGGCCAGTCAGATAATGTTGTAGCCTGGTGCTGCTGCTGCAATCTGAAGGACATAATGTAAGTCACTTCATAAATTAAACTCTCAGGAAGACATGTTGGAAGTGGAGAGAATTTATCTTTTCTACAGAAAAGTTTTGAGTGTTATCTTTTTTCATTTAATAAAGAAATGATCGGTCAAGGTCTGTCAAAACTGCTTCTGAAGATGTTAGTATCTATGCTTATCTCTGTACTGGCCGTCCCTTCCTGCTGTCGTCTAGCTCGTAACTCCCACCTCTTCCTGCTCTAAAGGACGCTGATTTGGCTTCCCCATTTTAGGTCACTCATCGTTTTAGATTGGAGCTTTGCAAGATGGATCTGCCTGATTACAGACTCTGAATCAGGCAGGTCCAACTGCACAGAGTGGGGGTTTGGGATAAAAGGTCAAGCTCATGGGGTCTCATGTTGATCTCTTGCTTTAGAGAGATTTTCTTCAAAATTCTCAAAAGTGTCAGCTATGATCCTAGGAAGCACTTATTTACTTTCCAGAGGTCAAGGTAATGATGCTTTATGTGCATCACTTAACTGTGAACTCTACATACATCTCCAGAATGCTTTAAGGTGACTCTCGGGAGTGGTCTGTGATATCGATATTAAAAAGGGGAAAGTTGTTTTGTTTTAAAGATCTGTGCTTTTTTTTCTGCATTAGCCACATAGCAAACTAATAGGTAAGTTTAATGCATAACCATTATCTGGCTTATCTACTTCACCTCATTATATACACCGCATTCCCCTCTTATACAATATTTTCTCTCCATTGTTTTGTCTTTTATAGTTGTATGTTTGTTCATCACCTCCAAAACAGGAAAATGAGACATGCATATTGTTATAGAAATAATTTAAGATGAGTTTAACTTGTTTTTAAACCATATCAGTGTTATTCATTACATTGTAAGTATTCACAATAGTACCTACTGTACGAACTTTCACAGCATTCTTCACTATTCTAACAGAAGTAAGTGTAGTATGAGGGGAAAATGACTCAGTCCCAGGTCTTTACAAGCTGCCCTTTCACACTGACCTTTCAGTGGTTGTTTCTGCAGTGCCATCACTGTCTGGCAAGATAAAGTGAGGCATGTGACTGAAAGTGAATGGAGCTGCTTTCAATAAGGACTATTGTGGAGGTCAACGCTACACAATAGAGAGCTCTGTGGAGCAACATACAACATGATCGCTCAGTTTTTAGACACAGGGAAAGGTCAGACTGGTATAACAGCAAGACGAGCAGATTTTTATGATGGCAAAACAGACCTCAGGTTATTATCCCCTACACCCTCATAATAACTCTGACAAGCTCTCCTGTGTTGTTTGTAAATTGCAATCTCTCCAGGAAATGTCCCCCATCACTTCAGACAGCCTATTTCTACATACCCTCTGACTTCTCTTTGTGCAGTGCATACAGAGCTTGAATCTTTCGCTGTTATTCTATTCTTATTGTCCCCTTGATAACATAAGCATTGTCGTTGTTTGGTCTGTTAACCAATTTTCTTATTGAGGTCAGCTAAATTAAGTTAATATGGAAACAATTGGAGGTTTACAGGTAAAGTGTTATTTTTTTCACATGAAGACAGCCCACAGCTATGATGACATATGGTTTATTTAGCATTTAAAAGTGATTTAAAAGCACCTGAGGACATGCATTCAGCTTCAATAAAATTTTGACAACTTATTTGCTAGTAGCATATAACTTCTGTGAAGCCCTGTCGCTATCAGCTGCTGGCTCAACTGACTGGCAGGTCCAAGCCAAAAAAATATGAAGACTTATGACTTTCAGTAAGATGACATGTTTGGCAAGTTGAATCTCCTTGCACTTTTTTGTTTCATTAACATTCAGCATTAAAGGGATGATGAGATACTCTGGTGGATGTTACATAGTGGAGGGTTGAAAGCAGGAGTACGGTACTGATACAGGCAATGCTGGCAGAGCAACCGAGGAAGTTAACTTTAAATCTTGCAGCTTAGATTGACCTAAGGATAGGATGTTTGTATTGTGATTGCGTGATCATTCATGTCAGGAGTGAAATCAGTGCAGCAGTTGTCTACCTGATTTAATTCACAGGTGTCTCCATTTATAGTTAGCATGTCGGCAGATAATTTAAATTTACTCCTCTATAGAAGTTGCTTTAACATTTAATTGTATTTTTATAACAGTATCTGCTGTTTGTTGTTTATAATGGCTTGTTTTGGAAAAAGTACAATCTTTTGCATTTAAGACCACAATATTTTACTTCTTGATTGTAGTTTGAGGTTGTTATTGGCCTTTTTTTTGCTTTTGCTGGTGAAAAGTAGGATTGATTAAAGCCCCTGATAATTTCCACATACTGTGAAAAACAAAATGTTCTGGTGCCCTTGCTAAAATGACCTCTTGGGGACTCTTTTATTATTATCAATATTATTGTTATTGCCTTATCTCAGACTCTTTGAAGCACTTTTAACAGCAGCTGTTGCTGCTGTTTTGTTCTGTTGTTTACATTCTAATGTCATGTATTGTTAGTTCTATTTTGTGTAATTTGCCACATACATTTTATAAAATTCATTTTTAAAAAGGAAAATCTTGCTGGCCTTATTTAGTGCTTCCAAACCAGTGGGTCAGGGGTGCGAAGGTACCACAGGAGGGCAGAAAGAGGTAACTTACAGTAAGTAAAGAACATAAGCATAACTGAAAAGACTTCTCAAATGATTATAAAATACTGCATTACTTTGTTCAGGTCCCAGAAAAAACAAAAACAAGAGTGATGACAGAATCATAGTTGAAGTTTAACTGTTGTTGGACTAACTGGAGACATTTCATTTAATATCTCACGACACTGCTTGTTTCCTGATTTTCAGAATTGATCCAAACTTGCAAAACATGCAAAGTACCAGAACAGAGTTTGCGGACTAATAAATTTTGTTCAAAATGAGAGTATGTAATTAAAGTGTTTTAGCAAAAATAAGAATTCATACTGAAATCTAAGAAAACAAAAGGAGGTGATGTACTCTTTGAGTCTCATGTTATGATTGTATGAGGTTTTGTTGGGCCCGAGATAATTTTCAGGTTTCAAAGAAACCTTAACCTTGCAAAACTTAGCCCATTGTTTCAACGAGGCTAAAGTAAATATTCTGTATTTGTCAAATTAAACTTTTTGGATGTAGCTGACCCAGTCTTTCGGCATTAGAGCCTATGTTGCAGAGCTAGTTTTCAGCTAATAAGCATCTTTTGTATTTTTTAAACAGGATATCTAGATTTGCATGGTTCTTCAACCACATAATTAACCTAAACTTGCAGTTCAGTTTTCACTGATTAGCTTTTGGTACACTGAAAGGTCATTTTTGTCATCCTGCTTTGGTGTTTTGATCAGTAGCTGTGAATCTACTTGTACACTGACTGCAAAAGAATGAGACCCTGTAAATGTACCTCAGGGTTTGGCAGGTCTTGTTTTATCACTTCTGCCGAGGTTATGTTTTTGTGTTAGTTTGTTACATCGTGAACAGCATAACTAAAAAATTGTCAGTGAATGTTTGCCATGGCACAAGGAAGGAGTGATTATATTTTGGTGGTGATCTATATCCAGAAGTGGATCCAGGAGTTTTTCAGGGCTCACTTCAGGGACAGTGCTCTTATTGGATCCTCTACAATCATATATGCGGTTGTTATATCTAAAGGAGATCTAGTTCTTGTTTAGATTGTAAAGGTAATGTTAATTTTATGAAGGGACATGTGATTTGTGCTCTTTTGTGGCATCAAAAACATCACATTGGCATAATGCTAATGGGGCTAATTGCCAATTGGGTTGGTTGTGCATAAGGGAAGAGGCGTAGCTAGGAGCACAACCATGAAGGGTAGTGGGTGGATGGGTGGGAGGGTATCATTTGATTTGATTTTTGATTTGATTTGATAATCTTTATTTCAAACATAGGAATAATAAAATATTAAAGTTAAAAAACAAACAAACAAAAAAAAAAGAAAAAATTATATACAGAATTTCTATAAATATTAATGCTGTTCGATGTTCGAAATGGATTAGGAAGAAGCTAGGCTTATCTTGTCCTATCCCATTTTTCATCGGTGTATTATGTAATCACTAACCAATCAGCAACACAGTATGAAAAAATAGTTTTTCATTTAAAAATAAATAAATAAAACAGTAGAGCAGAAGAAGACTCAGTTTACAATCCACTTTTACCTATACCCTCCTGTTGTTCATTAACATATTTATTGAAAACAAGGTTTTCATACATCTTTTTGAATTGTTTGATATTTTTGCTCAGTTTGATGTTATCTTCAATATTATTCCCCAAAACCACCCCACAATGCGAGTCTCTGTATGTTGCCTTGGAGTAAATTATTTCTTGCTTTGTATATTATTTGTACTGTTTTAAATTCTACCAGATCCCTAAACTTTAATATATGTGACTTTATAAATAATCCATTGGTATGCTCCAGATAATCTGCATTGTTTATTATCCTTATAGCTTTTTTTTTTAAGTGTGCATAGTGGTTGTAGGTTGGTTTTGTAGGTATTGCCCCATATTCGGTACAATATTTAAAATATGGAAACACAAGTGTGTAATAAAGTATATGCAATGAGTTTTCATTCAGAAGGTGCCTGGTTCTTCCTAGCACTACAACGCTCCGAGCTACTTTTGCAGTTAGATATGTTATATGAGGTTTCCAGTTGATCTTCTGGTCTAATGTAACACCCAGACATTTATTTTCATACACTCTCTCTATGTTAACTTTGTCAATCCTTACATGTTCATGTGTGTTTACTTTCCGATTTAAAGATAATCTATTTAAACCAAACCATAGTTTTAGTTTACTCATTTCTGTTGTGACTTCCTCTAAAAGCAGCTGTTTTCTTGTCAGCTGTTGATTTTCCCCATTTCTTCCACTGCAGTCTCATCCAAGTTACATACTCCAGCTTTGTTTTGTTAACATTGCGAGATAGGGCACTCTTCCACATTTTCGTTAAAAAAAAAAAAAAGTTCACAATGGTTTTCATGACGTTCTCAAGGAATGTTGGTCCCTAAAGGTAGATAGGGCAGTTTTCCCCAAATTTGACAGAAACTCGCCCATCAGTGTTGTAAAGGCCTTGGTGGTGGTTTGTGCTGTTTGAGCACTTCTAGTTTATCACTTGAATTTCCTGTGTGGGGACCAGTGCAGATTATCATTCAGAAAGCTTCTTAGCTTAGATAATGAATCTAATTTCCCTCTATGATGTAGAGGAGCTGAGTGTTTCTTTAGCAGGTGGTGCGATTAGAGTCTGTACTTTTAACTTGACATCAATGGATGCGGCTGCCCTTGTGTGTTAAATTTCTCTTAATCCTGCTACTTCCCCTGACTGTAATAGGATTTACGTCCATACACATGTCCTGAACTCAGTCATTTACAGGGGAGGATCAGTGCCTCCTGCCAACATCACTCTCCTTTCGTGTAGTGACAGCCATCCTGTTTATGTGCTGAGTGGTTCTTCATCTTCTCATTAAAGATTCCAACAAAACATCAAATACATTTGTTTTCTCATCATCAGCTTATTTAAACACCTGTGGTTTCTGTGGTCAGACACTGATGTGCGTGACTAAAGCAGATTTAGTGGAAAAATGTTCTCTTGGATCTGCATTTTTGAGACAACTTCCTTTTTGGAATATCCCGCTTCCTCAGCTGTTTTGCCGGAGATGAAACAGAGAAATAATTTCCTTACTTATTATGAATTAGCAAAAGAGAGCTCATTTTATTTGTCAAATATTTTTTTAAACAGATTTGCTCTTAACAATAGTTAAAACATCCATGTAAGCAAACATATAAAGCATCATACAAACTTTAAAAAAAGAAAGAAAAATTTGTAAAAAATCAATGCATTGTTTTTTTTTTTTTCATTTGTGAAATAACATCAGGGACATGATAGCAGGTAGCAGCAATCTGACTAAGGCAAAAATCATCATGGAATATATTATTTGAGTTCAGTCTCCATATTAAGTTTAAGGACAGTCCAGGTTTTCTTATTCACAGGTGCCAGGCTCCCTACAAGCCCGCTTGCAGTGTGCACACAGACGCTCATTATATCCCGAGCAAAAGGAATTTCATTCATTCATAATATTAGCTACACCAGACCAATATACACTACAAACCACATTTTCAACAAGCCCACACTGTAAAAAATCAAGTTGTCCTAAAGTAAACCTAACATACTGTATTTTGTTTTCTAATTCCATCATTACCTGTATTCAAAGGGATTTCTGAAGAACTTGGCAGAGACAACCTCAAGAAAAGAACTGTTGTCTGTAGTGCACTTTACTTCTTTCCTTTATAACTTTAGCAACCAGACCAAAAGTAGCAGCTAAATCCAGCAGACTTCAGCATCTGCTAACTGAAGAGCAAACTGTGCAGAAGAAATGCACAGAATCAGGCAGCCAGCATAAATTGAAGCACTTGCATGCAGTTCTTTGATGTATTGTCGGTCCTCCGTGGCAATTTAAAACAGGAAGTCTCTTTACAGTCTTATAGGCCTCAGATTCACTCAGTGCTGCCATAGTGGTTCCCATTTGAAGGGTTGTCTTGTAAACTGGTGTGCGAGGCCTCTTCTTCCTGTGACACCACCGGGTCCACCGGCTGCTCAAAGAAATTGGACACACAGAATGCCTGCAAACAAAACAGGATAAAGTATGACTTATTTTGTTGAGATATTGTTTTAGCACATTATACAACATTAAATTAAAACCTAGACCTCTGATTAGACAAGAGACATCCTATGATAGGGGAGCAATATCAGTAGGGCTTTTCACTCTATATATCACTCCTAGGCTGATAGCTCTGAGTACTTCATGTTTATAGTAAACAGTTATTACTTTATTGATCAATCTCATTTAAAAGAATCACACCAGTAACGTAAAGCAAATATTCATGCTGCATGCACAAAGTAGAGTTTTGTGGAAACTAGGTTATATTTAAAACCACACTCTCACTCACGCCATCCAGTATCTGTACAGTTTATCCCTTTGGAGTCACAGGGGCTGGAGCCTATCTCAACTTACATTGGCCGAAAAGCAGGGTACATAATAATTGACCTTGCCTGTAGATCCTTTTGCAATTTGGTGTAGGGGGGAATTTCTCACTAGAACTTAGTCCAAGGGTCCCTAGACATGAAAAGTTTACAAGACGCTTCTTTGCCATCCTGTCACGAATGGCATTATGACCAAATCCAATATGGCTGATATAATAAAGAATACAAACCTTTTTTTTTGTTATTCTGACAATGTATGTGTGTGTTACCACTAAATTTACTGAGTTTGGTGTGCCTAATTAATTTTTCAGCATTGTTTCTGGACGAGGGAACTGGAGAACCCACAGAAAACCCACATATGCCCAGGGGGAACATGCAAACTCCACAAAAAGAGGCTCAACAAACTTTGGGAGTTGAACTAGCAACCATCTTGTTGTGAGGCACTAGCTCTAACCTTTTGCACCACTATGCAACCCAGAATGTTATTGTGCACCAACCAGCCTCTGATAGTTTATTTTTTATTTTATTTTTTATCTTATTGCACATATAAAATGAAACACAATATGAAATTGAAGAAAGAAAAAAAATACATAATATAATAATATATTACTAAACAAAGCAACAACAAAAAAGAAGATGTACAGGAGGGGCCAAAGAAACCCATAGGGGCTTATCGGGTGGCCCTCCTAAAGAAAAGAACTAGAAAAAAACAGAGTCTGCCAACAGTTCAAACAAATGAAATTTGGTCAAACAGCATAATCCTCAATTCAGTGTTAGCAAAGGAGAGATGGGAGAAGAGTACACTAAAAGAAGAAAAAATATTATAATGGTTATGATGGTGCACTGGTTAATTGATCCAATAAAAACTGTATGGTTTTTTTCTTGAATGACTTTAAACTGGTGCTGGTTCTGATGTGACTCGGTAAACTGTTCCAACAGTGAGGTCCTCGAAATCTAATTGAGAATTGAGAAAATGTTGTCCTGAAAACAACAGCACAAATTCCATAATGCTGGCCAGGCACTGATAAATAACAGTGAAATGCGACTGATAATTAGCTTCACTGAACTTGAATTTAATGAAAATTGACAGAGTAATTCAATTACAAAGTCCTGTGATAGCTGAACAGCAGCCAGTGGTTTGAATACAGACCTCTGCCCTGTGCCACTCGTCTTCACCCGCTCTTTCTTTTGCCCCCTTTCCTACCCAACCCAGTCTCTCTCTCTCTCTACCCAGTGAAAGCAGAAAAGAAGAAAGCTAAAAAAATTAGAAGTACACAAACAAGCAAGCTCAATTACAGCATCTTAAGTGAATATGATTGGTTACTTTCCACCTCTATTTATACCACAAGCTTGTACTGCTGTTATTTACAGGATCAAGGCAGTCAAGATATTCAGCACATCACATCCTCTCATGTGATCCTTTTTCAACGGAAATAAATCACTAGTTAAGTCAACCACACATAAATGTTATGATTTCTTTAGTTTGCTTTAAGCCTTGTTCTTTTCTTTTCAACATAAACATGCATCTTTGTTTATGTTAATGTTCTTTTGCGTCTCCCAAAAAACTGACTGACTGGTCATTTAATTATAAATTTATTGCTTAAGACTTACTATATAACTTTAAGAGCAGACTGTCAGACCACAGCAAATGCACTTTATGGATACACATCCTTCATCTCCCCTTACTTCCTCTCCTGCCTCAGCACTTCCTACCCTTCACTTCTGTTTCACCAGCAAGAGTCTGTGATACAGAGAGGAAAGTACAGCTGCTAATAAACAGCTGAAATTTAGTTTCTATCATCCATTTCAAGTGCATCATGTAGCTAATTCGATGTTCATCTCTCTGTCATTTTAGGACAAAGAAACCTTTTCTTTAATTTAAGTTTGTCAATCAGCTTAACATGAACACTTGTGATGGCATTACACATCAGTGTAAACACAGAGCTGACAACTACAAACCCAAAGAGAGTTTGACATCCATCTTTTATGTCATCACTCAACAATTTGTTCGTACAGGAGATATTTGAACTTTGCTGTATAAATATTCAGAATGCTGAAAATTAAGCTTTCAAAATTGGTGTATCATTTTTTATTTTGTTTTAAGTGTCCACACAAAAAAATGAACCCTTACCATTAATTACACAACAATAATGATCTGGTACATGTTACATCCAAACAGAATCTAAGTTTTAAGTAGATGAGAGATATTTATAACCTTGCAGTGCAACTGGATCCACCTGATTCAATGTCTGCGTCAGGCAGATCCACCTTGACAAGCTCCGATCTACAATGACTGTGAGCGTCCCAAGGTGGCACGGTCCAATCAGAGTTCTTCAGAGCAGTAAGAGGCAGGAGCTTCGAGTGAGATGACAACAGGAAGTGACAACCCATATATAGACTAGCATAGATGCTAATAGCTTCAGCAGCAGATTTATCAGATCTGGACAGCATGTCTTTACTGAATCGAAAGCACATCTCGGTAGATGATCATTTCGCTCAACTTCCAACATGTTTGATAAGAGTTTGTTCTACAAAGTGGCTCACATGTTGTACTTAACACCTTGGCAGTAGCGCCTGCCTCCTGCATAATGTGGTTAGCCTGTAATAAATATGATTGTCTGAACGATTGACCAATTACCTGACGCATATCCTTTATAAAGGTTCTACCCATTCCCAAACACTTTCTATGTGCTGTTTTCCAGAGAGACTGGTGAAATACATTGAACAGTCCATCTGGTAATTCAGGTTAAGTGCTTTATGGGGGATTAGCTCCAGTTATGTTTTTTTTTTGGAGACAACACAAGTAGAAAACTGCCATCTAGGGGCTTCTATTTTTTTAAGGGAAATACAGCATGTTCCTTTTGGGAACATGGGTCATAAATCTACTGACCTTTCAGTCCCTAAAACTTGATAAGAAACTTACTGTGAAAATAGCGACTAAACCTCCTTGTAGAAGGCCAGCGAGCACGTCACTCCAGTGATGTTTGTAGTCTGACACCCGAGACAGACCCACATATACAGCAGTCGCAATCAGGAAGAACTGGATAGTGGGGCGCAGGAGCCTTGCCCACTCTGTCTTCAGTCTGGCTTGAACGTACAGCTACAGTGATCAGAGGAAGACAGTGTTTAGTTGTTTAGTTTAGAGACTTTTTAAAAGTGTGTGACCAGCAGGTGTTGTTGTCAGAGAAAATATTATAAGTACAGGTTTGGTGGCAAGTGCCTGAAGCAAGAAAAAAGTGTACTTACTACAAGGAACAGCATGCAGTACATAGAGAATGATGAATGACCAGAGAAGAAGGACAGCCTACAATGGACAGACAAAAGAGATATAAAACACTGCAGCATTGATTTAATCAAGTCAGATTAATTACTCAAGTGTGTTTTAGATTTAAGCTCATTAAAATGAACTCTGGTGGAGCAACTCGTGATACTTAACAATATGAGTGGATAATAAGATACATCATAGAATATGTAATACATTCAAGGGACAGAACAACACAGTTCAGAATTATTCTTTTTATGATGCAATAGTCAAAAATGATTAAATTAGATTTACTTCAACACAAAACGATATGGTAAAAATGATATTATAGAATGCAGTACAAAACAGATCAAATCAAAAGTTACTTGGCTTGAGATCATGATATAATAAAGACAAGAACGCCAAATTGCCACAAAAAGTCATTTAGAGCTGTATATTATATGAACATGATATTACTGTTTGTCAAAAGGGATTTGAGAATTTTTTCACTTAAGCCAGGATGGCAATACATACATATATATTGTCTGTTCCCTTGTCCTTTTATTGTGATTTTTCTTATACAGTTGATTAAAGATAATCTAAAAATTTACTTTGACATCAAATTTAGTTGACTGGGTGGAAAAAGCACAAACAGGGGGCAGTGAAAACAATGATATAACATCTGCGAGTACAAAGGTTGGGCATCATCTTCAACAGCATATTCACTGTTGCCATCATGGTTATCTTATCTCAGGCTTTAAGATAACATGTTTGAAATGGGTCAGTAAGGGACACAGTTCAGTGATTGATCTACTGAGTAAGGAGAGTCTAACAGATACATGTTAACAGTGTTGTGTAGACTTTTAATATCAAAGTAATGTATTCATGAACTTGTCTTCTACTAAAGGTGCTACAACAATTACAGTTCATACCGTATACCCCTGTTAGGACCCGACCCACACTAGTAACCCAAAATCAGGATATCTCATTCGATGTTATTCAAGGGGTTAAATCAATAGTATCTGTGAGGACTATGTTGGAATTATCAGAAACTATAGTCTTATTTCTCCTCCTTGGGAAATAAATAAATGAATAAATAAAGAGCTCATGGCACTGGTTTGATAAACCATTTTTGATTTACTAAGCAGCTCTTTTACAAAGGAGTCTGGCTTTGTTCAGTAGTTTGGTTCAGTTTTCCACAGTAAGCCCTGGTCATCCTAGCTATTCAACAGGTGGCCATAACCTCAGTTGAGGGCAAGGGTGTAAACCAACAAATTCTTACTGTGTCAACTACACAACTGCATGACATCACAGCAGCACAGCGCAGTAAACAGACAGCAAAAACGGAGGACATCCAACAACATACTGTCTTTCTTCCAAGCATGTAGCTGTTTGTCACAACAAGAATTCAACCTTTGAATACAGCCAAAAAGTACAAAAAAGTTTGAGAAGCAATATTTTGGACCTCTGATGAGGATGTGATAAATCTTTTGACCAAGCAACATCTTGAGGTGTGTTTAGCTTTTGGGGTCATATCAGCAAGCTTGGTGCCAAAACAGAAAGGTGACAACAAAGTTACAGATCACTTACCGAAGTGCCGTCCCCAGCATGTGACAGCAGAAACACCAATCACTGTGTTATAACTGTACCAAACCAAACTGAACTGGGCTGCTGGTAGAAACATACCAACAGTGGCTAGTTTGTGAGCCCTACATAGAGGTCTGACTCTGATCTTCAGGTTCTTCTGCATATCCATAGACTGCAAAAAGTACCTGATAAAGTATGAGTTGCTTTAGCCTATTAAGCCTATTAGCCTATTAGTTATTGCTGGGGACACTGGAGGGCAATCTGCAGTGGCAGCCATATTGAAAACAGCTTAAAAGTAACATTCTGTAAACATTAACACAGACAAAGAGGGAGAGATGAGGTGGGTCTTAAGCCTTCTGACAAACAGCGAAACCACTCAGGCTTTTTGTTCTGTTAGCCATGATGTAATTATACATAATAGGGATGTACCAGTCAGCTTTTTTGGACTCGATCTGTTTTTTAAATAATGAGCATCTGCATATTCAAAATCCTGATCCAACATTTACGTTTACCTAGAAAATACATCTACATATTGTTTTTTTGTTTGTTTTTATTGTCTGTTTGTTAACCACATTAAGTAAACAAAGTAACAAGATTAACTTGTTTAATTTAAATTGACTATGTCCGACTAGCATTACTGTAAAACTCATGGTCACTGGACCCTTATCGCTGTGTAAATTAAAGTGTTTCCGCATAGATGACATGTTTGCCACATCCCTAATACTCAAGCACTTATTAAATAGATTAATAGACTATTCAAACTTAAGCCTTTTTGAACCAGGCTGTGAGCATGACTGTAAAATTGTGCATTTTTAATTGGGATATGTTCTTGGCTTGCAGTGATTGCACAGTCTGCCTCAAGTGGGCACATTTAGGGAAATGCAGTTTTTTGTCCTTCCCACATTGGTTTGATTTTTAGACCATACAGCTTCATCAAACCCTACTGTCACTGTTTCTTACTCTATTCCCTAAGATACATGCACACTGCCCTAATCCTGATGAGGAGAAAGTAATTTCTTTAGTTTGAAGTTGTGTTCATTACCTGGCTTCATCAACCAGAAACTTTTCTCCACTGCAGGTGAAGTTCTCGATGTATCCACCAGCTTTACAGTTGATTCGGTCCCAGGCTGGTTTACACACAGCCAAGAAGTTTGGCCTCAGACGGCCAATGGAGTACTTAGCGATGTCCGTCAGAGACTGGCTAGCAGCTGCTCCGAACACATAGCTCCCCACCACTTTGTAGACACAGGCCACGTACTTTGTCCCCAAAGACTGGTTCTTAATGCGAGACAGGTAGACAGAAAGGCACTCTCCACAGACGATCTGCAAGACACAGGAATAAATAATTGGATAAAGGAGTCGCACCAGGTGAAATCAAGGTTCAAAAGTTTGTGGCTTTCAGCTCTATAAGAAGCACCTAGACCTCCATTCAAGAGTTCAATGCTCTTTCTAATATTATCAGTGAATTGCAGTTTTTTTCAACATGAGAGGGCATTTTCCAGAACAAGAAACACAGTAACATGGAGAAAGAAACTAAGATTTAACAACCCAAGAAAGCAAATTCTGTGAGAAAATTAAAGACAGCATGGACTTCCCTTGTAAAGCTATTGAATTTGACAGATTTTATTGTCTTTAGAATTTCATTTTTATTCTTTGCATGCTGACAGGCATATTATTTTCAGTCCTGTCAGCATCATAAGACATTTAAACCACTGTGTCATCACTAATCTTACTTGAGTACATTAAAAAATCCCACCGACACTTAATGTCATTTCTGCTTGTATTTTGTATTTTAAATACACAGAATTCAACATCACAGCATGAAGCTAAATAAAGATGTTCACAGGGTTTTTATCAAGAATTAAAAAATCTGCTGGGAAGTGTTCCTGTTATGAGTATTTCAGGAATGCTGGGTTTTATTTATTGTTTAAGCACATCTAAAGGTTGTCAAAAATCACCTACGACCATATGCATCAACCAGAAAAGATAGGCGCAGTCTCACCACAATAAGTGTGAAGGGGATCATGACTCCTCCCAGCAGCTGGTAGGATATGGTGTCATCTTTGAGAGGGTATCTGATTGACTCGTCATTACAGAAGAAACCCCGTTTGAACGGGCTGTGACGAGGAGTGAGGATGAAGAATGGCAGTCCAACTGTTGGAAAAACAGAGAGAGGCAGACTGTGACTAAGATGTAACAGTTTAACCTGCATAATCTCTACCAGGGGTGGGCAACAGGTGGCCTCTCCTCACTGGATGAAACCGTATGAGACAGTTTCAACAATCCTTTTTTTAGAAACACAGAGAAAACATGACATTAGCCGAAAAGTGTATTTGTGCTGCAAAAACACGCTCATGCAGCAACACCAAATGCATTTTGACATAGGAAAGAGAGTTATAAATGCCACAAAAACAATCAAATCTAATAAAGTGCTGCACAGTGACTACAAAGCAGAGCATTAAATGAAATAAAATAAAACCAAACATAATAAATTAAAATAAACAAAATTAAAATAAATAATATAAAAGGAACAAGTTTAACAGTTTACTATTTCTGCCAAATAACTTTTCTGAAACAGCATTTGTGGCGCACTTGATCCATCCTATTGATGGGCCAAAACAGATAAATATCTGCTAATGTAATCGGTTTACTGTTCTTCGGTTTTTTGTGCAGGTACTAGACCTGCCTCCCATTGAAAATGTGTGGTGCATTATGAAGCACAAAATACTACAGCAGATACCCCAGACTGTTGAACAACTTAAGTTGTACATCAAGCAAGAATGGGAAAGAATTTTACCCACAAACCTTCACCAATTAGTGCCATCAGATCCCAAACACGTATTGAGTGCTGTTAAAAAGAAAGGTGATGTAACACAGCAGTAAACATGCTCCTGTCCCAGCTTTTTTGGAATGTGTCGCAGGCATCAATTCAAAATGTCGGCATATTTGCAAAAAAAAAAAACAATACCTTGTCTTGGTAGTGTATTTAATTGAATACAGGTTGTAAAGGATTTGTAAATCATTGCAATCTGTTTTTATTTATGTTCTACACATTGTCCCAACTTTATTGGAATAGGGGTTTTTATCTATGCATTTCTTTAGTAAAGTTCACTCCAGTTATAGCTAAATACTCTGATTTACACATGAAGACAGTAGCTTAGGTCAGTTGTTCTTAGCTGATGGGTTGGGAGGCAAAAGTGACTCTGAGTGTTTAAAGTGTTTTGTGCCTAAAAACAACATTAATAAATAATTTATGATGTACAGAAAAATGCATATATTTACTTAATTAAGCCATGATAACTGGTACATCGTGGTTGCTTTATTGAGATCTCAATGGTTTATCACATTTCCTTGGGATAACACCATTGTAATTCTAAAGAGCTGAAGCAAACAACCCAAATAATAAACACAGAGTAAAATAAAATGTATGCATGAATTTCCTCACAAGGCTGCAGTTATTCTGATTTTTATGTTTCCTTGTTTAAATACATCTTTGGTCTAAACTGCTTTTTTCCCTTAGATCTATTTGAGAAGTTAAAACATATCTGAAATGTGTCCTAAAATGTGCAATTTATCCTGCAAATTGCAGAATAAGTTGTTATCATACCACCTGAAACACTTAGGCCCTCTGGCAGTGAAAATAAATGCAGCCCTCTTGGTAAGCAAAGTTGTTCTTATCTGATCTAAGAGAACATAAGATTTATGAGTCATAGCACACGCTTGTGTGAGTCAGACCGATGTCTGCACTGCTTCTACCATTACACAATGATATCTGTTCAGTTACAATTCTGTCTCAAGAGAGAGGATTTGTTTGGCCCATGGGGTTCCCCTCCTTAAAAAAAAGCTGGTGACTCTTCTGGGTTATATTACCCCTTCCAAGAAAATTCCCTTTGTTGAAGTAAAGGTGTTATGTTACACAATACCTGAGCTGGAGCTTGAGGCCTTATGGCAGAACAATGTTGCTTAAACAAGTGAAGACTCAGGAGGATGAGGAGAGGCAGTAAAATCTGCTCATATTTGACTCATGTACAAACAATGAAGGTATGAAGTAAATCTGTGAATGAAAAACAATCCAGAAACAAGCTTTGACTTGCTTTGGTTGCTCACTCTTCGTCTCCTTCACTCCACGTTTAATCTGCAGCTTTATGAAAATGTACTAAATTGAGCTGACTTAAAAGAGGTTAAGGCTGTAGTCATCTCTGTAATGCAGTCTTCAAATTACAATGACTGGAAGAGACTCTTTTAGAAAGACGAGTTAGCTCACAGTGACAGATCTTTGTTTGAGCCTGTTTGTTTGAACCTACTGTAGGGAAGTTATCACCTGATGTCTTTAAAGTCTGAAGGGACTGTGCTGATTTGATTATGCAGGTATCTTAGAAATGATAATAAGAGAGGGGACAACTGCAGTTACATTTACTTATCTTACAGCTTCATTTTACCTTGCTTTGCCTGTTGTAGAGAAGCTGGTGGTGTTTCTGACTGTTGTTTATATTTGGCTTTTGCTTTGCATGGTGTTTATCTTTGGAGTGAGCTGCTGTGTCGTTGGTCGATCTCGCTGTGCTCCTCTTCCAATGGCTCAGGGCCCATCCCCAGACCCAAAACACTGAAGTTATCAGCCTTCAGAGACTTGTCTTTACGTAGTCAAAACTGTGTCAACTGACAATGCTTTTCAGAAGTGTCCCTGAGCCCACGTGGTAATACCCTTCCCTGAATGCTGATAGTTTAATACATTGTCGATTGAGGGATCGAAGGTCATTCAATGTTGGTTTTTGGCCATGCCACTTGTGTGGACATTTCTCAGGACTGTCTGAATCTTTTGATGATATTATGGACTGTAGATGAAGAATTCCTAAGTGCACTGAAACTGTATGTTGAGAAGCACTGTTCTTAAACTGTTGGACTATTTTGCTCATGCAGTTGTTTACAAAGTGGTGAATATTATCCCTTCAGCCAACTTTCCAAACAGGTGTTTTTGAGCATTCTTCAACTTTCCCAGTCTTTTGTTGCCCCGTCCCAGATTTTTTTCCAACATGCTGCAGGCAGTAACTTTAAAATGAGTGAGATTTTGCAAAAAATAAGCATAAAGTTTATCAGTTTGAATTTTAAATATCTTGTCTCTGAAGTTTATTCAATTAAATAAAGGTTGAAAAGGATTTGCAGATCATTGTATTCTGTTTTATTTACCTTTAACACAATGTCCCAATTTCACTGGAATTGGGGTTTGTACCACTAAACTGCATCCTATACACTGATGCATTATTACCTCCGCCAAGGAGGTTATGTTTTGCCGGCGTTTATCTGTCTGTGTGTCTATTTGTCTGTTTGTTTGTGTTCAAAATAACTTGAAAAGTTCTGAACGGATTTGGATGAAATTTTCAGGAATTGACGTAAATGGGATATGGAAGAACTGATTAAATTTTGGGGGTGATCCGGATCACCGTCTGGATCCAGGAATTTTTTAAAGGATTCTTTAACATTGCCAGATAGGACCATTTTCGCCAAAGTGGACCGAAGCTGCTTGGCGGAGGTCTGCGCTCTCTGAATGCTTTTCTAGTTAAGAGTGAGTCAACATTTAAAATGAAATAATTTTACATAGAGTGGACTACATTTAAAGTATTTTAAGTTTTCATAATTTTTGTTGCATTTGCTTTTAATACTCTGCAGTTTCACTCAAGAGCAGTTATAAATTAAACAAACTCTAAATTATTCTTCAATTCAACAGCACATGACTAAAAACCGTATCCACCTCTGATTCAACAGGAGTAGCCACTTTGTGACACACCACAAAAAACACAGAGCTTGCTAAACATTGAATGACGCGTCCTGGATCAGATTGAGATTTTCTGTTGGGTTTTCCCTGCCAGCTCATAAACTGAATGAGATGTTAGATGCACAGTCAGCAACACTGCAGACCACAAGCCCGTCTGACTAAGCAAAGAGTGCCGATTATTCACAGGATACATACAGTACATCTCTGGAGCTGCATATAACTACAAATCTTTCAATCTTATAAAGCATGACAGCTATCAAACTGAGCTCTGTGTTATGCTCTCGCTGCAATATTTCAGAAATGCTGCAGAGTGTCAGTGCTGTGATTACACTCCAAACACTGAGCTAAAAATACAGCTTTGCTTGGAAAAAACTCAAACAGGGTGGGACTTGTTGCCATTTTTTTCCATCTTCCTGCCTGGATCCTTTACCCTGAAACCTTCTCGTGTGTGACGTTTATGTAAATCAGTTGAAACTCATTTGCTTAGAAGGTGCATTCAGGAGCAGTCAAGTGCATTTACATCAGGCAAAGTTAGGCAACTCCCCAGGGCCTCATGCTCCAAAGGGCTACAAGATATCATCATTATTAGGGAACTGATAGGGTTGTGATACTAATTCCCTTTTCAGGTCTACTTACTGATACAATCCTCCATCAATTCCCACATTAAAATACTTATGTAGAAAAAAGACAACCCTCCCAGAAACATCAGATTTATTGAACGACATGCCGTGCTGATAAATGTTTCATCATGTGCTGCTGTTCCCACCCTTGCTTGGAATCATACAGACTCAGACATCACGTTGTCTTGCTTGCATCCTTTCATGAATTAAGTCACTTTTGAGACTTCTTCTGCCTCCTGTCCTCCATGACGACTGTACTTCCCTGACTCCTTTGTTGTCGTGCTTGCTGACTGCCTCACTTCAGAGCGTGACATCATGAAACTAAGAAAAGTGATCTGATAAGGGCATTTTTAAGCTCAAAGGTCAATGATATTGATGCTTCAAAGTAGCTTGAGCTGCTTCTCACATTGAACCAGCTTTCAACTCCTATGTAGACATTATGGGTCAGCATCAAATGTACAGTGTATTAAAATTACTTACAATGATAAGGACATGTAGGACAGATGTAACTAAGGGGGCTAAAGGAGAATAAAATGTACTTTTCTGATCAAAAGAAGTTCCTGGGAATGACCTCCGACCCCACAGTAAGGTCCAAGACCCCCAAAAGAAAAAATGACTTAATATAGTACAATGTATGGATTTTTTGGAATAAGCAACAAAGCTAAACATCGGGGTAGCAGCCCAGAAAATGTGCCATCTATTTTTCTAAAGTTGGGTGTGGGTGTACGTATGTTTTCGGGCACAAACCATTAAAAGTTTTTTTTGCATTTAGCAGTAATTCTATCATGCCAAAACACATGGTATTTAAGTCAATTTAAAGAAATTATGCCAATATTTTTGTCCAATTTAGACTGTGTGTAGGGATTTATCAGTGTTTTTTATCACTAAAATAATAAAATACCAAATGTTGGGTGTCTGGGACTTCTATTTATTTATCATATAGAATTAGAGAACATTTTGGCCCTCAAAACACTTAATGAAATAAACAGGGATGCAATTTAGTGCTGATACTTATTATTTTTTTCTGTTGATCGTAGCTATGCTTGCAACTAGCTGGAAAAGTACAATAATAGTTCCATTAATAAAATTAAAGGACTTTGTAATTCATCAGTTTTATCCTAATTAAATAGGTAACAGGGCTCAGTTGGTTTGAGTGATGCCCCCGATAAGGCTGCAAATCTTTATAAATATATGAACGATGATAGAGAGCGCTTACTGTTAACCATTATATAAGCACATTACTAAGATTTCTGCAGAGTCATCGTTTCCAGTTCTTGCTCTTTTTCTGAAGGGCTAAAATTGTTTTGGTGGCAGGGCTGCACACAAGCTATGGGAAAGAACTTTGAGGTGTAATAACTTAAGTTTAAGATGTGTGCATGGTTAAGAAAAAACTTTTTCCAATTACAAGAGACATAATGTAACAAAACAAGAGGAAAAGTAAAGACATGTTTTAATTTTTCTTATAGTATGTGAGCAGGTAAGTCAGAAGCTGGGACAAGAGAAAATCGCTTGTTTAGAGGTGTTTGGGAGGTATTGGGTATTTTAGATTATATTTTAGAAACACTTTTACAACAACAATCTGTACAGTTTCCCCCGGGACATCAACAGTTTGAACAAAAACTTTCTCTCTTAAGACTTTTTGCTTTCATTATTTGAAATTTCATGATGGGACAAAAAATGTCCTCAGTATTAACAGGAGCGCTGCCAGAAATTTTTGGGCCCCGTGAAAAGATACCAAATTGGGCCTCATCCCCAACCAGCTCTGAACAGTTACTCAGACCAAACATCTGTAGAGTAAACTGAAAAATGAATATGACAGAATAGATTTTTGATGTTATTCTGACTAAAGACTCAAGAATGGCTTAAAACAGTGGAGAAAACACTCTTCAGCTGGAAATAAACAAATGGTGAATTAAACTGTAATAAAACAGGTCTTTCTAAGCATTTAAAATAGTCTGATTTATTGTATAGTAATTTATTTAGATATTCATTTATTTTTATTTATTTAACATGGACAAGCAGTTACATTCATTGGCGCTGCAGCATTTAACAATGTACACGCCCAGATACAGTGCTTTAAGTGTTTGTGGTTCAATTTTTTGCAGAAATACATTTGTCTAGCTCAATAAACTGTATTTTTCTAAAGGCCCAAATATTTTCACATGCTACTTGGTACAATAAAATCACAAACGATACTAACATCCTACAATAACTGTTCAAAGGGGCCTCTATTATTATAAAAAAAAATGTTGTTTTATTGGAGTTAACTGACGTTTGAATGTTACTTCGTTAATATGTTAAAAAGGAAAAAATCTGGGGGAGATTCTGTATTTGTAGAGAAAGGAGATGTTAACAGACATTTGGCAAGAAGTTTATAAATTAATACATAAAAATGCTGATAATATAATATGTGTCACAGGCCCCTAAAATCTTCCTCCCCCCTGGGTATCTATACAGTTTGACTTTATTTTGATAGGATCAGTTCAAAGGTTACAACTCTCTTGTTGTGGTGACAATTTTCTTTCCACCTGATACATCCAGCTCGATACATGTATGAAAAGGTCAAAGGTAAGATATTATTTTGGTCCATGTTTCCACTTAATTGCGCTTTAATTAAAAGTTTAACAGGCTGTCACTGAGTGGTCAGCAAACAAATAGGATTACAGGTCGGTTTGACAGGCAGGTAAACTCACCGAGGATCAGGCAGGTAAAGTCCAGCACGATGAGAGGGACGCCTGAAGCCTCAAACATGTTGCGTCTTCTCCTGCTGCTCTCTGTCCTGCTGAAAAATGTCCGGTCCCGGCGGCTTTTAGGTGACACAAGAAGCAGCCTATCTGCCGAGCATGTGTCGCTATTCCAGCACAGAATTAAAAAACACCAGAGTCATAGTGCTGCCACAAAAAAAAACAAGTCCAGGACCGTCCGGGGGGCTAAAATCTACCGAGGGGGTTCAGAGAGAAGAAAACCCTCTACCATATGTCCATTTAGTCTAAGTGAAAGACACAAGACTAGGGCTAAATCTACTCTAACACCAGCACACACGCAAGGAGCCTCACCCTTTGAACAGCTCACAAACCATCATAACACTGCGGGAAATCTTCAGCTCATGACACCGTCCCGTCCTCACCGCAGAGGAGACTTCTAACGACGAGCACAGAGCCTCGGAGCTCCGCCGAGGGGATCACTGCTGCATTCAGGGACCGCTCGGACAAAACAAAGGGTCAGCCAGAGAGTGAGACACCAAGAGGATAAATGAAGCTACAGAGAAAAAACAAACACTGCAGAGCCTTTAGTCAGGGAAGCACATTTTTGCAGCTTTAAGAGTTACAGGACTTTAAAATTAATGAAAAAACAAGTTGTGAATTAAAAAGTCATTTCATAATTGGGACTTAAATGGCTTTTTATCTCATAATTATCAGGTAATATCACGTGGTTATGAACGTTTACTTTATAATCAGCCTTTAATACTTAAATACTTAATACTAAACGGTTCTTCTACATTAAGCCCGATGGTATCATTATGGAAATTTTTCCCACATAGAGTATTTTTTCACTATTTGGTAACCACTGTTGTCTATTATAACATTTTAAAAAGGTTTGTATTATCGTTTCAAAATTTATTCTTCAGTTTCTTTTGCTTTGGTTTTTAGTTGGTAATTTTGCTAATTTTGTTTATTTGAACTGCTGTTATTGTGATTTACCTATTCTATTGTTTGTTTAGAATTTTATTATTTCATATTCCTTGTAAGTTTTATTTGTTTTATTGTACTTTTATTCATTCAAATTTCTTTAATTTTCCTCCTGCCTGTTTTAATCCACAGTAGCTTATCTTAATTTTTTTCTGTCTGTCATGCCTTTGTGAGGCACTTTGGGCTGCATTGTTATGTATGAAAAGTGCTTTATAGATAAAGTTGAGTTTTGCTAGATCAATGCATGCTACTTTTGACCACCTTAAAGGCCATTTAATGAAAACAAAGTTTGAAATTCATGAAGAATAGGGATGTATGGTATAACTGACATGAATTGGCATGAAATAGTGCCAGAAGAAAACCCACACAGGCGCAGGGAGGCTACGCAAACTCTACAGAAAGACCCTGGTCGGCATAGGGAGTCGAATCAACAACCTTTCTGTTGTGAGGCATGTACACTACCCTGTGTGCCATTAAACCACTCAAAATATCATAATACCAGATATCAGCAAAAATCCAATACTGTGCATCCCTAACAAGAATGTTACATACTTAACCGAAATGTCATGCATGTGTAATTCTGTGCAATGTAGAAATTGATAGTTAGTTTAAAAGTTTTGCATTATAAGCTTTATGCCAGATGGCATAGGATTTATACAAAAATAAAGTCCTGATCGCAAAAAACACCTACTCTCTACTGTATAATATTACTAAGAAAAAATGACTAAGGGGAGAAAATTGATTTTTAATAAAATAAACAGTTCAGTAAGGGAAGCCCCTGAAGATTTGATTGTCCTGAACATTATACCCTGAATCAAACCCTAAAAGCAGAGAGATAAAACATACAAGTGTGAATCAAATGAAGCAATAAATAGATGAGAGATACCAAATGTATAAATGTATTAAAACCAGAATTCGTTATATGAGTTGTTTTATCTAAAGCTAAAAGTATCTGTCTGATTTTTTATCCCATTAGACAATGTCATTGAAAAAATATTTAAATGTCCGAGCCGTACCTGAACGCAGCATAGGACATGGAAGTGGTAATAGGATAGGAGACCTATCGCGTGCAGTGTTGATGCTACGCCAGCTGTCTGCTGATGGAGATCTGCTACACCCACCTCTACTGCCCCCACAGAGATAATCGGGTTATATCTGTATCACTATTAATAGACGGAGAGGTCATTGGTTAGGGTACTAATATAAGAACAACATTTATGAGAAGAGTGTGTGGTGCAGTAATTAAATGTGCTGATAAATGCAGACTGCTTTAAAGTTTAAAAGGCAAAGAAACATCAGCATGAAGCAGGCCTAACAGACAGTCATGCCGCAATTTAGAGGGTTTTCAATCTGCACATTCAGATCATTTCTAGGATAAAAAAAAATGCGTGACTAAGGCAAAAAAAAACAAACTTTTTATGTACAAAATTAATTTAAAAGGAGAGATCGAGACAGAACGAGGTTTGATCAAAGTTTTAATATAGGCATAAACGTTACTTATAATGTAAGGTGTAAAGTTGAAGAGCAAATCATAAAGAGTGATTATCAAGAGTTGTTTTTTTTAATCAATTATAATGTACAAAAAACTTGGTTGCTTTAAAAAGTCTGTGACAAAAATAATAAAAATCAAAATATTTTCATAACAATCTTTGCCTATTGAAATATGTTTAGTGCTAACTTTGAAATTAGTTTTGTAACTGGGATACTGATCCCTTAAAAATCCTGAATATACATAACTATATGTATTTGTATAAGTACAAGGAAAGGGTGTGAAAGTAAAAAATACTGGAAAGAACAATAAATATTCATTTAATTGCACAATAAAATAAGTCAAAATTGGCAAGAATTTTATGTTTTGGTCATTTAACAAAGTTTTGCTATTGCATTTTACCTTAAAAATGATTTTGTTATAGTTATTAAAAACAAAAAACAAAAAAAAACTATACATGTTCCATTTATTGCTTAACTAAATAAGGGATATTGTGCCATTTTTCGTGTGGCACTCTAACTGTATGGATAATATTTTCAGATCTAGAGCAATTTATCAGAAAACAAAACAATCATAATAAAATGAGTTGTGGACTGAACTGACCTTTATAAAAATTCTCTATCAATAAATCAATAAATAAATAATAAAATGAAAGTTAAAAAAAATAGTTAGAATAAATAAAAAATAGGTATAAGACAAGAAATGGTAGACTATTGTATATTAAGTTATGCACTGTTACGTGAATTAATCCAATTTTACACTAAATGAAGCTAACTTAATGAGTTAATTATCTAGCTATCTAGCTATCTATCTAAATTAAGAGCTTTGGTCAGTTTATTGTGATTTCACACAGAAAGCCATTGCTCTAACATATTCTGATGAAATCCAATGATGTTAAACTTCCGGTTTGAATTTAATTAATTAACTCAAGTGGAAAAACTGTGAGCCACACCTGACGCAGTGTCTGGACCTGATCAGGATTACAACACGGAGCGCACTGAGGTGTCATTAAAGGGGTTTAGGTCAGTCCGGACACAGAGAGGACAGGAAGGTGGGTGGAAGTTGTTGGTTTTTAATCCTGAATAAAAGTGTAGTTGTAAGCTGCAAACTTCCTGATCAATCAGGATCAGTTCTGATAGTGACACCATGATTAATGCTCAGCTTTGCACTTCATTCATGGGCTGTGCCTGACCGTTCGGACTTTGAGCTCAATGAAAATGATTGGAGAGGGAAGTTTGTAGCAGAGATAAATACTTATATTGAATAAGCCAGAATAGTCACTATACACACTAATAATTACCTTAAAACCATGTAGTGGACCTTGAGAAAAAGTACTCCAATTAGATTTGTTTTTAATTTGACAAATATTCCTCAACGCAGTCTCCAGATATGGTGCTAACAAGATTTGAGGTCAATCTTGACCTTGTGTGATCAGTCCTTCTTTATGTCAGAGTGCATATTTGAGCAAAGTTCAAAGAAAAAACATCAAACTGTTTTGAAATTTTGTGTCTATAAGCAAGGGTAGACTATGAGACCGTGAGACATTGACCTTTGACCCCTGACTTCCAATATCTTATTAATTACCTCCACCAAGGAGGATATGTTTTTGCCTGCATTTGTCTTTTTGTTTATTTGTGTGCACGATTACTCAACTACTACTGGATGGATTTTGCTGACATTTTGAGATGTCGGTGATGGCCAAACTGAAAAAAAAAGATTAGATTTTGGTGGTGATCTGAATAACCACCATTAGTGAACAATAATTTTTGCTCAATAATTGTCAAACAAATAAAGATATTTACATGATTTCAAGTGTGAGGGGTTGGTTTTTAGGGTCAAGGAATCATATCATGAGGATTAATTCATCATGAACTTATTGCATATAGGTGTAACAGTGATATGTGAGCTATCTTGGTGGAGGTTTGCACTCTCTGAGTGCTGTCTAGTCGATCCTTGTGCAGACTAGATAAAGAAAATCTATGGTGTAAAACAGATGTGTTCTCACAAATTGTTTATATGGTAAGACACCACTTTACTAGTTTAAGGTGTATGTCTAAGCCTATGCTGTTTTGTTACACATCTGCTTTGTATTGAGATTGTTTTTTGGTTTATTGATGTACTGATATTTAGTTTAGTTAGTAGTAAATCCTAGTTTTAAGTCCTTTTTTCCTTGATTTGAGGAGCATCAGTTTGCCCTTTCTTTTGCCTCATTTTGTAGTTTGACTGCCTCATACTCTGATCAATAAATACTTTCAATACAACATTTTACTATACATTTTACTTTCCTTTGCTCTCAAAAGAGCTAGTTTGCGTATTGGTAGAGACTCGTCTGGGACTGGACAAGAAAAAATCAAAAACCAAACTAAATCTTTTTAATGCCCACCAACGTTTTCTCTCAGTCAAAACTCACATGCAAAAATGCTATTAACAACCTGTCCTTTTTATTCAATACAATAACAAATTTTAATCCTGATGAACCCCCATTAATGTTACAACCCAGCTCTAACCAGGACTTCTAGGTTCCAATACGTTCCCTTTACAGTAATAAAACAATAGGATTACCAAAGAATGTACAGCACTGTCTTTATTTTCACAATAAAATATCAGTCATTCAGTTTATGTGTCCAAACAGAAAACATTCATGACCGTACATCAGCTGGAGTTTGAGCCTGAATAGGTCATTGTCATTAATCATAAATAATCATTGTCATCAAAGCATAAAACTTTAATTTTTACTGTAATCACTGAAATATCAGTTCCTCAGGACGTCCCTCTGTTTGTCTGCCTCTGAGAGTTCAAATGCTGATCAATTTCTTGTTTGAAGAACAGCTCCCCCAGCTGGCCGTGTGAG
Organism: Cetoscarus ocellatus; assembly: GCA_037902135.1. Classification (NCBI taxonomy): domain Eukaryota; kingdom Metazoa; phylum Chordata; class Actinopteri; order Labriformes; family Labridae; genus Cetoscarus; species Cetoscarus ocellatus. The sequence goes on from JBAMNC010000412.1 coordinate 1,841,170, forward strand.
GCCTCGCTCATGGCTTTGGTCTGCATGCACATCTTGTATTTGTCTGGAGGAAGCTCGTCTGCACAGTGTTTCTCATGCCACAGGTGAAAAAGTCCTCGAGACGGAGCGCGGATGACCATCAGCTTACTGTGGAGGTATTTCCTGTACAGGTGAACATCCTCCAAGCCCCAGCCTTTGATGTTACGGTCAAATCCACCTGAGAAAAACAAACTTTTGATTTTCAAGTGTGTCTGCATTTGTTTGATTTTTAAAAATGGTTTTAGATATTTGAGAAAAACTATATTAATTACCTATGTTCATGAAGTCAGACCTGTACTGACATGTCATACCAAACCCAAAATCTCTCCAGAATCCAGAGTCCCTCCTGATCACCTGAGACAAAAGACAGTGAGACATGAGTCACCTGATGTTTGTTCTACGTCAATTCAGCTGTTAATCTTGTCCTTGCACTTACCAGTTGTTGTTGGGTGAGTGTGTGATTACTGTAGATGATGGCTGGATTATACTGGCTGAAGAGAATCGGATAGTACACCTTCTTACCTACAAACGAGGAAAAGGACAAAAGTTTCCCAGGCATATTAATCATAAAATTATGGGCCTTAGAAATGCACAATCGGGATAAAAAAAAGACACCAACAAATGTTTAACTAGATTATTTAGCGTTAAGAACAATTCAGAGATTTCATGGGTCTAACGCAGGGGTGTCCAACTGCAGCCTGCAGTCCATTTTAAGTTGGCCTGCAGCAAGTAGCCAAAACTAATGGAAAATACACAAATTACAATTAAGCATATGCTGGACTGATAAATAGAAACAAACTGATTACAGCATTTAGGAGCAGCATGAACTGCCCTCATTTGCTTTGCTCTTCCTCATCACAAGGTTTACCTGACACAGCAGATGGACTGTTCAGTATGTACCATACAGCATATATTTCACTAATCCATCTGGGCATGAGCCCATAGCAAGTGTTCAGGAGCAGGCAGAACCTTTCAATAGCATATCCAGCAGGTGATTGGACAATCGTTCGGTCAATCACATTCATCACAGGCCAATCAGACAATGTCATAGACGGGTGCTACTGTTGTAGTGGAAAGTACAAAATTTTAGCCATTTCATAGAGCAAACTCACCAAAACATGTCAGAAATGAAGTGAAAATATCCTTTATATCAAGAAACGCTTTCAATGTTGTTATCTATTTTTTATTTGATAGAGAAACGCGGTCCAGATCTGACAAAACTGCTACTGAAGCTGTTTGCATCTATACTAATTACTGGACAAGCAATCACTTCTTGCAATTTTCTCGCTCGTAACTCCCACTTCTTCCTGCTTTAGTGAACTCTGATTGGGCCACTACAGGCCACACACAGTCATTGTAGACCAGGGCTTATTAAGATGGATCTGTGTGACTGCAGACATTGAATCAGGTGGCTATATCTTCACTGTAAGGTTACTGTCAAGGCTTGATTTACAAAGAACATTGTACTAGTCGGCTTCAAGCAGACAAGCACCAACACTCCCACAAAGATCAGCGGTTTGCTCTTGTTTCGAGTCTAAAAGTTGAGATGAGCCGTCATCATCTCCTCCCTGCTGGAGGGTCATTCTTATCTTGATGGGACTGATCTAGTGGTAGTCAGGGCCCCCTGAGATCTGATGGGCCACCCCAAAATCTTTTACAATGACTTTTTGTCTTGTTAATCCGTTGATGTAGGCATCATTTTTATTAAAGTATTTTCAATAATGAAGCATTTCTTAACTTACACTGGATTGGTTTTACAAGTGAATACAGAAAAGGCAGGCTGATCAAAGTGGCCCCATCATCTTTTCCTGGTTTTTAACCCTTGATGAAAAAAGTTTGGACCCTCTGGTCTAAGGTCAAACATAGACTCTGAACAAAGAATGTCTTGAGGAGACTTTGAGGGTCCTTGGTCAAAGTTACTGTGCCTCATGTTTATACCTCGGTTGTGGAAAGACACTTGAAAATGTTTCAATGGATTTTCTTCAGGCTTTAGAAAACTTTTCACTCTAAATCAGGATGAGCAGTTACATTTTGGAGGTTCATAGACCAAAGCTCATGGTCACTCTGCTTCATGTTCAACACTTATCAGTGAACAAAATGTCTCAACATGTTTTGAGTGGCTGTCTTTGCACTCACTTAAAAATAAATTGAGTATATTTCAGAGGTCATGGGTCAGGGGTCGAGGTCACTGGGTCCCATGGTCATCACTTGATCATCAACCCAATATCTTAAAATCACCGTGAGGGACTGTCTTCAAACTTTTTACAGGTATTGTCTCTGACTCAAGGAGCTGATAAGATTTTAAAGGTCCAGAGTAAAAGTTGTTGGGTCTCATGTTCATCATGTACTTTTGTGAAGGACACTTTCAGGGTTTTTTATTTCAAATCATGCAAAAATGTCCACCCTGGCTCAAGGCTGAATCGGTTAGATTATGAAGGTCAAAAATCACCTTCCCTGTGCTTCCTTTCCTTCCTTTTGATGCAACATCCTAGGAACATTTCAAGGGGTTTTCTTTAATCTTCACAAATGTCCATCTGACTTGAGGGAAAGCAGCTTCACTTTTTGGAGGTCAAATGTCAAGGTAATCATGTCTATCTCTTGCTTTTGAATTCAACTGAACATTTTGCATATGTCCACTTAAACTGGACCATACATTAGTTAGATTTTTTAAGGTGGTTGAGCCTCATGTTTTTTTCTGTAAATTCAATATGTCAAGATTAGTTTGAGATATTATCGCATAACTTTGCACAATAATTCATACAACCACCAGGCAGTGGCTCATACTGTTGCAGAACCAGGTGAGACAGGACTTTTTCTCTATGGTGTAATGTTGAAGGAGATCCAAAGCAAACATGTCTCACAACCCAAAGTGTCTCTTTCTCTCACCAGGCTCTGTGTTGACACGACAGGAAGTCAAAAAGTCGATGGTGAAGTAGATGTCAACATCACAGAAGAAGAGCAGCACATTCTGGCTACGCCTCCAAGCTCGGGCACCAATGTCTAGACCCCGGCCACGAGAAAACTCCTCATTGAGCTGGATCAAAGTAAAGCCCCTGAAATGAGTCTCTCTGTGGAAGAGAGGAAGCAGAGGATGAAGACAGAGAAGGTGTCATGGGATATCCATTGACAGGTATATTCACACACTTGAAGTGAAAAATAATAAAACAAACTGAGATACATCAGACTGTTGCTGTGTGGGATTTTGACAACAATTATTTATAGAAGTCTGCTGTGTTTTCCTCCAAAAAAGCCTAAAGTAGAGAAAGATTCAAACATCCCAGCTTGAGCTCAACAGAGGGGGTGGGTGTTCCTCTCTGGGGGTCCAGAGGAGTTTATTATCAGCCTAAAGCTGTGAAATACTGAATTTCTCTTAGTTTCTTGACCCAAAATATCTGCAATGCGGCTGAAACACATCTCCAGACAGTGATGGAAAAAGGCAAATATTTTGAAACAGTTGTGTAGAAAACTTAACCAAGGCAAATCAATAGGCTGAGAAAAACAAAAGCAACCTAACTTAAGCGATAAGTGTGACTGGTTTGAGGACCATGTCTGATGACTGATGATCTGAGAAATGTTAAAAGATTTTGCCACTCAATTACAAAAAAATGAATTTAAAATTTGAAACAAAAACACATGTATTTATAAGTAGTTTTATATATAATATTGATCTTACTTAGTTACCTGGAGGTTTGGTCCAGCATGGCCTTCACCTGGTGTATTTGATCTCGACCAAAGTAGACCACAGTGAGATGAACCCTGCCGTCCCGTTGGATACACACTTCCCTGAAACAAAAAACACAAAATCCATTAAATTCTTGCATTTCTATAATGCAAACTACAGGAAAACACCCTTGAATATCCACAATTTAGGCAACAGTGCACTGAAAGTGAAGCTAAGAAATGAGAAAAGAGGTTTTTGTCATGAATCAGGCTGTTGAAATTACATTATACGGTTTAGCATAAGCATCAAACTGTGTCTAAATAGTTTTGATGAGCTCTCAAATCAAAGACAGGCCTTTACAGACATCTTTTCTCTTCATATACACTGAAAAAAAACAGGTCTTTATTGTTTTTCAAAGCAACAGTAACATTCACCAATTCCCCTTTTGCATGGGTTAACTCTCATAAAATAAAATCTACATAAAGAGAATGCAAACATCTATTAGAGTTGTTTTCTCTTTATTCATTTTGTTGTAGCAAAAAGCATGTCAGTTATTTTTTGATATTTAGAAAAAAACAAGTAAGATAAATGTATAATCTACACAAGTTTTAAATCTTTAGGGTGAAAAAACATATATTTATTGGGACTGATTATATGATAAACAAAAACATGTAAAGTGCTTAAAATACTGAAAATGCAAGAAGTTTCTGTTTTTAATTCATCATTTAAACTGTAATCTCAGATAAAGAGTCCTTCTCCATTGTTCGAAGCATATTTGTGTCTTAAACCAGGATAACTTGGCTGTGATCCATTAGAAAAAATGCAGTAATATTTATTTATCAATTTGCTTTCCAGATGCTTGGCTTGAGAAGCTGTGCAGAGTTTGTTTGGGATGAGGTCCAATCTGATATCTAACCCAAAACCCCTGGCAGCTCCCTAGTTTACAACTCTGAGTTTCTGACAAAATACCTCAGCTAATCTTAAACTCCACAAACAGGGAAGTGCAGCTTTCAACATGTTCACATCAAACTGGTGAAATCGGGAGTTATCCTACACAGCAAACTGAGAGGAATCATAATTTTGGTGTCGACAAAATTTCAGGAAGAGCAGAGTTAACTATACCCTGGATAGAGTCAAATTCCTGAGAGTTTTCTCTCAGTTGAAAAAAGCTGGTGTCAAAAACAAATTTAAAAATGATGTATGTTTAAGTGAATCAGATCCATAGTCGTCACTGCAGGATCTTGAGCCCGAATGTGACACTTACAGAGTCAATTATCCTGCCTGTCCTTCATTATTGGACAAGTACCAACAGATGCCTAAGGCCCACGTCATAAAAACTGCAGTGCAAATGTTTTTGCCAAACATGGTATCTTCATTTCAGCTAATTTCACCTTAATGCATGCTACTTACCCTTGTACTTACCCCTGTACTGCTGCAACACTGGAAGTGTTTACACTTTGCAGTGTAAATGTAGGGTTAACACAACATTTACATTTACATATTTTCAGGAAGTGATTTGAAAAACACTGAAAATGAATGTACCTGAAATTGTGTATGAACTGCTTGAAGGCATCAGACCTATTGGAAAGAGGCACAATGATGTTGATGAGCATGCGGCTGGTGTCCACAGTCTGGCTCTTCACTTTCACCACTGGACCAAACGGCCTGAAAAGCACAAGTTGAGTGAAGTCCCGAGGGCCATCACCTTTAAACGTTAACTCGTACACACTCCCTCTGTCCCTCTCTGTACGGGTCAACCCTGTGACAATGACAGGACAGATGAGTGCAGTTAGGTAACATTTAATGTTAAGATTTCTATTGTTTTTTACTTTAAAGTTCAGAAAATGACGGGCTATTGACTGTAAAACAGAAAAATAAATAGAATAGATCTCTTCATTTGGTTAAAAACTCCTGATCACTCAGACTTAAATCAAGAGACTCTTTTACTTAATGGCAATATAAATGTATTTTGTATTTATTTAACAGTAAATCATGAGAGGAAAAATGAGTCCAGTTGTTGGTAATTTCACTGATGTACTGAAGACATCAAAACTGAATGGTATCCCCAACTCTGCCCACACACCACGAGAGCCACATTAGTGTCATCTCAGTTTGAGAGCGCCAAATTGTAACAAATAAAAGAGTAATCTCAGTAAAACAAGCAGATTACCTGTAATCCAGCAAAACAATGAATATCTAGCTTTTAATTTATATTTTTAAGCTCGAAACCAAACAGTACAGTTAATTTTGATTATCTAAGCATAAAACTAAAGCCAATTAAAGATAGTCTTTCAATGCAATATACTAATAAATACTGTGTTTTATTTTGTTGATCTATCTTACATTCATTTTACCAGGAAGACCCATTAATAATAAAGGATTATTTCACAAAAGAAAGCTGGCCAAGGTAGCAGTCATAAAAAAATTGGTTATTGATTGTTATTAAAGGGATTTACTCACTTTTTCCCAGATGCAACTATTATATCTTATTAAAGGACTTTTACAGTCACCATTACAGCAAATTAAACCTGCTAACTTACTGTACAGGAAAAAATAAGGCCAGCTTCCAAAGACTATTTTTAGCATTTATTTTCAACTAACTTAGAGTGGGTTTGTTTAGTTAAAGAAGGCTGAAAATCAGTGCAGTCTAGGCATACATGCTTTATATAATTATTTTATTTTGCTTCTATTACTATTTTTGGAGAAAAAAAAAAGTTATTTCATCCAAAAAATAGAAATGTCACATCAATTTCTAATAGTGAGTTTTCACTAAAATGTAGTTTTTGTGCAGACTTTAAATTAAATTATTGGTATTGATTTAAGGCTAAGTAGCGTGCGTGTTTCCTTAATGAGCTTTTAGTCATTTTAAAACTGCAAAGTTATAAAAAGAATCATTGGAGATGATTGATATTGGTTTAGAAAACAATGACAGCAACAAGAATGGGTTTCATATCACCCATCAGTACTTAACTTTGTCTATAATAATGTTTTTTTCACAATCCTCTTGGCAAAAAAAACCCTTAAAAAATGATATCTGAATTATGAAGACCTTGTCTCACCCTCTATAAAGTCTGAGGGTGAGTATGTGTGCTTCCTCTTGCTGCTGTCTGTGTGCTGCTGAGGCCCGTTCAGGGCATGCAGAGCTGTTTCCACCGTGCTGATGAGCTCGTCCCGACGGTCTTTCCTCACAGGCCTCTCCTCTGGGTGCCTGGTCAGCCCCATCTCCAGCTGGTACACTCTGCGACACAAGAACATGAGGCAGCGTGAGGTAAGACTTGACATCTGTTGTAGGTTAAGCAGTGCGAGTCCAGGGACTGTCCCACTTACTTGTGCAGGGTGAAGGTGTCAAAAGGAATCACTGCATATTCACTGGGCAGCTTTGTACCTGAGTACACCTCTGCCTGGTTCAGCTGAGAGCGAAAGAAGTCCTGAGAGATATGATGCATCATTTAGAACCACAAATATATCCAAGGCTGGAGATGGAGCTTTAGAGAAACAGAAAGCATCCCCACAACCAAAAGCATATTTATGATTAATATTAAAAAAACTAATGTTCTCAGTCAAGGAACTTTGGATCTACTTTCACATAGAAGCTGAGACATTATTCTGTACCAGAAATCATTAAATACTTTTTGTTCAAGGGCTAGTTTTTTGCTTGACAGACGTAACAAAGACCATAATTTAAGAAAAACAAATAATCGAAGTGTTTTAGTCCAGTGTGTCATTAGTTCAATGTTCCTCTTAGCTTTTAAGAGTGAGATCAGTCCCTATCATCCAAAGCACTGGCAGCAACAGGGGGAACATTAACAATATTTTGGCTCTCAGGGGCTGTGATGTTCTTTATCACTGGTCTTGACTCCAATATAATCATTTAAAATGGCTGGTAGACGTCTGTGAAACAGTTTAACATGAAGTCTTTCCTAATAAAATGAAATTAATACCCATTTTCAGGGGGTGGCTTGCAGTCATAAATACAGTGTGTAGTTTGTATGACAGAAAGAAGCCCTTAAAATCACAACATATTTTCTCCCTTATATTTCTTGAATTTGACAACACTCTGGGGGCAGGAAGGGAGGTGGTGGGCGGCCTGATGTCGCCCCAGGGCCGCCAGTTGATGTTGACTTATGTTTTTGTTAACTGGCCTGAAAGCATTCAAATCTAACACTCTCCCTTTCATATTTCTTCAGGACTATCTCTGCTGACATTGGGGAGAGGCAGGGTGAACCCTGGACTGGTCCCCAGCCGATTTCAGGGCCACATAAGGTAAGGTAACCTTATTTGTACCTGTAGGTAAATCAGAGAGAGACAGACACCCATTCACACTCTCACTCCCTCCTAAGATTCACCAACTAACCTAAAGAGCAAAGTTTCTGGTCTGTGTGAGAAACCTGGAGAGCCCAGAAAGAACTAACACATGCAAACTCCAGACAGAAAGGCCCATAGGGATCGACCCAGCAACCTTCTTGCTGTGAGGCACTCTGCTGTACCTTTCCGCCCCTGCCTTTCCAAGTGTTTTTATAAATTCAAATTCAACTATTCCCTCTCTTTGTTTCAGTCCCATGATGCACCCCAGCCTCCCACCCCTCACCCCTTCTCTTTGGTCCTTTCTTTCCATCTTTAGGGCCCTCAAAAGGGGGGTTCGTCATGCCTGGAAGCTATGGTGAAGTTCACAAAGTCAACGTCGGCAACATTTCAAAATTCAGATCCATCATTACTAATAAACAGAAGTCAGTTTTATCCTTTTGATGGTGTGGTCCTTGCTAGTAAAAGTTGAAGATAAAGGATCCTTAGTGTTATAGTGATACTAGCATTCATGGTACCAAAATTCAGACCCGCCCAGAGAAATAGCTGGGCCCCTGAAAGGCATGAGGAATGGACCCCCTCATTTAATGAGACATGCCCTTTAACTTCCTTACATTTGCTCTGTCTCGTTGCCTAATTTGGCTCTTGTGCGTTGTTCAGAAAAGCTTTTGAAGCTGTCTACAAAAAATCCTTCATTGAGTTGTTGTTGGGTCAAAAGTCCTCACCAGTTCCCTTTTTTTCCTCTCTTTTCTTGTCTGACATCCATATTCATGTTTAGGTTCTGGCAAATTGTTAAAATCAGTCCAGCATTACACAACAGTTTAGCTCACAATGCTTATGTTTAAAATAACAAAACAAGAAAGAAAGAAAGAAAGAAAGAAAGGATGGAAATTTGTATAGTAAGCACTTATTGGAAAATGTTCTTTTATTGGTTCAGAATTTTATGTGGGGTTTTTAGTTAAAAATGTGTTTTGATTGTCATTGCTACAATATATTCAACCATGTCATCGCTGACCTCCATGGGCCCCCCTAAACAACTGGGCCCCAGAAACCTTTCCCCTTTATCCCCCCTTATAGGCAGCCTTGCCCAAATTTAAAAGTTCTGTTTGGGTTTTGGGCAGCACAATGGCACAGCAGGCAGTGCGAGAGCCTCACAGAAAGAGGGTTGCTGGTTCAACTCCATGTCAGTCAGGGCCTTTCTGTGTGGAGTTTACATGCTCTCCCTGTGCATGCATGGGATCCCTCCAAGCACTGGCTTAGTCCCACAGACCAAAAAACATGCTTGTCAGATTAGTGGGTGACACTAAATTGCTCTTAGGTGTGAGGGAGTGAATGGCTGCCTGTCTCTCTATGTGGCTCTGAGATCAGCTAAGGAGAGGTCCAAGGTGTACGCCTAATGTCAGCTGGGATAGGCTCCAGCTAACCCCGACCCTGAAAGAGATAACCAGTATCAATAATGGATGGATGTTTGAGGTTTGTTTTTTTTTTCGATTTGTTGGTAAAAACAAAAGTCTCTGGACTCTATTTGAGACTTGAGAGAAACATTAAAAGCACAGAATTTGAGGTTAATATGAAGAGTAGCAGACAAACAGAGAAAGTGTTATATATTTACTCTCCAGTTCATGTGTGTTTATTATATTTTTTTGATGGTTCATTGTAAATTTTCTTCATCCTGTCAAAGCTTACTGCTAAGACACTCAAACTGAAAAGGAAGGGGAAGTTGTATCATGATATCTTACCTTGAGGTCAGACTGTGTTGGGGTTTTGTGCAGACTCTCCAGACCCTGAGGCAGAATCCCTTTAGTTTTAGCTTTATCTAGAGACTCCTGTAACTGCAGTGTCCTCTCTTGAAGAGCCTCCTTCAGCTGGGCAATCTGCTTCATCAGGCTATTGATGTAATGTTTGTGAGAGTCCTCCCTCTCCTGCAGCAAAGCTAGGTATCCCTCCTTACTGGTGGTCCCTCCTGTCCATTGCAGGGGCTGTTGGCTGCTCTGAGACTTTGGTTTACAGGCCAGCAAGTAGAACAGGGACAGACAGCAGCAGAGGCCCAGAATAATGAGGCCGACACGAGCCAACAGCGCTACAAGCCACCGTTTGAACATGGTGGATTGTCTCAAACACAAAGTCCTCAAACACTTGAGGCTGATAAAGTCATGGCTGTTCTTTGGTCACATTTAGAGGCATCCATGCAGAGATTAGTATCCCACAGCCTGAGAAGATATCCCCCATTTACTCATGGCATCTCATCAGTCACATCCTCAGGCAGGGTGTCCATACCTAATCCATGAATAGGACAAAAGTGTACCATCTCACATGTAGGTCCGGTGATCATCCCCAGAGCGCTGGAACTCCCTACAGAGATAACATTATTTTAAAGCATTGTCTCACAAGCTGGTTTCATTTAGTGTGTACATGCAGGTTGACAGATTTTTCTATCATTAGTTATTTTAAATGTTTTCAGTGTTTCTAAAGTCCTAGAAAGATAAAACAAAGAGCCATGTGAGCTGATATGAGAGGCCGTAAAGCTGTGATCATCATGTGCAAATCCAGCATTCAAAAAAAATGTGAGGTGGAAAAATATGTTGCGGTTTCAAGCATACCTTTTTTTTCCTTGACAGTTGTAGCTATTGAAACAACCCCAAAAACACATCAATAAGTATTTTTATGTTAAAACAACTGATGGACAGCATGACAGCCCCAAAATTCTCCAGATGTATGTCACTTTGGGCCAAAGCATCTGCTAAATGACATTGTAACATTAGTGTTGTCAGTTTGTTTTTGAGTTTTTTATTAAAGAAAACTTGGTCAATCAAATGCTTGCCAATTGGTGCTCAAAGAATAAGCAAGATACCCAAAAGACAAGCCAGTCAAAAAAGTCAACTGCCACAAAATAAGTCAGATATTAAAAAAATCATGTGCTGCAAAATAAGTCAAGTAAGTGAGATGCTGCACAGGAATTAACGTGTTAAAATATTTGACCTTTTTGTCTAGTCAAAGACATTAAAGCAAAAGTCAATGATTAAAAAAGTAAACTACAACAAACATTAGATAAATGTTTTGAAAAAATAACTCTAACTACAAAAAGTACCCCAAAAAGGTGAGTAAACTGCTTATAATGATTAAAATTTCCCTCAAATTAAATCAAAGTTTTCAAAATTACAAAATAAGTCAGGTTCTACAAAATACCCAAATAGTCAGAGGCATCAAAAGGAATAAATTATGCAAAAAAAGTGAGTAAAATTCAATCAAATATTTAAAAAATCAATCATATAAAAAATGTAAATCAAATTACCAAAAAGTAAGTTGGATTCTACGCAGATAGCCCAAAAACAAGTCAGATAATAAAAAAAAATGCCAGTTGGCCAGTTGCTTCAAAAGTGAAGCACATATCCCCTAGATTGAGTCAAATTCTGCGACAATATCCAAAAAAGTAAGAGAAATTCTACAAATACAGCAGAAAAAATAGTTAAATGCCTCAAAAGTAATTCAACAGCACATGAATCATTTTGAAATCTCCTACCACTGAGAAGTGAAATGAACCGACAAACCTATCGAGTGGTGTCCTGATGTGCTTCTGTGTTTTGCGCTTCAGCCTCGTTGCTGTTGGACTGACGCTCAGGTCTGGGTTGGCTGCTGCGACACGCACAGAGAGAGAAATTACCTGACCTTACGTTCACTCAGTGCCACGACGCTCAAGGTGGGAAGTGACAGGAACAAGCACTTCTCTGTGTGTCCCCCACCCTAAGTTTGTGTATGTGTGTGTGTGTGTGTTGCCATCATCAGTTTATTCACAGCACAGATGGCTCTTTATTGCACAGGTAGAGGCTGATCTCATGAAAGACTTGCTTATGTTTCCAGGTCCACCCAGGCTGTGTGTACCTGTGTGTGGATGTTTGTGCGCCTGTGTGTGGATGTTTGTGGGCATGTGTGTTTGTGTAGCAGGAGTTAGTGTGTGCGTGTGTTGGTGATTTCAGGAGCATGTGTTCATGCCATGTAAAGCCTTTTGAATCACATCACCATTCAAACACAACATCTTGACAAACATTTAGACTTTTAAGAACTAAAACCTTCTGCAGCATCAAATGACTTCAGTCTTTATGCTCCTGTGAGAAAACTTTTAGTTTGTGTTGATCTGGCGACAAAGCAGTACCTTTTAATTTTTTCTGATCTCATCCTTTAAACCTAACTGTTATACTGTTTATCCCTTACGACACCATGGCGCTGAAACCTATGCCACCTGACACTAAGTGAGATGTGGGGAACACCTAACCTAGCAGTGCAGCTGGATCAGTCTGATTCAATGTCTGTAATCATTCAGATCCATCTTGCCAAGCTTCAACTCAAAACAACTGAGCCCAGTCTGCAGGCGCACAGCACTATCAGCATCCTTTAAAGCAAGAAGAGGTGCAAAGCATGACGATGGCAGGAAGTGACTGCTAATCGGTCAAATCTGGACCATATTGCTTTATTAAATGACAGCCAAATAACAATACTGAAAACATCTATCAAAGGCAAATGTATTTTCTCTTGTGATCGACAGAACGATCGTCCAGTAGATGGACTATTAAGTATATTCTGTATACAGTATATTTAACCATTCAATGCATTCTACACAGAATGTATTTCACTAGTCCACAGAGTGACAAAGTCAAGAGAAATAGGCAAAATGGCAGCGTGCACTGAATTATTTTAATGCAAGACAAATTATATCAATATATACAATATCTCAATCAAAAATATGTAGATATATCTTTAAAACTTAATATATTTCCATTTCCATTACATGCCTAAATGTTTGAATTTCTGCAGTGTGATTTGCTGATTAGCTATTTGCCTGAATGAGCAGTTTAACAGGTGTCCCTAATGTAGTGGCCATTGAGTGTTCATTCCACCCTGCTGTGTTGTAAGGTGGGCTCATAACAAAGTGTTTGGTGTGTGGCCAAACCTTAACCGCCCTTCCTGTGTTTTCTACGTTAAATGTGCAGCTCTTGGAGGTGGAAACTTAAACGCATTTATCACTGAAAGTCTTTTCCATGAGTGTTTAATTTAGCGTCTTCATCTGACACCTGCTCAGTCAGTCGCACAGTTTTTAAGACGTAAAGAAAAACTCCTTACAGATAATGGACCTCCTTGCTGATGGTCTGGTTTGCTGTTGTGAGTGACGTAGAGGCATCGGTTTTAGTTTCAGTCTGTTTTATAACTTGTATCAAATACCTCAGAGGAGCTTTAATATTTTAGACGCAGATCATTTTTCATTTTATTGCTCATGTAACAGCATTTCATTTTTTATGATGACAGCAGAGCTTTTTGCCTTTATCTGGTTTGCACATCTCACAGGGTGTCGCAGTGTTTCAAGGTTATTAAGGCTTAGTACTAATAAAGGAAGGAAAACATTACTGTGTGTCTACAAAATTAACAAATACAAATAAAATACAGAAAGAATCCTCAGTTTACGTCTTTGACAGGAGTAAACTGGATGACACATGACCTGTCCTTATGATGTGTCTCAGGTACATCAGTGTGCAGAAATGTAAACTTATGACTCTTTTCTCTGCAGTTCAAAGGTTATTTTTGATCCTTTTGCTGTCCTGACCAGGATTTCCTTGCACAAAGACCTCGGTATCTTAATGGGAACACTCTGGTTAAATAATGTGACAGATCTTTCTCTGAAGTTTCGGTATTTTCTCATATCTGTACCTAAAACTTTTAGCACAGGTTTAAAATGAAGTTTGCAACAGACAACAGTTTTTCTTAAATCTATTAACAACACAAACTCAAAAGAAAGAAATCAGTCTGCTGAACTTTTTTATCTTGTGACTGCAAGTATGTTAACATTATAGCATGCCACCTGGAACAATAAGTAAGACACTAAGCATTTCTTTGATTAGTAGCTGCTGTATTACAACAGTTTTATTGGAAAAGAACCCTTCCCACTTAATTTTTATCCTGTCAACACTAATACTTTTCCACTGACCCATTTATGACACTGAACCAAAAATGATAGGAATTAAAAAATAAAACTCACTTAAAATTCAGAAAGTTGTGGATCTATTTCAACTTATTTTTCCGAAAGCTTGACTTTCATGGCCAACATTTTTGTGAATAAAGTTAATTTTTTTCAAAAAAATATCAACAAAATTAAAGAAGATATATTATTTTGCATAAGTTCATGGCAGAAAAGCAACTTCTCTTGATTTTTATCCTGTCAACTCTGATGCTCTTCCTTTGACCCATTTACGACACTGAGCAAAAAAAAAAACAGAAATTATAAAATAAAACTCAGACTAAATATAATAAAAGTTAGGTAAACCAAACATTTTCACAACATAAAAGCTAAATCAGCAAACCAGCAGTGGAACGATTATTAAACTAAGCTGACCTTGTTTTTAACAAGAAGAAAAAAAAGTAAATCCAATACTTTCATAACCTCACAGTAAGGTATCATCAGGTTGATAAACCTGTGACGGAAATGAAAAAAGAAACTGTCATACACAAAGATCATAAAACATGCAAACATCAGTCCACAAAAACAAACCAAACCTCTCTAAGACTGCATCTGTTCTTAAAAAGCATATTTACCTTCTACTGTGAACGTCAGGGCAGAGTTGAAAGTCCTCATCCATCATTCTGAAGCGTCCATCTCCTCTGATTTTTGTCTCTTGCTTGAAAAATCCAACCATCTCTCTACTCTGTGGAACATTTATGGTTGAAGTGGTCTTACAGGAGCAAACTGCACACTGGCCGGCTGATTTCTGAGCCCCTCCTCTCTCCTTGAGTCTCCACCTTTCTGCAGCACCTCCCTCTCCTCTCCTCTTCTCCCTCTTTTTCTATCCCTCTCTCTCTATCAGTCCAGTGTTTGCTCACTTCCATCCCTCAGAGGCTCCTCACCATCTGCCTTCATCCGGACTTCCCTTTCTCCGTCCTGCTCTTAAGTCTAATTAGAAGGCAGCAGGAGTAAGGTCTGTGCTTTGGACTCTTTCTTTTTTTCTGATGCTCTGCCACCTGCAATCTGTCGTGGGGAAATAGCTAGGTTACCCGATGGATCCCTCCAATAGCATGGGGTCTTGCACATTTAATGAGGCAGCGTACAGATGGTCCTTGTTTTCATTCACAGGTCGAACCCTGAGTGAGGACCAAAACTGTAAAGTTAGTGTTTCCAGGTCACAAACACAGAAAAAGATTTAACCAACAAAACAGTCTCCATTAGGATATTATAGATCCTCCTCTTTGAGCCCACAACTTTGTGCCTCCAGAACCTAAACATGAATATAAGGCCCTTGACCTTCACCTTTGACCCTCTCCGTCTAATGAGTTCATACACGAATCAAAGTGAATGTTTGTGCAAAGTTTAGTGGTAGAAGCTTGTTTCGCGACATGTTAAAAAAAATAAAAATAAAATAAATGACTATGCAATCATACAATATTGGACAAACATAACAATATAATACAAAACTGAAAAATATGAAAAAAAACTATGATTTACATATCCAAACAGGAGTGGGAAGAAGTAATACTAAGTTTGAAGAAAATCTGTGTTCTTGAGATATTGTGCTCACAAGTAGAGAATGAACATGTCTACAACTATCTTGACCTTTGACCTATAACTTCCAAAATCTGATCTTTTTTTCTTAAAGGTCACATGTCCTACAAAATCAATTTTCTGTGCTTTTAATGTTGTTAGAAGGGGCTTTAGGAGCAGAAGACCATGACACATTTTACAAAACTCTCAGTTCATGGAGAAATGAACTCTGTCTCTTTAAATAAAATGACCCTCAAAACTCTCAGTTTTTATTTCCTGGAGTTTATTGTGTCATAGCTATACAGCCTCCGCCTATAAGTGGTCCTCAATGCTGCTGCTATGCTGACGACAGAACTACGTAAAAGGCCTCATGTTGGGGTTCAGGTATAGCGGAGTGGGTTGCAACTGTGCACTCAGCATAAGCCAGGGCTCTTGCCTTGTACGGGTTTGATTCAGACCTGTGGCCTATTTCCTGCATACTTATTGTCTCTCCACTATAAATAAAGGCTAAAATGCCCAGAAAATATCAAAAAAGTTTTGTGTCTCAACAGTCCTTGTCCTTGTGTGGTAAGCAGCACTGAGGAAACAGGCTGCTGCTGCTGAATGCAGCCTGGTACTCTGTCCTCCCTGCATGCAATCAGCTCCTATAAAAGCCACCTGGAGCTGAGGCCAGGCCTCTTGCTCCTGCCTGGCATGTGGAGGGTGTTTTGAGCTGGTGCTCCTGTCTGTACTTTGCTGCTGGATAAAGGTAAAGACAGAGTCCTTATGGGAAGTTTGTATATAGTCAAGTATCTAACCCCATGCTATTTATCCAGTAGTGTCTCTGGTAGGCTGATTGGTGCCTCCCCATAGGGAACCTAGGTAGCCCACAACCCAACCTATAGAGGTAAGTACGGTGGCTTCAGGACTGTTAAAGGCATTTTTTAAATTATTTTATTGACCTTATTTTCTTTTATCCACAGAACGTGGCTGCTGTTTTTGCTCCCTTTAGTTCCCTTTAGTTATTTCATTTCTTTAGGTGTACTTGCTGGGTTTCATTTGTTTTGTTAATTCTGTTTTGTTCTTTTAGAATTGGCTCCATTTAGCTGGGAGGCCAGGCACCCAGGGCGAGGGCCCACCACCTACTGCATGCGAGTGTAAAGCACTGGGTCACATGTAGGCTACACCTGCTCGTTTGAGGATTGCTGTGTTGTGTTGCACTGAAGGGTGAGTATATGGGTAGCACCCCCACACCTTCCTTAGTGTGGTCTGCCTCTGTGTGTCAACTCCACATTTGTGTTCAGTTTTTTTGAAGTTGGTAGCCATATTTTAACTTTTTTTTAACTTTAAACCCTCTTTGTAAACTTGTATTAAAGAATAACTTTAATTCACTTCCTTAGTTGAGTTTTTCATTGCTTTAACAATTTTTTTTCCCCTTTCAGCTTCAGTTCTTCCATTGCTTTTTTTTTATTCTTTGATTAATCAAAATACAATCATATTTTGCAATCACGTCTCATGCCTCCTCAATATTTACCTGTGTGCCCATGATTTAGAGCATCTTCTCCCCATGCATGTGTGGGTTTTCTCAAGGCACTCTGGTTTCATCCCACAGACCAAAAACATACTCATTAGGTTGATTGGTGTCTCTACATTACCCTTATATGTGAGTGTGAATGGTGGTCTGTCTCTCTGTGTGGCTCTGCGATTGGCTGGTGACCTCTTTAGGGTGTACCCAGCCTCTCGCCCAATGTCAGCTGGGACAGGTTCCAGCCCCCACTATCCTGAAATGGATAAGCTGGACAGATAGTGGATGAATGGATGGATGTTTGGCATTTTAGAGGAGGGATTTGTGTAAAAATCAAAGTGGGCTGTGTAACTGGCTTCTGTCAGATTATTTAGTTTAATTGTCGTATTTTCAAGTGCCTTTTTACTTTGATATGTAATACCTTTTCTTGTCATTGCAATGCTAACACCTATTTCTCACACTTCTCTATATTCTTCCTTGTAAATGTTGTATAATGTGGAACTTTTATCTGATCTTTAAATTGTGACTTGATTTTATTTTCTGGTCTATAAAGTATGTGAGTTTCACCCTTGTATCTTAACATTTGCATTGAGTTAGAATATTAAACATAATTCATATTTGAAATAAAACTACTGATTTGTGTTAAAACACTAACACTTGATGGATAAATTGATATTTACCTGCTTTTATGTACTTCTAAAAATCTCAACTTCAACCATTTAGGGACTTTGTAGTTGGAGGAGGTGTGGGGGCACAAAAGGAAAAAAAAACTTGAAGTGGGGGTACGACAGTAATTGAGAACCACTGGATTTAAAGTCTGCTGCTTGTTCCTTGCACTGGACTTGAAACTATAAGAGGGTGTGGATTTGAGGATGTATGGAGCTGTCTCTCTCTAGGAACATTTTTGAAGACTCCTCTGTTTCAGGAGGCTTTCTGTTATCAGTCTGCCTGTTTAATGCTTTTGCTTGTTATTGTCTTTGTTTGCTATCTTTGTTACCTTTTATTAGTCCGTTCTCACAAGAAACTTTGTGGCATCCACTCTTATATAAAGTTTATTTACTTCATTGTAGGGCCCACAATTGAACAGACTTTTGACTTTACAAACTTGTACTTCTTTGTATTTTGTTTAAATACAAATATCTCAAGCCTCTTATATTAGCAAGTTCTGACTAGCTGCTTTCTCCAGATCTCAACTTCTATTTCATGTATCATAAGAGCTGCAGAAGCACAAAACAAACTGGACTCTGACAGAAACCAAACTATTTTTTTTTTTTTTTTTTTTTTTTTTAAGATCAGTTGAAAACTACTGTCTGTACAAACTTGAGATAATGATGTAAGAAATTTACTGAAGCAGGAAAAAAGCAGCTTCTTTATACTTAATAAGCAAAAATAAGTCCGATGTTGAGCTCTAAACCAACTGGTGATTCTTGAATATTTGGGGAAAATCAAGCTTTTAAAATGTACAGGCTTGATGTATGTCCATCTAAAGCTCATGTAATGTTCAATTTATTAAGTAATTTCCATCATACACTAATGCTAAATCCTATAAACTGGATAAAAGTCATTCTACAATATAATTTCTCATCACAGGTTGTTTTCAGGTGTAAAATGGTAAATTACAAGTACAAGATCTCTCAATATGCTGTAGATGGGATTTTTTCAGTGCAGCATTTTACCTTGTGATGGCGCCAGATACACAATGACATAGAAACAAACGAGAGGCCAAGCAATACAGACAAATGATTTTATTAATATTTCAAGTTATTTACATCTGTAAGATTACAAAATGTGGAATGTGTGAAGAATCCGAGTGAAGGTTTGTGTTAAAAATACAACAGAGGAGAGGAGTTTTCCCTTTTTGGCACATTTATCTAAGTGGATTTAACAGTGTTACCTGTCTGTGTGTTTGTGTCTGTGTGTCTGTGTTTAAATGACAGTGCAGTGCCTTCTGTTGCCTCAACAATGTGCTTCGTGAAGTTGTGCGCTCAATTTAGGCAGTGTTATGCTTTTCACTACTGAGGACTTTAAAACGGAATCAACCTGTGAAAATGCAGCGTATGAGAGGAAAGTTTGGTTTCTTCCTGGATGATTTCACATAACAACACTGACTCTTTATGCTGCTGCTTCCCTTTTTCCCTCCAGAAAGCGCAGCATCTCTGAAACTTCACAGACTTTTATAAAAGATTCACCACATTCTGAAAACAAGGGATCCTTTTTCTAGAAATCAAAGTGCAACGTCTTAGAAAATATCTTTGACATAATTCAACAAAGAACTGAACAGTTACAGCAACAGCAGTAACACAATAAAAACATATTAGAACAATAAAACATCCCTGTGGAAATGTCACAAATAATATCACTGTAGATTTTTCACATCAAAATCTGTTTAATCAGCAGAGGATCAAATGGTTTGTGAGAAAAGACTGAGTGGACTCAGATGTTAATCTGCTACAAATCAACTACAGTTGGAGCTGCTTTCTGTCTACGAAATATAAATAATTCAGGTCATACTGATGAGGTTGAAATTCACACTTAAAAATCATTTTAATCAGTCTGACAATTTAAAGAAAATATAGTTTTAAAAACATTTTTATGAAAGTAAATCTGCTTCATTTACTTTGAAATGAAAAAGGCCCTGAATTTCTTGCACTGAATATTTATACACTAACACTAGGGATGCCCTGATCAGGACTTTTACCAATCACCAGTTAGTGAGATTCATTCATGACCTGTGTTTACTCATGTGAATTTAACAAAACTATTGACAGACAAAAAGATTAATTTATCCAACAGGCCAGGTAGTGTAATAATCAAATAAATAAACATTAACTTAGTGTCATCATGCAACTGAAGTCATAATTTCATATTGTTAGAAAACAAGCATATTTCATCCCCACTCAACATTACTTATTGAAAGTTCTAACCAAAATATTTAAGTCAATTTACTAAAATTACATCTAAACACCACAAGTCCATACCTTTGTCAATACTCATTTTACCAAGGCAATAGAAACACATCATAATGTTACAGACTGGACCTCAAATGCATCACCGTACACAACAAGCATATGTTGCGGAGAAATATGTAGTTCGTTAAGCTTCACTGATTAGCTGATTGGCTAATTGGCTTTTATTTTGTTGGCCTATGCGCACATGGTAACAGACTTCAACGCTGGGTTAATATTTTGACTTAAAGGACTTAAAAACAAATATATGGGAATTCTGATGACAGAGAAGTAGGAGCAGCAGATGAGCAGAAAAGTGGGCAGATTATTTGCTGACATCCTGAAGGTGAGCATGGAGTTAATCCACAGGTGATCAATTCAGTGGCTGCAGGCATTGTTTTTTTTTATCAAATACTGGCCACTAAAGATTGGCCTTTGATTAATAAGTGCACCTTTAACTGACATAATATACCTGAGTTTCTTAGCTTCTTCACTGAGGAGCCAAAATTTTCAAGAACTCATTTTCTGCTTAAATTCAGAAACAAAAATCTGTCAAGCTAAATTTAGACAGCAAAAGTGATCACACATCAAGTCACTCTGACTGTATGTTCTGTATTGACAACACACCGTAAGCAAACCATGTTAAAGGACTTTTACTGGCAGCTTTTGTTGCATGTTCCACCTTTACTCTGTCCCACAAAACCTACTGTGCAGGTGTTAGTTTTTTCTACTACTAAATCTTACTGAAACAAATAAAAGAAATGGCAAATAATAGAGTTAAAGGAGTAGTTTAGCTATGAGGTTGTATGAGAATCACGTTAAAAGTTTAATCGGTTTTAGTATTTTCTCAGCACACTGCACTGCAGCACGAGTGTCCTTCTACCTAGAGCAAAGAAGCACCCAGTACAGAAAACATTCACCCCACTGCAGTCTTTAGTTTATTTTCAGCTGAAGTTGACTAAAACATGTGGTCTACAATATGGTCTAGGTTCTGTGCTAGTTCTCTCCAAACAGCAGCAGAGCTAATTGCAATGACAGAGGCTGATGTTATGTATACACTAATGACATGAACCTCATACAGCCCAACAGCATAAATCCTTAACTATCCTCTGAAGCACTCACCAAACACCGTCCATTATTGTTAACAGTCTGTGGTCTGCACAGTCAGCTGGATTTAAGCGTCTTGAAAGTATTTTTGCTCATTTTTTAAAAACCCTTTATTTTCATATATGTATTTGCCTTGTTTATTAGAAAAGTTTGATTTTTTTATCAATACAATAATTAAAATAGAACAGTAAAATGAGTTTTGGGAAGGGTTAAATTCAGGGGCACAGGACATAGATGCATAATTTTAATGTATAAAGACTCAGTGCGAGAGATTTCATGGCTTTTCAACTTTAAAGTAAAGTGAAACAGATTACCTTCACATATTTTTCAACCCTGCCTCTATCCTTAATGTTGTATTAAATCATCTCTGCTTGTGTTTTTCCCACACAGCTCCTCACATTTGTGTTTTGACCCGTTCTCTTATAATAAATCATGAATACTGTGTTGTTAGTGCGGTACCTTCTCTCTCTCTGTCATGTTCTGATGAGCAGGAAACATTAGTTTGTCTTTACGGCTTTGTCTCAGCCTCAGCTTGTAAATCTTTCAGTGACCAACACGACAAACAACATTCATTCATGCTCTGTGCCTCCTCCTGTCACCCTCCAACACTCATGTCTACACGCCGCCTTGACATCAGCGACATCAGCGTCTTCAGCACCACTAGAGCGGGCGGTGCTGTTAACCTCACTCCAGGGCTGCAGTGGAGGATGTGGCATAGCGAGTGAAGAGGAGGATGATGACATAGAAGAGTGGTGGAGTGATGTGTGGGTGGCTGGAGATAATCTCTCAGACACTACAAGGTGTCGTGTCGCCATCTCTGAGATGGAGGTTGCTAGGCAACAGCATCTTCTATAGTGTTTTTTGGGTGGTAACTAGGTTACCCCAACTTACGTGGTCATGTTGGCATCTTGCTGTTTTAGCAGCATTGACAGTTTCCCTCTTCTCTTGGTCGGTAAGTTAAACCAGCTGGTTTAAACAAAAAGTCCAGGCTGGTGAGGAGATGACACGTTACACCAGTTCATCCAGCAGGGTCCCTATGCTGTGGTGCTGCTCTGGGGGACCCGCTATGGGTTTGTTGCACATGGGGCAGACGCAGCGCACCTCCAGCCACTTCACCAAACACCTGCAGAGAATTAGAACAACAGGGGAGACTATAAGAGAAGTCAAACTAAGCTCTTTGAGCGGACTTACCAACAGATTACAAAACCTTTCATGCATTTTGATCCTTTGAAACAGGAACACTCGTGACCTGTGGCATACATATTCTTTAAATTTGTTTAGTCCGTTTTTTGCCTTGGCGTCAGTAAAGAAGTTTATAACACTAAAGTTCATAACCTTGCAGTGCAGCAGGATCTGCCTTATTCAGCATATGTGATCAGGCAGATCCATGTTGCAAAGCTTCATCGATAACGACTGAGCTCTGCCTGCAGAGGCACCGACCAATCATCATTCTTTGAAGAGAAACAGGCAGGAGCTACGAGTGTGACGACAGCCAGCGGAAGCTTAGACAAAGATTGGCACAGATGCTGCCTGCTTTAGGAGCAGTTTCATCAGAACAGGACTTTTGCAGCAATAGCGCCCGCCTACCCCATCACCTGATTGGTCCATAATGAATGTTATTGACAAACCATCCTTTCGTCTTCTGGATATGTTTAGGAAAGGTTCTGCCCTCCCCAAACACGTTCTATGGGCTGTTCCCCTGATGGACCTGTGACATGTATCCTGTATAAAACACAGTGAACTGTTTATCTGGCGAGTCAGCTTAACTTGACTTGATGTGGGACGACACAATTAAGTGCAAATCTGCCATTACTGCAACATAAACATGAGCATAAACACACAGCAAAACTCTGAAATTATTGCATTGACTACAGAAAAGTTGTTACTTTTATACCAGTTGAGAAGAGTTACAGATATAATGGCTGTTCACAAAAAATATAATAATTTTAAAGCATCTTTAAAACTCTATCTCTAACAGAGCATTAAACTGTGATTCATAAGCTGATTGAATGATGTGATAGTTGAATTTAACACAGGCATAGTAACAAAAATGCAAAAGTGAGTAAAGTTGAATGAAGTGTATGTGAATGGGATGTAGTTTGAGTAAGAAGTTAAAAACCTGCACTTTGATCAGCTACAACTCTGACATCTATGAATGAATGAAGCTTTAGTGAAGGTTCATTAAAAAGGGTCTTTTATCTCATGATTTTTTTCTCTCATTTTCTTTCAGTGCTTTTACTTTTCTATGCTGTCAAGGTTTCTAGATTCACAATCTGGACTTTAAAAACTCTCTCAGCCTACACTCTTTTCATCAGTCTTGATTTATTGCTGTTCTTCCCCACATTTAGACCTAATACTGCACAACCCATCACCTCCACCATGTTCAGGTTTCGGTTGAACGTCCCTTTATTTCTCCACCATCACCCCGAGTGTCAAGATCATTTTCTGCCTCTTTTTTTAATGACTGTTTAACATCGGGTCTATGTCATCTCCACCATGATCTAAGCTGAAGGCCACAAACTACAGTAAATACCAACAAATAGGGACGTCCTGATCAGGTTTCTTGAAGCCAATACTGATCACCTGTTAGCGAGATCTGCCTATAACTTGCCTTGCCAAAATAAAAGTACCCATGTTTGAGAATATTTACTTATTTACATAATGTAACTGATGTAATTATTTCATATTGCTGATATACAAATTTCAAATCCAAAAAATATATTTTTCTAGCCAAAATTTTAATTTCCATTTTTTAGAATTACATTTAAGCACATTAAATACTGACCCTCCTCAAATACAGGGTTCCCACTCTTTTCAAGAAATCATTTTCCAGAACTTTTCCAGGATGTTTTCATCCCCCCTTTAAATTGATTTATTTCTAATTCTCGGGTATGAACATTGTCTGCTAGTTTCCTTGTTAGTCTGGCTTTTAAGTAGTATCTTACTATTATAAACTTATGGTTTATACTTGTTTTCTTAATCTTTATTTACTCTGTTTTTTGTAAATATAGTTTGCTGATTTACTGTTTAAGTAGCCTAAATTTTATTTTGCTGATAAATAAAAAACATATATATTTTGAAGATGAATAATTTTCCAGGACAATTCAAGGTTTTCCAGGACATTTTACTTTTTTCCTCATTTTCCATATGTTTTCAATGACTGGAAAACTTGTCAATCATTTTCCAGGTTTTCCAGGACGTGTGGGAACCCTGAAATAGTCATATTACTGATCAATATAAACACCTAAAACGCGCCACAAGATTTACTGTGCATTTGTTGTGCAGTTCGTTTAGCTTAGCTGATTAGCTTTCACCCTTTAAGTCTCAGCCCAAAATTCAACGCAAATTTGAGTTTTTAGATTGGATTGGATTGGATTGAACTTTATTAATCCCGTTTGGGAAACTCCCTCAGGGAAATTAAGATTACAGTTTTTTTAAGTATCCTGTCTGACAAATAACCTGCAGAGAAAAATGTTTGGGTCATTTGGCAACAGTCAAGTTTTGTACCAGAATCTGCTTGTGTGTTTTTTTTATCCGTCTGATGCTCATCTGACTGCTGCGTACACTCAACAGGTGAGTGCATAAGAAGATTTTTATCTCCTAAAAAAGATAAAAATGTGCATCATCTTGTGTTATTCCACTATTTATGCTATCCATCAAGTGAATGATATTAGTAAAGAAGTTGGAAGATCAAATAAATGAATTATCAGTTGTAGCTCCAGCAGAGCTGCTCTGCAGGAGGACTTGACCCAAACTGATCACAGACCTTCAGATCAAACACAAATATTTTCATTTTAACAAGCCCCGCCAGGTGCAAAGAGGTAACAAGACCAAACAGGAGAGCCTACGTCGAGCTCTCCGGGACTCACTTTCTGTGGAAAGCATGTTGGCATGGCAACACCCCCAGCTCGTCTTTCACTTTGAAGTCCTCCAGACACACTGCACACGTCTGCTGTGAGACAGACAGACAGACAGGAGAGAGGACAGGGAGGTTATTAAACTTTATTTATGGTGCTTTCATTGTGGTGCTCAGTACACATAATCACAAATCACATGCTTACCCCATGAAGATTCAACTTCTTTGGATCTCCTTTTAAAACCACCTAAAAAAACCCCAAAAAAACAGGAAGTTAAGAGGCTCTTTTAAAGTCATGACATATTTTCTGACATGAAAAATTATACAAGCTGTGCATCCACTGATATGTGTGATTTATTTTATTATCTTAATGGTAAAACTGGTTGCTCCGTAGTCATCTGTCTTGTTTGCGAGTTAGTCTGATGTTTAAAACAACAGGGTTTAATTTAAAATGAAAAAAGAGGAGAAGACTTAATGTAAGGTCTTTGATTTATCTTACACACTTCACAAACAAAAAATGATTACAGAAATGATTGCAGATAAAATATTCAAAGCAATTTACTTCCTTCTTTGATGCTATTTGAATAAAAACAATGAACAGAAAATCTTAATGAACCCAAGTTTTACCTCTCTGTATCCAAAGCGCTCACTCTGGGCTTGGTGCCTTAGTTTGCTGTGAAAGAGTCAAAAATAAATACATTAATACTTTTAAAAAAAAAAACATATTTGAATGCATTTGTTTTTCTTAAAATTACTGAAAAATTATTTCACCTTTAACTTCAATTAAACCAGAAAAAGCACAATTGCATACAAAGTAGGAGATACATGTGCATGAACAGAAAAGCTGTTTTTCTCTCTGTGTTGCACTTTTTTCGATTTAAACTAGGGATGCACGGCATTATCGGGGAAATATCAGTAACGGCAGATATTAGCCTAAAAAGGTGATTATCGATATCGGCAGATAATAAAACTTTGGCGGGATATTTTACACAGTCAACATTTTGTACAGCCAATATTAAAGTTGTACAAACTGGACATAAATATCCCACATATTGTATAAGTCAAAAATATGTTTTACTGAGGAATAAAATGTTTTTCTTGCATCAAATCTGTCTTTGAGACAAATGAACTGTCCCATGAAGGGAACAAGGTAATATTAGTAAAGTGGAGGCTATATATATCTTAGATAACTGGTAGAGCATGTTCACGATCCCTCGTGTCCAACTATCTATTTTTCATTTACGGAGTAGCCCTGATAGTGCTGTTCTCCTTCTCTGTCTAAAACCCTCTGTTAGAGCCCCTGGCACCTTTACCCTCCCTTCCCCATGTGGGCCAGTCCGCTCTGATTGGTTGACAGGTCAACTCTGTGGTGATTGGTCTGTTCAGCATGGCTCTGTGCCATATTGTCAATGGCCCTGCATTCATTCTAGGACTCGGGCTTGTTAACCATGAGGCACTGGATATAAACTGACCACAATACAATGTTAGGACATTAGGACGCCACACTGGTAAGTAATACAGATTTTGACAAAGGATGATGTAGGCTCTTTAATAATCTGTTCAAAGGTCTTTTGCTAAATTTATGCAGACACAAATATTACTATTACTTGCATATGTAACACGATTATATTACAACATGCCAGTAAGATGACCCAATTTGACCACCAACAAATAATTTTGCATAGATTATGATCATGCATTCATAATATTAATATAATTTTACTAAAGCATTAACACCGCAATGCCATGAACTCATCTGAGCATTACTTAAATAGCCAATGACACTGACAAAGTTCTGTGTGCAGGAATTAAGCTTTGAGTTTGCAGACAACAATTAATTACTAAAACATCCCTCATTCTCTACAAAGAGGGAAATGTATAGAAAAGGCCAAATGTGGAGCACACAGAGACTGGATAATGTGGTAAAAAATAAAAGAACACATGATGAATGGTAATACTTGATATATATTTCAGTATTTTTCTGTCAACAAATACGTTGTATATCCGAATGACACACTTTGACAGGATTCTGTTGGTCCTAGACAACCATCACTAGGTATTTTATTTTTGTTTTCAATCATTAAGAGATGCAGTAAAACTCCTGCACACTGTCTTGAATGTACATATAATCTGCAAAATTTCTGTACATTGAGGTTGTCAAAATTGTCAGTCCTCTGTCTTGAAAAAAAAACATTATTATGATGATTGGCAGTATCAAGCCAAAGCAAAAGAGGGGCTTACATTTAATTATACAGTATTAACAATATTGTTTTAGCCTACATCTATATCAAACATACCTCTAAATTATACTGTATTATATCAAAATAACTCCCACTATGGAAAACACATACTAATGCTAGACTGAAAACTGAGTTAAAACTGAATTATCACCCAAAACTATGTAGAGCTAGAAGTGCTCATAGAGCACAACCCTCTGCCAAGGCATTTCTGACATTGTTAGCTAAGTTATTAACAAAAATGTGGAAAACTGCCCTGTCTCACGATGTAAACAAATCCTATAAATATTCCTGAATCCGCATCTAGATTCGGATCACTGCCAAAATTTGATCACTTCTCCATTGTGCCATGACCAACATTCCCTGAAAATGTCATAAAAATTCATTTATAACTTTTCCTGTTACCTTGCTAAAAGTCCAACAGACAGATAGACAGACAGATAGACCCCAGTAAAAAATGGAACGTCCTTGGCGGAGGTAATAAATGTGAAGGTTTTGTCCTTGAGCACGGTACACTTGTTCCTTTTCTGCATCATCTTTCACTTGCTTATAGAAGCACAGACAACATGTCTGCTTACTCTGAGCTCAGTTCAACATCAGGTCACAGCATTCAGGCTCAGATTGAATGTTGTGCGGTTAAATTATTGCACATTATGTGTAACAGAAGCTGTGTAATTGCTGGGTAGGCTCTGATAATTAACAGTCTTTTTCAGATGAATGTTCCTCTGAAGACACACACTTTGTTCCCAAGTAATCGTGTAACTGTTCACAAATGCATACACTCATGCACAAATACACAAACACTGCTAATGAGTACGTTGCCTCTTTGAATGCATGCACCACCCCTGAACCAACAATGGAGAGCAGATCTTTATCACTGCTTCTGCTCTGAGGGTTATTTTTGGCCTCTTGTTTTTACACGACTAAACATAGACTCAAACATTGTTCCCTGTCTGAGATTTAAAGCCTGAAACCAAACTCAGACACAGCACCTGGAACTGAAGATGAGCACTGTTCAGTATCTAGTCCATCCTAAATACAAAAAACTGCAGCTTTACGAGAGGAAATGACAGTTGTGTGTTGTTTTTGTCACTTGGTTTACTGTTTACACTGATTGCAGCTAACAGTCTCTCGTGCAGAACAATGCAAGGATACGACTTTAACATGTGTTGAGGTTTTCCAGGGCGGCACAGCCATGTGAAGTGAGTGAAAGAGGGGACACAGGGCTGATTTTACTGCTTCAGTTCAGCTATTGTGCCCTCCTTTCAAAAATAGGTACCTTCATTAAGTGACTCAGACCAGCTCTTATTGTGAGTAAGTAACAATGACGCCCAGGTATAAGTTACATAATACAGAAAACACTATAAATAATACTGAACAAATAGTACACTTCATGTTAAATGCACTTAATTACTGATCACTTCCATTGTCCAATGTCCTCTTAGCAAAGTCAGTATATTTACTCCATAATGGCAATAATTAGGGGGGATTAAAGAGGTCATATTTTGCCTTAACTCTGGTTTATATATTTAAGTTTAATGACATGTTAATGGGTCAGTATGGTTCGGCACCATGTTTTCAATGGCCCTGTATTCTTTTTATTGTCCATGCTCTGCGCTGGGCTGGCCAGCCTATGCCATGAGACTTGAGCTGCTGATAAAACAATGGCAGGACTTCTGGTTGGTCTATTTTGAGAGGCCGGGGAAATCAGGCGTTTCAGGCAGCCACTGGTGCTGCACTGAAGTCCTGATGCAAAGGCCTTTGCTGTCTTGTGCATAGATGCACTCTCACTATTACACAAAGGAGATATGCAAAGCACACTAAAGGGAATATAAAACCTTAAAAAAGCGTCACACAACTTATTTAAGTTATTATTTGTAAATGTAATTAAGTAAAAAAAAGTCTTTTCAAGACCAACAAACTTCCTGGTTAATAAACAAAGAAGCTTTCAGATATTTTATAGTTTTTTTTAAATAAAAAACACAAATCAACTGGTCAATGGACTTTAGCTTGAATAACACTTTTCCAATTGTCTCATGCTTTATGACTTTTACACTACAGTTCACACCTTCCCATTCACACTACATTTACTCATTGGTGTTTTAGGACGCAACATACAGGAAAGTGAAGAAAAAAAGAGATTGGCACACCAAAAAAGCTTCCTTAGAAGAAAGTATGTAACAAGTGATGTTTTGAGCTACATGGCCACACAGCTCTTCTGTGTGGCTCGAAACATCACTTGTTTAATAAAAATCCTTCTAAGGAAGCTTTTTTTGGCGTGTGGATCTCTTTATTTTTATTCTTTTGAGTTTTATTTTTAATCCAGTATCCACCAAGTGCTGTGCATGTGTTTTCTGATATTTTTCACACACAGTAAGTTGTAAATAAATCCCATTCATACAAATTTAATACCACTGGCACAGTAGTGGGAGCAAACTGGGGTTAAGTACCTTGCCAAAGGACCCATCAACATGTGATTGTAGAGGTGGGGACTGAACCCCCAATCCTTCCACTAGTGAGATAACTGACTACCATTGAGCTTTAGGTCTCAGACTACCAAATCAACACTGATGCCAAAAAAGGCTATCTTTAAAAAATATCTTAAAACAGTGTTGAGCTTAAGTACATTTCTTTTCCTGTTTTAGTTTGAAATCCAACATCTCCTGTCATTCCAGCTCCTGCTCACGTCTTTCAACATCACGGTTATAAACACCTTGCTTTATCACTCATCTGCTTCTTGTTAGCCACTTTATATACTCCTTTGTTAACACCCAGAGCTGCTTGATTGTCTTTGTAATCCCTTGTGTGTGCACTGCTTTCAAGCTGTTTCCTTTTTCCTTGTAATAATGCCAGCCTTTTCCCTAAAATACAACTGTCTTTCTATTATCTGGCTTCTTGCCTTTATTTAGACAACAGAGAGGATAGAAATTTTTAAATAAAGTAGAAAAACCATTCCCTAGTTAGATTTAGGCCCGAGTCAGTTGTAAATGTGTTGCGGACATAAAAAACAAAATGAGTGAATATTTGAAAAAAGTAAAGTTTCTCAGTTTGAACATTAATATCTTGTCATTGTGGTGTATTCAGATGAATTTAGGTCGAAAGATTTTCAAAAAAAAGTGTGTTTTGTTTTATTTACGTTTCATGCAACACCCCAACTTCACTGGGGCTTGTACATTGATTCCTGCAGACACATACATCACTGAACTATAAACTGTTTTTGCAGGTGAACTCATTCAGGGTTACAGAGAAACTATTTCTCTGTTTTGACAAGCAGCAAACCATGTTCAGGGGTTTGCAGGTGACCTACAGCCAGCTCTCTTTCCTGCTGCAGCAGTTTGGACTTAACTGTCTCTGTTTATCTTCATCTATCTGTATGTTTTCCAATCTTCTTCAGGCGTGATAGTATCAGGACAACCACAGATATCTCTTTAAGGAGCTGCAGGGGACTGGAGACACATTTTCTAATAATAACAGGCTACGCCACTGAGTCATGTTTCCTGTCAGCTAATGAACAATCGTATTAAGCTTTATAAAGTGTTCTTTTCTCCTCCACAATCTAAGGCCCTTCAGGGGATTTAGACTCAGGGACCACTGACAGGAAATAAAACTGGTCAGTACATTTATTTTGGCTCAGTCACTTAATAATGTCTGTCAAAAGAGAAATCATTGGCAGAATCTCTATGCACAGCTAAAGAAACTGAATCAGAACTTCAAATCCTTGAGCCAACCAGCTTCCTGAATACTTGTGATATAATATTTGATTCAGGGCCAAAACAGCGTTGGAGAACAGAGGAAAAGGCAAAGACACATGAGAGCATAGCTTACAGCCAGTGTTGAGTAGCTTTACATCTAAAAGTAACTCATTACAATAATGCATTGATGCTGAGAATAATGCAATAGAGTACTGTTGCATAACCAAATATCAAGCATTTCAACACACTGCACTCTGTACATCTGCCATTTCATTTGTGGACTCTCCTGTCCCCCTACAACCTATGTTAATCAGTCACTGCAGAATAACAGACATGATGACCTCCACGGCTCTTTAATATTTTTATTAAGTGGCGATAACCGAGGCAGTGGAAGACCACCTCACGGAGACAAATGTGCACCACAGCCTTTTCAATAAAAGCAATAAAATATGAGGCATGGAACTTCAATTTCATGTGGATGTTTAAGAAAAAAAATCAACATGATGGGGATAATTTCACTCTAAAATGCTGTCCTCTCCGCTATTCCATCGGCTCCATGTCCAAGCAGCATTACAGCACCACTTATAGGCCTGGCATGTATACTACAGCATTTTCAGTGTTTTTGTATGGACGGACACATTTCTTGAAACAATGCTGTCTTTACAGAGAATGTTTTAAGAACAAATACATGTCCGTCTCCGTGTGGACAGGGTGTAAGTACTTTGTAACGTGTAGCACATGAAGCGGGTGTTATGGTACGCAGACTGGCAGCATTATTTGGTGTCAGCACTGGTATCATTTCTGAAACTGAGGGCCAAGTTCTGTGAGACTGGTGAAGTCAAAGATAGACCACAAAGTGGACCTCCAGGTGGGGAATACCCCAAAAAGACCAGTCCTCCACTCTGCCACAGTAAAGAACCGAAGGCTTTCTTTCAGGGAAGAAAAGTGGATTTCAGCACATTTTTTGAAGGTGTTACCCGTACGTTAAGCCGTGTTGCTCATTTCAAAAATGCATGACTCTTACAAGTTGGGCCTCCTTGTAAAAGTGCCTAATCAAGCTTACAACGATTTAAAATACAACACCAATTGCTGTTTTAAAAAGGGAGAAAAAATAAACCGAAATCACGTTTTCAAACATTTTTTGAGTATATACAGTAAGAATGATATTTACTGTCCTGTATAATGCGTGTACTGTCATCATCGACAGACACCAGCCACATTATTTCTCCTACCATCCTTTCACACAGATATCTTGTGATAAGTCTACTTTAGATGGTTATGATGAAATAGCTCATGATCAAATCAACAGGATTTTTACTTTCTGAACCAAAGATGAGTACTGGCTTTTTTTAAATTAAATGATAAAAATGCTAAGATGAACTGATTGTTTCATTGTCAGTCAGACTTCCTCCTCAATGTGAGGAACAGACATCACAGACTCTGTGGCACAATAGATTGAGACAGATAATAAGGAAACCTGCAGAGGGAGGCATTCATCACCCAGCATTCATCAAATAAATCAGCAGCTCTATAAATGTATTCACAATCACACATCTACCCAAGTCCACATTCAGAGTGTTAATAGAGCTGAAAGGAGGAGACTCATGATTCACAGAGAGACAAAATGGACCAGAGCTGTTATAAAGACTGGATGGTGACTTTATAAGTGAGCCTGAGGTTGAATAAAACATTCATGATTACAGATAAAAGCTTCACATCATCACAGGACTGTGGGTTTTCATCAGTCAAAACTTGAAGTGTTTGGCTTGAATGGCTTTTGTTGTTCATACAGACTTTTTATTGAATAGCTGCAAGAATTTCTCTCTCAAAATCATTCCCAGTAAAAATACAGCAAAAATTGAATTATATTTATCTTGGTGCGCTTCTAAGAATTTGAAGTATTCCCTTCCAGTATAACAAATCATTTAAAGGTATTTCTCCTGCTCAGTGATACGTATTTGCTCTCTATAAATGTGTTTGCTCTATGTTGGATCAAGCTTAGTTTGATAATGGAAAACAGATAACAACTTTACATCACAAAAAGTAAAAAGTAAGGCTCATATAAGCTCTACGGTTTATGTGAACAAAGACGGAGCCTTCAAAAGTCTGCATTCATGTCAGATGGAGATGAACTGGACTCTAAATTGCATTGCAATGTTAACCCTTTAAAGCCTGAAAACACAAATTATAGCCAGAAAATTCAAATTTTTTGGAGATGAAATATTTATTTCACTTTCTACTGAAATCCAAAAAAAACCTAAATTTCCATAACACATATATTCTAAACATATATATTTTAACATACATATTTTTGTATCTCATTTGATACATTTGGTGTTTTTGGCAACTGATAATCCACTTGAGGACATTTTTATCATTTATCTGATTGTATTCAGATGTTTTTTTAGTAATTTTCTGATCATATTGATTAGACAGAGGTATCATAAAAGTATGTATCAAATATGATACAACAGGCTTTAAGGGGTTAAAGGGATCATTCTGGATTTTTGAAGTGAGGTTGTAAGAGGCACATGGCATCAGCCTGTGACCGGCATCAGCTCTGCATTTGTGCAGAAATACTCATCACGGAAGCCAGGGCAATACATTGCTGCAGATGGTCCTTCTGACTCTGTGCAATTCAAAGAAATTTGGTTAAAAACAAGCCAAAAAAGCAGTGTTGGTTGATTACATGCTATATTCAGGACATTTACAAATACAAAGACTTTCTACTTGCAAGCACCTTTGTTTAGGCACTCGCTACGTACAGTCAACAGCACCAAGCAACTTGCTTCACAAGATTAGACAACCACTTCCAAACTGCGTAAACTGGCAATGTTTGCAGCTGTTTATATTTTGGATGCTTGGGAATACTTGTATGATCTGGGATACACATAGGAAAAACTTTTGTAGACGGAGAGGCGACAGGTCTGTGTCATGGGATTGGGGAATTGCACACAATTGTAGACCCAGGTTTCTTAAAGTTACTCTAGAGAAGTAATCACTAGAATCACATACAATTTATAGGGCAGCTGAATACAAACTAAAAAACCCTTTGGAGTTTTATAAACACACTCCTTCAAAGGCACAGAGACCCCATGATTTGTGGTTTCAAGACAAACAAAGACACAGGGTTTGGGCTTCCAGCTCTTTCTCCAACCTTCTGGAAGCTAACAGAAATATTCAAACAGATCACGCAAAAGTCCCCCAAAGTGCTTATGCAGACTTTCCACATTTGAAACAACAGAATCTCAGTTGATGCAACAATGAGCCATCACTGAGTGCTTCAACCTAAGAGCTATATAAGCTCACCACACTTGTGCCAAACCAGTGGCAATAAGTCACACACACCTAACACTGACATGATTGTTTCTCTGCACTGTCAGTGACCAGTGTGATTTTCCTCACAGGTCTGAGTGAAAATGGAGGAAACTGCTATGGGAATTTGAGGACTGGAGAAACCTACATGCCCTTTTGATACAGGTCACGAAAATGCTATATTCAGAAAACATTAACAAAGACTTATTTTTCCACTAACAGGCTGCTTTATTGTGGCATTACTTCACTATGTGGCAAAGCCGTGTCCTTCTGCCAGCAGCACCGATCAAAATATGGTCCGACTTTAACTTTGCCAAGTACACAAATATCACAATGTCCCTAATAAAAATGTGTTGAATTTAGAAATGGTAAAGACTATCCTGCTGACCAAGAAATAATTTTGACAAAGATGTTATTTAGCTTGCTTTATCTTTTAAACATTAAAACGGAGTGTATTAATCAAGAAAACTTAGCATTAAAATTTGAAACTACTGTCTTTACATAATAAACAATCCGTACAAGCCAAATGCTTTCTTTGAAAATAAAATTTTTATTCAGCTTCTCTGTTTTTTCCTGCAATCTGGTCTGTTTACAATTATACATGTTCATTACAGCAGGATGGATCTGCATGACAAGAGCTGCAGAGTGCAGAGGCACATTGTACCTGAAACATCCCAAAGTGATTTTTCATAATCACGCTCTTATTTCAGTTCATTGAGCTCACTTGTATCAACAGGTAAGGTGGGTTTCTCTGGTCCTCCAGTTCTCATAGCAGTTTTCTCAATTTTTCATTCAGACCTGCTGACTCTCCATTTACATAAGTTTTCTCTGTGTTTACTCCACTTCACATTAGTATTTCCAAGAGTCCAAAATAAACGGCAGTCATATTCGCTGCAAAAATTGCCCATTTATCCTTTTTGGAAGCGGTTGTTTCCTCTTGTGAAGCAAGCTGAAGTTTGGAGTTGCTGGTGGACAGACATTGGCTGTGCCATAGTGAAGAAGTGTCTAAACAAAGTGGGTTGGAGGCAGAAAAGTGATTTGTAATGAGTGTTCTGAATATAGCATATAATCAACCAACGCAATACTTGTGGCTTGTTTTCAATCAAAATTCTTTAAATTACACAAAGTGGGTGGCACTATCTGCAGCAATGCACTTCAAAAGTCATGAACGTGTTGGGCCAGAGATGGAAATATTAGAGTTTTTGGAGTAAAGTCATTTGACAAATGCAAAACTAACTTCACTTGTGATATCTTGAAATTATATTTTTACCTAGAACTGTGGATGGATGGGATAGATAATGCACAATATGAGATATTTACTACAGAAGTTGATTAAATACACCCGCAAAGATCTGAGATTCTGCACAAAATTTTGCAAACCAGTGTCATAGTTACAAGACACTGTCAGTGTTTGCTTTTAGCAGATTTAGACTGTGAATTGGCTTTTTCTGTCTCCAGAACCCAATAGTTTTTACAGATGATTTGAGATTTAATTACACAGGCTTATTTACTACCCAAAAGAGCACATTTTGTTTTGTCAGTTTACTTGGTTAGACAAATTCTCAGTCATCTATACCCTGTGTAAGTGTTCAGGTTCTATATGTGGTTTGTGTACACCCACAGTGAGCTATTCAGGCTGTGTTTATTCTGAGCTGAGCCTCTGCACTTTTCCTCACTGCTGTCCTCACACATTGTGACGGGCTGCTTCCTGTTGCCTCATATCCCGTCCGTTAGACACACACAAACACAAACATACGTCCCCTCAGCTCATCGGGGAGTTCACAGTCAACAGATTGAGAGGTCACCCTATTCCTCTTTTCTTTCCAAACTCTCTCTCTCACAAACACACCGTTTCTCTGAAGTAGAATCAGACACATGAAAATGTTGGCAGTTCTTTTTCTCTCTCTAAACAAATTCTCTTGAAGATATAGCAAGGAACTTCCAATCAATTAGTCAATCTATCTTTGTTTGTATAGCGCCAAATCATATCAAGTGTAATCTCAAGACACTTCACGCAAGAGTAGGTCAAAGCAATGGTCTTCTTGTAACCTGGAGGTTACAAAAAGGTTGTGTTTTTGCTGCAGTTTTTTTGTTAGTTAAATTGTTGACAAAGTGACTCAGAAAGTTACAACTGAATTTTGTTAAATTTTTCAAGGACAGTTGGTCATGGCACAAGGGGGAAGGGATCCAATTTTGATGGTGACTGGAATCTGGATATGGATCCAGGATTGTTTTTTAAGGGTTTGTTAATAGTGCTAGATAAGGCAGTTATCCACATTTTAGACAATAACTTGCCTGACAATGTTGGAAATGCCTTAGTGGAGGTTTGTGCTCTTAAAGCACTTTTAGATTTTAATTAGGATGGTTGAGCTTGTGGTGATTTTGGAGCCCTGTATTCATTAGTACCTCTTATGATTTCATCCAAAACATACATTAATATTGTTTTTCACACAAAAGCATAGTATTTTGTTTGACACCTATCATACAGCACAGTTATAATCAATATTATATAGACCTACTACATAATCAGTTTTGTTGCTGATGGGCTTTTACCTTTTGAAGCACCAGTAATGACTTCAGTCTGTTTCAGAATCAGATAAAACCTTTACAAAGAGATTCAACAATCTGTATGGGACAGTTTTAGTTCATTTAGTAAAGCTCACACTTACACTAAAGCTGTGTGTAACTACTTTGGTGTTTCATCACTTCACGTCTTGTGCTGCAACTACAAAACCAAAAGTCACTTCATCTGACACTCATGACTGAATACTTACTTAAAATATATCATTTTATCATATTAACTTTGATGTGCATGACAGTCACATCCCAGGCTGCGCAGTGTTAGACGAGTGACCCAAAGCACGTCATCACTACCAGCTAATTAGTAATGTTTATGAAAAGGGGTTTCATTACACCTGCTCACACTTAGCATGATGTCTTTAGTCCTGTGTGTGTGTGTGTCAGAGGGCTGGACCCAATATGTGATGAGGGGATAGTAAAACTGTAGTTTTCACAGAGCAGGGATTATTTCCTCAGCCAAAGCAGTTGTGGTCTTGCAAGTGTCCAATCATTTGTTTGTCTGTCCGTCTGTCTGTGAGCACGATAACTCAAACAGTTCTCAACAGATTTTTAAGACATTTTCAGGGAATGTTGGTCATAGAGAGAAGTGAATGACTTCAGAGGTGATCTTCATAGGGAACCAGAAATTTGCAAAGGATTCATTAACATTGCAAAATAGGTCAGTTTTCAACAGTTTTGTTACTAACACAAGAAGTTGTCTGATGATTTTGAAGTGATAAGATTTTGGTGGTGATCTAAACCAGGCAGAGGTTTGGGCTGCCTGAGCATTTCTTGTGGTGTTTACCGGAGACACACAGACTCTGCATGCACAGAGCTCTCATCTTTGACAACTAGAGCGATATCAATAAGAATTTCATTTTTTATTACTTTAAAAAAAATGGTCTGTTGGTTTTGGTTCAACCAAAACCACACAAAACTGTTGGCATGATGCACATCAAGTCTCATGACTAACGCTTCAAAGCTCGCTCACTGTGGAAGACAAGATATCATTCAGCCAAACCTTATATTCAGGAGGTCCTGGCAGATTTTTGTATGGCTTCTACTGACTCATTTTGATTTGGTCACGTATTTCTTTCAGTGTGAAATTCAATTGCACCAAGGACATTATTTTAAAAGAACACCCACAGAGGGATAACCAGAGCAAATGAGTCATAGATTTGAAAAAACACCTTTGTAATGATTTCCTCAATCTAATCATCCATTTTTAATCATGTATTCATTTTTCTACTGACCTGATGAAGTAACAGCAGAAGATGAGGCTCAGGATGAAAACAAAGATGCCAGTCCCAAAAATGACCATGTAAATGTTGAGTGGGAGGTCCTGAAAGGTGATGGGTGGCATGGTGCACGACTTGTTGGAGTAAACCAGTCCCAGACCACAGAAGCACCCTGAACAGAGACAGGAGTATTCAAAATCACATTAACAGAGAGAGCAAGAGCAAAGGGTGGAGATGTATGTTATACAAGAGTAACACCTCACATTAATGTCATAAAATAGAAGCTTTATACACACCTCCCTGCACTGTTCTCCCTTATGATTGTAAATGAATGCTTCTCAGTGTTTTATTTAAACATGTAAAACACTCATTATGTGGTATCCAAGCAACACGGCTACATCTGCAGACACCTCGAGGTGATGATCCAGCCATATGTAACACCAGTTACTGTAAAAATAATGTTTTCAGGGTGGGAACTGAGAGCTTTTAGGGAGAACTTTGGAGTGTGCTCCCATCCAAACAGATGGTTTTATCATTAAAAGTGCCCTCTTTTGTCTCATCCTTCCTGCTTTGGTGCACCACTCCTGTGTGTTTGTTTTGCCATGAAATAGATTACCACTATAACACAGTCGTCTGCAGTCAAGGTCGAAGGCAACTGGGAAGGGGGGATGGGGAGGACCGAGGAGCAAATGTGGCATGACATTGGACAGGTTACAACAGAGGACCCTCACAGTATTTGATACTAGGGCTGGGCAATACAGACTAATAAGCGTATTTAGTTCTTTTCTAACTGAATGGCAATAAGTCAGTGGTTTTCAAACTTTCATACTAAAGGCCAGTGTTGGGAATAACAGTGTTAAAAATAACAGCGTTACTAATGCCATTACTTTTTCCCAGTAAAGTGTAATCTAATTAAATACTATTTCAAATGTTATAACGTCGTTACCGTTACCGACAGTGAAATGTGTCACGTTACTTTGCACCAGTGTCTAGCAGCTGTTATCCGACCTGCCTCGCAGGGCAGTAACTGCGTCGCTAACAGACACATGAGAGAACTAGACGCCAGAGTTGCAAGGTCCACTTATTATAAGCAACTTTCGGCTTCTTCCTTTTTTTAACTTGCATTATTATTGGGAGTTGTGGGTTGAAGTTTTTTGGGCTTGTTCCAATAGTGCAGATGCTCATTTGGGCTTGTTGTGCCCCCAAACCCAGGAGGAATCTGGTGCATGATCTACCATGAATATGAACCCAATTCAGAAGTTATAAAAATTATTTTATCCCACTCTAAAACACAAATTTAAATTTTACTGTAAAAATGATGTTTCCACCTGAAATAAATCCGTATAGCCAGAATTAAATGTATTTCTAATGTAGCTCTTACTGTTTTCACCATAATAAAGCTGCAGAGGATTAACATAAAACTTAGATAAAAGCCTGACATGTCTTTTGGTTCATTCAAAAATCAAGGTTATACAAACTGTTTAGCAATAACAGAGTTACAAATAACAGTAGCCCCTCTCTTCACTGCTGTATAAAGAAAAGGATGTTACACCTCCAAACAAAATGATGTTGAATAAGTAAATTAAGAGACAAAAAGAAGAAATATCCCTTTGAAAATGAAATGTAATGTAGATAAAAATTAAAACACGCTTCATGTAGGTTTCTGTCTTTAAAAATGCTTATTTCAATCGCAAAATCTGGCAACACGGCTAGATGCAGCCATGGCGAGTCCAGAGCGGTCTGTGTAGCTAAAACTGGCGTTTTCAGGATGGTAGTACAAGAAGTTAAAGGCAAGAACACACATGTGAATTGTACATTATGTCCTAAAGCAAAGTGTTTGTCTGTTGAAAGTAATTCTAAGAATCTAGTGACCAGAAACATCAAGAACTCCGCTGATGATGTGAGCGCTGCTGTAGCAGGCCAGGTAACAACAAGGAAGGACAATCTCAACAATCTCACTCTTTACTGGCCAATCAGATAATGTAGGCAGGTGTTACTGCCATTGCATATAGTGCAAAATCTAAGCCACTTCGTAAAATCGTCATGAAATGAGGCACAGAAAAGCGGACACAAATGCAACACACCAACACCTGAGGTCAAATAGGCAAAAAGGTTTTAACAGTTACCAGGCAGAGTTCGGTACACAAAAAGGCAGTCAGATCAGGCAATGGTTTCCAAAACGTGAGGCAAAAAAGCCATGGTCAAAAAACAAGCAAGGTAATACAGGACAAGACAAGACTATGGTGAATGCTGGGACGAAGACTGTGAGGTACAACAAACTGGCACATGACAATGGGAGACATGAGGTGAAATACAAGATGTAATGAGGGGTAATGGGAAACAGGTGGGGTGAAATAATCAGTAGGCAGGCGTGACAAGAGAGGGGCAGTGCAGACAGGAACAATCTGGAACAGAGACAGGAGTTAGTGATTTCAAAATAAAACAGGAAGGGCAAGACAAAAGACATGAATGTCCAAAATAAAAGAAAATTTGACCAACATGATACTTCTTGCTGTTGTCTTATTTGTAGCTCCCACATCTTCCTGCTTTAAAAGACACTGATTGGGCCATCCTGCTTTGGGCTGCTGATATTTAATGTAAATTTGAGCTTGGCAAAATGGATCTGCCTGATTACAGACATTAAATTAGGCAGATCCATAAGGCATAAGGTTAACAGTATATGGTTATTTTGTTCAAGATTACTTTTACCACTGTTAAAAAAAGATGATCTACCATTGAAATATTTAAAAATGGAGGTTTCTCGCCAATTTTTTTTTTTTTTCTCTTGGTGTTACAGTTAAACAAAGGCATTTATTTTCAAATCCAATTTTTTTTTCCTGAGCTGGGCTTCAAGACGCCAGAAGCTTTGGCATTTTGGTTTAACTTGATGCTCAATGCTGATGCCCAAAACTCTGAGATATAACGTTGATTTTTTTTAAGCTACCTAATTTACATTTCTATACAGTCATTTAAGCAGATAACATTTTAAAAGTGTGACTTAAAAACGAAACCATGTGCTGCTGTGTAGTTGTAGTAATACATGGTTGTACTAATTCCCAAGGCATGTTTTGTGAAAGTAGTGGCAACTTTCACTGTCACTGTAGACAAGCCTGCCTTCATCCAAACTACATAGTGAACCTTTAAAATAAAAATTACAGTCTACACTTCAATTCTCAGAGGAAAATTCAGTTTAGTTTTGATGATCATCATTTTAAATCAAGTCTTGTGTAGAAAAAATAGAGATTTATATTATATTTATTATATTAGTTAATATCCCCCAGCCCAAATATATTAAATCAAATATCATTCAAGAAAATGATAATTTCCCATTTAGACAAAACATTTTCAGCAGATTACCTTGAGGTCATTAAGTTTATAACTGCTGGTGGTTCTTACTGTAAACAACACTTATCCTGAGCATTACGCATGCCATATTATCTTCAGATAAACTGTGTGTATGTACAAGATTATCTTCCCTGTATTTTGTTTAAAAGATATATTTATATACACTGCCTGGCCAAAAAAAAAGTCGCCACCAAAACAAAAAAGTCACACACTCTAATATTTCGTTGGACCGCCTTTAGCTTTGTTTACAGCATGCATTCACTGTGGCACTGTTTCTATGAGCTTCTGCAATGTCACAAGATTTACTTCCATCCAGTGCTGCATTAATTTTTGCCCCCACAGGCTTGTACAGTAGGCACTAGGCATGATGAGTGCATCACTTCATCTGCCTCTCTTCTTACCCTGATGCTCCCATCACTCTGGAACAGGGTAAATCTGGACTCATCAGACCACATGACCTTCTTCCAGTCCTCCAGAGTCCAATCTTTATGCTCCCTAGGAAACTAAAGCCTTTTTTCTGGTTAGCCTTACTGATTAGTGTTTTTTTTTAAAGGCTACACAGCTGTTCAGTCCCAATCCCATGAGTTCCCTTTGCATCGTGTGTGTGGAAATGCTCTTACATTCACTATTAAACATACCCCTGAGTTCTACTGTTGTTTTTCTTCATTTTGATTGAAGAATGATTGTAATCGCCAATCACAATCATTCAGGGTTTCTTCCAACTGCATTTCTTCCTCAAAGACGATGGTTCCCTACTATCCTTCCAGTTTTTAATATTTTAATAATGCGTTGGACAGTTCTTAACCCAATA
Organism: Cetoscarus ocellatus; assembly: GCA_037902135.1. Taxonomy (NCBI): domain Eukaryota; kingdom Metazoa; phylum Chordata; class Actinopteri; order Labriformes; family Labridae; genus Cetoscarus; species Cetoscarus ocellatus. Next base: position 1,883,279 of record JBAMNC010000412.1, read on the forward strand.
TTAGTAGTTTTTGCAATCTCCTTAGATGTTGTCTCTGCTTGATGCATGCCAATGATTTGACCCTTCTGAAACAGACTAACATCTTTTCCACGACCACAGGATGTGTCTTTCGACATGGTTGTTTAAGAAATGAGAAGCTACTCATTGCATCAGCTGAGGTTAAATAACTTGTTGCCAGCAGAGAGATAATCGCCCATGCAGTAACTATCCAATAGGAGGCTCGTGCCTATTTGCTAAGTTAAATCCAGGAGGCGACTTATTTTTTGGCCAGGCAGTGTATCTTACTAACTTGATATATTGCCGTGCCCTGATATATCACTTTTGCTTATCACATATAAATATAAAGAGGTCATCTGAGTATGGGGACAGTTTCAGATTGCAAACAAGAACAGAGACAGGCCGCCCACTCTTGTGTCTGTATGAGTAATGTGTATCTGTCTGTGAGAGAGGGTTTTGTAATATCAGGGTCACACTAACCCAGTGAGTGATAGTGACTGAAACCTAACACAGGACGCATCACCGTCTGCTGATATACACCTCTGCACATTAATGAGTGAGTCACAGAAAATGTGCAGCTTTTCATTTTGATCAAACACATCAGCGAGAGAACAACTTCACCCAGATCAAACGTACTGGTGATGTTAGTTTGTTTAATGTTGATTCATGGTGGGCAGCCTGATGCTCCGGCTTTTTCCTGTCTTAGTAAAAAGTAAAAACTTCACACCATAAATCTAAACACTTAGGAAAGATGCCGTGAATAGATTCACCAGCTGCTTCTTTTTGTTTTATGATGGTTTGTCATTTTCTGTCTCTGCTCTAACAGTATAGGTAGATTGGCAACACTACATGCCATTGGTATAACTGTGTTGTGCATCTGCACACTAGTCAAGCACTCATTCACTGTTCACCTTTCACTTCCTTAATAAATGCTGAGGAGCTGCAGCACTGTAAGACTGGACAGGAAAAAATGACTAAAAGTGGAATTCAAAGATGGTTTAATAAATTGACTGACATATGCATGAGTGAAGGTATGAATGATTGGGTCAATAAAAATATTAGTCCATGAGTGCACAAATACAGGGAAGAAGAAAATCAGTGAGATAAATGTGGTCACAAATAAATGAAGTGTTTGAAAAAATGAATAGATGGAGGGATAGGTCAAAGCAGAACAGAAAATAGAAAGTTGAGTTGTGAGATACATAATGTACTCATTACAAATGGGTAAACAAACAGCTTATTGGTTTAATGAGTGGCTGGTTGGAGGGATAAACAGGAAAGTGTTGAAAGTTAGAGATAGTGTCTGAGTGGATTGACAGATGGGTAAATGTCTTAACCTTGCAAAGCAGCTGGATTAACCAGATTGTATGTCTGTCATCAGGCATCTTTAAGATGATACATTAGTTCCCGCTCAGAAAATGATCTGAGCGGTCGCTGCCCTTGGGGGAGGAAGTGGCATTAAGTACAGGCATGGTAACGGGGAACAGCAAGCAACTAACAATTTTTTTTTTTCTCTTCTGAAGGGTTCTGCAGTCTATAATGTTATCTTTGGTGTGTTTCTCAGAAGAACCAGTGAATACTTTCTGTTTAATAGCTGTATGAGAAAACGGGAGAGTAAACAGATGGATTGCTGGGCTGATGCTTCATTAAATACGTTAGATTAGTGGATGGATAGCCGGAAACATGGATGGATCTTCCTCTCATCAATGGAAAAAAATGATGGATGGATTTTAAAATGGGTGCATGGATGGATACATAAATACATTGATGAATAAGTGAATAGCTGGATTAATTGATAGATGGATTGATAAAACAAAGATGGATGGATGGATAGATGGATGGCCAAGGAAGATTAGATTACAGATGGAATGAATAACAGCTCATTAAATAACATGAACTCAGCTGACACGCCAGATAAACACTTCAATTCAAACAAAACAGCGGGGAGCTACTCCTACAGAAGCATTTCGGTATGGACCAGTGGTTCAGTACAGACTTGTTCCAAACAGTACATGCCCTCCTGCACAAATGCAGAACTAAACTTTAATTTGCTGCTCTGCACAGGTCCAGGTATTAGAGTGCACACATATTTTCAGACTGGTAAAGACAAACCTCTAAATGCTAAGATTGAAGTCTCCATTCAGAGAAAACTGGACGGATGGATGGATGGATGGATGGATGGATGGATGTCAAGTTAATGAGGGTTTTCACCGCAGATATAACGTTTCTGGTCCTAGCCCTTCATCCGAGATGACAAGGACCAGAAATGTTACAACTGTGGTGAAAACCCTCATTAAATGGAGCAGCTTCTGTTGAGCTGAACTTTTGCCTGTTTTTGCTACTATTTTTTGCATCTAGTACCCAGCGTTTGACTTTTTTGGGGGATGTGCATGCTTCTTTTAGCTTTTTGATTGGATGATTGCTCTTTTAATCATTTTCTTTTTCTTTTTTTTTTTAATTATCTTTTTATTAGAGAAATGTTGGATACTATATACATATATATATACTTAGCTGTAGTTACCAAATTCATCCTGTGTCAGGGTAATAAATTCAATCCATTTTGCCCAAATTTGGTCGAACTAAACTTTTTGAATTTTCAGGCAGTTAGTCAATTTTTCCATTTTGTATATCTCAGGAATTTTTCCAAACCATTCCTTCAATGTGGGAGGTGATGGATTCAACCACTTTCTGGTGATTGCTTTTTTACTAGCTGCAAGAAGAGCCTGTACTAGTTTGACATCTTTCCCTCCTTTTAATCATTTTCATCACAGGCTAATCAGATGATGCAGTAGACAGGAGCAGTGGAGCTCATAGGGCGAGCTAGTTGGTATATCAAACTTCCAAAAAAAGTCAAGAGAAGAGTGAAAACATATTTTCCAACAAGAAATGTTGTTCTTTGTTTTTCATTTGATGAAGAAATGTTGCGCAGTTCTGATTTAACTGCTACTAAAGCAGGTAGCATCTACGCTAATCTTTGTACCAGCATCCATTGTTTACAAGCTGATCCAGCTGCATTCCAAGGTTAGATGTGAACAATCATGAGGTGTATTTAAAACATACAAAATATAACTTAAGGAAAAAAGGAAAAAGTAGTGGTTATTGGATGATTTGATGGGGGAGTAGATAGTTAATTACTGGATGGACAGATGGACGGACAAGTCAGCTTCATTTTTAACATTTTTTCATTTATGAACAAATGATTTGATGAACAGCATGTTGAAATGATCGATGAAGAATAAATACCTTAATGGATGGATGGATGGATGGAGGGACAATTGTTGTGAGGAAAAATAGATAAACTGGCAGAAGGACTGACGGACAGATGATAGTTGGATGGTAACTATAAATGCACAGACTGACAGACAAACAAAGGAAAGCACAAATATGAGGATTAGAAACCAGACAGACATTTGGATGGATTAAATAATGATAGACAGACAAATAAAGGAATAAACAATGACCTTTTTAGTGCCATTTCCCGGTGGTTTGTTTTGTTTTTATGAGCTGAGGTCTTTTTATTTTTTTCATTGATCCTGGTATTTCTAGTTGTCCCTGCAGCCAAAGTGACACATTGACATTTCTATTTGACATTTCTGCCGCCTCACGGTGGAAACTGCAGTATGCGATGATCAATACTTCCCACCTCTTAGTTTCACTCTGTCTGAATGAGAAGTGATGCTTTATTTATCGATGGATACTCATACAAGGCCACTAAATTTCCTTACAGCGTGAGCAATGATCGTTACTAGAGACTTTCTGATATTGACTGTAGAACTACAAGGTTAAGGTCAGAGTTTTAAAAATTCCGAGGTTGTTATTCATGTTTTCACAAAAGTGTTCCTACAAAAAAACACCTTTTACAATATGAACTGACTTTCTGTGTGGATCAGTGTTTCCCACAGGTTACACTTGCAGAGGAGTGGTGGCGGCTGCTGAGGAAGGGTGATTCTCACTTGTTTTTGTTGTTGTTTTGATTTTAAATGCTGACAACATTTACCTCTAGTTGAGTATGCAACTTCATGCTCAAGCAGTTGGCAACCCTGTAAAAAAACTATGAACCTCTGCGATGTCACTGGCCGGCAGCAGGTAGTAATTTCTATTAATGGGATGTAGGGGGGGCAAAAAGAAAAACAGACTCAACTTTCACTCAGGTAAAATTCAGACCGCTTCTATCCCATGAATAACTATTTTTCCGTCATCTACGAGACAAGCTGATAGTGACGGCGCAGCTTTTTCTCTCTCACATTAAAATCAGTATCAATGGGGGTCTCTCCTGAGTAAGGATGGGAATAGAAAATTAATTACACTTAATAATCCGTACCTACTCAATGAATCGCTACCACTAAGCTTTTTGCTTAAGAATTCCCTCCAGTTTTTCTGCATGCCTTGCAAATCAAAAACATCATGCTCTCATCCGAGGCAGATGAATCATGTAAAGTGCAGTTTGGTACTCTAATGGAAAAAAATTGAGATAACATTGAATGTAGACTAAAGAAGGCTATATTTACATGTAACCACTTGGCCAAATCAAAAAACAGCAACACTGTAGACTTTTTGTCCTGTGCATAGATGTACTAAATAACCTGAGGTAGACAGATAAAACCCATTAAAGTGCATATAAAACTTAGAAAAGCATAACATGGGCTCTGCAGTCAGCCAAACACATTAAACTTACATTCCTGATTTTTAAACTACTCATCATTGAACATCCCTATCCTCAACTTCACCTCTTCAGCGGCCAGATGGCTGACATCACTCAGGTTTTGTTCAGTTTTTTTAGAGCCTTATTTACCTGGACAACACCTGAGTGATGTCAGCAAATATTCAACATTTAGACCCAAAATAAGAAAGCAAAACCCAGGGTTCAAAAAGCAAGAGATGAAGATAGATTTTTAAAACACGTGTTGAATGCATGTGCACTATTATAAAATTCTAACTCATTTCCATTCCACCTTGTGCTCCATATTCATGAATGCATCGTAGCTGAATACACGTGAAGACGCAAACATACAAGCTCACGTGTCAAACGTCCTCCATGGTCTTTATATTTACAACAGTGTTCTTCACAAGGCCCATCATCAGACAAAGAGGCACACTTACAGCGATTCGGGGGGGATAGGGTGGGGGTTGTATACATCTTTTCTTGTATTCATGTCACTGCACAGCTGATGGCACAAATCACCTGTGAGGCTGCTGCTGGATCCAAATCTGGGTCATTCTTCTCCGAGTCTTTGTGTTTGATTGTCATGTCACGACTGTCTGCCTGTTTGGATGGATGGGCGCTTACGTCTTTTTCTCCACCTTTCTTTCAATGCAGGGAGAGCAGACAGCAGTATGTGGGCTTTTGGGTGGAGCCCCATGCATGACCACTGACCTACATATTGGCACACTGAGGATGCTGCCCCGTTGCCATGGTGAAAGAGTAGCAGATGCAGAAAAACGGATGGAGGCTTCAGCGAGTCAAGTTCCCATTTTGTGCTACTTTTGGAATCAGGCTGAGTGTTTAGCCTCAGCTGTCAGATAGATTCTCGTGTATTTTCGCTCAAAAAAAAGGCAGGAAAGTCCCTCCGAGATTTACCAGAGCTGTAAAATATCTCGACTATAGCAGCTTCTCTGACAGCTTATACAAGATGCCTGCTGGGGTTTTGTCCTATATACCGCTCACACAAAGCTGCTTCTGCTGCAGCTGCTGCTCGACTAAGACAGAACTTCCCATCAAATATTCAACAGTTCACATGAGGGGGGAACACTCGAGCCTGCCTGCATGATGACTGCTGCCCGTTCATCAGAGAAGAAAGTAGGTTGGGGCCTAAACTCACCCCGCACATGCATGAAAGCGCTACATGTGTCATGCAGGAACTCAGGGATGCAGGGCAGCAGGCGCAGAGCTGAGGCTGCCTGATACTGCTTCATTTTTTTCAGCAGAATGTCTCTCTTTGATACTGCGAGTGCATGTGTCTGTGTGTGCAGTTTTCCCTCATGAAAAGCAGCACAAAGGAAGTAATTGTTCTCGTCTGAAAACCACCAACAGTCCACGAAGGAGCCTGGTCCAAACGTGGCAATGCCATATTATGGTAGGAGAATGAGTTCTTGTGATGAATCAATATATTTTCAAACAAGGCAGAGGGTTTCAATACAGCTTATACTGATTCTCAAAAGAAAAGATGCCAAGCATAATGCTCATTTAAGTGACTGTGTGTTGTGGTGTTGTCATGATACAAAATTTCAAACTCTATATCAATACTCAGAAAAATATGCGATACTTGATAACATCAACTTATCAACATGAAAATCTCAAAAACACTTGTTCAGTCTCAACATTGAACATGCTGCCTCAACAGAACCACAGATGCTAGTTAAATAATCAGAAAATGAAAACAATAAAAAACAAGACATTCACATAGTTTTTACTTAGTGCAAATAAATGCAAAATAATTAACCCAAATATAACACAATTTGACAATATTTTAAGGTTGTATCAGATATTTTTCTTTTGAACTTCATGCAAATAATCAAAAAATCTAAAATTAACAATAGCAATTGCCTGAGGTAGTATCAATACCAAGGCAAATTAGTATTGTATCTGGATATGACGTTTCAGTATTGATAGTTTTTTAAGTATCGATACTTTTGACAACCCTAGTGTGTTGAAAGAACCACTAACTGATGTGTTTATTGACTTAAAGGAATCAAGAACCAGTTCCAGTTAAGAACAGATTCCAACTAGTGTGAGAAATCGATGTAATTTTTTTCTCAACGCTTTCCACTTTGCAAAACATCGACTTTACGCTCTCTCTCATGAGAAGACAGTCAGCATGAACACTAAAGGACTCAAGAGAGAAATCACAGCAGACTGAAGACAGAAGTGGTCCAAAGCATTAACCAACAATTTTACACAAACTGACACAACAGTGTTTCTTGCAATGTCTGTGTGATTTCAAGCAAGAGTGGGAACACCTAACCCTGCACACCGGCTGGATCTGCCTGATTCAATGTCTGTGATCATGCAGATGAATCTTGCCATGTTCCAATATACAACAACTGTGTTTGGCCCAAAGCAGCACAGCTAAATCTGCATCCTTTAGAGCAGGAAGAGGTGGGAGCTACATGCATAATAACAGCAGGAAGTGACTGCTCGTACAGAGGTTAGTATAGATGCTAACAGCTTAATAAGCAGTTTCAGGTCCGGGCCACATTTCTTTATTAAATGGAAAAACAAACACTGAAATAATTTCACAATAGAAAAGATATTTTTATTCCACTTCCGACATGTTGTGGTGAGGGTTTGTTCTACAAAGTGGCTCATGTTTTATTTTACACTGTAGCAGCAGTGCCTGACCACTACATTATCTGACTGACATGCTGAAATATCTGTTGAAGCAACACAACACTAAATATCAGGAGTGCACTGTCTTTGTTGTTGCTGGCACAGGAAACCAGTGCAGATGTATTATTTCCACGCAGAAAATCCACAGGAATCAATAAGGTAATTGACTTAATATCCAATTGATAAGCAAACCAAATTTAAGCATTGGTATTAATATCGCATCAATCCCCATCCCTTTTTTGACCCAAGGTATTCTATTTGAAATGTTAAGTTAAAAACAGTATTATTATTTTATGTATTTTAAATAATTTCAGGCTCATTTATATTAATTTTAAGAATCAAATGATAATGTAACCTGTTCGATACTAAAGCAAGAAAAATAAACAACCAATATTTAGTAAATGATATCATAAGTTAATCAAAGTCATGCACACCATCTAAATTGCACAAAAATGTTGGAAACATATAGCCATGGCCAAGGTTTTCTTTGAAGGATCAATTCGCCTGTTTAAATGTTGCCAACGCATATTTACAATTTCCACAATGCTCTCTCTTTTTTTTGGTAAAAAAAAATAAAAATAAAATAAGTAAAACCTAAAATCAAGTGTCTGTACATTTTGATTCCACAGATCATTAAAATAATCTTGTGGAGTTTGAGAGTGTAGAAATATTAAAGATCTCACAACAAGTTAATGCTGCCAGTGTTTTTGTACAATAAGTTAGGACTTAAAAATCCCCAATTCTGCTTGTCCAGGACTTCTTTAGATGTTTTGGTAAAAAACAAAATGGGAAGGGATACTGTTCGGGGGGGGTTTCTGATGCTTCTTAAGTGATACTTCCAAAATTATACTTGAAGAAAAAAGTGGCTTGAATAATGTTCACCTTTGTCCCTTCTCATACAGTAATGCTTCTGTTTCCTATGGTGTCTGTTTCTTTAGCCACAGGGTAAACTTTGACAGCTTACTGAGCTGTGAAGGCAGGAAAGATTCATCATCCTTGGCTCTGGCATTGAGTGATCAGTACCTAAATGAAGCAAAATCTGTATTGTGATTCAGTTCAGTTAGTAATGAATGTGTTTGTACCAGTACCACATATGTACTGGATTTTGATACTAATCCCTCACTAAGACAACCATTTGCTGTTTCTTTACACAAAATAAGATCTTAGAAGTATACTGTGTATCACTTTTCAGCTAAAACATATTGGGCTATGCCTTTGGTCCATATCAGCCTGCCCTGTACTGCATGACACCTAAAATGTCTCTGCAATGAACCGATTCAGTGTTGTGTTAGTGCCACAAATACAATTCAGACAGCAGCTTTCCAAAAGCACAGAGAAGTTGTTCAGACTTTTGTGACGCCTAAAGATAATTGTTCAAGGCTATGAGGAGTGAAAGTGAGGACTGCGAGAGAGTCAGCCTGTGTCAACAAGAGCACCCACAGAGGCAAAATGTTACAAAAGCACAAAGCACAATGGCTGGCCTTGTGTGCCTATAGTCAGACTAATTTAGACAGGAATAAAGGATTCTATTGATTAAGACGTTTAATCCTCTAATAATCAATACATAAATTCAGGAACACTCATGATTTTGTTTACAAAATCTTCATCACAGACGAGAATCTGTCTTTTAATTAGTCCTTTTAAAAAGCTGGCAAATGGATCCTGAGGGTTAATTACAAGTCTAAAATACAAGTTATAATTTGTGGGTAAAACATTTAAAGAATAGTTTAAAAAACACTGTGATATTAAGTGGTACAAACACATTATTCTATTGCAAGGTCTCCGACAATTAGCCTCTCTAGGAGGTTTTTTTTTCTACTTTCACCATCATTACAAATGTTTGTTACTTTAATGTTACTGTTTTATCTTTGGCAGATATTTGTCTGGTAAAATGTGTTTGTATGCTCTGATTCTGAGTTTATTATTATTATTTTGTTTCTTTTTTTAATAGGCCCACGTCCTCACTGGCTATGACTGTAGTTTGAAAAATTTATAAAAAGTCATAACGAGTCATGGCCTTATCATGCATTCGAAAGTCTAGTTTTATTTCATTAACAAAGAAAAATGTGATCATATCAATATGATATCGCATACAACAATTGTATATTAATTAAAAATCCTCATAACAAAGGCTGAACAAGGACATACGTAAAGACTTAGTGCAATTGGCTATTGTGATTATGCTTGGATACAATTCATTTTGAAAAGTCTCAATATTTATCAGAATGTAAAACTATGTTTATAAACCCTAAAACATTTCAGTAATGAGATGATACTGAGTTATTGCATGATTTTGTTTTTATAAAATATTCTAAAGGAAATGTAAACATCAACGTATTCAGTCTGTTTGCTTTTTCAATTAGGGGTGAAAGAAAATACTGGTATATCCCTTTATCACAGTATTTTGCAGCTTCATACTGTTACTACTGATATTTTAGAGTTCATTATACATTTTTATTGGCGAATAATTCACAGGAATGTAAATTCCTCTTGTTTTGTTTTGTTATTCAGCCTTGGCCACTAGTTAGCAGCAGCATTCATTAGCTTGACTCCTTAACCTCCAGGTTAGGATATCCAGAGAGGATATGTTTTTGGCTGCACTTGTTAAGTTTCTTTGTTTCTTCGTTAGTCTGTAAACAGGATAACTCAAAAAGTACTGAACCAATTTTGATGACATTTTCAGGGAATGTTGGTCACGGCACAAGGGAGAAAGGATTATAACCACATGTCGTCATTTAACCGCTGGCTGTCGAGATGGTGTCCAGCAAATGACTTCATAGATAAGTGGACATCGTTTTTGGGGAAAGCCTGGTCTGACAGGAAGAGATGGCATTCATCCTACTTTGGGTGGTACAGCTCTTTTATTGAGAAACACGGCAGAGTTTATTTACCCTAAATCACGACCGCTCAGAGTTGAGACCAGGTCACAGAGGTGCTGTCCTCCATGCTCCTCTGTGCTTGCTTTATCTGGTGTATCTAAAATGAAGAGTAAGAATTGGCTCTGTACAAATAAACTGAAGATTAACTGATTAGATTTTGGTGGTGATCCAGGATTTTTTTCAAGGATTTGTTGTGATACAGGGCAGTTCCCAAATTTGTGACTGTCCGACAGTGTTGGAAATGCCTTGGCTGAGGTCTGTGCTCTTGGAGCACCTCTAGTCATTTCTGTCCCTGAGACAGTCAGTAATGATTACCCATGACGCAGGGACCGTGTTTTATAATGTTAAGGGGTTTTTAATCCCATTTGAAAACTAGACTATTTACTTTAAAAAAGAGATGTAACATCCTTCTTATTGTATTATGATATATCAGTTGCAGATTTTTGCCAATACAATCCCCTAATTTCAGTTTTCATATACACAAAGGTCAAACCATCCTGTATATCTACAACAAATTTTATAGTACTTTTTTGATCAAATCATAATATCCAGCCTTTTAGTCCACTACAGGCAAAAGCACTCACTGCAATAAAAACCTTTCTTAACAAACAGGGAACGTGTTGTGAATCGCAAATCCACTTGAACTGAACATCAACTTTGAATGATCCTGACCCCTTCAATTGGAATTGAATTGAATCGTAATCCATGGGAAGAGTCAGACCCCTACTAATAATCAATTAATCGAAGAATTAGTGGTACTTCCTCTGTTTTCTGATTGTTGCAGCAGTCATATAACTTATAAATACAAATCTTTATTGCCTTGAAGTAATTTGAACCTTTAATGTCACAATAAGAAAATAATTGATTATTAAGTCTTAAATTAACATTTTATTCTTTATTTTTTCAAGACCTTCACCTCACTTATCACTTATAACCAGTTCATAATATGTTCCTATCCTTAAATTAAGCCATGAAAAATCAGTCAGTAACGAAAAGACACCAATGACGGCCCTCATGACAGATTTTGTTTTTCTCTGGTATCTCCACTCCTCCTCACAAAGGAAACGTCTAAATATAGATCATCAGAGGCTGAATCAGACACCCCAGTCTACAATCTTCAATATTCCCCCTGCTTTAGGCTCACTGTGTTAAAGACAGGACATAAACTGTGTCACCAAAGGCCTGAATAAAACACTAAATAAAAAAGGGGGCTCACCGTTACACCACTGAAACGGGTGCATCAATGCACCAGAGGGAGTCCTCGTCGGTGGGGTCGGTTCGGGTTGAGCGTCTTCTCTGCGGGCAGATGGATCAGACTGAGGAGCTCTACAGGGTGTTGTTACGGTTTAGCACAGGTCCAGCACCTTAGGGTCAAAAAGACGGGCAGGAATCAGGGAGAAAGGCGTTTATTGAGAGTTGCAGCCTGCGGTTGTCACATTATTTTGGTCCTTTTTCCTTGAGAGTTTAAAGAGACGACATAAAAATCAGGGCTCCTTCCTCCACTTAGTCTGTTTTTGTTTCTCCTGTTGTTAATTTCCAGTGTACCACTGACCCAGCAGCAGCAGCAGCATCTGTCTGACTGAAGGAGAAAACTAGAGCGCTGCCTCGCTGTTCCTGGTCCCGCCCCCGCAGCCCTGATTGGCTCGGCGTGTGTTGTGACGGCCTGCGTGTGTTTCCTGACATTATTCTGAGTTTATAAAGACGCATATGATTCATTGACTGCATGATTCACCGGAGAGGCCATTAGGAGCGACGGGACAATGTCAAGATTTGGACAATTGAGGTCCAAGTCTGTCCACCACTGAGAAGAATAAAAGACTTTACACCTGAGGGGCAACATCTTCTGCTTGGCCCCATTTGACCCCCACTCAATCTGTGCATTGTTTTAACAGTGTTGTGAAAGTTTGGGATTTTTCATTATTCATTCATTCATTTTCTACGACGCTTATCCCTTTTGGAGTCACACTCACACTCATACCTAAGGGCAATATAGAGTCACCAATCAACCTATGATTATGTTTTTGGTCTGTGGGAGGAAGCCGGAGTGCCCGGAGATAACCTACGCATGCACGGGGAGAACATGCAAACCTCACACAGAAAGGCCCTCTCTTCTGTAAGGCACGTGAACTACCTGCTGTGACACCATGCTGCCCTGGATTTTACATTACTTGCTCTTTTTCTTTCCTTAGATTTAATTTGGTTTTATTAATTTTACAAAGTGTACATTAGTTTATGTTTAATGAAAATACCAGTAGAGTTTTTTGTTCAAGCCCCAGGGAACACAAATAAACAAAAACTTTTCCTCATTAGATATATATGATCATACAGATGTGCTATGAACTAAAAATCTCAGTGATATTTGACACAGACTGAAAAGAATCAGACGGATATTTAAATCATGTTTCCAGTGGCTTTGGGTCTTGTGTTAATTATTTCATGCCTTTATTTAATTTCTTTAAGTATTTCCTGACGTTTTTCCTAACAAAGCATGGGTCTTGTTTGGCTCTGCTTTGTCGTTTTGATTATCTTTGACTGTTTCTCAAAGCAGTGTTACCTCTGGTGCTGAAATACAGGCCTATATCTGTTGTCAAAGCAGCCTCAGCAATGTAATTTCTTTCTGCTACAAAAAATTACATAAAAACATGAAAAGGGGGAACAGACCCTCATGCAAATATTTTAAAAAATTACATATAGCACATTATATCTTGAAAGTGGAATATGCAGTACATCAATTCTTTTCTATGCTTACTGCCTCAAATATTTTCATGAAATTCAGATCTTTTTAACTGATAATTTGAAAGGTCCTTAAAATGTTTATTTGTTTTCCTAAGTACAAGCAAATGTCAACTTTATGCCCGTGTTTTTTCAGTTCATGTCTATCTTTAGCAGCAAAGTCTTTACAAAACAATAGGGGAATTCCTGTGAGAAATAACCCACAGTCCCGAGATTTTGAGATATAATCAGTTCCCCAAATAAATTAAAATCATACGTTTTTATTCTTTTTTTATTTTTCAGCTTCTCTAATATTATTGTCATTTCATGAGGATTAAAAAAGGCTCACGTTCATCATGACAGACAAAAGTTTGGAGCAAGTTTATGAACAAAACATTTTCAGAGAGTTCACTCATGACTTTGAAAATGGTCCTCATGGTAAACATTCTTGGTCAACAATAGTTTCTGAAGTCAAAAACAGAGCATCTCTACTTTAACTGTAAAAGACTAACATATAAAAGCTAAGAAAAGTGAAATACACTGAACTTCAAAGACTCCATGGAAACTTCAACCACAGGTGAATACCATGTAGTCCAAAAGCTCCAGAATGGTTAGTCATAGACTTGAGCATGGGTTTAGATATTTAGGTCACATAATCCAAAAACCCCCTGAGGTTATTAAAAACCACAGCTATTTAGAAACAAATACAGAAAATATGACTCTTATTCAGGGTGGAAAGAGTTCACAAATATTGTAGTTTTCGCAAAAGAAAAGTTACTTGGATAAACTTTTACTTAAGTTAAAGTAAAATCAGCACTCCATGAGTTTTATTGGTAAAATAAAAAGTAAGCAGCTGCATTTGAAATGTTCTTCAAGTGCTGATTACTTGAGTGTTTTCATGTGTGGTTCAAAAAGAAAAACAGCTTGAGTGTGATGAGTCAAACACTTATTTATTATGTCTCCATGTCATCGGCAGCCAAGGCTGGAGGCCTCATGTTTTTGGGTTGTTTGCGTGTACACAACAGCCTTTGTTTCAGTACATAATAATATATCAGATGTTATATCTTGACATTTGACCTTAATAAAGTAAAATTACATCGGAGTAAACATTTTTTAATATGTATGAGACATGTAGTTCTTCATAAGCAAAGGCTATTGACCCCATAAGGGAGCATAGTTTAACAATTCGCCTTATTAATGTCCAATTACTGAGCTTGATCAGCAAGATAACCTTAAACATTCCTACATTTGGCTAATCTTTATTTGGGATGAAGTATTATTTGTGTATTTGGCAAAATTCAAGTAAGACCAAAGTTTGATCTTTACGCTGCTGAAGGACACGTAGGCTGTGCCATGTCTCATAATAGTGCCTAATCAAAGTGACCTGGTGGTGGGAAATTAAGCGGATACAAACAAACTGTTTGTAGCTTGTGATGAGCCATGTTGTTCTTGTGGCTTGTTTTCTCCCATGATTCTTTGAATCACGTGGAGAATCTGGCACCATGTACAGCAATATATAGCATTAGCAACTGTCCCGAGTTTTTCTGAACAGAGAGAGAACTGAGCTGTGACACTGTGGTGCAAGTTCGGGCTCATGCCCACTTCAAAAAACCTGAACTATCCCTTTAAGTTTTGTCTCAGTATTGAGTATTTTGATTTTTAACTTGATATCTGTATCAGTGTTAAAAAAAAAATTATTGTGACAACACTAGTAAATGGCAAGTTCTGATCAGTCCAGTTATTCATTTGATCATTTGACTAGGCACTCAGGTGTTACCTTAATCTAGCAGAGTTTCATTTTATCTTTTACAGAAATGACTTGAGAAAGAGTGCTGGTATAAAAAAAGCTTCTCAAAAAATAACATAGAAAGCTGAATCACTGAGTAAATGTGCTCAGTAACTTTCCACCCCCGTCCTGATTAAACACAAGAGTCAAGACTTGAAAAATGACACTCTGACAACAGACGTCACTGTGATGCTATTCAGATTGGAAAAATCATTTAGATGTTTCAAAAGGAAGACAGTGAGATCATTAATTTTGAGTTCATTTATTGAATAAAACAGTTCATTTACAAAAAAGCGTCCAGTCCAAGTATTTCATCTGTTCTTTGGTTATACAGCATGTATTAATGCAGGTGGGTGTGATTAATTATTGACCTCTGAGTCTGTTATGCCTCCATGTGACTCAGTGACTCAGAAGAAGTAGATCTGTTCATATCCAGTGAAGTTTGCAGCGTAAACAGGTGTGTAGTTATATATTAGAGACGAGTCCTCCTCCTCAGGATCACCAAACTGATGTAAACTTTTCCTTCCTAACAAAGCAGAAGTGACATTCATGTGATTACGTGTGAATAAACAAAACAGATAAGGAATTTCCATGTGGGGGATGCAGATTATATGTAATGTTTAATTTTCATTTCTAAAATACAAAACAATGCTATAGCAGTGGTTTTCAAAGTGTAAGGCAGGCCTCAGGTGCAGGATGAGAAAACAAACCAGTGAAAACTGTTCTGCTCAGCCCAATTATTTTTTAAATAATGTTATTTACAGACAGGGATATGGGGAAAACACACGCATGAAACGCATTCTTCATAATTCATGTACCCCAAAAATTACCTGACAAAACAGATGAGGAAAAAAATTATTAAAAAAAAAAAAAAGAAAAAAAAAAAGAAATAAGACGGAGAAAACACAGATCATACAAAGTTACAAAACACTAACATGCAGACAAACAACACAGGTAATGCTGTCAGACTCCACTGTTAGCATAGTCTCTTGTACTAGTGTAAATAATTCCAAAATCAGAAGTCATATGAGGAGGTCATATTTGTATAAAGTCTGAGGCTCTGCCTTTGCTATTATAGTAAATTACATCCATGACAATGTAGTTTGAGAGCTCGTTCCACCCTGCTCAGCCCAGCTCTACCATTCATGGTGCAAACATGGATCATTTTCCCCATAAATATAAAATAAATGTTAATAAATGGAGAAACGAGGAAGTCAGCCAATAACCACTGCTACGTAAAATTGTGTGTCTGTGAGCTGGTCTTTATTAAAACTCTGTGGCCACTGTCTGTAAATTGTTAAAGTTGCTGTCTATATTGGCATTTACTTTATTTTCAAAAATAAAAGATGAATAATACATGCTTGAATTAGGATGGCAATTTTTAATGGTGGATTTTCTTTTGTTTCCTTGTCTGATTTTAAATGACGCAGAAAAAAGGAGTACAAAAATGTAAAAAAAAAAAAAAAAATCTTTTAAAAATTTGAGACAGGACGACAAATTATGATTTACTTAATCTCTTGTTAACAATTTCTCTTTAAGATTAAACAGATGTAAAAAAAAAAAAAAAAAGATGCAAAAATGTTTAAAACAATCTTATTTAAATATCTCTCATCTTTAAGCTTTTTCTAGTCAGTGTGATATTTTATTAGTAATAATTGTTCACAACATGAATTAGTTATTAATATATCTATTTTTGATACCCTGTCTTTGTCCAGCAGTGTTGTGTTGTGTGGAGTGGTGCAACAAATATTATGGGGGAGGGGGAACGTTCACTCTGGCACACTATGAAAACCACTGCTTTATCGCATTTCTGAATCAAATCCTAATTAGATTTACATTTTTGTTTTATTTAACTGTGCCTGTTTTTTTCTGAATTTTGTGTATTTTCATTTTTACTTTATGTATATAGCAGCAAAATCACAAAATGAGTTTTGAATAAATATTTTACTGGCAATTCGTTCAATGATCTGATATTTTGTGGTTGCTGAAATAAAATCTTAAGCAAACCTTTAAAATACTAAAAGATCTCATCAACTGTGTTACATTGATGTTATATGTCTATTAAAATGTGTCAGATATTTCAAAAATTCTAACACTGTACTCAATAATCTTTGGAAAACTCATTAAAGACAGAACAAAACTTGTAAACTCACACACATGTATCTGTACCGGAGACAAAATAAAGAGGAAATAAAGACATATTCTTCCTCAAAACGCAGCATGTTAGGCACTTAACATTACTAAAAACACACAACTGTGCATGTTGATTTAAATTAGAATTTTAATCACTCACTACATATGATTGTTCTTTTTGTCAGATTATTTGGGAATAAACATTAGCCAGTCAAAATAAATATATTTTTATTTACTGTAACACATTAACAGTGATGTGTTTTCCTTATTTAAAGCTCCTGTAAGGAATAACATGTTTAAGTTGATTTGGCGCCCCCTCTGGACAAAATATTTACTTCATCATCTTTATGATTTTATTTGATGACAATTCTGTTCCTGCTGCCTCATAACTGTCAAGTGCATCACTTCTTATAAGTCGTCGTCATGTTAATTTCCTCTGCGATCATCGGTAAAACTAATTGTTAGGATATGCACTTATTTGAATGAATAGGCGCATCAGTCGTCTTACCTTCATCAACAAAAAACTCAGCGAGCCGAGACGATAACTGAACGGCGTGAGAGGAGTGAGGATAGTTCTCCTGCTTGTTCCACTGGAATCGGTTCACCTCTGGGTGCCACTGGACTCCATAGAAGGGATATTTTTTACCTGATATGAGGAGAAAGCAAGTCACACTGCTGCACCAACACAAGGAAATTCACTGGTATTACATTGATAAAATATTACCTTCTAATGTTGAGATGAAGTGAGCGTTATTCTTGGCAACATTTGTAGACAGAACAGAGAAGAAACTGTGCAGCTTCTCATTTTCCTGAAAAGTCTGAAACAACATGTTCCACATCGATCAGTGGTTATTTCTGCATCGTTGTCTTTGTTTTAGGTATATAGGTATGTAGTTTTTCAAACTTCTTATGCCCAAGGGACACCTAAAACCAAAAATCTCAAGGTCCACCTGGTATATATTCTTATAAGACAGCTGCAGGAACCAAACGTAATTTCTGGAGATGCCTTCGGTTGAAAGTGGGTTTTGTTTGAATAGTGGGTGTGGTTTTTGGTGTCGCGGAGGTGATGAATTTATTTCACCTGTGCACCTGTGCTGTGCTTCTGTTGGAAGTTGGAGTGGGGTGAGCACAGGGAGGACATTTTCTGTTGACCACACTTTTTTGGATAGAATTTAACATATTATCAGGTTACTGTTTGATAAAGTTGTTTAATAGTTCGATCAGCGTTATGTAAATAAACAGAGGTTTGTTGTGATAAAGTAGTGAGTGTGTGTCATCACTTTGACTCCCATGTTTAGCCTACAGCAGCTTTAACTTTGGCTAGATTGGCCGCTATGTCAGCCTTTAAGTGTATTAGTCTTCCATCTTCTTTTTGTGTGTGTATAATTGATGGCAGATACAATTTGATAAACAACTATTAAGATATATTAACAAAATGCACATTATTGGATTTTTTGCCAGTATGCCAGTACTTTAAAACTTATTTACCCCATACCAATATTAATACTGATTAGGGCTGAACAATATATTGTTATCGTATCGATATCGAGATATGAACATTCAAGATATTGATATCGAAAAGCAACGATATAAACAATATAGATTTCCCCCGTGCTATAACTGCACTTTACACATTCTTTTGTATTATGATGTTTTTATTTTTCTGAAAAATGCTTGGTTTTCACAGAACCCATAGTCGTATCGTATCGATATCGAGATATCTGACATGAATATCAAGATATGAAATTTTGTCAATATCGTTCAGCCCTAATACTGATATATAAAAATAATATATTTTTTACTACACATACATTGAATACAAATTGAATTTTTACACTAACAACAAAATCAAGTCCATGTAACAGCTAGACTTAAGGTCACCTTACAGTGCAAAATTAAAAACTAAATATGTAACAATGTAAGAAAAGGATCAGTCAATAAATAATCAAAGATATAATGACTTGATCAGATTTAAAACCAATCAAACAATCAGAAAATGCCAGTTTGAAAAAGATTACTTTTAAACAGGACTTGAAGATGGAGGGAGAGAAAATGTTCTGGACGTCCGGTAGGAGGGAGTTCCAGATGCAGGGAACAAAAAGGCTGAAGGCCCATCGTGGACAGGTGAGCGGGTGGTACAGCGAGGTGAATGGAAGAGGAAGACTTGAGGGAGCAGGAGGGTGTGTTGATGTGTAAAAGTTCAGAGAATTTAGAGGAGCAAAGCTGTGGACAGTTTGAAGGTCAGGAGAAAGATCTTGAAGTCAATACAGTTTTTTAACAGGGAGCCAGTGGAGCTTCTGGGGTGATATGACTAATGGCGGGGGTTCGAGTGATGATGTGAGCTGCAGAATTTTGGACAAGTTGAAGTTTATGCTGGGATTTTTGAGGGAGACCCAAAAGAAGTGAGTAATGCAGTAATTACAGTAATCGATCCAGGATGTGACCGAAGAGTTAACAAGGATAGCTGTGGTGTTGAGTGTGAGGGAGGGATGAAGGCGGTTGATTTTGGGTAGGCGGAAGTATGCAAACTGAGTGACATTACTGATATGAGCTTGGAAAGATAAGATGCTATCAAGGGTGACACCTGGAGGGAGGGAAAACTGAGGACTTATCAATGTTGAGTGGGAAACTGATTTTATGAGAGTGGATTTTGTGCTGACTAGAAGAACATCTGTCTTTATTACTGTTTAGTATGAGGACGTTGCAAAAAAACATGACCTAATTTCCTGTAGACAATCTGTAAAGACATATAAGGCCAAAATATTGGAAGTAAATACTGACAAACATTTTTGTATCTTTTGCTAACAATCTTTAGGTTTTGAAACAATTATTTGCAAATACAAATGTCATTCTAATAATATTGTGCATCTCTGAACATTATTAAAGAATTCATATTAAATTTAGTCAAATGAAAAAACAAATCTGTAACCCTTTTAACTGCTTTGGTCACATTTTTTAGTCTTAGATGAACAATTCATGAGGTTGTGAAATGCAAAAGATGATGTTCCTTTAATTTTTGACTGTTGTTATTGTGTTTTCAGTTGTTTGTGGAGAAAATTGCACCTACAGTTGACTTAATTAAAAACTCCTCCAACTGTTGCTGTGTAGTTTTAATAATAGCATATTGTTGCGTCAATTCCCATCCCAAACCCTCAAGGCACACCCTCTAAGAGCCACTGGTAAAGGGTCTTCCTAAATCCAGCATGTATCTCCTGTCTTTTGTAAGGGCGACCCTGTTAAACTGAATTTGTTTATCAAATATGATTTTCCCTGTTTTCACGTCTCTAGATGTCCAGGGCATGAACGTGAACTATGCTTCAGAGTGAAGCAACAAAGACAGACTGTCCTTTGTTTCCCTGAACAAGAACCAAACTGTTATTGGCTCAAACAAATGGCACGAATATTCAAATACTGCCATCTACTGTACATCTTTATGAATACACTTATCCTGTTACAGAATATTGTGATATTTTCACCAGGCTTGGGTAGCATTTTGCAAATAACCTGCAGAATGAAAGGAACTTTTTAAAATATATTAATCTGATTTTCAGGTGGTTTAAAATAGATTTCTTGTTTATTTTTATCGTACTTAGGAGGCACTAAATTGTCTTCCTCCTCTATAAATTTAAAAGAACGTGTCTCTGTTTGAGATTCTCAAAGTTCCCCAAAATATTTTATATGGTATATAACTGCTGTGTAAAACACTTTGTTACTTGCTTTACAAAAATCTCCAGGGTCTGTTTACAGCTGCAGAGTGAGACTGGTGTCTTTTATCTACAATTCATCTGAGGAATTTTTATGATTGATAGAGCCTCCTACATGCCCCAATTTTAGTTGTTTTCATGAAAAATGTTTAGTCTGGATTCAGATCCATGCCAACACAAGCCAACAAAAGCACTTGGTATTGTTTTAGAGGAACCATTATTTCCAAATATTGGATTAATCATTAATGAGTTTAAAAAACGCGTTGCTTTTATTTTCTAGTGCTCTTTAGAAGATAAATGTTTTTATCACAATTGTTTTGAGACCTGGGCAGCATTGTGGTGCAGCCGGTTGGTGCACATGCCTCACAGCATGAAGGTTACTGGAGTCCTGTCTGCATGCTCCTCAGACCAAAACCATGCTCACCAGGTTAACTGGTTATTCTAAACCCCCATAGGTGTGTGTGTTTTCATAGTTGTTTGTCTCTCTGTGTTGCCCTGTAATTGGCTGATGACTGGGCCAGGGTGTATCCCGCCTCTAGCCCAAGGTCTCCAGCCCCTGTTCCCACAAAAGTGGAGACGGGTATAGATAGTGGATGGATGGATGGATGGATGGATATAATGAGAATTACCTTCACTGTTAAACCGTAGTGGTGAAAGTTTCCTGTCAGAGGTTCCTGTGTTAAGGCCTTCATGAGCTCTTTAGAGAGACCACTAAACATCCTGCTGGAGGCGGCCTCTGCAGGGACAGAGAGGGAGATGTAGTTTAGTGAGTAAATAAAATCAAACTAACTTCAAATACAGTGTTTCCCCTCAGTTTATGTATAACCAAATAACCTGTATCATTATTACTTGACTTTCTTTAAATTTTCTACACTGCTGTATTCAAGAGGATTTTATATTTTCTCTCTGCTATGGTGAAACCTTGAGCACTTTCAACAATTCATGAAAACACCTTAAATCATTGATTAAAGTATACTCTAAAATCAAACTACAACATTAACAGAGAAATATACTTATATAAACATTAGCACAGTAACCTGCAGTGAGATTCAGGGGCAGTGCCACGTTCTCAGCTGTAGTATTTTTCAGCAGGTTTTCTCCAGCCACCAGCACTGTGAGGAGCTGCATACCCATGCATGTCCCCCAAAGTGGAAAGAAATCCCCTCCGTCATTAGCCTGAAACAAGGAGAGAGCAATGGTTTTGTTTCTTTCTAAAACTTGAATACAAAAGTGGACAAAATGGCAATAGCTGTTACAAATGTGATACAAACTGTGTGAAAAAAGTATTTTCTGTGTCAACAGATGTCCCTCATTCACATTTACACTCACTGGCCACTTTAATAGGTAATAGGCTGTTAATCAGCAAGTCACATGGCAGCAACTCAGTGCATTTAGGTATGTAAACATGGTCAAGACAACCTGCTGAAGTTCAAAAAGAGCATCAAAATGAGGAAGAAAGGTAATTAAAGTGACATGACTGTGACATGACTGATGGTACAAAAGTGTGAAGCACTCCAGCTTCCTCCCACAGACCAAAAACATGCTCATTAGGTCAACTGGTGACTCTAAATTGCCCTTACGTATGAGTGTGAGTGTGAATGGTTGTCTGTCTCTCTATGAAGCCCTGTGATTGGCTGGTGACCGGTTAAGAGTAACCAATTCAGGGTGTACCACGCCTCTTGCCCAATGCCAGCTGGGATAGGCTCCAGACTGTCGCAACCCCAATAGGGATAACTGGTATAGATAATGGATGGATTGATGGATGTTACCAGGAAAAACCTCATGATTATTCTCTTATGATTTATAAATGCTGTGTTGTAAAGCAAAATGTCCTAAAACTTTAAACATTTTGGTGTGAGACCACAAAACTGTACATAGATATTATATGTAAGAAGATCTAAGAGACTTAACAGTCAAACATGCCTTTTTGTCAAAAGGACAAAATCAGTGCTTTAATAACAGACAGAAAGAGAAAATGTATTTGTATAAAAATTCAAATTCTGCTGTACAAACCTTCAGAGCCAGTTCGTAAAAAATCTTGGCCACTTTGGCGTAATCCGAAGCCACCAAATCCACTGCTCCCCCAATGAAAACCAAGCTGAGGAGAACGGCACAGACAGAGCAGTGTCAGACAGAGGGGCATTACTTCGACTAATAAGAGCATCAAGAACATAAATATGCTTATGATGTTTCATGTTACATCTCACCCATTGATCTTCTTAAAGATGCTTTCATATTCAGCAGCAGTATGAGTTAATCTGTGAACAAAAAACAGTCATTTAACAGTGTTTGCACAAGCCTGAATATTATCCCAGAGAGAACGCAAAGGGAACAAAACCAACTTCCTCTTTCTGTATTCAGGCTGCACATCTCAACATAATGTGAACCAAAACAAGGAAGTACAGCTCAGATAAGTTTTAATCTTGTGGAGTTTGCTAAGTAGGCTCATTTTTGTGACTTGATAATTGCACTCTTTGTTCGAGAAAACAAATTCAAATATGGCTGTAGGACTGTTGGCGGTTTTTCAACCACTGTCTTTATTAATAAAATAATACACAGTTGTTTTGTTGTTTCTGTTAAACATCTTAAAGTGCTAAATGTTTGATTAGTCATTTACATATTAACTTAAGCATCTGATCAAAAAAATGCTGCTTTTTTATGTTGTATCTTTTCTTTATTTTTTCGTATATTCATGTATGTATACACATGGGGCCAGGAGCTCAGCATAATTTTCTGATTTTAGGTCAAAACAAACAAAATAAAAGCACAGTTGGGTACTTTTTCTCTATACTAAATACATTTACAATGCTTTATCTTTCAGCTAGAAACCACCTTTGTTTTTTCTCTGCATCACTAGTGGGGCACCTAACTATGCAGCAGGGGCTTGCTGACAGAATAGCTAAGCACTGGAAACGTGTCCAGTTCAGTTTACAGTCACTTTAACACTGTTTCATAGTTTGTTTTCACCTTAAAGCTGAATGACTTACCAGGAGCCTTTGGTCTCATTTGCAGCCTACCTTCTGTTTCAGAGCAGTTCAAAACTGCTGTGGCAAATGTAATCACTATTGAAATCAATCTCATAATACTAAACAATCCCTTTATGCTTTCTGGTATTCTGAAGAGCACTTTCTGCTTTTTTTTAACAGTGTTCAGAAACAAAGAGCTGAGAGAATGACAGTAGTATATGTTGTCAGTGCTGTCAGTTGCCCTCTGCATTTAGGATTTAGGATTTAGGATTTATTTATTTATTTAAAAATGGGACAATATGCATTAATGAACGTTTACATGTAAATACATGGGATTATAGCCAAGCGGCTAATTTCCATCCCCTGTCCCATTAGCAGGTTGGTTTCAACACATAAAACCAAAATAAACAACAATAATAGGAATAAAACACACAGAGCATATTAAAAGACAAGCAACAATATAGATGACATACAGTCCAAAAATAAAACAGGGAGAGTTGGGGGACCATGGGAATGATACACACTGAATTATAAAGTGCTGGAGTGCTAACTGAAGTGTCATTGTGCTAAAGTGCCAAATGCTAAAGCTGCCTGGGAGCTCAGGTCCCCATTTTATTGCATGTTGCCCAATATTGCACAGGGATATAAAGTGCATGTTGCATTGCACATTACCCAACTGGCCTGGGTTATAAAGTGCCAGACTGAATATGATATTGCACAATGCCCATAGGTGATATCTTTTTGATTATTTATAAAAAGATCATGGACAATGTCATACAAAGACACTGCCATGTTGTGCTTAAAAGATGATAAACTGTATATGAAATAGGACTGCAATATTTCCATGAGAATAAACAGGAATTTATGAGAAAAAAAATAGGGAATAAACCTGGAATCTTCTAAATTGATGGTTGGCCCTAAGCAGGGATTTTAAATATAGTTGGGAAAATACATTTGAGCATAATTTGACTAAAACAAACAGATTTCATAAAAGTATAGTTGAGTAATCTGTGCTATTCCTCAGTGACATGCATATAGCACACTGCTTGCTGCAGGGGTATTGAGGCCACGCCCCATACATGCACCGAGCATTCCTCCATCGCATGCACAGTTGAACCCTGGACTACTGAGGACACATTTTTGAGCCTGTGGACATCAAGTGAAGTTGACATTCGTGCAATAAAATAATAAAACCTGATAAAGTTGTACTCACAAATAAATCTGTTAGAAATAATGTTTTTAATTGTATTATTATGCATGGATGTCTGCCTATGATGAAACAAAATGTTTCTGTTTATGTTTTGATATGATACAGTTTGTTCAAATTACCCCCAATTTTCAGATAATTCCCATAAATTCCATGGAGAGTTTCTAATTTGGAATAATTCCCAAATTTCCTGTCTCTATTTCCCATAGAAAAATTCCTGAAAGTTTCTGGAAATTTTCTGCCCCTTTGCAACCTTGATATGAAATAGTTTCTCAAACACATTTTTTTTTTCTATTCATCCATCCATCCATTATCTATATCACTTGTCCCTTTTGGGGTTGCGGGGACTGGAGCCTATCCCAGCTGACATTGGGTGAGCAGCGTGGTACACCCTGCTTACCAGCCAACACAGGGCCACGTAGAGGGACAGACTACAATTCACGCTCACATTCATACCTAAGGACAATTCAGAGTCACTAATTAAGCTGACAAGCATGTTTGTGGTATGTGAGAGGAAGCCAGAGGGCCTGGAGAGAACCCACACATGCACAGGGAGACCATGTACACTCCACACAGAAAGAGCCTGGTCAACACAGGGAGTTAAACCAGCAATTTTGCCACCATGCTGCCCACAGTCTGTTCATTCAATTCAATTTTAAAAACTTTATTTGGCCCCAAAATTCAAGGAGATATTGAAGAGCACACAGAGCAGGAGCATTACAAAGCAAATAGGGACAACAAGACATCAAGTCAGGCAGAGAAAAGTTGGTTATAAAGTATTAAAACTGCTAAAATAGAAACGTATTTACTCAATTTATACACAGATGTAAACATCAGGAAAAAGCATCTTGACAAGACTATGGTCTGAAAGAACATGAGAGGAATACAGCACCTGATGGGCATCACTCTGCTGCCTCCAGACTCGATGTATTTCACATAAGAAGCAGGAATGTAGGTCCTCCCGAAAGGCTTCATGACTTCATCTGAGACTAACTGAGTCAAAACCCCTACAAGGATGAAAAAACATCACACCAGGCAAACTGGCTGTAAACATCTATATTCTATTTTGTCTCCCATTTTACCCTTCATTAATACTTCTTTCTATGTCAACTGTTAAGACAGAAAAATAACAAAATAAGTAAAAATAAGCAGAGTTCTGAAGTGCATTGCTGCTAAAACATTTCCTACAGTTTTGCAGCTTCATTCCTGTCACTGAAATGTCATTTTCAGTGGCAATTTTTGTTTATAATCTAATCAACATTCTCCAAACAATACAGCCCACAGGCAAAGCCCCAAAACATGCAAATGGTTGACAAAGCAGGCATATATTAGTACAAAAAGTCTACCCTTTCCTGCCCAGTCTTCATTGTGACTCACCGATCACAGGGCTGTCATTCACCCCCTCCTGGTTGACTTTAGTCGGCATAGCGGTGCTGCAGCAGAAGCAACAGGCAAAAAACAAGCCCATGTATGCTGCAAATCCTGTTTCTGACATCTCCTCTGCTCTGTTATTTAATATTAGAGGCAAGCAAAGTCTGAAAACAGGTTAGCAGCTGTAAAAAAGTGTGTTAGTGAAGGAAGCTGCAGCATGCCTCTTATATATGTCGACCCAGAGGAGGATGTAATCAGAGGGGAAGTGAGGAATATCCAGATTCTCATGTCGTGACTCCTTTACTAATCATTCTTGTCAGGCGAAGTGACTGCTGAGGTCAACAGAATTTTTACTGCTTACAGCACGGACTTTTTGCAAAAGTTTTCTTTTCATAAAACAATGTAGGGTTGTTGGAGGGCGTCACAATGATGTTAACAGAAAATCACACACCGGCAATAAGAAAAAAAGCCTTTGATAGGCAGTGCCAAATAGTTTTCAGGCTGCAGTCGAACAGGTTTCAGTCTGAAAATGGAGCAGGATGTCTGTTTTGGGAGTTTAAAGGTGGAGACTTTTACAGCAGGCTGAGGGAGCAAACCCTCTTAAAGCAAAGCTTCCCTGTTTTAACGAGAGGAGTACTTTAATGTGTTAGCTATGATTTCTGCTTCGATCACGTGTGCGCAACTCTGGTTACCAAGAGGACAATTGACCTTTTGGTGGATCCCTGATTGGCCCACTGACCAGAGAAGCCCTTTTCAAAGCAGTGGTTGCCTGTTTCCTCCAGCCAAATAACTGTTATATTGGCAGAGTCTACTTGAAAGTATGCATCTACTACTATTTCTATCACTGACTAGTCATCGACTATTGGCTTTTTTCCCCCCACTATTATCAAATGAGTCTTATGACTTTGTGATGTTAGTATTGTATTACATCAAGTAATGGTGCAACATAATAATATGAATTATCATTGTTATTTTTATTATAGTTTACCTCCTACATTTGACCATGCTCTTTCAAACTAAGAAAAAAAAAGTGTGCAGTTTTGATTTTAGTTATAGCCAAAACATTTCTCAAGTTCTAAGGACAACTATTAACTAATTTAGCACTGATGTTTTTGTTTTGCTGGGATGTCTAACAACCACAGTTTGTATTTCAATGTGATCAGACTTTGCTTTACTGTTAAGTGGTAGGAATGGAGGAAGAATAAGTTAAGTGGAGAAAGACTAGAAAGAGGAGTAAGATGACTCAATAATCTGCCCCAGAAAACAATTTGATGTCTGCGCATTTTGCTAAAAACACGTTGCCATAATTTAATGACTATCCAGCGATAAGGTCCATCGTTGATCATGTATGTTGCCAAATTTTGTCCTTTACATTGACATTTTGTTTCATCCCGAGTTTAAAGGGCTCATATTCTGCTTTTTAAAGTTTTTTTTAATGCGCTTTAGTGAGCTTAGCACACCTTCCCTGTGAACAAGAAAAAAGTCTGAAGCATTAAGATCTCTCTCCCACGTGGAGAAGGGAGCCTTAAAGTGTCAGAGGCTTTCAGACAGACTGAGAATAGAGTTTGATCAGGGAAGTCAGTGTATGAAGACTAAAAGATTTTATGAGAGCATTTTTTAACTTAAGCATTTGTGCACAAACTCTAGCAGTCATCAAAATTCAATGTATGAACCTGACTTAAGGCAAAATATATAGACTAAGAATCTAGTCTACACAGGGTCCAAAACCTTAATTAGCACATTTCTTACAGGATGTGTCGACTCTGTCTCGTTTTTATCAGAGCAATTTGAACAGTCTTATTGTAGCTTATGAATACCATTTTATTAGTGAATATTCTTCATTTCCAGTAATACTGAGTGTTAATATGATGTTCATTTGTCCTGTCTTGCACAATGGCAATTAAAAAAACATTTCATAACAACCTAAAATCCTACTGAGGCAATATTTTCCTAAAAAGTTTTTTTTAATATACCAGTAATCAAGACTTCCTCAAAGATTGAGTAACATGAGGACACAGATGTCGTACAACAGCTAAGCATATTTCCTCAGATAAAAATTAGGTTAAAGCATGATGAGTGGATCTCTAACAGGAAGCAATGCATATTTGAATTGCTGGATTGCCTTGACTCAGAATGTACTGAAAAAGGAAAAAAAAATCTGTGAAAATAAATAGTCTTAGACTACATAATAAATCTCCCCATTTGAAAGAAAGAAAATGAAAATATGAAATTATCTATTAAAATAAATGAACTTTTTGGATAGATTTAAAATTGCAGTTTGTCAAGGTGTTGGGAATGTTTGTCGGTAAATGGCTGATATGCTCTTTATGCACCAAAACAGAACAAAATGTTGGACAAAAATGAGACACAAAACCACTTTATCCAGTTAACATTTTTTAATAAAATGAATACGCTATCCTCCTATGAGTTAGAGTACATTGAAACTAATCTTTGCTAATGTTGCACACATTAGTGTTTTGTTATTTGAGTGTTACATTAAGGTTATATGTACATACACGGTTAGAAAAAGGCACACATTTTTTAGTTAAAAGACAGCACTGAATGCTTAAAATTTTCATCTCCATTAGTCATCTAAGTTTCAATACTGCCCGTTAGTTAAAACATCAGGTTAGTGTTTCAGTAATATCCGTCCAGTGTCCAGCTGGACTATTTGTAATGCAACAGCATCCATGATCTTTTAGAGTTCTTTGTACTCTTTCAGCAGAATTTACTAATTTGATTAATACACACTTATTTAGCATTTACATAGCACCGAAGAAATACTTGGTTTGGTCCTTTATGTTGAAAATGAGTCCAATTATTGGACTTTCCTGATATTCATGAGAGAAGCTGAGTCAATCTTCAGAGAGAATAAAAATTCAGCTGCTGAAATATCCATCTTCCTCTGCAAACAAAAAAAAAACATAAGAATTAGGGTCTGTCTCTAAAATTCTGCAAAGAAAATGTTTTAAGCTTAACGAACCTCAGGGCCTCCTTGAAATGGATCGGTCGTACCATTCAGATTGCAATTTTCACAACTGAAAGAGACAGATCAGGCACAAATCTGATTGGTCCTGTTACCTTCATGTAACTTGTTGTAGTTAGTAGATTTAATGTCAATCAGGCCTTACTTGGGCAGTGAATCAGATGCTTGCATTGTGCCACAAGGGCCATGAATAGGGGCCAATACATGACAAGCTAAGAAGGTTGTGGCACCTCTTAGTGAACAGCTTTTCTCCCTCAATTTGCCAGAAGTATGAAATTTAAAGGACTATTTTGGAAAATAATCTTGTGGGGTGATGGTTGTAATGAAATGTCTCCCCAATAGAAGACAACATATGATCCGTGAGGCTAGGCTGATACAAGTCAGGGCACGCAGGCATTCAGTGATCAATACCTCGCCTAAGCCCATGTAACCCCACTGTCCAGTATAATTATGAGGAGAGAGTGCACTGTTGACTACATTGGCTTGAAGAGGTATGCTTCAACAAGATGAGCTTGCTCTGACTGGGTAAGGGGGAAAATTGGCCACAAGTTGGTACTAGAAAAAATGTTCCAATGACCCAGTGGTAGTGCCACAGTAAGCCTGTGAGCCTGTGCTCAGGGCAAACAAGCCCTCACCACTGACATTCAAGGATTGCATTAGGTTTTTAAAAGTCATGTATACACATACAGCCAACTTATAGACCCCAGTTTTAAATGATAATGTGGATTTCAGGTCTTGGTGCAAAACACTATCAGACTTTAAATTAATTTACAAACTGCTGAACATGTTTTCTGATCTGAATATGCTTGCACAAAAAGCAGCTGCAAAAAGGTAAAATAATTTAAAACAAAGTTAATCTTTTGATGGGATAATAATTGTGTCCTCCTTTTGGGTCTATTTGGCAAAAACATTTTAACATTACCAAAAAAAACCATCTTACCCATGAGCTTTTTAATTTCCTGATAAACATCTTTGCACACAGCAGCCAGCAGGTCCTCCTTTGGCTTCAGACCATCCAGAAACACTGAAAACAGCAGATAAA
Source organism: Cetoscarus ocellatus (assembly GCA_037902135.1). NCBI lineage: Eukaryota > Metazoa > Chordata > Actinopteri > Labriformes > Labridae > Cetoscarus > Cetoscarus ocellatus. The sequence continues at coordinate 1,913,389 of JBAMNC010000412.1, forward strand.
CATGTAAATGTCATCTATTTCAATGTATGACTCCAGCATACCAGTTACAGATATACTCATGACACCTTTAAGCTACATTTTTTTAAAGATGTTATCCATATGTATATTCTCTGCAACTCCAACAAATGTTTTTTTGCCCATCAGCTTCACACCCTTTGTAGCCCGATATCACATGTCTACTCCTACGACTGAACTCTCACCTATCTCTGACACCGTGCTCTCCATCTCTCTGCGATTCTTCAGGTACATCGGCCACACGTGTCCATCAAAGTATCCAGGAGGATCAGGAGGTCTGTACACCCTCGAGCTGTCAATCACACACAGAGACTGGGGTCAACACAAAAACAAGTAAAAGAGATAGGACAGGAAACCATTGAATGTGAAAGTAACAAGATAGAAATCAAGAATAAAATAGATAAATGAGGATGTGGTACTGTCAGTCACCTTCGTCTCTTCTTGCAGACTTCATAAGGTATCTCCATGAAGTACCTTTTGTCAAACAGCTCATTCAGAGATCTTTAAATAAAGCACACAAACGTCAGATCGTTGGCGCATTTAGATCTAAACATCCCTACTTTACCCATGATTAAGTGATTTTCTTTTCATGAAAAATAAGCCTTGAAAAAATATGTAATTTGGTAACACTGTTGGAAGGTTAACAAATGGTTATTTGTTTCAGTGAATTTAAAAAAGGTACAATGTGTATATGTTTGCACTAAAAATTCTTATTAAAAATGACGAATTTTATTTCATGTATATTTTTATCATTTAGTTAAACATAAAATGTCCCAACACTTCAAAGGCAGAGACTATAATTATAATATTTGTAAATCAAAAGGTGGATTTCCCAATGAATGAAATTAAATGAATATACTACAGGTTTGATTAATGGACTTTGTGTTGATTATACCAGAGGAACCAGTTTGATATCCTGATTTATTATTGTTTCAGTAATGCAGGCTTTACCCTCCACACAATGAGCTCCACATTCACTGACCAAGTTCCCTTTTTTTTTTTTTTTTTTTTTAGAAAATATGTCCACTGATTAGAAGAACCTGTAAATTTGTCCCCTTGGATCTCTCACATATAATTAAGATGGTATAAGTTTAGATTATTTCTTTATCTTTGGAATTGTAGTGAAGTTAAGGATGGACACACTGTTTTTATAAATTTGAAACTCAAACAGAAACATTTTTGATTTAGCATGACCACTTTAAGGTCTTGTTTTCATCTGTGATGTTTTAATTGTAACCTGCTAAGAGGGCTGTAGATGTAAATTTGCTTTATGCTCATGGAATCATGCATGAGACAGGCACATGTACATTTAACATTGAAAAAGGTCCCTTTAAAAAAATAAAGAATTGAATATATCTTTAAGTGAAATAAATAAAATACAGTACTCACCTATGGTTGAAAATGAGAAAGCCCTCTACAATCAGCACATACACCTCCTCTTCCTCTGACGGTGTCGTTTGTTCAGGTATCAGACCACACTGCCTCAGGAACGCATCCGGGTCTCGTCTCCATGTGTTGACATCGTTCATCATTGTGTCCATGTGGAGAGCATCCAGCACTAGAACAAATCAGTGAGAAGCACCGTCATGAGTCAAAAAAATTTACTAATTAGTCAACATAGTAAGCTAAACAATTAATAATAATTCACTGGTTAAAAAAATACAATAAACTGTTGACTCACAATTACACATATTGACGGTAGCTGTTTTTATGTGGTGCTTATACTTTTTGGGACACAGTGGTCAAAATATTCTTTAAAATTACTTAAACATGGCGATGAAAAATTGATTTTATAAGAACTGAGCTCTTACTGTCATATTGTTTGAAGCCATGGCTGTCCACTGGTACCACTGAGTCATCCTGGTTAAAAAAGAGATGGAATATTTCAAGCTCTAAAAATAGTCCAGAATAACTGTATAAATAGTATAATAGTTAAGTATACATACTTTAACGTGAACTGAAAAACCTTTGAAAATCTACCTTAAAGTATGAGTCTTGTGCGATGATGCAGCTGTTTGGTATCTGCTGATGAAGGCTCTCAGACAGAGTAGATTTTCCCCCGTTGGTCATTCTGACAGAAAAAGAACACCAAGTCTTACTGTACAGCTGTAAAAATTCATTTTATTATTAATTCTTAGAATTCACCTGTAGATAGTACGATACAAAGTTTCTCAACAGAGATAAATACAGCACATAGGTGAAGTCAACGTTTAACCTTCACGTAACAGCATCTGAAACGTTTTGCTGACCTCTGGTGGCTTAATTCAAAACACCTTTGGGTGTGAGGGTCAGAGCGCCTCAGCTGAGTGTCATACATATTCTATTACCAAAGGAATTCAACTCTTTTTGCTATCTGCATTTAAAAAACAGGATTTAGGATCAGTTTACAAATATGTCCATGTTAACACAGCTCATTTTATTACCTGAAATATATATTTTTTTTTTTGCAGTTTGATTTTTGTGTAAAATCTTTTGAGCTACCAACATTAATGGGTTGTCCTGTGAGTTGCATGCATGTATTTCACAAGGAATATTTCTTATAAAATAAAATATCAAGTTAGGAACCAGTGCACCCCAACCTAGAAGAGACAATTAAAACAAGCAACAGAAAAACACAAACAAAAATGTGCTTTTCAAGAGTTGTTTCTTTAAATGTTTAAATAATTTTAACATATTAAAAATATCTGAAATATGTGAAGGGTAAAATCACAGTCTGCTGAGCATTACCTTACATTCTGTTATGTGACAGATTTTTTTTTCCGCCAAATAAATCAGACATTATTTATGTTATAAAACTTAAACTTAAAATCAGTAAAACTAAAATAAAGTACAACAGCTGCACACATTAATCAATCAAATCACAGTTCTTTGGCTTTAGCTTACATGAAAGTACATTAAGATAAAATAAAAAAACATCTTTATTATCAGCAGAACACAAGTTTAAAAGGTTTAATTGTGTCTGACAGTGAGAGACAGTGTTCGAAAATAAAAGAAATTTTTGTGCTCAGTACTTTCTGGTCATTTAAAAGGTAAATCCAGGAATTTTTAGGTTGTTTGACCTTTAGGCCAAAATGTCTTCATGCATTTGCTGATTCAGTCTTATGAATAGATCTATCCATTCATCATCTATACTGTTTATCCCATTCAGCATTGCAGGGGGGATGGAGCCCATCCCAGCTCTCATTGAATTAGGGGTAGGGTATCTCCCCCTGCCCCCGACTGATCACCAGCCAGTCACAGGGCACTGTGCTTTGGTAAAGACTTTTTTCCTTCATCAGACAACAATTCTGTGGAATTAAGTGAACTTTGAACCACTTGAGAGAGATATTTGAAAGAGGACCATTTCATCAGTCTCCTAATCTGACACCTCCCCTGTGGCAGCAGATTAAGGAATTAAAGGTTGCATCTCTAACCTTTAAATGTTGCTGCTACAGGCCGTGCTTGTTTTCTAGGTCATGTAGAGGGATCAGTATTGATTTTGTTAATGGTTAAACCATACTGCAAGAGCTTTGAGTGAATAACTGCCTTTAAAATGTATTTCTTTTGTAACCTACTATTTTATTAAGGCTGTGGGGCGTTCACTCTGACATCACTGTGGTGTGTGTGTGTGGTTAGAGGTTTGACCTAACACACTGCCAAACACAAACACACCACACAGTCTGTGCAGGGTGTGGTCAACACACTTTATACCAGAGAGGATGTGAAACAATCACTGCAGAAAATATTACCAGAAAAAGTAAAGCTGCAGAGTGTTCAAACCTGAAATTAATCTTTAATCAAACTTACATAATCACTGTTTGGACTGAGTAAGTTTTAATGCAGCAAATTAAATTATTCAAGTTTTTTTTCCTTTATTCTTTTTTTTTTTTTGAATGTTTTTAATAGTGTCAGATAAAAAGCAGAGACGGCTGCAGAAGATCTTTAATTTATGCTCTGCTTTCAAAGATTCAGTAATGCGTCACGTTTTACACTGAAGAGTCTTATCGGTATTTGCAGCCACACGGCTGTCACATGGTGTATTGATCTGATGCTGTCCTTTGCTCTGCATGCTGCTCCGTCTTTGTAACATTTCTCTCGTCTTTCTGTGTCTTTTTAAAGTCAAAGGGGGTGAAATGACTCTTCTGTTTGAACATAGAGTAAAAGTGTGCACAGAAGCTGCAGTTTGTCTGAGGGCAAAGTGATCCAGAGAACAATAACAGGAATTCTTTGCACGGTTGTTATGATATGAGAGCAGAAACCACAGCTACACCCCGACCCACTTACCCTCCAACTCCTACAACCAGAGTCTTCATGACGGCCTCTCGAAGCTTCTCGCTGAAAAGTCAATGACAGGAGGGCCTGTGTGTGCGGATAAACTACCTCGTATTTATACTGAGTGGTCGAGTACTCTGGCATGCAGCAAGCTGCTGCTACAACAACTCCCTCCACACGCTTTCCGCTCCTGCACGCCGCTGATTCGCTGATGCAGCTGCTACGTCATCACGAACCTGCTCATTGATAAAAAGCAAAAACAACAAAACACTACACTAGGCCTACTCTGTGGATTCATCAGTTTTACAACGGTTCAGTTCTTTCAAAATAAAACAAAAGCGCTGCAGCTGTGGAAAAACTGTAGATACAGGGGGATTCATTTAAGTTTTGATAAATCAATCTTGACTGAATTAAAATAAAGTTAAGAACCAAAATAATAAAAAGAGCAGCCTGTTGTAAAAACCCAAAGTTAAACATGTCAAGAGTTGGTCATCTGTAAGTAACTGTACATGAAGATGAACCGAGATGGAAAGTCTTTTCCTCATGTCACTGTAACTAGAAAGCTTTTGTGCATTTATGCTTGCAGGTTTTTCACTCAGTAATTTTACTCCTGATGGGGTTATTTTTGAAGGAAGTGTTGTACTTTATGACGTCTCACGTTGTATTTGAGTAATGAGTAAAAAAAATAATAATACAATGAAAAACTAAACCAATCACACCTTTCCATCAGCTAGTGTCACAATACTAAAATGTTGACTTTACATCTGGTAATTAGTTTACTTGATCCTGAAATGATACTGTAACTGAATGACAGGGTTATTGCTCAAATTAGAACAGAAAGGAGAAGTCAACAAGGTTTGGCCACAATTTGGAGATGACAACAGTAAACAAATAGCTCATTCGCAAAAACACAAATAAATATTTTTTTTAACCTTGTATACTACTTCTAATATAAATTAAAGATGAATTCTTTAGATATAAATCTCACATTGAATGTCCATCTACCAAATTAAATTTAGATGTCTGTCTGGTTGACAGACAGTTATCTGTTGTATATTTATATTTTTCTTACAAATTATATGATTTATTTGCCAGTAACTCCTTACAAAGCCTTAAAGAGTTATAAAGTGGCAGCTTTTGGATAAGCTACTCAGTCACTGTGTTAAGCTACTCTTTACCCATCTCTGCTCATAGATTGTTATTTACCTTAATGATTGATACCAAAAGGACTGTATAACTTTACTTTAACTTACTTATGTATCCTCGTAAAACAGATGATGTATAGGTTCCTATCAGTGTTAACCTCAGACAACAATGTTTTTCACAAACTGAATATAAAGGTCATGGTTTGATATTTAAAAGTACAGTTTACTCTTTTACTCTGAACTGCAGTGTTGAACCTCAGGCCTCTTGTTGCATGTAAATTTAATCTGGTACCAGGCCTTCAAGGACAAAAAGTAACTCAGTAACTAGTGAGTGGTATGTTGTGTAACTGTAATATTCTGTTGCATGTATTTTGAAATTATGTCCTTTGTTTTTGGAAAAACTATCAGTTAAACTATAAACAAATATTTTAACTTAAGTTATTACACCTCAAAATTGTGCCACACAGCTTGAGAGCAACCCTGTTATCAAAACAAATTTAGCTCTACAGGAAAAAAAAAACAAGAAAAGGAAACAATATTACTCTGTGGAACTTATATCCTGAAGTTATATGATTAATATTAGGGCCAGACCAAAGGTCTCTATATTTTCATATATTAATAAATATTTGCAGCCTTTTTGAGTGTGTCACTCACCCAACACAACACTGCTACCCATTTAATTAGTACCAAACAAATTAATTACAAAGTTTTTCATTTTATTAATGTAACTAATATTGTACTTTCCCAACCTACATAGTTGCTGGCATAGCTACTATAAACCAGAGAGAAACATGTAAAATATTAGCCCTGATTTGCGACCCTGTTACTTTTATTAGATTTTTAAAATTACTAATATGAGAAAAAAAGAAGGGTGAAAATTTGAGTTTTTGGAAAAACAGACCTCGAAATGTCTTGAATTGACAAAAGTCAGTTTTTTTCTGGAAACTAAAGTATTATTTATTGCAAAACAGACCTCCTTTAGGTGGTAAAGTATCTATAAAATGATATTCTAAAATACACTTGTTTCAGGTTCCTCAGAATTGATAACAGGATTGCACCAAGCACAGCCTACAACAAATAATACTTTGAATAAAGATTGTAGCTTTGATGCCTGAGCTGGACAAATCACTTTATTTGATGGTTCATAGCCCACATGTTTTTAATATATAACATAAATGTGAAAAAACAAATCGTTGTTTTCTCAGGAGTTTTGATGGCCATAGGGTCCTCCAACTCTGGAATGACCCTACTAGTTCAGAAATTGTTATCCTCTAAATCTACTAATAAATTACATCTATACAACATAATACAAAAGTGAATACTGTTATTTCAAAAAAATTAGAAAAATGAAACTTCTATCTATCTATCTATCGGTCCGTCTGTCTGTCCGTCTGTAGATGTCTGTCTGTATCTTGCGCCGATGGGCGCTCCTACTTCGCGCATGCGCATTCGATCTTTTCCGCGTAGCCAGTGGAGCTGCTGCACTTCCTCATTGGCAGAAATAGTCAAGTGCTCCACAGTCTTGCGACGTTTTCTGACTGTAATCACAGCCCTCGTTTTGTTTTAAGTCACCATTGTGCCTGGAACATGTCGAAACCTCCTCCAAAGCCGGCCAAACCAGGTAAGACTCCGTTTATACAGCTTTGTTGCATAAATTCAGTGCAGAGAGCTGAGACTCCTGCGAGGACAGCACACCTTGTTGGAGTCAGAGCCGAACGTTAATGGACGGGCGGTGAGCTCTGCTGAGTAAAGTTTGTGCTCTCTTTACTTTGTCTGTGAAAAAATGACATGGCCACGGGGAAGGAAAGACCAGGAACGCTAAATGATGTCTGTACGTATTACTACTGAGTGTATTAGGGTTACATTAGAGTTAGTAAAGTGCCTGAGGGCTGATTGACAGGAGGAGGACCCAGCTCTGAGCTGTAGGCCTCTGTCACTTCCCTGTGCCCATACGTGCAGACTGCATCCTCCAGAGCCTGTAGGTCAAAGGCTAAGAGGTGATGATGAGTCTGAACGGCCAGTGACGTCACTGTGACTCTCTGCAAGCTCAGCCTGTCTTTGTGCTCTGACAACTACAGGCACAGATAAGGAAATGTGACTGGTGTCCAATAATGTTTGATGAAGCCAGGGGACAGTTAGTTTTTGTAGCACTGTCAACAACAAATGTTGGCTATGTGAAATGTGTTATTCTCATAGATGTATTAGTGCAGCAGGTGTTATCAGTTTCCCATTGTAGAAAGAACACAGGAAGACATTGTTGTACACTTAAACTAAGTTAGCAGTTTGTTCAGCTAAAGTGAAACATAAATGTAATTACACTGATCAAAAACTGAAAACCTGCTCTCATGTATTTGTCAAAGAATACTTTGTGAAGCACAATGACCAGAAACATAGAGTGATGTGGGTTTAATCCAACTGTATGCAAATTAAAATTCTCAAATCATAACAGTGATCGATGATGTAACATTGAGGTTTTGCAGAGGTGCTGACTAAGCCTTTTGTCAGTTGCCTTATGCAAGATCTGTGCCAATGGTCTTAACCAATATAATAGGTATGAACGAAAGATATTGGATTTTTGCCAATATCCAATATGCCATTATTTCCAATCTTATTATCACTGATACCAATGCTGATACTGATATTTTGTGTCAAGAGCACAAAGTCTCTGCTTAACTTAAATGGATCTGTTCCTTTTATGGTTACAACCTTTTATTTAAAGCAATGAAAAACACTTTTTCTTTAATAAATGTTATTTTTGATTTGTAAAAGTGTACATAGAGTGATGATCTGGTAAACCACCATGATACAATTGTACATTAAGCCAATAACACAGCCAGTATATGGGATACTTATGGCCAATATTTATGGTCAAAATATCATCCAAAATATTTTTATCTGCCAATATTGACAGTCACCTTTTAGGCAAATATCTGTTACCAATATCGGTCAAATAATTTGTGCATCCTTAGTAGCAGGCGATATTAACAACTTATCAACTGTCAAAAAGTATTGAGTAATCTAAGGCTGCAGTAAAAAAAATAGCCAGTTGGTAAATGTGGTAACATTTGGTTGTACCTCTTTTTAGCTTATAATTGTAGATTGTAGAGCTTATTATCGTAGATTTTCTGGCTGCAACTGAACCTATAGCTTATTTATGTTGGCACTTATTCAGAACAGTAGAAATATTTATTGACATGTATTTGTAAATGAATTTTCATTCACTAGAAATACATGTCAATTGCGCTATTTGTCTTGATACATGAAAAAGTTGCAATGAGTAGTAAAGTACAAAACTGTATGCAAACTGTTGATCTGTGGTGATGTAGAACTAACATGTAGGGATGTCCTGATCAGCTGATCGGATTTTCAAATAATAAATATCTGCCAATTTCGAGTCTTTATATTTACATTTACCTAAACAGTACAGCAACATGCTGTTTCTGTGTTTGTTTTTTTGTTTGTTTATCAACAAAATAAAGTAAACAAATCAAACAAGATGATCTTATTTATTTCCTTTTTACTTAGTTTGTCTAGCATAATTGTAAAACTTACAACAAATAAATTCTACTTAGAGGATGATGGACTTAACCACACAACCTTGTCACATACGGCTCTAGTTTGATTATAGTGTATTCAGTTGAGAATTTAGAATTTCATGCAGTGTTATTGGAGCATCTTTATTGGATGCAATGCTGATAAATATTGTCAAAGGAATGAAACACAAAGAAGAAACCTGCATGTGGAACAACTCCACCTGACATCTCCTCTGTGTCTTTTGGTCAAATTAATTTATTGCTGACAAGCTTTAATATCTGCTGATTCAGGATATCAGGCAGGAAGTAACTGAACGAAAAAAGGATATCATCATCAGTAACTCTAATTTGCTTTTAGTTTCAATTGTTGATATTGGTCCTGTGATCTCAGTGGGAACATCTAGTTAAGAAGTGTTTTTCAGATGTTTCTATGTGATGTTTGGTCAATCAGATGCATCCCTATAAATATACAGGGGCAGGAATCTAGAGCAGTGGATGCATCATTTTCATTCATACCCTTCCTGATTATTAATGAGTCAGCTCCATGATATTTTACCTGGTTGTGCAGCAGGTGAGGTCTTCTTTCTCAGCAGATGGCTGCCTGTCTTTGCTGGTCTCATTTGTTTAAGTCAGAGCTTTACAGAGTCACCATTTAGCTTTATTTATCCATAATGTTCCCGGAGAAAGAACAGAATAATAAGGTAATGAAAAAAATACCATGATTGGTTGAAGCAGATTTAGTAAAAGTTTTACTGGTTCTTAATCAGCCTCTTGTTGATATTCCATAACACTTATTGTAGGTTCTCAACCCACCATGTTGAATGCTTTTAGTCCTTAATTTTGTGTGTTTTTTGTTTATGAAGCGATAGTCTCAATATATGAGAAGTGCTTCATGTGACTCACTCAGCCAAACCAGCACCACTTAAGTGTTTTCTTTTTTTGTTTGTTTTCTTTTTTCATTTTTTGGGCTTCCTGTATGTACATGTTCCCCACTTTAGGTACTCTTAAGTTTCAGTTCAGAGATGAAATTGTACACATTGTTGTACATTTGAAGGCCCTGCTCACCCTTGCGGGTGCTTTTATCGCTCTGGTTGATCAGGCCTGGAGAGGTTGAAAATGGGTGGTGCTGTGGTGAGAGATTTTGATGCCATCATTTTTAAGGATCAGTTGAGATAAAAACAGGACAAGTCCTCATACGAGTGCAAGTTCCACAAATTTCACGGGTTTGAGGAGCTGTCAGTCAAACAAATTCAACCACACCCACACAGTCCTGAGAAGAGGTCTGATCAAGGGTTTTCTTCACTAACATCAGTGTGCATTACCAGGGTCTCATCTGCAATAAACACTGTTGGACTGGGCAATTTTTTAAGTTTTTAAGACTGATATATGCTCAGGTTTTTCAGTTTGTTCTCCAGGGTTGGGAAAAAATTTGGGCCTATGCCTTCTGGAGTTTTAACTGGTCACAGCAGTGGGATTCCTGTTAAAGTCATCGTGGGCTGTGCAACAACAGCTCTCAGTTGGTTTCCTTTGGTCGATGTTGTTTATTTTAAAATGTTTATTTTGGTAGAAATTTAGTTGTTACTCTTGACTTGAATCTTTTCTTTAAGTCTTCAAATAAATATGTATATGAGTTGCCACCTTGTTATCTTTTATGATAGTCTGGAGCTGGAATTAAAATTTTACTTGTATCTTCTTTTAAATTTTATTTTTATTATATTCATTAATTTTTCCCTTTTTTTTCCTCACAACAACAACAATAAACAGCTTGGACAAACAATGGTCTGCACAGTCATCATGGACAGAATATACAAATGTGAAAACAGAAAGAAATTCATGGTACAGTTCATGGCTTTTCCTTCTCTTATCCTTCAAGGTTGTCATCCATGGTTAATCAAACAATGTGTCCTTAAGAGTCAAAGCCACAGTAGTATTTGAGAAACGGAGGTATGGAGTCCATATTTGCATAAATCTTCCCTTTGTAAAGTGCAGCAAACAAGTCAAGTATTCAAGAGGAATACACTCCATGATAACCTTATGCCAGTTTGCTTTAGAAGGTGATTTGTCACTTATCCTTTACTTGTATCTTTAACAGATAACAATTTGTAATTTCTTTTTTTAATTAACAACGAAAACATTTGCACAGTGTTTAAATTGCATAAATTTGTTGCCAGTTGTTTGGAAAACGTGGTGGAACTGATGAGTACCTCCAAATAAACCAAATGTTGCCAACGCTTTTGTGGACTTTATAGTGTGTTTTTAATTTAGTTAAACACATGACTACCGATAATTCAGTTCCTGCTTTTTGATTACAATGATCATAAAAATAAAGATTTAATGATTTGACTACCTCAGTATGAAGAATCATTGACAATGTTTGACATTTAAAATTTAAAAAAAAATTGGGTGTCTTGGACTTCGGTTTTTGGTGCTGTTCTAGTATTTTTAATAATCGTTATACCTCCATGATAATAAAAATATCTGTGTAGATGTATCCTGTGTGGTGCCACAAAGCTAAAAAATAATGTGTGATGTTCAGTCCGCACTGCTTAGCCTATGCAGCTACTCAACCCTGCAAATTTGATGATTTTCAGTCCTCCTGGGATCATTTTTAGATTTTTTTTTTACCATTTTTAAGACTTTTCTTCGACAAAAATTCCTCTTATGGAAGTCTTGCAACAAAGCTTTGCTTCATGTATCAACTGTTAAAATGTTAGCTGTGTTTTAGGGTGTTTTTTAAAATTTTTTATTAAACTCTGTATGAAGCTGTTGAATGGTGCGTGTGCATTGCTGTCAGATTTTGCAGGAACAGGTGTGTGTTAAATATTTTTTCCCCTTACAAGAGGAACATTGGCTTTAGAGGGATGTGCATTCTTTGGTTTAAATATTTCAGTGTCTGGATTATAGCCTTTCTGTGTCATATTTTTGGGAGGCCTGCTTGTTGAGGTTGTTGGGTTGGGCTTGGAGCAGGAATGGGGAATGAAGCAGCCTCCAAGATCAGACATGCAGAGCTGTGGTGTTTTGCAATAAAAGAAACACAGCTGGAAGTCATCAAAAACTCACCAGCAAATGAGGCATTCTAACATTATTTTATCTCAGTAAGGATAAATTTGTTTATGTAGTTGAATTATTTAGCCTGGATAAACCTCTGTGTCCCTGCGGCTTAAAGTGTACAGAGGTGGATAAGTCCTCACTGATCTTTTGTGTTCAGTGAGCGACATGACCGGACCTGCAAATGAGACATGCTCGCTGGCTGTGGTGAACAGAGTGAGGTTTGTGCAGCAGCTCAGCAGACCCTCTCATTCTGACACACTGAGACACTGTGAGTTAAATAAAAAACCCTGACTGAGTGCAGGGGCATTACAGAGCGACCAGTGTTCAGGGGAAAGAGAAACAACAAATCAGCAGAAAGAGAGGAATCCTGTCAGGCTCAATGTGTCCACCTGCAATAAAACCTTATACAAGCTAAGTTAGAGATGTATTCAAGTACACCAGGGGATTCTTAGATGATCTCCAAGGATATTGTGCTGATTCTAAAATAAGTATTTAATATGGTGCTGAAAATGAAATCATGTTATTTAGTAAATGGTCGGGGTTAATGTTTTTTAGTACCAATACTGACACTGGTTATAAGTGGTTCATGAGACTAATATTCTGTGTTTGGGACCTGAATGTATTTAAGTAATTGGCGGTTTAACTGAGGCTGCAGTTGATTAATGTACTCACATAGAGCTTTATTTATTACACCTAAAACACTTTGGAAAGAAATGTGTAAGATGCAGTTTTTAAAAATTTTGACTGAAATGTTATAATGTGTAAATCTGCGATTCTAATGGGGAACAGGCTACTTTATTACTCATTTTGGATTGCATGAAAAATGCATTCATTTCCATCCTTTTAAGAATAAAAAAAATACATATTATGAAAAAGTGACCCTTTGAACAGCATTAATATGATCATGTGATAATAATCAGGGATGCACATTATTGGGGTTTTACCGATTTTCCAACCTCTTTACCCTCGATGTCGATATCAGTCCCGAATGATGATGAGGTAAACCATTGTGGTGTATTTGTACATGCTGCTGAGATTAAAGCCAATCCATGAATTATTCATGGCCAGTCTGTACGGCTAAAATATCAGCTGTAAATATCTGAAAAAACTTTTGTATCATTCAGTAGCAGTAATTGATTCTTTGATTCTTTGAGCATATATCTGCAGATATTGATATTGTTTCTATAATATTGTGCATCCCAAATAAAAAGATAATTCTTCCAATTGCTATAATTGTATTGAATTAGCCCAATGAATGTATCTTTAAAAGAAGAATTTAGTTTAAGATTCAAGCTTTAATATAAACAAAACTTAATTATTTTGTCAGTTGTCAAAATTTAATGCTCAGAAATACAGTTCTGAGCAAAAGTTTAAGGCAGATGTGAAAAATACAGTCAAGTAAGAATGTTGAAGTGTTTATCTTAATACCAATGTCATTTTTGATATAGAAAAAGGGGCGGCACGATGGCGCAGCAGGTAGTGCACATGCCTCACAGCAAAAAGATCGCCGGTATGATCCCTGAGTCGGGCAGGGCCTTTGTGTGCAAAGTTTGCATGTTCTTCCCATGCATTTGTGGGTTCTCTCTGGGCACTCCAGCTTCCTCCCACAGACCAAAGAAAATGCTCATTAGTTAATTGGGGACTTCAAATTGCCCTTAGGTATGAATGTGAGCGTGGATGGTTGTCCGTCTCACTATGTAGCCCTGTGATTGGCTGGCGACTGGTTCAGGGTGTACCCATCTTCTCGCCCACTGACAGCTGGGATAGGCTCCAGCATCCCGGCGACCCTGAAAGGGATAAGCGGTATAGAAAATCAATGAATGGATGATACAGAAAAGTTCAAAGTGAGTGAACAGAAGAAGAATCAAAAATCAAATCAATATTTGGTGTACTCACTCTTTACCTTATAGTCAGGTGTAGATCATTGGCGTGTGTGTAGGTTGAAGCACAGCCATCAAATGAAACAAACAGCTGTGTAGGAGGCTGAAAACTGGATGAAGAACTGGCAAACACTGCTATCAAGGTTAGGTTTCATATCACAGGTCATTTAACCATGACTAGACTGAGCACAGCAAAAACAAAACAATAAAGTAGTTATACTCTATCAGCAACATCTCTTTCAGGCAAATATTTCAAAGCAGTCTGGGGTTTTAAGGTGTGTTGTTCAAGCTCTACTGAAGGCACACAAAGAGACTGACAAAGTTGAGGACACGACACAGTGGTTGGCAAACTGAAGCAACAGATGAAAGACACATCATGCTTCAAAAACAGAAAATATCCAACTCTGCCATTAGCTCAGTCAGAACGGACAGAGATGTATGAGATCCAGGTACACCCATCTCCTGTCCAAAGAAGGTCTGGTCAGAAGTGGTCTTTATTGAAGCCAAAAAGCCATCTGACAGGGAAACAAGGCCAAGCCACACAGTTGTGTACACAAACACAGGAACTGTGGTGCAGAGAAACTGCAGCAGATGCCTTTGGCTGTTGAGTCCAAATGTTAAACATTTGGCTGCAGCATAACCTGAACAAACTGAAGGATCGGAGAGAGTCTACATCCACAACAGATTTGTGGTCAAGTCTCCTACCTGCTGAGTTTCTTCAAAAACTGCCTAAGTGTAGCTTGAGGGATTGATGCTGTTTTGAAGGCAAAAGGTTGTCCCATCAAATATTGATTTGATTTATATTTCTCCCCATAATCAAGTATGAAACGAGTAACTGCTCCTTTAAGCGTCTTTGTATGTGTCTGTGGACTAGTTCAGCTGTCAGCTAAGGCCACAACCACTCTGGTGGCATTCCAGCAGCAGAGGCTGTGTCAGGCCCGAGGGCGGCCGGCTCAGGCCTGCATTCACAACCAGAGGAGAAGTGATTCAGTCCCTGTGGCGTGTGTGAAAAATGTGTATTGTTCTGTACAGAAGCAGAGTTTTAGTGAACACTGGTCTTCGAGTGCAAAAGGATAAAACTAAGAATACATATAAATGATGCAGTCTTTATTATCTTAGTGACTGATAGTATATCCAAAAGTGTGAAACTGTAATACTACGACATCATTTTTAATAGATGCTGCTGCTAGAAAAAGAGACAGTACTGTATAAATGTTCCTGATCTATGGAAGTGTTTGGATATTGAAATGTTGGAAACATATCTGTGCACATGCAGTGTGCTGTGAGCAAGGATTTACTAAAAAAATTTTCTTAATTGAGTTTTGGTTGGTGTAATTAAAATAAATAATGGTATAATCTTTAAAAACTAATTTTAATATTCTTATGCACAATTCTAAGAGAAACTGTAGTTTTCAGTTTGATTCATCTCCTGGTTACTGTCCATAAAATTCTAAACTTAGATATAACTTTATATAAGTTCATATTTTATTCCATAAGAAACAATGAGATGAGGTTTTTTTGGCCACTTAGTAGAGTATCAATTAATACCTTGTGCTATGAGTTTTTACAAATCTATAAAGCTAATTTAATTGAAGTATTCAGTTTTAATTATGACATTTGTAATGTTTTTATTTCAGAGAGGTGTTTCAACTTAGGGTGTATTAAAGGTTGCGTTTTGATGTTTCAAGTTTGAAGTACAAATATTCTCCCATTTTCAGACTTTGGGTGGCAGAAGCTTACTCTACAGTAGACCTCGATATAGTGAATATAAGCAAATCAGTTCATCAGTCATCAATCAATCAGACTAATTGCATGGCACTTTTAGTACAACATAATGTAGCAGAAAGTGCTTTACGTGTAGAATATGAATGTAAACAATCAAACTGTAGCTTGTGTGCAAGTTTAAATCCACTAAAAAAACTCAACAAATGTTTAGCATAAAAAAGGACAAAGAACCAAATTAAAAGATTAAATGACTGTTGAATGAGGAACCAAGGACATGTATGTAATGAGGAAAAAATGGAAGTTTAACATTGCCACGACTAGAAATGAAATAATTACAATAAAATACATTAATAGCAAATAAATACATAACTACATACTTACTGTACAAGCTTATGTGTTTTATGCAAGGCTTGCAGCTGCAACACAATTTTTCTGAAGCTAAAAGAATCCCAGAAACATTTTACTACATCAAACTGGTAGAAAGAAATTTAAAGGTGGCCTAAAACTAGCTTTAGCCTCTGACTGCATCAAAAGGTGAGAACACCACACAGAACTTTACCACATCAATAAAGTTGTTTGTAATTTATTGTGTTAAATTCAGACTGTTGCAGTATATTGAATGTGAAAGTCTTGATTGTGACAAAATCCAGATTTATTGTCCCACTCTGTAGGGACTTTGGTTCAAGATCAAGATTCACTTGGGCATGTCCCTGTCAGATCAGTTTGGTCTGGTACCTTGAGAGACACCATGTAATCTGACTTTCTTACTTTTTTTATATTTTGATCTCTGTGCCTTTTGTTTGAGAGTCAGGGCAGTGGATAGAAATGGGCTGGGGGGCCTGTGAGGGGCCATGAGTGCATTGGTTTCGTCACCAGTGGACCTTGCATTTATTAAACTAGGGCCCGTTGAATGTAGCAATGCTGTGGCAGCTAAGGGCCATGTGGTAGATTATGTAACATAAACAGGACTTAAACAGGGACCTCTACACTGAGTGATAAACCTCTTATCAGTTTTTGACTCTAACAATCATGAAATTACATAACATGGTAATAAATTGCAATAGAAACCATCATCTTACTTCAAAAATTGGTACAAGAATTCATACAGTTGGCATATTCTGCATCTTTGGTGTAATTTCAGTTTGACTTCAGGCTGCACTTCTTAGGCAAAGCTCTTTGAACCTTCACTGAATGATGTGTTTTTCTTACTTGGAGTCATTAAGAAACAGTTGTCTGCACTCAGCTTTAAGCTCGTGGTAGTCTATAAACCTATAAAGTAGCAGCATGTTCAGCTTCACGTAACTTTGTGTATAAATAAATTTTGTCCACGATTCTTTTATACACAGGGAGAAAATTTGCCTCTGAACATTTCATCTAACATGCTGTCTCTGTATCCTCTCCACCAGGTCAAGTCAAAGTATACAGAGCCCTCTACAACTTCAACCCAAGAACGGTATGAGCTTTTGTATTTCTTGAAGGTCATTCATAGTTTTGTTTGGCAAGTATTCACTTGTTTTGAATATGATGCCTACAGCACGTTCGCAAAAGCTCGGACAGAGGCAACAGAAGACTGTGAACGTGAGGAATGCTAAAACACACCTGTTTGGATCATTCCACAGGTGAACAGGCTAACTGGAAACAGATAAGTGTCATGATGGGTATAAAAGAAGCATTTCCAAAAGGCTCAGTCCTTCACAAGCAAGGGTGGGGCGTGGTTCACCATTTTGTGAACGACTGTTTGAGCAAATAATCCAACAGCTTATGAACAACATTCATCAACATGCAGTTACAAGGAATTTAGGGACTTCATCTTCTACAGTCCATAATATCAAAAGATTCAGAGAATGCAGAGAAATCTCTGCACGGAAGTGGCAAGGCTGAAAATGCCTGTGACCTTCAGTCCCTCAGGTGGCGCTGCATCAAAAACCACCATCATTTGCAAAGGATATTAGCACATGGGCCAGGGGAAAATTTTGGAAAATCATCATCAGTAAACACAGTTTATCGCAGCATCTACAAGTGCAAGTTAAAACTCTACCATGGAAAGCCAAAGTCATATATCAACAACAGCCAGGTTGTTAAGATGCCATCCAAGCGATGCTATTTTTCAGGGATGTCCCTGCTTGTTTCACCAAGACAATGCCGAGCCACACTCTGCATGTGTTAAAACAGAATGGCTTTGTAGTAAAAGAGTGCAGTTACAAGACTGGCCTGCCTGCAGTCCAGACCTGTCTCCCATTGAAAATGTGTGGTGCATTATTTAGTGCAAAATACAACAACAGAGACCCCGGACCGTCAAGCAACTGAAGTTGTACAGTCAAGCAAGAATGGGATAGAATTTCACTGACAAAGCTTCAGCATGTAGTGTCCTCAGTTTCCAAACCTGTAAGTGTTGTTAAAAGGAAAGGTTGTGTCACACAGTGATAAACATGCTACTGTCTGAGCTTTTTTTGGAACGTGTTGAAAGCATCAAACTCAAAATGAGTGAATATTTGCCTAAAACCTACAAAAATCTAATAAATGAGTTATGAGTTAAAAACCCAAGCCAACCAGGTGTGTAAATTTAATGATCAAAATAGTTCATATTTAATTATCTTATGATTTAATAATCATCAAACATTTAAAAAAGGAAAAGGCATTTGATGCAAATGAAAATAGTGAGTCCTGTAAGCTGTATCTTATGTCAGTTATTGTAAAACCAGAAGTTGGGCTGTGACATTTGTTTCTCTCAGCAGAGAGGAAGAGGAAAAGGGAGGGTATTCAGGGGGAACAAATTGGTTCAAATGTAACATCAAGTTCAGTCATGAGGTCAGAAGGATATAACATTTTTTTGTATTTCTTTTATTTTTAGCCGGATGAGCTGCACTTTGAAGAAGGAGACTACTTGTACATCTCTGACACAGTAAGTCAAGTCAAGCCGCCCTCTTTCACTCATCTAAATCTGACTCTGCATTCTCTCTTCCTCTTTTTTTTTTTCTTTGGAAACTTATTTTGTTTTCTGCATTTTTGATTTATTTTGAACTTTGTGAGTCAAAATGTCATCCTCCTTTGTCGCATTGTTCTGTCTGCATATCCTGTGTTTGCCTTGATTTCATTCTCTTTGCTCAAAACTGATCTGTTTTGCCATATTCCCAGAGTGATGCTAACTGGTGGAAGGGGACATGCAAAGGAAAATCTGGACTCATTCCAAGTAACTATGGTGAGTGAACTGGAACAGCAGACCAACACTTGATTTAGTGACCCACAACAAAAGAAAAAAAATGAATTTCCATTAAAATTGTGTGGAAGGAATAGCATTGTTATATGTACTCATGATCTTTTTCTTTCTTTATAGTGGCTGAACAAGCAGAATCAATTGACAATCCAATGCACGAGGCAGCCAAACGAGGTGAGAAAACTTTCTCCACCTCTCTTTACTTTTGCTAAGCAGCAACACTCTAATTAAAGAAACAATGTGCAATTTCTGCTTAAGAATAGTCATCACAAAGTTGATCCAACAGAACAAAAACCTTTACTCAGGAGGATAAATTTCTACAGAGGGCCCATTTGCCTTTCAGCACCATATTTCTAGACAAAGGGCTGTAGATGCTTGCATAGTAATCAGGTGGCTACTAGAGATGTTCCGATACCATTTTTTCCCTCTCGATACCGATACTTGTGCTGTGGGTATCGGCCAATACCGAGTACCGATCTGACACCAGTATGTTGTAAAAAGCCAGCTCAGAATAATTATATTGACTACATTACCCAGAATCCTTAGCAATAAAGGGAGCATGCGCAAAGCGGCTCTCCACCGTCCACAGTAGTTGTGTAAAAAGAGGAAGCATATAATACAACACTAAGTACAACGCAACGCTATGCAATGGATTATGAACCAAATCACCACTTACCCCCAATCACAGATTGCAAACACGCTGAGAGCTCCAACCAGGCAGCGTTACACCCATACGGCTAATACACCCTTACGGCTAATATCGGTAGCAGAAGACGAGCATGCAGTAAGCTTTACCATGGACATTTGGAGCTCCGTGGTATCGGATGGTGCCTGGACTCCAGTACTCGCCGATACCGATGCCAGCATTTTCGGCAGTATCGGAGCAGTTTCCGATACTGGTATCAGAATTGGAACAACTCTAGTGGCTACCTCTGGTGCTGACAATGGAGGGGGGAAGTACCAAAAGCTGCAGTACCCTGACTGTCCTCTTGAGGCTTACTGTAGAAACCTGACACCTTAATGACTGTGAACGTGGAAAATACATTTTTACAGCCTTAATACACGTCTTTACAGCCTGGTTCAAAAACAGCTTCAGTCTAAATATATGATACATCTGTGTGCTCTCACTGGGAGGAGAGTGAATTGTTTTTATCCCACCATTTTGTCTTTTATAGAGGATTTTCTTTTTTTTTTCACTATGGGTCAGACAGCCTGAAGTCTTGCCTTATCAGGGTCTTTCTGTCTGTGAGTAGGTTGAGCTAAAGTTTGATTGAGATGACGTGCAGTATGGCGGTGTCCATAAGAGGGCATCAACAGCGTTAAAAAGGCTCCTTTGATAATCAGACAGCTGATGTCGCATGGCTTCGTTCAATTCTTTTACAGTGTGATATATTCTTATTCTACAACAACATCCAGTAGTAGTTATGTTCCTTGGGAGTTTACATGATTCTTAAGTTTTTGTATGTAGAATACCATCTTTCTTGTCTCTGCAACTAATTATTATGATCATTATGATTAATGAAAGAAAGAGGAAATAAATGCAATATATCACATGGCACAGTAATCTTTATACAATAGCTCACAAAAGTGAGTACACCCCTCACATTTCTGCAAATATTTTATCATATCTTTTCATGGGACAGCACTGAAGAAATGACACATACTCAAGTAAAAGTAAAAGTACTGGTTTATAAAAGTACTAGTACAGGAAAAAAGCTACGAAATTACAGTAACTTGAGCAAATGCAATCAGCCACTCTCTTCTCCTGCTTCTTTTGCTTTGCTCTTTGGCTTGTTTTCATCTGCGACTGTTGTGCATGCAATGTGCTCTGTGCTCTCATTGGTCAAAGTGTCTAACATGATGGAATACATCGTTGAAGGAATTACAAAAATCAAACATGCAAGACTTTCTATTTGGACGTCATGACGCATCCCAGATGAGGTTTCTGTTTTAGTTACTATAGCCCCATTCACGCTGCCATTTCAAGACGCATTATTTACGTCCCAGTGACACTTCACCTCCACTGTGACATCACAGAGACAGAATGGGGGGAACAATTTGACCTCCCATTTGCTTCATCTCTAGCGGCAGTATCAGAGGCATTATATTGGGAAGAGGGAGAAACGTAAACTCAGAGGTAGACAGGAGCACTGTGAGAGAGTGTCTCTGCCTTTGTGTGTATCAGGAGCACACGATGTGTCACATCTATCAGGTGTGTCAGGTTACTGTGAAATGGGTTTATGACACACTTGGTGTACCATTTACTGTTCGTAGTTGAGGCAGCACCATACAGTAAAGGTTTGTGCTTCTATCCAAATGAAATTTTATCATCTTAATAAGTTTCATTGTTAGTTTGAGTGTTTAAATCAAATGTAAAATCAAAATGTTTACATTCTATTTGGATCTTATTTGTCATGTTTTGATGCAATTATTGTATTTTGAATGTTTTGTTTTTAAAACTGTATGTTCAGAGAATATACAGTGTTTAAGACCCAACCAGAAGACCCAACTAGGTGTTGGAAATTAGCAATAGCTCGAAACCCTATGTGCAACACATCAGCTCCATGTCCTGTACTGAAACTCTGAAAAATGAAATTTGTCTCCATCAAATAAAATGAATGTGTTTTAAATGTAATAACTGATAAAATAATATGGTGTTTAAAAAAGAAAAATCACTGTGTTGAGATATATGGAAGAATGGTTAGGATGTGAACTACCCAGATCGACCCGGCTGTGGGACAGAAGTTTGGTGACAGCTCAGTAAATCTAGATTTCGAATATTAATGACTGGCTTCAGAACTTGTATCAGGCTGATTCTGAGGTTCTGGAAGGAGACTCAAACTCCTACATTGAAAATGTGGAGGGAGCAGATGACAGGAACTGCTGTATGTGAGAAGATGTTGGGGAAATAAAACTCCAGAAACGATATGACTAAAGAACAATGGGACAGCTTTAGTGACTTAAAGACTCGGGGAAGCAACATAAACCTGGGAAGAATACATGCCAATTGTCCTGAACATATAAATGCAAATGAAAATAAAAAAGGCCCACTGTTTCCTGGCAATCACCCCTTTTTTTCTTTAAGCTGTATTTGTCTACTTTGTTATCTTAATTCATATTATTTTTTTGGTCTTTGTTTTTCATCTTTTTGTTAAAAAGAAAAACTCAATAAAATTACTAGTTATAAAAAAAGAAAAGAAGCATCACCTATTTAGTAGTTTTTTTTCTCTGACACTGTGGGGTAATTTAAATAAGTCCTCCTCATGTTGTGTCTGGGAATCACTATTTGAGAGTCATAAAGCCTGGTTGTATAGTGTTCCTGTTCCTGTGGGAGTGAGGGCAGCTTCCTGCTGCCGCTGTATTTAAACCCAACACCTTTATAAAGGGAGCTTCGGTCAGCTGTGTGTGTGATGTCAAATAGAGTTCACTCTGCGCGGGAGCGAGAGCGAGGAGGGAGTGGTTTGGTAAAGGCCTCGTGTGTGTTTAACAACAGAGCAGCTGAACTCAAAAACCCTCGGTGGGCAGCAAAGCACACCAAACCAAATTCCAGCATATTGTTGCCTTAATCCGAGACGGTCATCTCTCACTGGAATGATAACAAGAACTTTGACCCTTCATAAGATCTCTCATGTTTCTGCTGAAAAGCGGCTTAAATGTTGTGCGTTATGTTGTGTATGGTTTGTCTGTGTGTGTTCACATATTTGTGTACTTAAAACAGGTAATATGAGCTGGCTGAGGGAATGTATGGATAACAAAGTGGGAATCAACGGGCTGGACAAAGCTGGAAACACTGCCCTCTACTGGGGATGTCATGGAGGACATAAAGGTATCAGTACATTTGATGATGAAAAATATTGTTTTTTTACATTAAATGTTAAGACTGGTGAGTCAACAGGCTGTAAAGGGTACTCCTCAGAGGTATCTCATGAATCAAAATAAAAACACACATTTGTTTTAGATGAAAAGAGAAGTACGCAAAGCAGGGAGCTGGATGAATAGCAATGTTGAGGTCTTCCTTTTTTCCTCCATTCCTTTAATCAATCACTCTAACATCTTTGTTTCCGCGTGTCAGATGTGGTGGAGCTGTTGCTGAGCCAGCCTAACGTGGAGCTCAACCAACAGGTGAGGGGTTTTTTTTCTTAGGAAGTTCTCAGTAATTTGGTGCATGTGTAAAAAACATGATAGGGCTTAAAAACAAAATAACAGAATAGAAAATGATCAAGAACTCAATTCCGACTATAAATGCTACAAGACAATCACAGCCTCATAATGCCAGCCTTCTGTCTAAATTTTCAAAGCAACTTCTTTTATAGAGCACCAATTGTACTTACAGCAATTTAAAGTGCCTTACAGTTGACAAAAAAGACAGTATGAGCAGAAAAGACATAAAATAAGCAAGAGGAAGAGGATAATATCTTAAAAATTGGAGAAATTCAACAGTACAAGGAGAGATACAAGATAAAAATAAATATAGATTTAATTAAAAGAGAAAAAAATACGAAGAAACTGAACATATGAGAAGGCAGTAGTAAAGGCCTTTTCATAAGTTCAGCTTCTGCCCGGCATTTACTTTAAACCTTCATACTGACTGCAGCTGAACCATTTCATGAGTGTTTTCACTCAGATATTGCTTTACAGAACAGTTTATTGTGCTTCACTGATGGGTTTCACCAAAATGTGACCTGGCACATTTTGGTGAGACTTGATCAAAGTCTGTGTCCTTAAATGTGTTTATATTTTACAAAAAAAAAAAAAAAAACATGATTGTGCAGCAATGTGTTGAAAGGGCTACGGAAAAAAAATCTAAACTTAATCTTTTGAGAAGTTGTGCTTGACTTGAAGAAGTAATCTTGTCTCATTTCTCTCTTTGGACAGTGAAACCTGCATTCAAAGCATTTTGTTTGTACACACTTCCAAAGAAACCATGATCTGTCTCTGATAATAGTAATGAAAGAACAAAATAAACATAAGTTCACTGATCATTTACATCAACCTGAGGCTGTTACATAAAGTCAGATCAGAGGGTGGGCCATGCCTGTTGAGACTAAAGTTCAAGCTTTCCGTGTCATGAAGCTGACTCTCTAACTCATCTCGATCACCATGGTAATTGACTCTAAACACATAACGTGGTCCGAGTCTTTGTTTAGGCTTTGCTACAGCTTCAAATCCACTTCATAGTGAAATCATTTTACCACCTGGGAATAATGTACGGGCATCATAGATCTTCAGTTAAAGGAAAAACATACTCATTTATTGCATCAACTGGAAAACAAAGAAAGGACAAAAACAACGTGGGCGCTCCATTAAAAGAAACCAGCTTTTTATCCTCATATCCTGTGAGGTCCATTAAATACCACTGCCTTTACAACAGAGTCACAGATAAAATGGGATAATGTTGTTAATCAGAGTATAGTTATTATTTTGTTTTATATTTAATCAATATTTTGTTTTGACTCTGATTTGGTGGATATTTCATTGTCTTTTCATTAAGGGAAATGCACAGACATAATGAGAGGCATCAACGTGTTATGAAATGGTAAAAGCAACTTATCTACAGTGTTGTTCTCCTTCCTCACAGTAGCAGCCTTTGTGTTTTAACCACAGTGGCTTTTGTGTTTTAATCATAACTTGGCATTATATTAATCTGACAGGATCAAGGAGCTGGAGGTTGTTCCTTTTTTGCAGCAGAAACATCAACTGATGCTTCAAATGCCCACTTTTGAGTTTTAAGCAGAAAACCTTAGTTAACAGAAAAAGTTCATAACCAGCTTAGTTGTACCATTACATCTCTAACTACAGCTTCAGGCTTGTCATGTCAGCTCACTCAAAGAAAACCTCAGTATGTTCTAGCTCTGT
Source organism: Cetoscarus ocellatus (assembly GCA_037902135.1). Taxonomy (NCBI): domain Eukaryota; kingdom Metazoa; phylum Chordata; class Actinopteri; order Labriformes; family Labridae; genus Cetoscarus; species Cetoscarus ocellatus. The sequence continues at coordinate 1,938,059 of JBAMNC010000412.1, forward strand.
AAATAATCCTCTGATAATGGATTTATCAGAGCTCTCTCCCCAACTCCCAACTCTCTACTGATAGAGATCCATCATGTTTTGGCAACATCAATATCTGAATTGCTTGTAAACACCTTTGTTAAATGTCTTAAGATCTGAAGATTGTTGATATACCTGTTGCAGTAATAATGTCTTGTGTCTCAGAATAAACTCGGGGATACGGCGTTGCACGCTGCTGCTTGGAAAGGTTATTCAGACATTGTGCAAATGTTGCTGTCAAAATGTGAGTATTTATCCTGCTTTTCTGTCTTTGAGATAAATTACCAACATTTAATGAGTCTTCACATGCTCATTGTTCTATCTTTGGCTGTCTTTATTTCCTTTTTTCTTGTGTTTTTTTTTGTTTGTTTCAGGTCCTAGGACAGACATCAGAAACAATGAGAACAAGCTTGCTTCTGAAATGGCCACAAACCCCACGTGTGTTTCTTGTATCAAGAAGGCACAGGGAGGCAGTAAGTACAGCTGCCACTAGGGGGCAGACATGCAGCATTTGCTTATTTTTTTATTAGGACAAGTTGAATACCAAAATAAAAAGACCAAAATAAAAAGTGTTTCCCTGTGGGATGAACTTCTAGTGGAGGGGGTTTAGGGAATTACGGGAGCCCTGTAAGTGTTACATTAACTAAAATCAAAAACGTACAACAATCTATAGACATGTGCAGCAGTTTACCTCATATAGCATTGCTGCCCAACCTTTTCCAACCTAAGATCCTCTGTAATGTTAATAGACAGAACTAGATCCACTCCCTGCAGTCCTCAAAGAGGTAGCTGCTAATGTTTACTTTATGATAGATAAGTCGTTTATTTTTTATTTCATCTGTGTCAGTATGTTGTTTTCTTTCTTTTTTCATGTACAAACTCAAATCACATCAGAGTTAGGATGTAAAAATAAGAATAAAACAGAATAAAGTGATTTGCAAATCTTTTTAAACCTATATGCTGTTGAAGACAGCACAAAGAGTTGCCAAGACGTTAAAAATGATCAACTTTGTTATTTATTTAAATATATACTCATTTAGTATTCCAACTCTCGCCTAATGAGTGCAGTGTTTCTGTTGTATTTTGTGCTTTATGGTGTTTACATTTTTAGTGAAATTGCATCCTCCGACTGTGAAGCCATGATGTTGTAGCTCATGTAGAATGTGTATTAGTGTTATTTCTTGCTGAACAAAGCAGACATCCCTGAAAAAGACGTCATCTTGATGGAAGCATATTGCACGAAAAACATAAACATGCCTCCACAGATGTGCAAGTTACCCATGCCATGGGCACCATTTTTAGGTTTGTATTAAGTCTTGATAACAGTCTGGATGTTCTTTTTCCTCTTTAGCCCGGAGGTCCTGACAGACAAAATTGATTTAAAGTGTGGACTTGTCAGACCACAGCACACTTTTCCACTTTTTGACCTGAGATGACCTCTGGCCCACAGAAGTCAGCAACACTTCTGGATTGTGTTGATGTGTGGCTTTTGGTTTGGATGGCAGAGCGTGCAGCGATGCACTGTGTTAACTGACAGTGATTTACTGAAGTGTCCTTGTGCTCTTTTTTTGTGAAGTTCATCACAGGTTCTGATTTTAATGCTGAAATGTCTCCAGATTCTCTGAGTCTTTTGATGATATTGTGGATTGTAAGATAGTGAAATCTCCAAATACCCTGATGCTGAGGAGTGATGTTCAGGAGCTGTTGGATGTTTTGCCAACTCCGTCTCTCACAAAGTGGAGATCCTCGTCATGTTTCTGATTGTGGATGACTGAGACTGTAGGGGTGCTTCCTTGAAGGCAATCATCGTATCATCATATCTGTTACTAATTTACCTACTTAATTGTGGAATATTGCCGGTGTTTTTGACATTACAAACTTTCCCAGTCCGACCTCGCCCCTGTCCTAACTTTTTTGAACATCTTGCAGTCATCAGTTTGAGCTTGAAGTAGCTTGTCATTTTGCTATGTTAAATCAATTATATGTAAGTTTAAAAGGGTTTGCTAGTTCCTGTATTTCTGTTACATATACAAACGCCCCAACTTTTGTGGAATTTGGGTTTGTCCATGTGTATTTTTCATGATGACGTGTATATATACACAGTGCTTCACAAATTTATTAGACCACTGCCCAATAGGGGATGGGAAATGATGAGATTCTTTTAATACCAATCCAATTATCAATTCTATTTATCGATCCGATTCTTAAGCAATTTCCTTATCGATTCTGTGTGGCAAAAGTTGGCCTCCACAGGTTTTCAGTGACAACGTCAAACACACGACACACCTCAAATTACATGCCAGTCTGCACAGATGAATGCCTCTGCAAGTTTCTGGTGTTTCCACCCACTAAACGTGTTGTAGTTTGTTGAAAATTAAGCCAGAACTTTGACCACCTCTGTCTCCTGTCTGCCATGAACACATCTTTGACCAATTTGTTGTTGTTTCTGCTGACTGCCCCTGATTAGAGCCTGATGTCCTTGATTTGCAAGGCACGCAGAAGAAAGTGGAAGGACTTGATAAGGGAATTGATAAGCAAAAAGAAAAATGATATTGATTCTTTGAGGGAGTTATTGATTCTTAACTGGAATTGGTTTTCAGTTCCCATCCCTAGCCAAATGTCAGGTTTATGCCAGAGCTGCACTGAATTAACAACATTGGTTTTCAAAAATTGTTTTGTTTTGCTTCTGCAATGATTAATTGAATCAGTATGTAGACTCTCTTAAACCCAAATGATACTATTAATGCTAAAATATAATTATTATTTTATCTGTGATTTTTGGAATTTGCTGTTTTCCAAAAAGAAAAAAAAAGTAGTAAAGCACAACATCATTTCTTGATTAAGATGTCAAATTATAGGTATTTTCTTGCATTGCTGAACTAAAAAATTAGTTTCAGAAGTTGAATGCTGTGCTTAATTAGTTTCCGACTTCTCAAGGAAGCCCAGCGACTCAGATTTGGGTATAAAAAGGTGAATTCAGTTGGAAATTCTTCATTCCTGCTCAAAATTTATGTCCAATAACAAAAAAAATCAGTTGTTAACAAGTTTTTAAAAGATTTCATAAATATTTAAGTTTTCCTGTTTTTTTCTGACAGGTGTACTGTATATACGTGAGTCTGAATTGAAGTATATTACAGTAACGTAAATGTTTTGCCAACGGTCCGTTTCTTGTTTCAGACCTCGCCCGCACACAGAGCAACGCTGAGGAGTATTTGGACGACGAAGACTCGGACTGAGCTGGACCTGTTTGAACATCACTGTCTTCCACAGGGGAAAATATTTTATAAACATTAAATGGATTTGTTGCTCTGTTTGTGATTTGTGTTTGTGTAACTCAGTTTTCATTCCATTATATGTGTAAACACCTCAGCTCTCAGCCTTCTGTGTAACGTCCGTGAACTTCAGAGCTTATGTTCACCTCTTTTGTCTGTCCACATTTTCATGTTTGCAGGTATTCTAGGAGCATTTGTTGCACTGTGACTGAGGGGCAGGATATGTGTGGTGGTGGGAAATGGGCCAAAAACTCTAAGAAACACATTCCAAACATACAGATTATGCTCAGCCCATTTACACTGTGCATTAAAGTGCCGGAGCAGATTAAAAGATTGATGTGGTCTGTGTTAAGTTTACTTTCAGTGCTTCACTTAAAAGATAATAAACCTCAGATTTAGAAACACTTGCAGCCTGGAGCTCTATCTAAACTATGTAGTGCCTTTAAAATGGGACTTGTGGGACCATATTAGACATTTCTCTGATGGTATCAAACTGGGTAGTAAGGCTGTGTGCTCAAAAACAGTAAAAAAAGAGATTCTGTGTAAATCTCTCCTTTTGTTGTTATATCACAAACCTCATCTGTTACTGCACCGCACAATTTCAGTTTTATAACATTCTCACACATATAGATCTATCAGCAAGTGTGAATATACCCAAAATTATTCTTTAATCTTTTCAGCTTTTAATTGTTTGATTTTTTTTTTTAACCCTGGGAGCAATTTTCTGGTTTTTAACGCTGCTTTCCGGTCGGGGCATCGCGGTTTATTTTACTGTTGGAGTGCATTTGTTTTAATGTGAAACTCAGAAACGGATCGTGTTTTCTCCTCTTTGTTTTAAACTAAAGGAAACCAAAGTATGGAGCCATTTGTTTGTTTCTATTTTTAAGTTCAAAATGTAAAAATAAAACATTCTGTGCCCCCTAGACTTTTATTTTGACATCATAACATTAATGTCATGTGACGTCTCCATTTAGTCCTTTATTCATCAATATTAAACCAGAGCGAGAAATTAACTGAAGCAAAATTCAGCCTTTGTGTTCAATTTTTTTTTTTTTTTTTTTAGCCATAAAACAAGAAAAAACACTTGTCTATTTATTTCTTTTGGTAGAAAGAGGTAATTATAATAATACATGTGGGATCTTTTTTATTATTTTACTGTCAAAATCAGAATTCAATTAAAATACTTAAATTTGAAATTGGTCTTCCATTTTTTTGTATTTGGCAAAATGAGAACATAGAAAAATATGAATGTAATCTGTCTGCAGTTTTTTTTTTATGAAATGTCTTCCAACAGTAATTTTCATGACCCTGACCCTTTCCAATAATCTATCTAGATAACAGTGCCTTAAATATGTGTAACACATCAAGAGTGTCTGTGTTATCAATGTGAACATGTAGTCTTTAAGAAGACGATTTTGTTATATATTTCTATCAGCTCTATATTCATTCTGCAATAAAAGATTTTAACTTAAAATGACAAGACTTTTTTTTCTTCTACATAGATTAACATATTGCCTTACATATGATTAACATGCACAGCGTTTTAGTTGTTAATGTGTTTTCTGTCTGACGATCATTTTATTCTGAGCTTCTATCAACTCTGTGTTTAACCTGCAAAAACAGATTCAACTTAAAACGGCAATAAACTGACTTTTTAAAGCTAAAAAAATAACTTACTCTTGAATATGAGGAAAATCAGTCATCTGTCAGAACAACTTTAATCTTAAAATAAAATTATTGAGTTTTTATTTTTATGTAAGTCAAATCAAGAAATGTGTGAGTGTGTTTTTTTGCTGAAAAAGCAACAAAAAAATGATCTGTATTGTTTTCCAGAAAAAAAAAGATTTTTTTTAGATTATGAAGTCGTAAATTTACATGAAACAAAGGTCATTTTAAGTTAAAAAGTACTAAATTACAAAAAAAAAAAAAAAACTCGAAATGTAGAATATTATAAAATATAAAAAGGAGTGGCATGATGGCATAGCAGATCAGTGCATGTGCCCCACAGCATGAAGGTTGCTGTTTTCAACCCCGTGTCAGTCAGGGCCTTTCTGTCTGGAGTTTGCATGTTCTCCGTGTGCATTTGTGGGTTCTCTGAGTACTCAGGCTTCCTCCTGCAGTAGGTTAATTGGTGACTCCAAATTGCCCTTGGGTGTGAGTGCCTGAATGTTTGTCGACTGGTCCTGGGTGTACCTTGCCTCTTGCCCAGTGTCAGCTGGGATAGGCTCCACCCCCTCCTGAGACTAATAGTAATGTGATGAGCAGTATAGATAATTGATAAATAGATTTGTAACGTATAAAATTGAACATTGCATGACAGGAAATCATACAGAATGAAGCTGCCTTGCATCGTGGCAACAGTTAGGAACCTGATCAAATTTTTTTTTTACTTGGACTGAGGAAGAAGGAAACCTTGTGGTTTTAGCCCAGAATCATTAAATAATCATCAGCATGCAGACTTTGAAGACACATTGTTGTAACTTGGGACTATTTAGAAGAAAACAGTACTCTGGTCGGGACGAGGTGATGTTATTTGTGCATTAAGAGCAGCAGTGACTTCAAGATTCAATTTTTATTTGAGAAGGTCGTCTGATGGGTCAGGTTAACCTCAGCCTACATCACAGTAACATCTCCCTTATTGTTACCCTTCTAAAGGTGCTTTTGAGTCAGAAATAAATAAGTCTTTAAATGCAGCACATATGCAGGGGTATTAAAACATTTTCTACGGGGCCTCCCTTTGGCAGGTGAAATTATCCTTAAGACCCACAGACTGTCAGGCATACCCTTAGATAATACATGCCTTTATTTCTGTATTTATCCAAAACAACTCCTCTAAAGAGTCCAGGACAGAACACTACTAAAATATAAAGCAACATGAAACTTCATTTATCTATACAACAAAAGCCAATGTGACTGTCAAAGGTAAGAAATCGTTTATCATATCACTAAAGCAAATCCTATCAAGTCAATGTCTACAGTTTATTTTTTAATACATAAATCATGATGGATCTGTCAGGGGGATCATCGGGTTAAGAGTGGATGCAGTGAAACAGAAGCACTGTTAAAGGGATTAAAGTTAATGAGTGAAAGCTTCTCAGAAAAGTAAATTCCTCATTACTAAGTGTTACCGTGTGCAAAACTGTGACAAAACTTAACCTGTAAAATAATGACATTGTTTGCTGTTTTAATCTTGGTATGTGTTTACACTGTGATCCACTCAATAAGAAGTCCAAAAGGAAAAAGTATTTGTTCAAATTATTAAAGTTTTCCACTATTACAAAGTCAGTGAAGGTAGAAAAAGCAAAAAAATGTTGATGGAACAACCTCATGTTTCTCAAGGACATGTGACATATATCTACCAAACCAGAGGGGACATTTTGATTTATTTTTTATTAAAAACAAGCAGAAATCATTTTATTCAGGACTAATGCTTTTACAAATTAGTTTTCTCATGCTGCTGAAACTAACTAATGCAACTACAGGAGAGATTGTTCAAAGTGAGGTCAGTCTGGAGCTCATTCTGAAGGACACCAACAGAGGAACACGAGCATTTTAAGAGGCAGCAGCTTTGAGATTTGTTTAAGTAACACTGACCCAGACTGAGTCACAAAGCAGCAGGAAATTCAGTTTGTTTTCAGTCTGAGCGTTTCATTGTTTGGACCGACAATATGAAGGAACACACTTCGACTTCACATTAATTAATTTCACTGCCGTTTAAGAGTGATAAGGGACAGAAGAGGGTTCAAAATATATTAGTGATACTTTGTGATTTCATTTCAGGCCTCCACATATTCATATGAGGGCGGCACAGTGGCGCAGCAGGTTGTGCACGTGCCCACAGCAAGATGGTTGGTGGTGCAAACCCTGTGTCAGTCAAGGCCTTTCTGTGCTCCGTATTCCTCCCACAGAACAAAAACATGCTCATTAAGTTAATGAGTGACTTCAATACGCCCTTAGGTATGACTTTGAGCGTGAATGGTTGTCTGTCTCTCTCTGTGGCCTTGTGATTGGCTGGCGACCAGTCCAGGGTGTATCATACCTCTCGCCTAATGTCAGCTGAGATAGGCTCCAGCCCACACGACCCCAAAACAGAAAAGCAGTATAGATAATGGATGGATATTTATTAAGGTGTAGTTAATCAACCACACAAAGTATCTGTCACATATCCATAAGAATATAATCAAATAATAGATTTTTCTTTTCTAAAAGACTCTGCTCTGCTTTTTCTTTGGTCATGTGACTTATTTTCTGAATTCACTTGGTAGGCGCTGATCCTTCCCCACCGCTCATATTTAACTGAGATGTGAATTTTTAATTAGGTTTGAATTCATAATATTTTTATCACAACTCCTCTACAATGTGATGAAAAAAAACAACAATTGTCTCGTTATCAACTATAATTTGGCAGATTGTTTTCAGAAGAATTTTAAAGACTTTCTCGACATTAAACGTCATTACTGCTGTTTTATTCAGCAGCACCAGCCTCTCAGTGAGTGCTTTTATAAACATTAGAAATCTGTTGATCAGATTTTTGGAGTCAGCTCGTTACACAAGCTGTCATGTAAACAGTGTAACCCAGTTCATATTAGATTTTAATAAATGAGTTTTTGATCAATAATCCCAGAATATCTGCTTCCTTTTGTTCTGTTACATCTGCACGAGTAAAGAATTCAAGCAAAACTTTTTTCTAAAGAAGCACAAACTCAAAGGCTGTCAGGCCACAGAGGAAGACTGACTAGAGAATGGTTTCCATAAGAACAAACTTTAGTTAAAATAATTCAACAGGAAGTTGTGGAGGAATAAAACATAGATGTGTTTTCCTCCAGGAAGATATGAATGACCATGTTTTTGTTGGAGGTCTTTTTCAGTCTGACATCAAACACAAATACAGACTGGAATATCAAGGGTCAATAGTGAATCAAGAGATTGAGTTTCTCACCGTTCTTTAATCTAAATGTATCAAAAATTCAACAGTTCAGTTTTAAATATCCAAAAATTCAGCCATATTGATATTTACCTCCACCAAGGAGGTTATGTCTTTGCAGGCATGTTAGTTTGTGAACAGGTTACTCGAAAGTTATGAACAGATTCTGATGACATTTTTAGGGCATGTTGGTCATGGCACAAGGGACGTGGTATAACTTTGGTGGTGATTCAAATACAGATGCTGATCCTAGAGTTTTAAAGGATGTAACATTGCGAGACAGGGCAGATTTCACCATTTTCACTAATAACTCAAAAATTTCTCAAGGGGTTTTGATGACATATCGGGGAATGTTGGTCATGGCACAAGGGAGATGTGGTTAGATTTTGGTGGTGATCCCAATCCAGATATCAATCCAGGAATTTTTTAAAGGATTTGTTAACAAGAAGGGACAGTTTTTCACATTTCTAATAACTCACTGACGAGGTTAGAAATGTCTTGGTGAAGGTTTGTGCTCTCTGAGCACTTCTAGTTTCAAATTTTGTTTTTAGAAAAAGTCGAAGAGCCCTGATCACGTTAGTTGACTGACCTGATTCCCAAATGTCTGATTTGTAGACAAAGGTCAGCATCAGGCCTGATCTATAAACCCCTCTTCACCCCCCTCTTTAAAGAAGTAAGCTCAGAGATGACCTGAATAAACATCAGGGGCAGTTTCTCTCTGGTTGATCAATGATACGGCATAAAGTAATAATTGAAGAACATGATTTTTTGACACTCTGAGCACTTTTAACAAAGCAAATAAAAACATGGTAAACAGACTTGAACTTTTGTAGCACTTTTCTAGTTTGACTACTCAAAGTGCTTTTACAATGCAGGTCACACCTACCTGCTCAGTATCACATTTATTCACTGACAGTGAAAGCTTCTGTCAGTTGTCCATCAGTATCTGCCTTTCATATCCATTTACACACCAGTGACACAGCGGTGGAAGCAACTAGGGGTTAATTGTCTTGCCCAAGGACACTTTTAAATGTGACAATCAGAGCTGGGCTTAAACCCTTGACCTGCCGATTGACGATAGAGCAAACTACCTGACTGAGCCACCAACACAACAACAGTAATAATGATGGAAACATTTCAAGTAAATACATGGATGTTCTTTAAGCTCAGGTTTTTGAGTTTTCCTGCTTTCATTATTATGATTCTGACTATTATTATTTACAGACCCTGGTCTTAATACCATCAGTTGCTCCTTTTTTAAAGCAGCTCACAATGAGTCAAAGGCTGAAAAGCTGGAATGAAGGCTGGTCTTACAGTTGTTAGTTTGAAGTTGTTTTGTTCGGTTCAGCTTTAGTTGAGACAATAAAAGCCCTTCCATTTGAAGAATTACAAGCTAGAATTAGGCGGCCATATTTCCAGATTCTAAAAAAGCACAAGCCGAGACACGAACAGCACGAGAGGGAAAGAGGAGTAAAGAAAAAAAGACGTCCTTGCAGACGCACGTGAATGAGGTTACATGTAATGTGTTGTCCAATTGCTAGAAACAATGAGGAATTAAAGATGGATAAAGACGCTGATACAGTCAGATGAAGTGCAAATCCAAACGATTAAAAAGGTTCAGGTCACAACAGTCTACAAAAAATTAAACCCACATTTTACCTCAAACCTTTTGAGACTCCCATCAGACATGGAAAGACATGCAAAAAGCATATTTAACCATTTTATTTAAATAGTTTTCCTTCATATGACCTGCCAATCAGAAACTTCACAATCTGACAGACAGCTTCATCTCTTCATGCTGATGAGCTAAACTCAGTTTAATATCAAAATTAATTCCTGATGGAAACAGTCGTTCATCCAAGTCCTGTCTTACCAGAGCTTTGAAAAACATCTATTAAGATGAAAACAAATGAAAGGAAAGCTATGTAAAAGCTCAAAAATTAGCAAGAGGACTTTGTGTTAAGATTTCTTCCATGAACTTTGCTGCTATATATGAAAAAAACAAGAAACTGAGCCATGGTGTTTTTGCCTTTAAGTCGATTTTATCAATTCTCTTCAAAAAATGAGTTGATGACAGAATCTGAATCTGAGCTTTAATATTTCTATTTCATGACACTTTTTTTTTTCCATTTCCACTCAGCCTCGACCATTACACAACAAAACGTCAAGGCAAAGCTGCACAAAAACAAAAGAATGATAGAATTTTAAACTCGGTCTGAGATTCAAGAGTTTGTGCGGAAGAACAAAGTCACAAAGCAGCCAGCTTCTCTCTCAACTTTAGAGCCCACTGCCAGGCTACAAGTAAGATATAAAATAATGGAACTCTTTCTTTAAATAAATAAAACTCTCAGGATGGTTTAAAGGAAACAAAATGGAATAAATTGAATTTTCTGGGGTAAAAAAAACTCCAGTCCAGGACATGAAGCTGATAAAAACTCCCTCCTTGAAAACAACTTCTTTTACTGTTTTTTTTCTTCTTTTCTCTCAATTTTTTTCTTTTTTTTGCAAAAATGAAAATATATTTTTTCTTCAATGTTCTTTGCAAGTGTCCAATAAAAAATTCTAGTACCAAGAAGTCCTTTTTGAAATAATTCTACAACTATACAATAGGTCTTTGCAAGTGAGTTCATGAAAAACAAAACTTAGCGCATCGTTTCACATAAAAAAGCCTTTTTGAACAGGTGTTGGTTAAAAAGGGTCATAATAAACCATATAAAAAGAGGGTAGAAAGACAGCGTCGGCTAATGAGATTCTTCCAGGTTTGTTTTCTCTTCGATGGCCTGTTTCACTATTTCAGCCAACTTCAGCCGGTCCACTTTATCAGAGAAGGATCGCCCTGCAGTGAAGGAGAAGGAGGTTAAACACCCAAAATTAAAGAACCATGGGAAAAATCTACTGCTTTGCTTTTATTTGTTGGATTAAGACAATAAAAAGACAACATCTGCTGTCAAGCTCGACTAAATAGTACATACCGTCCCAGCTGAGTCCCTGCAGACCGTCTCTCAGCAGTTTACAGTCTCTGTTAAACCTCCACGCTTCATACATCACCTCATTCAGCTTCTCATCCTCATTTTCTCCTGGAGAAACAAAAACGGAAACAACTTACTTTCTCTGAGATTTGGCACCAGCAAGAAGAAAATTTTACTGTTATGCCTCATGCTAAGTATATTTTTCACTTTCATGCAGCTGAATTAGAGTCTTGAATTGTCTTTTATTACATTTGTTAAATAGTGCACCACTGCCAAGGGGATCACAAACAAAACAATAAAAAAGACGATGTGTAGATTATTATGCTCACTTGTTTTGAATTAAAGTGATCATTTAACAAGATTCAATACTAACCTTGCTCAGCAGATGGCTCAGCCTGATTAAAAGTCTATAATCAGGCAGATCCATCTTGCAAAGCTCCAATCTACAATGATTGTACTTGGCCCGAAGCGGCACGGCCCAATCAGAGTCCTTTAGAGCAGGAAGAGGAGGGATCTACGAGCATGATGGCAGCAGGAAGTGACGACTGATACAGAGATTAGCATAGATACTTACAGCTTTAGTAGCAGTTTTATCAGATCTGGACCAAATTACTTTACCAAATGAAAAACAAACACCTGTACAAACTTCTCTATAGTAAGGATATTTTCGCTCCACTTCCAACATGTTTTGCTGAGAGTTTGTTTATGAAGTGGCTGGAGCGCCTGCTCACTACATTATCTGATTGGCCAATAATAAATGTGATTGATGAAGCGATCGCTGAATCACCTGCCGGACATGCTTCTGAAAGGTTCTGCCCTCCCCAAACACTTCCTATGGGCTCTTTCCTTGATAGACTAGTGAAATATATTGAAAAGTCCATCTGGTGTGCCAGAATATCAATATACTCAAGAAGTTCGAAACTTTCCTCTGAATTTATTTGATTTGAGAGGACAAACACACGTCATGATATAAATGATCTATTTGGTTCCAAGAACCTTTTCAGAACCAGGTGATGGGGCCTGGTGATAAAAGGAATACCAGTTTTATTCCCACAAACCTCGATTACTGATTTTAAACAATAGCTCCTCCTCAAAGAAAAAAACTACAAACGACAGAAATTTCATTTAAAAAGTTTTGCGTTAATTTCATCAAAATATATCACAGAATTAAGCCAAATTTCCCTCTGAAGTGCATGCTGTGTTTTTGTTAAGAAAGGTACATTATGTAGTAAGGAAGTCAGCAGGCTTGTGTACTCACTGGAAGCTGCAATGTTTTTACAAAACCATGGGAAACACTCAAATCACAACTTATTTTGATTAAAAATAAATAAAGGTCTAAAAATGTGCCAGGGCAAAAGTGGCAGGATCAACCATTTTGGAAATATCATATCCCAGTCTCAAGCTGGTACAATCAGAGTCGCTGAAGCTTGTCTGACTTCCCAGTGGGAAATTTCTACCAAAGCAAGCATTCCCTGTGACGTATCTAATTTGCATCTCATGCAATTTGAGTTCGGAGGCAAACTGGAATGTACCATTACTACAGGAGTCCAGGGGGAGCAAAACGTACAATAGATTAAGTCAAGGAAGAAAAAAATCTACCTTTCTATTTTTTAAATCATCTGCAACAAAAAAAATCTAATGAATTTATTCATTAGATCTATATCGCCTTCATTTTGTCTGTCAAAGCACTTTGTAAACATCTTTTTATAAAGGTGCTATATTAATAAAGTTATTATTAAAACTTATGACGTCATAAGCTCTCATCATAGCACCACATGTTTTCAACCCATCCCAGTCGAATTGACCAGAGTTATTAAAAACACCCGAGAGCGTCCAGGGCCTTTGATAAAAACTGCACTCCAAACAGCGTGTTTACAAAACACAAACCACTGTTTGGTTTCATGGATGGATTCACAAAATGAGTGAGAACAGCTGATGAAGGTGTTTTTCCCTAAGAGCTACGCACAAACATTCTGGGATTGCTTGCAGTGAAAACTAAGTGAGTCACTTTGAACAGCTTTTCCCCCTTATTATGTGACATTTATCCATACAACAAAAGCAGCAGTTTCATGTTTTTTGTAATAATACCAAGTGCACAGTGGAGGTGGGCGGAGCTAAGCAGCTTGGAAATTAATCGTTGGTCCATATTTTTAAGGGTTCAGGGTTAGAGTTTTACGTTACAAGAGGAGCTTGAGCAACTGAGCATACAGCCAGTGATAAAAGATACCCATGGTCCTTAACAAGTGAGCAACAAAAATATATGAATGAGAAACAGAAACAGCTGCCCCCAGCAGAAGTTCCCATTTTCTTATGTTGCCGTCTTTGACATAAAACCAATTAATTCCAAGTCAACATGCCGTCATGTCTTGTCAAAGTGTCTCTGTCACGCCATCCGCAACGTTAACTTGGACCATATCAGCAGTAAAAATGATGTTTCCAGCTTTGTTGAATGTTTTGATGAATGAAGTATTTGAGGCTGTGTAAATACTCAGCTAAAATTAAATATAAACAACTTGCCTCATCTTTAATAACTGAAAACATGTTTACAATAGACCAGTTCAAGTTGCTTAAGGTCCCAGATCCTGCGAAATCAATATTCTTTGTTATCAATCTTGTTTCAGGGGTCTTTCCTCCACCTACATGTGCGTTTTCTGCTCATCAAAGGCGGATGCCATGACTGTTTTGAAAGTTCACTCCCCTGCCTGTAACCCCCCTCCCATCAGCCATCTATGGGCAGCCAATCAACACAGACCTCATGGTCATGGCCTCCCCCATTGACTCCCTGACCCCACAGATCTAAACATTTCCAAAGAGGGGGGTAAATAGCTGCATCTGATCCTCAACAGAGGTTAAACTTTTTATTTTTTATTTTAACTTAAATCAAATCCTTCCTCTTATTAGTAAATGCTCAAACACACCATAATTACTGGTGGGGGCCAAGTCGGGGAGTAGCCCACCTTCCCCAGTGACACTAGGGATAGACACCAGCACCCTTGACCTCAAAAAGGGAAGCATTATAGGTAATGGATGGATGAATAGTTGTTTTCTATGGCAGACTGATACAAACTAGATGGTTTTTATGTATTCATGTTTATGTCTGTGAAAAGCAGGTTAGTTGCTGTCTGTTGCCTTATTCATGAGATTTTCTTAAACACCGGTGTGAGTTTACTGACCAGCTTGTGGTAGTATACACTGTGCAATGACATCTCGTAATTTTTCCAGCGCAACGTTGGAGTCCTCCCCTCCGTTTTCTGGGTCATGAATGAAGAAACCATCACTGGGCTTTGGGCTGCAACAAAGAAACAAAAAAGTGTAGAGATCAGAACATTTTAATGAAGAGAGCCATCCTGAAATATCTGATCAGATGAGGAACGTGGAAGGCAGTTAAATAAATTAGAAAGATATGCTGCTTTTCCACCAAGTAGTCCAGTTCAGTTTGGCTGGGTATGGTGTTTCCACTCTCAAATTTCTACTTTTTGGCACCCCTCTGATGAGTGTACCGAACTGATCCTAAAGGGCGGAGCTAAAAAGTGCTGCAGTTTGTTGGTTGCCACAAAAATTGTCAATTCTCCTGTAACAGCAGCTGAAAAAACACGCATACCTCGCCATGTTCAAATAAGCTGTGGATTTAGAGAGATTTGTTAATTCCTGTAGCTGTAAAGAATAACCTCATGAAACAATACTCCATGGAGTACTGGAGTGCTGGAGGTCCTCCATCGTTGCTCTTGGTTTACAATAACACTATTTAAGACCACTTCACTGTTTCACACTGCTGTGACATCATGCATTTGCATAGCTGGCACAATCCTCTCTTCCATGCTCACATCCCCGCCCCCAATCGAAGGTACAACAGGCAGAAGAAACGGGAAAAAGGTCAGGGTTATCCGCTCCATACTGTACCAAACTGCACTGAACCAAACCTGGCCCTGCATTGGAAATGAGGCCATAGAAACCTGAGATTTAGTTTTGATTAAGAAAAGCAGAAGTGAGGGAAGCGTCAACACTTCTATAAGCTACTGAACCTTATCATTATTATGAGAAACTTAAACCGTATGTGTCACTCATCTTTACAAAAATCCTAAACATTTGTTTCCAAACATTTTAAAACACAAGAAAAGAAGAGTTTGCAGAAAAACACAGATGAAGTCAATCATACCCAAGTAGTTTCCGTTTCCTGAGGATTGGGTTGTTGACTGAGTTTAGGGGCTTCAGGCTGACGTTCAGATCCTGAATTCTCATGTTTGCTAACTGCTCTGCGTGAGCCTGTTGGATTCCTGCGACTACCGCCTGGATGGTGAGAGAGAAAACAGTAAGACACAGAGAAAGAGACGATTCCTGATGTTTACTGTCAACTCTGTACTGCAGGAAAAATCATCTGAATTCCTCTGCCGTGAGGATCCATTAAAAAAGTTAAGATAAATATTTCAGAAATAAACTAAACATGATATTGAGGACTAAAAATCTGTTACAAAAATAATGAGCATTATTGAAACTAAAGTAAACTAAAGGTAAAGTGTGTAGATTTGAGATGGAGCATGAATGTATAATCCATCACATTAAGCTTCAGAACAAGTAAAGTCATACAAAAAGTCTAAACTCACTTCTATATTTTTTGGGGCTTTGGCTTCAAGAGGAGACGTAACAATGCTTTATTTTTTCACACATACATAAAACTTTTCAGTAGTTTCAAATGTTCTGACTGATTGACATGCATGAACAAATATTTTCACATTGACGTTATTTCAGTCACCTCTTACTCTTTCATTTTCCCTAGTGCATTCTTTTTCACCATTTTGTTTTTGCTGTGAGTATCTTGATACTATATCGAAATATATTCACACTGATATGAAGGCTAAACCTACATCAGAGCATCAGACTCTGGTGCTGTATCAGTGTAAGTATTCTACTCAAACTTTCTCAGGACCATCTTCACCTCACGTCTTTCCAGTCATGTGTCAATTAGGGATACAGAGTGTGTGAGTAAAAACAGATGAGGATTTTAACCAGATATTTGATATGTACCTTGTTAGTTTTTCAAGAACATGAAAACTTTAGTAGCTCACTTTTAAAAAATGGGTCACAAAGCTGTTTTTAGTGGGTCATGGATGAGTAACTGGAAGATGCAGCTGTACTAAAAAAGTACCACTAATTTAAAAGTCATGCAATGCTGGAGAGAACAAAAGCACTTAAAATAATCTCCAACAGTAACATGCTTAAAACTTGATGAATATTCAACAAGTTTCAATGACTGCATGGAGTGCATGCTGTAAAGCCCATGGATAATTTTGTTTTTTAATTGTGATCTTAATATCTTTTAAAATAATCTGGACTAAGATTTCTGCCATAATCGAGCAGCCCTAACTAAAACTATACAATAGTTTTACTGAGAATGCACATCTTTTTAATATAAGAATATCTTTGGTTACGAAGGGCTGCATGCAAAATGCAAATGAAATAAATATTTTCATTTTCATTCACTGCCTCATTGACCTAAAGTTTTATTGTCCTGTTTTTACCTTCGCCAAGGAGGTTATGTTTTTGCCAGCGTTGGTTAGTTTGTTTGTCTGTTTGTTTGTGTTTAAGATAACTTGAAAAGTTATGGACAGATTTGGATGAAATTTTCAGGAAACGTGTGGAATGGGATAAGGAAGAAATGATTAGATTTTGGGACTGATCCGGATCCGGATCCAGGAATTTTTTAAAGGATTCTTTAACATTATCAGATAGGACCATTTTCGCCTAAGTGGACTGAAGCTGCTTGGCGGAGGTCTGCGCTCTCTGAGAGCTTTTCTAGTTTGATGTTGGAATTGTCTGATGTTTAGTTCTGATTAAACAAGATTTGAGATGCTGCACGGAATTTTCAGAAACACGTAGGTCTCAGAATGTCCTCAGCTATGAGAGTGGATAAGACATGTCAGTATTGCCTAAACATTATTTATTGCTTTCTTATTATATATACTTCAGATAACAGGTTACCTATAGGTTAACTACTATAATTTTCAATTTATTCATTAATTAATTCATCTATTTTTCTTGTTTTTGACTTTTTTTTTTGTTTTTTTGTCCACATCATGTGGAGAACTTTTATCTCCACTATTGTCTCTTCTGGTGTTATTATTGTCATGTAGTAATACTATTATTGATGTTATTATTATGATTAATATTATCAAGTTTATTGTTATTGTCATTATAAATTGACAGCTTTCCTGTTTATAAAATATCTGCATTATTGTTCCTGTGTGGCAAAAAGTCCCGTTCTGTGCCTGTTTTTTTGGAAGTTAAATTTAATAAAAATACTTTGTATTTAAACTTTGAAAAAGAAAAATATTGCACCATGGCAGGTTTACTTCTTAGCTTTTAAATGATTTCTGTTTAAAAAGTGCTAAATGCCTTAAGAGATTCTGTCATCACTTTAACCTCCCTCTCACCTTGTCCATCATCATTTGGGCTGAGGGAAGCACGTTATCCAGAGCCTCGGTGCAGTTGAGCCAAGGGTGAGCCAAGACTCCTTCAATTGTCAGCCTCTCCTCTGGCTTCACTTTCAGCAGCCTGATTAGAGCAAAAGAGGGGAAATACAAATTATTTAAACAAAAGTCAGTGAAGCATGGGGGTTATTTCAGGACAATAACAAACAATAATAACTGAAAAAATTTGGAAGCAAATACTTTCTATGCTTCAGAAAACATAAAAGAAACAACAGATGGTACAAACTGGACGCAGAGCCAGATCCAAATCTCATGCGCTTCAACACAATCAACAGCAACAACTGAAAACAAGCCAACTTTATTTAATTTACTGCTGCAACTCCACATTTGGAAATTACTGTGCAGGTATTTGAAATAATTAGAGCAGGGGAGAAAAAGAGATGAATGACTCACTTTCGTACAATGTCCTTGGCCATCTCAGAGATCTGACTCCACTCATCTTCGGGGAAGTCGAAGCTGCCTGTCATTATCTTCTTTCTCATGTCCTTCGGGATGGTACGACTGTGGTGTTTGGAGTAGAACGGAGGATAACCACACAGCATCACGTAGATTATCACACCGAGAGACCACAAGTCACAGCTCTGCAGAACAACAAGTGAGAAACATTTATATGAAACGCTTTCACTTTGTGCTTTCTTGAAATTAAGTGATGATATTTATGAGAAAACAACAGTCCTGACAACTACATAAAAACAAACCGGGAAAAAATTGAGAAAAATACTTTGCTAAAACATCTTTAGGTCGAACCTTGTTATAGGTATAAGGAGTAGGTGAGGTAGGTATAATTCCAGACTTTTCTTTCTGGTGTCTTCTTTGAGCCTCAAGTACCTGAAGAAAAATGTTAACAAGGGGGAAAACAGAGAAATCTGCTTTAGGACTCATTTTTGCAACAAGACTGCCACATTTAAAGAATAAATCATATACTATAAACAGTCATAGTTTAAGCATATAACTAAAATCTCTCTGTTCCTTTAATTACCTGAGGTGCTACGTAGTAGGGAGTGAACTGAGGGGTCATCAAGTCTCCTTGATCAATTTTGGCAAAGCCAAAGTCACACAACTTCACAGGTGCATCCTGTGAAAAGACAGTTCATTGAGTTTATTTTGGTGATTTTTCAATTAAAACTGAATCATATTGAGGACTGACACTAAATTCATAATCAGTCCCTTGAGGAAATCACAGTTTAGGGATCAAATTAATGCAAATTTAGGCAATCCTCGCAACTTCAGCACAGCTTCTCAACTTTGTCCAATCGCAGCAACTCTGAACAATCATCCCATCTCCCAGCTCAGCACATCAACATCACACGGAAGTCTGACTTCCTTGTCTTTGCTTGAGAGGATGTACGGAACAAACAGCACTCATTAACAGTTAAAATCAACACCAAAGGCTTGAACTTCAGCTTAACAGTCAGTTCAATAATAATCTCGTCTTAACATATTTTTTTTCAGTCTACTTTGTTTATTCACTCTTTCATTTCTGTCAGTAAATCACTGAACAAAGTTACTTCACACACTAAAAACATCTTAGTTTTACATTTTAACTGACATAGTCACAAAGGCAACACCATTGACAGAAACAACAACTGCTTTGAATGTGTTTGATTGCCAAAAATGGACAGCGTAAGGTCACGGGATAGTCCCTGAAGGTGCTATTTTTTATCAAGCCCGTAGCTTGCTTTATAAAATGTTCTTCCCTTTCTTTCCCCAGTATAAACAGTGCTTTGTGAGTTGTTCTCTGAATCAGTGCAAAAGCATTTACAGTAACAACAGAGTCTGTGCAGATTTTAAAAAACAGTATTCATTTCTATCTTTGTAATGCAGCATAAATAACTTACCAGAGAGTTATCCTTAAAGAGCAGGTTCTCTGGCTTCAGGTCACGATGTGCAATATTTAGAGAGTGACAATGTTCCAAGGCTTGACTGATCTACAGAGGAGAGGGACACAGTTGACTCATCAATATTTATATTATTGATGCTGCGTGTGTGAGTTAAGACATGAGTTCAGCTAGTGTCTGATGCTTCTTCTGACCATGATCATTTTTTGTCATTTCATTTGACCTTAACTGTAACTTCACTTAAATCCACATCTGCTATTGATGAGATTAGCTGTTGGGCAGTAGGGTCATCGAAGGGCAACAATGTTAGATTTTAATTTATAAACAAAAATACTGATGGCTATATCAACATGACAACAAAAGTAGAAGGCCTTAGCACAAAAAGATTGGCATTATAATGTTGTAGATGCATTTTTGCCACTTAGCCAGTGTTCAATCAGTTCTTGTCACTATTTAAGAATCAGAAATACTTTGTTTATCCCCAATGAAAAATGTAATTGTTAAGTTTTATTTCACACAGTTTAGAAATGGGGAAACAAGATACACAATTAAAGAAGAATATAGTGTAAATAGAAATATGAAACATAAAAAATAAGTAAAAGAAAAACTGAAACCAAGAAATTAGGGAACATTCCAATACAATCAATCATAAAATAGGACAATTGCATTGTTATATAACATGTGGTTATAAAAAAGGAACTCTAAACAACAAAAGCAGACAAACCACAGATATAAAACTAAAGAGTTTTTTTATGAATGTGTGTCTTCACCCACCTGTTTGGTGACCTGGCTGGCCATCTTTTCAGTAAAGTGCCGGTGCTGACTGATTCTGTGGAACAGCTCCCCACCTTCCATCATCTCCATGACAATCAAGAGCCTCGCTCTGAAAAAAAAAAAGATAAGTGAGTAGTTAATTGACAAATATAAAAGTACTGCCTCATGGTTGCGTTACTCCCAAACCAAAAAACCTACAGAAGTGATGCCTTAAGATACATCTAACACCACCCGAAAAGCATAAAAAAAAAATTTAAGACATTTCAGACTCTTTACCTTGGACTGGACTCGTGCGGGAACTGGACACTGTTGGCGTAAACCTCAAGGATTTGTACAATGTTTGGATGGTTAGCACACATCATATGAAGACGCACCTGAAAAAATGTGAATTAGGGACTTATTTCAACTATAAATTTAATATACAAAATAATAACACGCAAAAGCAATTATTATTCATTTACATGACAACTCTGTTTAATGCAAATATATATACAAAATGTATTTATTGTTCCACCTAAAGAGTAAGTATACCAGAGTTTCAGAGCAGGTACACCTATCCTGGACTTTCAAAAGCATCATGATCAAGGCTGGGAGGGGTAAGCCACACACACTCGCTCCTTCATGCCTTCTCCATTAGCCACAGCAGCTCACAGTCTATGCAGCCTTTGTTTATCTTATAATTTAACATAATGTCATAATCACCAAATAAATAGAGACTTACTGAATTTATCAGTCATCTATGTACTACAGAGGATTTGATCATAATAAATTGACCAGAAAGGCACAGTACGTAAAGTTCAGGGTTTCTCAAGTTAACAAAACTGTCATCAATGAGTCAAGCGGTAGTAACCCACTGACCCCCACCCACCGTCACTGTTCACTGTTGTTGAAATTGAGGATCCCTTTCAGAAAAAACAGCACTCCAAGAGGTGTGTATACGAAACATAAAACCAGTGTTTTGGTTTATGCATAATGAGAGAGAAAACAGTTAAAACAGGACTTCCTAGTTTTGGGTGCTTCATGGAAAACAGGAAGTCACTTTCACATTATGTGGGATTTATCCATTAAAAGAAACTTTGGTTTGCTGTGTGGTGAGGTTAATGCCTCAAAAAGTGATGTTTTTGTTGACCACAGTCTTCAATTCCAAAACACTGAAGGCAGATGAATGGGACTGCAGATCTCCACTCAGCTTGTGTACGTATATTTACGGGGTCGGGGGAAGGAGTCTCAGGAGGAAGTTTGGGTGACAGAACAGACAGCAGGAAGAGGTTAACGGTGGTCGCTCACAGGTAATGTGAACGATACAGAAACAGAACTGCAGTAGTAGCCGTTTTTTCTCCCTCATGCGGCACCCTTTTATGCATTTACTACGTGCTCTCATGACAACGATAAACCAACTGAGGCCATTAACCATCTCCCGTATCATCTATAAAATTAGGAGTTTCTCAATATTTGAAAAATTAAGGAAATATTTGAGGAAATGGCAACTTTCAACAAAAAATATATAACATAGAATCACTTTAGATTTTTTTAAGTCAACTTTACATGCTGTACATATAAGAGAGTGTATAATATATTTTAAGATTTTTTTTTTGCTTGTTTTGGGCTAAAAACAACCCTGCAGAAAAAAGTCTGCACACTGTTCATTTCCCAAAGAGTACATTTACTTAATAAAAGCACTTGAATAAATTTTGCCTGGATGTGCACACATTAGATACCTCTTTTGCCAAAAGAAATACACTACCCACTATCCTTGTGAGTCACAGCTATGTCTCTGATAAGTGGAGGTCACTCTTCCCCTCAAATGTCAGCTACTGGGCACGACTGCTGAAGTTAACACTTGTGAAAAAATGGGTGTCATGTACCACCAGAAATCAGCCAATGAATAATATCAATTGCAGCAGTTATTTGTGGAGGGCAATCACTTTCTATATTTCTAAATCAATATATGAAATTTTATACTTAGCATCTATCTGTCAAAATTTGGACTGTAACAGAAAATCAATAAAGTAAATTACCATTTACTTAAATGTTTAGGTTAAATAAGTAAACAAGAACACTAACAACAACAAAAAAAATTGCAGCAATTATACTGAGGGAAATACATATAAAACTACCCTGTAAATCTTTTTAAGTAGTACTAATTTAAGCGTATTTGCTTGTCAGTTAAGTCTTCACGGCTTGGCAGCATGGCTTTGGTAAATAAACTCTGAGCTGATCGTTTTCACTGCTCCATTGCCGCATAAGCTGCTCGATGAAAACAGACGGCTGCTAATGACATGGAGAGGCTGCTAGACACTCGACACACCAAATGAGAGAGAGAAAATGTTACTGACAACAGAGTTTGTTCAGACAGACAGCAGAAGCCCAGGAGACAGAGTGATGAGGAGAGCAGACAGATTCAACAGGAGGCTGATACCAGGCAGACAGAACAGAATATACTGATGCCACAAACAACAGGAATTAATGGTAACAACCAGAACTTCTCCCCTCTGACCTCATTTCTGGCTTTGGGACGATCAATGAGGATCTTCAGGGCCAGGCGTTCCTGAGTTGACTTCTTCACACAAACTCTAAAGAGGAAGAAAGGAAAGTCAGAGGTCATGTGATTATTAAATATCAACAAAATGCACGAAAAGTATCAATACGTCTGCATATTTGTTTTTCTTTACAGTTTGTCACCAATGCTGTGCACATAGATTCATCCGCTCTTTACCTTGATCCATAAAGTATTACAACTCGGAAAATATAGTACAGAGTTAGGCTTGTTACCGCTATCTCTGTTTTAGTGGTTCATGATCAAAAAGCATCTTCAGTTTAAGACCAAGACAGTTTATTAAGTCCACCCCCCCCATTATTGATTCCTTTATCAATACCTCTGGATTTTCAATGTGGAAGAAAGTTTGCCTACATCAGGTTTTCTGGGTCAACCACAGCAAACACATGACACTTCTGATAATTAATGCTGTGCTGTTAAATGTTACAGCAGGTTGTTGGTGTTTCCATCCTAACTTAATATCACACAGCCACAGACATTTCATGTCATGCTGTTGGCATCATATTGTGCAAAATGAAGCCACTTTCCGGTCTGCTACCGCCTCCAGTGCCCCATATATAAATACCTCCTCAGTTTGCAAAACTAACCCTCAATTTCCACACAGACCTCCAGAGTCTGAGATGTAGCTTTGCTGGAAGCATATTTCAAGCACAGTGCAGTGGAGCGCAGCCCTGAGCAGCTTGAAACACGAGATCATAAGTTTGTTCATGGAGAAATGCAGCTTCTTGAGGGAATTGTGAGACCCCACGGTCAAGCCATGTATAAAGGAGAAGCAACAAGTAAAAAACAGATTATTTATCTTGAAGAGTAAAGAGAAAAGAGTTTCCTGGACTCGAAAAAGAGTTTGCTTGAGGTGCTCTTCAAAAATGGGATTCCCAAAGCCATTAAACCAAAAAGAGAAGACTTCAAGGCACTCTCTTTAAACGATTAAAATGTTTTCAACACATTTTCTCATCAAGCCTTCACCAGGAAGTCACGCAAACAGATACTACAGTAGGCCCTTTTAAAGTGGTGCTCCACCAATCAGAATTCACCACTTGGGCTTGGAGGTTTGGCCTGGGTTGACAACATACAAAACCCACAGCAGAAGGTGTTATTTAGGCCATCAGGGACAACAGCATAGTTTTCAGTTCAAGTGTTTTGTCATCCATTGGGTGGAAAACCAATTTAAAATGGCCCACTGTAGCCTAGCATCTGTTTGCTTAACTCCCTACAGAAGACTTGGTGCTGAAGTGCGTCAAAATTTGTTTTAAGGTCTACACAACTATGCCATTAAACTAAAATTTTAAAAAATGTTGTAAGAGAGTTCCTTTTCTTTTTGTTTCAGTATGATTATTTTGTCCGTCCGACAGTGGTTTGCTGTCTGCATCACTATTTTGTAAGTAAACATACAAGTGCTCCACATGTCAGTTTGAATGAAAAGCAGGGCCACTATTTGCCAAAAATCTGACTATAGCATAAATAAGAACAGACATCAATGCTTTCTGTTTTAGTATGTCACCGTATCACACTCTTATATCAAGCTTAAATGTTTCAGAACTGGTGTTAAAAAATCAGGATCTATTTTGGATTCAAGAGGAAAAAACGCCATAAACAGCCATCACAAAAGCTAACAGATGTTCTTGAATATTTATATAAAGATGTAAACGATACTCAGGAAAAGTTCTCTGTTGGACAAGGGGGGGTTCATCCACAAAAGTGGCAAACTGAGCTTTCACTCTAATGCTTCACTCTAATGCTGAGGTCAGACTACACGACTTAAGCACGATTATTTCCTGACCTGACAGTCGTAGGGTTTCTCTACCTGTCAGCCAAGAAAATCATTTGTTTTGTCTCATGTGGTGTGTCATAGTGACAGAAAACAAAAGACCAGTCTGGGATGCTTCACAATTCCACGACAGAAGGTCTAGCTGATTTGATTTTTGTCCTGCCTCCTGTGATTTCTCTCCCCACATCAGACATTGACCATGAGAGCACTGGGAGCTTTTTTCTACCATCATGGATGTTAACAGACTAAAGTTGATGCCTTGAGAGCCACAGGACAAAGACAAAGTTAGTTAGAGCTCTGAAAACAGCCTTTATTATGTATTGTAGAGGAGCAACCAATAGACTGTAAAAAGACAAATGTTGCATTTATAATTAAGGTAACATTAATCATTTTGTTAGAAAGAGAAGGGAAAAAACAGAAAAGTAATCTAAATACTGTGTTTACTTGCTGTCTTCAGTATCAGCCCTCCTTCCAACGTCATCACGTCTGTAATTTAATAATAATTTAACAATAATTTAATACTGTCTGTATCAGTCTTCTAGTCTGTTATGCTTGTCAGACAAGTCACAGTCTGATTCTATAGTTTTGTGGTCGCCACGGCAGACGAAAAAATGACATAGTCTGACCTCACCATAAAAGGCACAGACAGGAAGTGTAATTGAATTATTTGTGTCTTGTCTGTGACATATATTACCCATGTGTACAACTGCTGAAACAAGGTAACTGTAGCTCTCTATTTTTCATTTTCCTGGCCAAGACACTCATGCGGCACAGCCAGGAAAAACAGACAAGCCTCCTATTCTTGTGATATTTGTCTTGGGAAGTGCATGGGAGACACGCGGCTCATACCAGCAGACTGAAAGCTCTGACTCAATAACACGCACACACCTTTGCTTTGACACAGGTAAAATGCATCCAGTGTTAATCTCCACCAAATTCCTTTTTTATCATCTAATGAGGTTGGTAATATGTGTTGTGACTTTTAGTAGTTGACCAGACAAGAGATATGAACAGTGTTTAGTCAACGTCAAAGTTTGTTTTGGTACATAAGCTTGGAACAGCCCTTGGTTTAACAGGAGGACTAAAAGCAAGAAATGAACATGTCCTGGTTCAGGTTGTCTTTAAGATACCTGTCAGCTTTTTAGCGGTAGAAAGATTAGACTACTTTTCTGACCTTCTGTTCCCCTCATTTGAGCTGCAATGAATGAAATGCTCACTTTAAACAGCAACCTCTGCCCCTTAGACTCAGATTACACTATTAAAGCCTTACTGAGAGAAACCCTGTGCTTTGGCCAAAGTTCACCTCACTGGATATGAAAAACTGCCTAATGAATCACAGAGCAGCAGGGGGGGGGCTGGTACTGAAAAAAGATACAAACGTGTCTTTAGAAACATTAAGAGGTGAGTGGGAGAGTCTTTAAAAAATCTGAATGATGCAAAACATCTACAGTAACCAAAGTGAATCAGACATATTTACGAAAAGGACACCTCAGGTTAGTAGCAGCACAAAAATACTAACGTTCACTGTGAATCATCGGGCCATCATCTTGCATGAGGACTTGAAAAAGTGTTTTTCATGGAGGGCTGGTGAGTCAGTTCCTCAGTATTCTTGTCAGTGAAACTAAAACTGCACACAGGATAGGAAATAACTGGTTGTTCTCTGCTGAGGCAGATCTGGGAAAGCTTCAAACCTCAGTGACACACTTTGATATATTACAGACTCAATCTGGGAATCAGCACCTCAGTCTGCGTTTCACCGAAGAAACAGTGTGTAGCACCAACAGATAAGAGGAGCTGTTTGAGCAGCTTCTGTCTCTGTGTTGTTTTCACCAATACTTGATAATGTAATCATGAAGAGGAGGAAGCTGTGATTACAACAGCAGAGTTATCATTGTCACAGACAAAAACGGTGTAATATGTGATGCACAGTCTGTTTAAAATTCAGTTAACAATGCAGTTATCGTACCTGAAAACCAGCAGCTATATGGAGGGATGGACAAAACCAAAGCCCCAAAAATAAGGCCAGAATAATCAAAGCTTCCCCTTCTGGCTGGTTCCAGTATCAGTATTGAGCTCTGCCTCCTCCATGTGAACAGATGAGACATGGGGCAAACTTTCAAATTCAAATGTACTGAAAAAGTTTGTTTTTTTTTAAACCTCTGGTATGATGGTCGGTAGGGATGCACAATATTGTCAGAGCAGTAAAGGTATTGGCAGACAATTGCCTAAAAAGCGGGTGTTCCGTATCAGAAGATAATACATTTTTGCAAGTAATTACAGCCAATATTTTGACACAAATCGGCCATAAATATCCTGTATATTGGCGAAATGTGCAATGTACTATGACAGTTTACCTCACTCAATGACCACTTCAATAAATAAAAATCTTCTTATAAATAACAAAATATTTTTTTCCTCTGTCACATCTGTTTTAAACAAATGGACTGCAACCATGACAGAGACAGGTCAATTTTAGTTAAGTACAGACTTTGTGCTCTTGGCGATAATGATTTTGGAAATATTTGCTGATATCAGCAAAATCCAATATCCTGCATCCCTAATGGTCAGCATTTATCAAGCTGATTCATCAACAAGAGTCAGTGTCTTTCTTTCTGTGGATGTCATCTGCTCGTCTGCTGCTCTGTTATCCTCTTAAATAAACTGAAGTAGAAGCTCAAAAACTATGTTTTCAGTCCTTTTAGTCAAAAACATTAATACAGTATTTAAGTGTTTGGGAATTCACACTGAGACCAGCAGGATAAAAGCTAAGAAGCTAAACTATGCTACACATTGCTAAACAAAATATGCATGTCGTGTAAGTGATGCGTTTGAGGTCCAAAAACATGCAGTCAGGTTGGCTCTATAAAATGAGTATTTGACTAAACTAAGACCATGATGTGTTTAAATGAAATTTATACAGTTGGATATTTAGATTTTGGCTAAGTCTTCAATGAATAATGTTGAGTGGGGGTAAAATTTCTTTTCTTGGCGATATAAAATAATTACATTGGATACATTATGTACCTAAGTCGGTATTTTTAAACTTACAGCCTTTTACTTATTAAACTATTTGCACCGTTCACCTGCTGGATTGAATTAATAGTTTTAGGCAGTCTGTCAATAATATTGTTCATTCACATTATAAAACCAATTAATAAATGAGTTATTTCATTGTAGAACTCAAATGTCCTCTTTATAGGATACTGTATTGCAATGCCACTTGAGGTCTTTTTGTGCTGCTTTGCTGAGGAAACACTTAACCAGTTGTTAAAACAAAACACGCAACATGATCAGAGATCAAGACAAAAACCAAGAAAAGCCTGATCGGGGCATCCCTAGTTGCCATGAATGCTGCAGTTCTACCAGCTGATCCCTCAGTGGCCCAACTTTGGCTTAAAAATACATCACCAGCCAAATACTACGTGTGTGCGTATCAATGGGGTACTTTAACTTTATTTTATAACAATGGCTGGTGTTGTACATGTGCTGTTCATTGCAAATATGTCCATTGTTGTGACAGAGTCACACACTTGATTAGTTTGGTTTGTCATAGCCCAGTTACAGTTGTGCCTTTTATTTTCTCAGAACATATTTACATGAACATATTTGACTCAAACTGCTGGTGAAGAGGTGCCACTGTAAACATGCACCCAGGGAAAGCAAACGGCAGCAAATATAAGCAAAACGTAGGAAGGTTTTTGGCAGCTATTCATGGTCCTGTACTGCAAAGGCTGTAAAATAAATCAATGTTTATCTGTCTCTTTAGTTCTATCAGAGGATTTGGAAATATTGTGAGTCATGATAAACTATTTTCAGATCCAAACAAAATCCTAAAGAAAACTGCAAGAGAGACTGAGCTTCTTTTCACCGCTGCACCAAACACAACATGCAAGCTGTGTGTAAATTCTGCAGTACAAAACAACACCAGTGGGAAATATACAATATCATAGTGCAATTCCATGGACACACACACAACCAAGTGTGACAAGAGATGTTTTAATACAGACAACTTGTCTAGATTATAGTCTGATAAAACATGAGTCAGCTCAACTCAGGACAGATGTGTTCATGTGTCACTTCCTCAGCAGCCGTTTGATGTCAGTGTGATGAAACATAAACACAGAACAGTGATGTTCAAAAAACGGACAAAGACGAGAACAAACTCTGTCATGCCCACCTTACGGGTCCACTGATGCCAGCTCCCAGCTTCTGCGTCCAGTTAATGTTGTACTCATCGAGAATGGATGTCTCCTGTCAGGAGAGGAAAAGACACATGCCTCAATATCAGATAGTGAACATAAAATGAGACTTTTTAAACAAATCTTCTTTATCATTTTAAAATAAGGTTGTTGACCATTTTAACATTTATCATCAGCATGGTTTCTGTCATGTTGTGAATTTGACAGGCCACTGGCTCACAAAAAAGTCTTTAGTAATTATTTCAAGAGTATTATTAAAAAGGGTTGTAAATCCAGCTATTTACTATTAATTAACTATTACTTAGTGACTTATTAACTATTAGTTAGTGACATTCTTCTGTGTAATGGTATGTTTGTCCTAATGTCTTAGTGCAGGTTTTTATTATTGCCTGTCTAGTTCCACGATAGTTCATTCTTAACAAAGATAATTCTGGAAAGATGACTGCTTGGCTTCGATATAAAAACTACAATCATGCCCAGTTAAAAAGTGTTTTAGTATTACAGCAGTATTAATGTCCCCATCCCCAGTCCGCCCGCTGGCCTGCACTTGCATTTCTCCAAGCACAACTGGGCCTGAGCATATTTACATCATCATGTTGTAATGCAACACAGTTTACAAGTTGCCCGTTCCACCAGTCAGCACGGTGAATAACAACACAGGGAACATAAAACCATGAGCATGAGCAAGCGTTCAGTGCTGAAGTAGACCAGGAAAAGTGGCGCTAGTAGCAGAGTGTGCACACTTGTCCGTGCCTGCAAAGGCACACCAGCATATTTATTTTTATCATAAACTAAGGAGTTTCAATGCTGACACTGTTTTTAAGAAAATGTTTTATTCTTGTTTTAACGTTCTCTTTTATCTGCTGGTTTGGGTCCCTCTCTTTATGAAATAGGAAAATGCTGGAACAGATCATGAAAATGGGCAGAAAATTCCTGGCACCAGTTTGAGTGATCTTAACCTTTTTTGGGGGAACTTTTCAGCCTTTACTGATACGAGAGAGAGACAGTAGATAGGCTTGTGAACGGGGTGAGAGAGAGCAGGGAGGACACTCTGGCAAACCGGCCAGAGGCTGGATTCGAACCTGGACTGGCAGAAGCATATATGCGTGCCCGGTTGCTTACCACTACGCCAAACCAGCACCCCAATCTTAACCTTTTATACAGAGCCAGAGCAACTAAAAAAGCACCAGCAGTCCTGTCAGACGACACTCACCCTCTCCAGACAGCGTACAGGCTGCTGCCATCTGGTTAATGATATACTCTGTCCAAGTCAGACAAAAAGATTTAAAAAGTGTTTTGTCCCTGGTTCTTTGCCTCTTAAACAACATGTGACCTGATGCCTCTAATGTGTGTCTAATGAGTGTGTTCAGTTGTTTTTTGTGTATGAGATTCAGTGTTTTATCTTGACTGTCTTGCTTAAGCTGTAAAACAAACTGCCCTTCAGGGATAACAAAGTTGACCATGACCTCTTCTATATGTGCCATGGCCACGTACTGTACCAGGTTTGAGAATGGCACAGAGCACTCACACTAGACAAGAAAAACAAACTTGACCTTAGGGGTCAAGCATGCTGGGTTGGGAACCACAGAGTAGCTCTTTATCAATAATATCATGAAAAGGCAATATGTTTCTAAACAACACATCCTGAATTCTGATAAACTGAGTGCAAATAGATTGGGCAGTGATGTAACATGAAGTGTGTCTCACCAGACAGCATTACCTAACAGGAAATACTGCAAGCTTAGGTTATCGATTGGAGTTACAATTGGCAGAGTAGCAGGTCTTTTTCAGTCATCATTCAATTACTCCTAGATGTGTAACTTCTGTCCTAAAAGTACTTGTGCATCACCTGTAGCATAATGCATTTCCCACATCTAAATAAAGTCAGTGAGAAGTATTTCCCTGTTGCCTTTAAAGTCACATAGTCACTGTGAGTATAACTCTCTGCTGACTGAAGTGCAATCTTCATCTTTTATCTCATTTAAGCATAAAGAGCCTTCACATTTTTACGGCTTTTAGATTATAAATCTCTTTATTTATATGAAACGCTGCCATCTGCTTCTCTTACCCGCTGACCACTTCTTCTCTGGCTTGTTAACTTATGCTAGCATTACTCTCATTTTTGTCAAAGGCACAGCCAAAAGAAGCCATGGAGAGTAGCCTTGTGGAGTCAAATTCAGAAAAAGAAATCTTACTGGGATGCTTTTTTTCCAGAAAAAAACCCACGATCAATCATTGAAGCCAGCTTTCTAACAACTGCATTGCACATCATCAAGACAACAATATGTATTACCCTGAGTACATCCAAAGATAGACCTGTACAAGATTTGAATATAAAGTTCTTTTTTTGATTAAATTCATTTTGTAATGTATCATATTTGCTTTGCACTGCTAAGTTCAACCTACTTGAGACCCAATCATCTGCTTGTACTATTATGATCAGCTTAGTATCACATGAGGATCTCTCTCGTCCAAGAAAATGTTGGTCTTGGTGTTACATTATGCCACTTCCAACAGTTACGGCCCTGGCTAGGCTAATCTGCTCTGTTCAAGCACACAAAGGATGATGATAATCAGGATTTGTGATGTTTACAAAACAAAGGATAGGGGACTAGAATGCACTTAACATGTCTCTAAAGGTACCAGACAACAGAAAATGTACTTTTTATCTAGAGTTGATGACAAATTTGACCTTTTAATTTATATTTTGTCCTATTTACCTTTAAAAAGCTTACATGTATAGGACAGTATGAGTATAAGCAAACAACTGCATCAAGACATACAGAGCAGTACACTGAAGCACACTAACTCCCCCAAAGCTTGGAACAGATCATCTCAACTAAACCTGATCAAGAGGGGAGGGAGATTCTCGGTCAGTAATTCAGCATAACAACATGATGGTGTCACTGGGCAAGGGTCTAGATACCAGAAACAGTGTTTTGGAACATTGCTAAACCAATAATTATTCTTCAGGATACTTTCCTCCAATAAGTGGGTGTCCCAGTTCTCAGAGTTGTCCCCCCAATAAATCCAGCATTACACTCATTCTGACCCAGCTTTGAAAGCAGGGCCTGAGCCACATGGGATCACATTTTATTACTGGCATAAATGCCTGGGCAGTGACACATTGAGGAGGGGAGGCCAGGGGCAAATGTGTGGTCCAAGGTGTTAAAAAATGTGTTCCTGTTTAATGGCAAGGCCAGACAAACCTTAGCTTCAAATTTAAGTTTGTCGTGGATAAAACATCTCATACCAAACATCACGACATCACTGCTTTAATTCAGTTTACCTGAGCCAGAGTTCCCTCTTTTCAAAATAAGTCATACATTTTAGTATTTATCATTCCAAATGCTTCAGACTTCACCTCTTTAAACTTCTCAGAGTAAAATATGCACCCAGTTTGCAGATATCCAGTTGATTTGCATAACAAATCAGACTATTATTGAGAACCAGATTTGCTATCATTGTAAAATTCCTCAGAAGGGTGAATGAACTACTGCATTTTCAACAAAGACTGTGATGGCAAACTTCAATGTAAGACTCACTAAAACAGATCAGTACCAGCTTTCTTTACCAGTGAAATACTTGGTCATTTCTTGTTTTTATTGCCAAAAACTACAAACTTCTGCACAAGCATTTCTGTCATGTCACAAAACATACCCAGTGAAGATAAAACAAGACTTGAGAACCTATTACTTGAATTTCTTGTTTTTTTTATTACCAGAAATTGCAGACAAATTATTGCACATGGTCAAAATGCATAAAACACTGATAACTTTGATTCACTGTAAGATTACAAATGTATTGGAGCTATTTAGACAGCACCCTCTCTCTTTTTTGGGATTGAGTTGACCTTAAGATTAAGATAGTCAAGAAACAACAAATGTAATGTTAACATATTTTTGAAAGAGAATGAAAAAGTGGGGCAGTTTTAATCAAAGCATATTTTAAGATAAAAATAAGACAATGCCTCAGCACTAAATCATTAGTCATTTCTTGTTTCAGTTGCTAAGCAGCTGCTGACTTTGAAGTAACAGTCAATCAAATATGCAGATTTGCCTAAGTTTTAAACACTCACCTCTCTTGGGGTTAAGGTGTGATTAAAGATCTATCAATTAATTTAGCTCTGATGTTTTCAATATTCAATTATTCAATTATTATGGCGGGATGAGGAGTAACAGAAAGACAGAGGACAGGAAGGAGCAGTAGTGGTAGTAGTAATAGCTAGTTGCCATATTAAATTTTTATTCTTTATTTATTCATTCATACATACACACACATATTTATATACATATATATGTATATATATATATATATATATATATATATATATACACACACACACATTCACACACACATATATATATATATATATATGTGTATGTATATATTATTTCTGCTAATTGTTTTTTTACTTTTTACTTTAGATATCCTGCGTTCTTTAATATTTTTGTACATTACAATGCTACTGGAACCTTAATTTCCCTGAAGTCTTCCCAAGGGATAAATAGAGTTCTGTCTAATCTACTCTATGATGAAAACACTAACGTGTTGTCTTAAAACATCTGATTAAATAGGTCTTTATTGTCATTTAAACTATACCAACAGTACACAGTACAGCGGAATTACGCTGCATCTAGCTCAAGACGTTAAAAACAGAATAAATAATATTTACAATACAAAAAATAAATGTTTAATTCTGTAACTACAAACAGGTGTTTATAGAATTATAGATAGCAGAGAAAAACATCCTTGTCTGAAGCTATGTGATTTTTTCCATTGTTATGTACATATACGAGTGTTCAGGTGAAATAAGAGTTGACATATTCATCTGATCCTCATCTGTCTGTGCTGGTCTTACCTTGATGAACTTGTCTGCGTTGTTATCCTCTGACATGGTGTCTGGATGTGGACAGATGAGGTCTGTCAGTCAGTTGACAGTAAAAACAAGGTGTCTGTCTCTGACTTTAGAAAGTTCTGCAAACCTGGCTTGAACCAAGGCTTGTTTATATCACAACTGCTGACAGATGAAGGCCATTAGGATGAAACGATATTCGGCCACTGCTCAGCCAAAGCCGGGTTTCCTTCACTCGGGGACCTGGAGCCCACCAGCCGGTTTGGTAGAACTTTAGATCAGGCCACCTCGGCTCCCAACTTTGGGGTCCGACTCGCTCTTCAAGTCGCCTTGGGTCCACTGTAGTGACCATGTAGAGTTTCAAGCTCTAAATCAAAGTCAGTATAAAATACTAAGACAGGTCCTCTGCGGACTTGCCCACCACTTTGAGGGGTGCAGGGAGAGTATTTTTAGCAGCGACCCGCTCCTCTGCGATTAGCTCGTTGTTAGCAAATACGCTAATGTTACGATGACGGCTAATGATTACACAATCAGGTCAAGAGGGACGGGAGAGTTAAAACAGATACATTGTCTGAAAACCACCGATAAATCCTCTTTGACCGCCGGGTTGATCAGATCCAGCGGGCACACCGTGTTCCCGAGCAGAGCGGAGCAGCGCAGCCTGTGATGTCGTCGAGATGAGCTGCTAACGCGATAACGGGGGAGTCACTTTATACTCATCTCTACAACAAACATCAAAACATCTGTATTCAGGGGGCTGGAGAAAGAAAACCATAGTTTAAAATAAAAACAACAAATATGAGTTGTAAACTGGCTTCATTGGTGATGTTTTCAGCGGTGACCACGGAGACGAACACATCCTCTCTGTACTGTTTTGCTAATCCTTTAGCATCCAGAGGATACACAGTCGGCACTACGCTATAGTAGGCCGTGCAGAACGCCTCATTCAAAATAAAACCACCGCTGATTAAATTATCAGGGACTATTATAGTTGGCGTATTTACTTCTAATAGCAATAAATATAAGATAACCTGTAAGGCACTCCTGGCTTTTTCAGTTAGAGCTGTTAATAAGCGAAAATGTGAGGGGTTTCATTCGAAATAGTCAGACCGCTGCGTTTGGGTCCTTGTATGATCCCAGCAGTCTTTTTTTAAAAATAACTTTTTTACCAATTTGATTTTGAACAAAACGACATGACGATCTACTATGAAATTAAAGCAAAAAACCAATCAGGAAGACACTTGATTCCAGATTTAAAGGTCTATATCATCAAAATATAAAAGTATAAATATTGGTAACAAAAATAAAATCAACCAAGAGACATTTTCTCCAATGTTTCGAGTAGCATGAGCAATATCGAGTATCACTTAATGAGGACTGAGTCAGTGACATCAACATTTTATTTACTGAAGCAATTAATCGGTACATTATATTTCTAGACTCAGCATGAAAAGTGGGGACATTAGAAATGACAACTCACTCGCACTTGACTATCTTGGCAATTTGAGGAGTATTTTGAGAGTATCATTGTATGCCACCTGCAACTTTTTAAAATATAGGTATATGCAATACAGGAGGATTAGGGGGGGAAAAAAAAAAAAAAAAAAAACAAAAAACTTAGAGCTTGTTTTTTTTTCTCCCCATTGCTTTACAAAAAGTCAGATTTCTGTATCATTTCACTTATGACTTTTTTTCTTTTTAAAAATCAAAATTCTGACCTTTTTTATGGATTAAGTAAAATTTACATCAAATTATAAATCGTAATCTCCCTGATTGAAATGCACAACTAAAACCTTAGAGCAACAGTCACAGATGTGTAAGGACTCCAGTATTGATGCAATTAATTACAAACAACATTATTATTATTATTATTATTATTATTATTATTATTATTATTATTAAACGTGTGCACATGTATTCCTCTCCATCTGAATATTTTTTTTTTTTTAATTATTACCATTTTTTGTATTACTTTCTTATTCAGAAAAAGGAGAGAAAAAAAGCACAGTCACAAAACTTATTTTACTTCATTTTGAATAAAAGATGCATTGTCAGGACATGTTACAAAATAAAGAAACAAAAACAAGACAGACCCAAATGCAGATAAAAAGAAAGGCTTTATTATAAACTAACAAAAACGGATCAAAAAACTAAAAACTTGTCCTTTACAAAAAAAAAGTCCAAAATACAAAACGAAATATCTAACCAAAAGTTAAAAATCAAAACTGTAGAAACAAAGAAAGAAAACCCTAGGATCTCAAAGTACAAGTCAAATCTCTAAAAAGTTCAACAAAAACAGACTAACTACAAACACAGGGAAACACTGGAAAGACTGAAGACTTACGTTGGTGTGACACATGGAAGACGAATGACCCAACAATGACAAAGGGACACACAGAGTCTAAATACACTGGGGAAACATCAAGCACAGGTGAGACAATCACACAGGTGGAGGGAATCATAATCAGAGACACGCAGAAGGGAGGGCAGGAAACACCACATGGAACAGAGGGATTTCAAAATAAAACAGGAAACACGAAAGACCAGGGAAACAAGAGGTCACAAAGACAAAGAACACAAGGAAAAAAACACACAAAATCAACCCAAACTAGTAATATCATAACATGCATTGTCCAACCAGATTTTTTATAAAACAAACAAACAGAAGAAAAAAAAAACACCGCACTTTAGGTATAAATTGTCTTTTATTTTGTGATCTTAAAAGGAGGAAGCAACGTTTTATTCTTAAACTTTCTCCCATATAATGGACCCAAAGACATTCCTGAAATTGATATCAATGTCTCTGTTTCTAGGACTTTCACTATTCACACAGTAACACCGTTTGTTGCATCAAAAAGGCATTTGAAATAAAGTAACACAATTGTAAGCTACATCATTATCATATTAATAAGGTAAACTATCTATATTTGTATATTTAGAGTTCTGTGTATCTTAAGTTATAAATATTTAGAGATGAGAGAGTGTAACACATTAAATGATTACAGATGGAGGCACTCTGAACAGATGTGGACAAATTATATCGTGGCTACTTCACAGAGACAATACTGTAATCATTTTTCTTTACCTAAACAGGGTAAAACATTAGAGGAAAAAACAACTTAAGTTTTGTCTCGGCAAGCATATTCCATGACAGACTTCTGTCTGAAGTGGCAAAAGGCCAGGAGGAAATAAACAACCACCGTCAGCAAGCTGTGACACTGGTGGACAGGCAATCATAGCAGAGCTCTGTGCTGAGGGAACATTGAACATGAAATAGTGCAGAGGTCCTTGTCTTTGTCATTCTAACCTTAAAACCTAAACCACTTACAGTTAATGATTTCATTCTGACATTACATAAATTTTTAGTCTTCTTCACTCATCAGTGTGCCTACTTTAAAGGTTTTAGCTACAGGCGGTATTGTCCCCAAATTCAATGTATTGCAAAATGTCTCTAAAGTTATTTTATTTATTTATTTATTTTTATTTTTAAAACATTTGCTTTTGTGCTAGAGTGACTATCATTTAACTCACATATGGTCAGTAAAGCTGAAATGTGAAAGATAATGACAATTTTTATTTTTCTGTATGCCTTACATTAGTATGAATAACTTCAAATATTTTAAAGCAATAAAAAGTTCCTCTAATGACATTTTCGAAAAACAAACTGTGGGCTATGAATACATAAGATTTAATGTCAAACTGTAAATGTATTGGAAAAGTAAACAGAGATTTCCTACCAAAATATTTGGTTTTACCCATCTTTAACCACCCCTGGAAGTGGTTGAAGGATAGAATACAGTTCAATTTTTATTTTTATTTTTTCATATATTACTTTAATTTTATCATAAATCTCACCCAAATATTTGGTTTTACATTTAACTAAAAACAGCTAAAATACCTCTCAATAGCCCACTGAGAAATGCTGGATAGTTGCTCAGTGTTATTCAAAACATCAATCAAAACATTGTCAGAGACATTTCAGCTATTTTAAGGTTTGTAAGGTTAGGGATCTAAATACCATAACATAGAAAATGTCACTGACATGATTTTTCATTAACATCCATCCATCATCTATACCGCTTATCCCTTTTGGAGTTGCGGGGGGGCTGGAGCCTATCCCAGCTGATATTGGAAGAGAGGCAGGGGTACACCCTGGACCAATCGCCAGCCAATCACAGGGCCACATAGAGAAACGGACAACCATTCATGCTCGCACTAGCACCTAAGGAAAAGTTTGAGTCACCAACTTGCTGCTAAAAAAGGCTTGGTTTTAATTTAATAAAATAAATCAACAGATTGAGTCATTAAATCAGAAGGCTTATCAAGAGTACATTTCACAATTGAATAACTGGAACAAAAGTCACAGAGATTGACATTAAAACACGTGAAGTTTAGTTCAAGATTTATTCTGTACCAAAACTATAAAATGATGATTAAAAACTTCAGATATTAAATATTATAAGTTTTGGTATTGACTGCCATCAATTGTGGAAATTAATAAAACAAAAGAAACATTTTCTTACACTTTTCCCTCCATTATTGGCACTGGCATTACATTTGTGTATATCAAGGTCTTAGTTTCAACTACTCCCAACAAACAGTGAGACTATTTTTGGTATGAAAGAAGCCACAGAAACACAAAAACCCTGGCAGTTATTAAGACCCAAATTGCAATAATTGGCAACATAGCTTTTACAGCTTTTCACAATATCATGGTAATTGGAAATAGGTATTAAATTATAACTTCTTCCTTGATACAAAGGTTTCAGAGCTGTTTTATTTCAAAGTCCTGTTG
This sequence comes from Cetoscarus ocellatus, assembly GCA_037902135.1. NCBI lineage: Eukaryota > Metazoa > Chordata > Actinopteri > Labriformes > Labridae > Cetoscarus > Cetoscarus ocellatus. The sequence goes on from JBAMNC010000412.1 coordinate 1,976,513, forward strand.
TCATGAGCCACCCATCTTTAACCACCCCTGGAAGTGGTTGAAGGATAGAATACAATTAATTTATGTTTTTTTCATACATTTATTTAATTCTATTATAAATGTCACCAAAATATTTGGTTTTACGTTTAACTAAAAACAGTGTACGAATATGTAGTTACAGCACAACGTTACAATGTCATTTAGCAGAAGCTTTTGTCCAAAGTGACGTATATCTGAGAGTAAGTACAACTCAAGCAAGAATCTAGACCACGGGGAACAACATTAGTCAGAGGAACAAATTGCTTCAACTCCAACTGGACACAGGTGATGCCATCTAGTGATAGAGGCAGTACCTAAAGTTTTTCTGACCAAGAAATTGACAAAAAATCGTGTCAAGTCACCTCGGCATCATCATCATCATCATCACTGCCTCTTGTCACTGACATGGACATCATATTAAGCATAAACATAGTGCTGAGTTGTCTACAAAGAGTTGGGTCTAAAACCCTCTAACTCCTTCTACCACTGAGGACCACAGAGGAGGAGAGTCAAACTGAGTCATAAGTGCTCCCTAAACAAATGAGTCTTCAGCTTTCTCTTTTAGGTAGATAGGGATTCTATACAGATCAAATAACAGTATCAGGTAATGATGCACATCTTGTGATGATCCCTGTGTCCATCAGAGCCTTTCTATGTGGAGTTTGCATGTTCCCCCCGTGCATGCATGGGTTCTCTCCAGACACTTCTTCTCACAGACCAAAACATGCTCATTAGGTTGATTGGTGACTTTTATATCACCCTTGGGTGTGAGCATGAATGGCTGTCTGTCTCTCTATTTGGCCCTGTGATTGGCTGACGACTGGTCCAAGGTGTACTTTGCCTCACATCCAATGTCAGCTGGGATAGGCTCCAGTCCCTGTGACCCCGAAATGGATAAGTGGTTTAAATTATGAATGGATGAATGTTGGTATGACCTTGCTTATAATAGTGGCTTTGAAAGGTACAAATATGTACAAATAGAAATGTCATAATTATGGAGTTCATTTCATCCATTTTTTTAAATAAAATGGGCCATCTTGTGGCCTATGCAATTTATTTCATGTTGCTGGAATATTTGTACTAAAAATCTTACATGGGAAATTCACCACAATTAACCAAATGGAAAGAAACAATAAATGAAATTTATAACATGGAAGAACCACACATTGGTTAAGAAACTCAAGTGGCATCTTTGACTTGAAATGGCAAAAGATAAATGAACTACTGCAATCATAAAAATATTTGGAGTATAAAATAAGTTCTCCAGGCCTATATTAAAAATTGATATGTCAGTTTACTTGTTTTGTTTCTCTATGATTAGGTTTGTTTGCTTGCTTTCTGTCTGCAATGCTTTTTTATGTTTTTGAGTAATTACGAAAGTTGTACATTATGTAAGGTATCAATCGTCTATTTGTTGTCCCCTTATTGTTATATATATAAATACCTTCTTTTCTAATGTTACTCATATGCTCATGTTGACATTTTAGCCTGTAATGTAGTATATCCCTATAGTACTTAATCATCTCCAGTTTACCATTTTCTTTTCTTTTGTTGCTTTATTTAACATGAACCTCTGTGCCCTCTCTCTTGACCTGATTGTTGACTTATTGTCTCCAGCGTTCTGCCTTTGTTTTGTCTGTTGAAGCACTTTGTAAACACCTGTTTTTAAAGGTGCTATATAAATAAAGTTATTATTATTATTATAATTATTGTGGACATAGGCTTGTGTATAACTTTTTTTGTTCATTTTCGTTTAATTCTCTCAAAACTATGAAATAAAGTATATACAAAAATCCTACATGTGGGGAAAATAGGTCGTTCAGTGAAGTTAAAATTTATAAAGCCGACTGAGCACTTGCAAGAAGTTTTTCATGTCATAATTTCTTTTGGAGCTGAGCACCTTCACATCTCACCCTAAGGTCCCCTGTCTGTTGTGGTCCACCGTCCTGCGGTGTGGAGCTGCTGCGGCAGTGTGTTTGGTGTGTTCGCCGGCTCACGTGGATGTCAAACAGCCGCTGACGCTCCATGGACTTCCTGGAAATAGTGCCATGCTGTGGGCATAATTTTCTAAAACAAAGGTGTATCTTAGTGCTTCATTTAGTGGACAGTGTTAAATAAGACATTGTTTGTCGCAGTATTAGACAGATATTTCTCGGAGTGGATGATGCTGTAATAAGTGTTTTTGTGTTTTGAGCCGTTACGCCTGTCATATATCCCTCCGCCGTTTTTTGTGTCCTTTCAGACTGTTTTGGTCTTTTCGCTGTTAGCAACGGAAGAACCCGAGATAGTTGTAAACCCTATTTTCAGATAATCTATTTTTTTGTTCGGCGCACACAACAAATTGACACGAGGTGTAACGCCCATGTTTATTTTGGACGAGTGCTTGGCGCGTGTTGTCTTTTTTTAATATTATTATTTTTTTCTGTTTTAATAGGAATTGTACAGATTGCTAATTTAGCTAGCAACGGTTAGCCAGCTTGCTCCTTAGCATTAGCATCTCCCTCCAGAGACACATTGACATTAGCCTGCTAGCTTTAGCCCCATCTTGGGATCGCTAACGTTAGCGAGCTGTCACCTGAACCACACACCGTCCCGTCCGTCGAGAAGTTGCGGCGTGAAGCTGGTCGTTTTTAAACGCCGTCTTTTATGGGATCACCATGTCAATGAAGGCCGGTGGTAATCGCAGCAAGCCCGGCGGTGGCAACACAGCTGGTGCCGCCGCCTCTGGAGCCGGAGGAAGCGGCGGGGGAAGACAGAATATGGGCAGGTCTGTGCAATTTCAAACGTAACTTAAGCGTTATAAAAAACACAGCAGGTGGGTCAGTGTGGGGAGTTTTTCAGTACATGTGCACAGTCACGTCCAGTAGTGGCAGATTGTAGAGATGACATTACTGTTAAATGGTGGTAAACTCGTATACGTGTAGTGAACGGCGTGTGGGCCTTGATATGCGTTGTCCATCCAGTGTAACGTTATGCTGTTTGGCTAGTGAGGCCTGTCTACTCAAATAATGTTGCAACTTCGACGTAATGTTGCCTCTCCTTCCCCTTTAACTTAGACAAGGTATGGGCAATTTTGGTTGTTTAGATGGCCACGATAATTACATTCCCACTGCCAGAGGACTAAAATGTCACATAATGCAGGAAACATGTTGGAGACTCAACATCATTCTTTCTCTAGGTGCAAATAAATGGTTTTGTACTGTTAATTATACCATCATCATATTTCTAAACTCAGATGCATGAAGCAAATCTCAAGGTATTGCATTACACATAATTTACGCCACCTTAAGCTAGTTTCAGTGCAATTAACAGAATAACACAAGAGCATTACAATATACTACAATGCACCCCTCTAACACGCATTTTATAACACTTCATGTGAGATTTTAGCTGAAATTACTTTTGATTTTAGTGCAAGTCTCCTCGAATGAACCAAACACATGCATTAGTGACCAAATATGATTAGTTAAGCAAATTGATTGTGATTGCTTAGTGCCCTCTGTCCACACTCTTAGGGTTAATTTGAGAATTTGCCCCTACATGTTTACATTATACTTTTGTTTTAATTATAAGTAAAAAAGAGGGGCCTCATGTAGCCCCCAGGCCCCCAGTTGCTCACTCCTATCATCTGCTTTTTGACCACATCTTAACGATTATCTGGTTTGAAATGTTCATTACGCACATGCATGTAGCAGTGAAGACGGGTACCAAGGTGCTAATGTTAGTCAACTATCAGCCTGGGGTCAATACGGCTAGCGTTAATTAGCCGTTTGACAGCCCATGCTTGTTATTCAGAGCACTCCCCTCCTTCACTGTAACAAGCTACCGGGGCAGCCTGTGCGACTTTCCAGCATGTGAGACTGTTTGTTTTCTCTCTGCTGTCATATTTCTCGCCACATTACCGCAATATTGCTGCAACGGGGTTGTCAAGAAATGGACATGAAGCGTGTGGGCGCATGAGAGAGAGGGGCGGTGTGGGGGCGAGGAGGAGAAGGGGAGTTATATAGACCGAGGGGCTTTCAACCTTGACGTTGCCGTCGCTGCTGCTTGTATGAAATAGTGCCCTTGAAGCATGACATTCCTGTTGTATATAGCCCTAAGATAAAGCTAACATACTGACAGAGCAGGAGCTGCATGCGTATTGTGGTTATAGGAGGTGTTAACACGGTCAGGCTGCTATTCACCGGTCACTGGGACAGTACGTCCCATTCATTGCGTAGGTTTTTATCTATCGAGGCCGTGTGAACATACTGTGGAATAAGACCTGTCCAGCTCTACACATGTTCTGTAAACCAGCCTATTTGATTTCAAAATGAGTTGGATTTGTCCAGTCATAATCTTTAGGACTTTACAAGTGAGTCTTTCATTCATATTCCACAATGGATATAATGTAGGGAAAGTGTCCATTGCCCACATTGTGTGGAGTGTGAATGTGTGGCTACATGCCAAGTGCTGAACAAGGTGCATTTTAGGACATGCTTGGGAAAAAAGGCTTCTGAGTGTTTGGCTGGCAGCTGATTTAACATTTTTCTGACCAGAAAAAACCTTGGAGTCTGTGAGGAATTTACAAATCTGTGTTGCATTCAAAAAAGGATTCAATTTGCATTTTAAAGATATTTAGTTTTTATATTCTGTGTGACTGATCATTTTGTAAATATGTGTGAGGGCAGTTCTGTAACAATTTAGAGATTTACATGTAGTTATGCTGGGAAAATGTGATGCTGCAATATCTTGTCGGTCTGCCATATAGATTTGAATGTGGCAAAAAATCCTGGAAGTTATTTCAGATGAATTCAGTGAGTCTTGTTTCTCTTAAAACGTGGACAGTTAACATTTAAATCTTTTAATCATGATGTAGTTAATTGGCCTTTAAGCCTATGTTCATGTTAGGCCCTTATCTGGAGGTGCTGTAAATCATATTATGTTTGAATCAATTATCGATGATTCTAATTGATTAAAAGTATCTAGGGTGGCATGGTGACGCAGCAGGTAGTGCAGATGCCTCACAGCTAAGAGGTTGCTGGTCTGATCCTGTGTCAGTCAGAGCTTTTGTGTGTGGAGTTTGCATGCTCTCCCCCTGCATGCGTGAGTTCTCTCCCCACTCTGGCTTCCTCCCACAGACCAAATACCATAAGGTTGATTGAGCAAGTGACTTTTAAATTGCCCTAAGGTGTTACTCACTGTTGTTAATTCTCTTGGGCAGCTTATCTCCCCTCTCTCTTTGTACACTGGGCAGGAGGTGTCTTTCTCCAGAGAAGTGAGCTGGGCTGCTAAAAAAACAACTGTGCTGCTGACATACAAATGAACATTACAAATATGTAAGCTTCATATCTTTAACACATTTATGAAGCTTCTGCTGGCAGCAACCCCTGAGGATGTAAATGGAGGTCCAAGAGTTAGTGCCAAAACCTGTGGTATCCTGAATGTCCACTTGAGACTGGCTGCAGAAACCTATCACTGAAATGAGTGTGTGCAGAGGAAGATGGTTTTTACAGCTAAAAGACACATCTTTACAGCCTGACTCAAGAACAGCTGTAGTCTAAATATATAACAGGTCTATGTGCTCATACTGTGAGGGGAGTGATGTTTTTAAATATTGCGCTCATTTTTACTTTATTTAGGATTTCTGGTTTTGGAAATTGGGACATAATTGACATGACTGCACATCTATGCAGAGTCCCTGTTGGTCAGATGCCCTTAAGTCCCACCTCAACACAGCCTCTCTGTGAGTAGGCTGAACTAAAGTTTGGTTGAGATGACATGAGCACTATGACAGCGTCCACTTCAATGCATCTACAGCGTACCAAAAGCTCCTTCGATAATCAAACAGCTGACATCGGATGGCCTTATCCAATAGAGTCTATGGCTTTTTGATGTCAGGTCACATTATACAGCCTTAATGCTCAGCAGGTGTAGAAGCAGATCCTGAAGTAGGCATCATTGTATAGCAAATAGGAAATTATTTTGAATCTTGAATCAGTTTGAATCAAAAAATGATTTTAAACAGAATTGTGACTCCGAATCTGAAATCAGTAGAATCATAACATTGAAAGATTCACACCACTACCCACATTATAGGGGGGTAATGTGCGAAACTCTGTTTTGTGTGAAGCGCAAGAGATAATAAAGTAAAACTTCTGAAAATATATTCTACAAATATATCAGTGTTACAAGCATAGACAGTACCTAGGTGGGCCACCAAGTATATTTGCTAGCATTTTTTGTCCTTATTTATTGTTATATAATCACCATCTATAATCATAAGATATATCAACCGGTATGTCCCTCTCAAAGGGCACTAGATAAGGTGCGTTACCAAATCTGAGGGTGTGTATGCTGTTGTTGTAACATATATATATATTTTTTTAACAATTTCTGTTTTATCCTGTACTCTAGAACTGAGGTTTAGACTCAGCAGCTAATCATCAAACTCTCTTAGAGCTCAGCTGCTGTGATGCTTGAATACAGATGGTGCATTCCCTTTACCTCGAAACTTGTAGTTACGTCACATCCCAGTTAGATGTGCTCCTGTTACGAGCTTGTAAAGTCGGGGTAGCTGAAGCTCGTCCAACTTCTCAGTGGGAAATTCCTCTCAAAAGGGGCATTCTTGGTGACGTATCTTATTTGATTGTCATACAGTCCGAATTCTGAGATCAACTGGAACACACCAAGAGTAAGGCACTGTACATATGTGAGGTTATTTGAGTGTATTTGTAGAATTTGTTGCTGAAAAAATACTGTCAAGAAAAGAAACACAAGAAATGCCCATCTGGAAAAAAATTATCCAGTCCCACTCCACATTGCATCTGCACCCCCTCAAACACAGTGTCATTCAGCGGGGAACACTTTATTGGAGCAAATTCAGACCTTTACGATGTATTTATGGAGAAAACTCATTTAGCAAATACAGGGTTTTTACAGGTGCTTGAAGTCCTTGAAAATGCTTGAATATTGGGTTTCAAGATTTGAAAAGTGCTTGAAATTTTGATAAAGTACCTAAATTATTTCTCTCTTATTATGGAAAGCTAGCTGACATAAGAGTTTGCTTATTAGATATAGAAAAAATGAGTCGGAGAGTATCTTAACGTTTATTTAGTGGAAATGTTACTGTTACAAAAAAGCTGATAGTTAAGCATGGAAAAATCACAGGTTCTCTATGGAGGAATGTCAGGCAATTTATACTGGTAACAAACCAATTTTCATTACCAGCATATTCATATTCTTATAAAGAACAAAAGTACATTATTTGTATGGACAGTTATTTCATATTTCTTTTCTTCTTTTTTCTTCTTTCTGTATTATTCTCATCCTTCTGTTGGCTGCCATTTTGAAACAACATTTTGGATAGTCATTTTAAAGTAGTAAATAATGTTTCATGTTTATGTAAGCTATTTGTAAGAACAAAAGAGATGAGAATCAAGAACTTGTTCCAACAAGTTTTGGGAGTTGTTTCCTCATTAATGGCTTCCATGTAATTCTACATACGTGACAGAACAATCCCCTCATGATCTGCGTGAGGCAGACAGCATGAATGGAAAAGGATTAAAGAAAGTGATCATGCCAGAAAGGACACAAATTTGACCTTAAGTGACATATCTTCATCTGCATCCAGAATCCATGTGACAGTGACAAGACGAGGGATTTGTTGATTTAATGTGTAACATTAGTTGATATAGTATGGCTGTTAACTTCAGGAGATCTATGTGTTTGACATCGTTGACACAGTAACTGTTTAGGTTGACTTTTTCATGGGGAAAAATGATAGGGATAGATAATCAAACTCGATAATGGTGCTGATGTCAATAAAATTCTATCAGTTATCATCCCCAATGGATGCATAGCTTACCAAAGATGTAAGGTCCTGGAATAGCTTGAAAATGTACCCTGAACGTGGTTAAAAAGTTGAATTTGACTAGAAAAAGTGTAAAAACCTTGCAATAATTTAAATAGTGTTTTCTTGTGCAGCCATACCGAGCACTGTATTGTTCAATGCAGTATGTGATGATAACGATAATGATTTTCACAACACTCATTTTTTTCTGTTTGCAGGGGCAGACACAGTGGCAAAGGTCCTTCAGCTGTAAGTACCTGGTTCATTGTCAGATTTTCAGTGTCTGAGTGCAGTATTGTTTTTAAAGAGAAAATGCAGTCTTTTGACATCCCACACAGCAGATTAATGCTTCTTGTTCATTCTGTTCAAAGTCAATTCAGTGTGATGAGACATTTTTGAAAAAGTTGCACAGAACATATTTCAGAAACAGCCAGAATAAATTATCTAGTTCATGTTTTGATTGCATATTGTATATTTATTGTTAACTGTGTTTTTCCCTAAAGGTCATTTTCAATGGTGTATATGCAAATATGAGGATGGTCCATGTCTTGACTTCAGTTGTGGTATGTTCACATGCATAGTCTTTTAAATTATTTTGATGACACATCTGATATATTTTTTTCTGATTTGTTCCTCTTTGTGGCCACATTTACGAACACTTGACCAGTTATTAAAGAAAAAGCCTTGCTTTAAACGTCAATGTGAATATTGCTTACTCTAAATTGATTGTTCCAGCAGTATGTGCTGCAGTCTGTCTCTGACCGCATGCTGTTTCTTCAAAATGTCTACGCTGCTATAAACAAAGCCTGTGTGATTTGTAGAGACAGCTGGTTGCAAAAACAAAGCAGGGGCTGATCAATCACTTGACTGTTTTACAGCAGATGGCTTTCTGAATGTATTTAATAAATGTGTAAATGGATTTTGACACTGTGTTTGATGAGCATGTTATTCATTCAGTGATTAATATTTTGTCTATTTTTTCATAGGGAGCCAAGTGTGAGCTGAAAGTAAAAAATGGAGCAGTATATGAAGGAGTATTTAAAACATACGGTCCAGAGGTAAGGTCGTCACGAAGCAGTGCTCTTTATTGGTGCCAAATGTGTGATTTTTTTTCTGTAGCAGTAAGAATGATGAAGGTTAACTGTGCTGGGAAGAAGTGCCAAGCCAGCAGTCAATAGCAGCTTCACCCTTAATGTAGCTTTGACAAAGACCACCCTTTCTATCTCTCCTTTTATGGAAGAGAAGTATGTGGCCCTTCATCTTCCCTTTTAGGTTAAGGTATTCTCTTTTTTTCTCCTGTGGGTGGAATTTAATTTAACAAAAATCTAAAGCTTAAACTGAGCACTTTTTGCACATTCGTTATTAGCGTCAGACCTTAGAGGAATGCAGGTGAAAAGAATTCTCCCTCGCTTTCGGGACAACCTGCTTAACCAATTTTTATTTTTCATCTTATATCTGTTTTATGAGAATGTGAATCTCAAAAATGACTAAGGCTGGCAGGATACTCACAAATAAACAGTGTGCTTTCAGACGGACCCACCACTTTGTTTTAAGACCAAAGCTAAACATCACATTTGGCTTTTATTACCACAGTTTGTGAAAGCCAGACAGTCAAATATGGTGAAATATTCACCCAGCTGTACTCACCACCCGCTGTACACTGCCTCTCTCTCAACAATGTAATCTCTTGGTGCAGGACTTGCGTTGTCAGTTTTCCCGCACAGCATTGTACTCGCTGTTGTATTACTTCTTGTTTTTATGAAATTGTAGGTCTTGTTTTCTCCCGGAGCTGTGCTCAAGACTCTCCATTTGCAGTAAAAGCAATAAAAGAGCAGAATTGAATTAATTTATGCTAGCCAGAGTTAGGATTATAAATGCTGTCAGCTGAGGCTCAGAGAGGGTTTCCCAGGGTTAATTTTTATGCAGGCTAATGGGGCCAAGTTGGCAAGATTTCAGTTCAATCAACCGTAAAGGGCTTTATTTGATTGGGTTCTGTTTTTTTCTGGTTTGCTAATCAGGATGACTTTTAATTTTCATTTATTGATCACTTATTTGTTTACAGACTGATTCTGTATTGAAACCTAAAAATAGCAACCAGAATATCCCTGAACCTTGGGTGATATCTTTATATTATTTCAGATTTGGCTGAAAAACAGTTAAAGTGTAAATACATTTAACTCGCAACATATATTTTCAGAGCTGTGTTAGCAGCATTCAAACACCAGATATTGCTTTGCATCATGGACTATTGGGAGTTTGTTGTCCACACTACATCAGTCAGTCCCTCCAGGATTTTACAGCAATTTTTTGTGATTTTAGCTGCAAGAAATTTCTGATTTTGCAGCAAGTTTGTTCAAGAAGTTGTGGCATGTTAAGGCTTTATTTTATCAATGGCATTAAAAGAGCAAGTGATTTTGCAAATTATTGCAACTGTATCTAGTGTTTTAGTTATCCTTTCCAAAAACTCATAAAAAAAAAAAATCAATTCTCCTCTAAAATGTTCCCCATTGCTGCGTTACATTTACCTTGGAACTCAGAGCTTGGAACCCAGTTTAACACCATCCAGTTACAAGCTGGTAAAATCAAGTGCGATAAGTGATGGAGGTTTTTCAAATTGCACCGAAAAATGCATCTGATGCAAAAGGATTTTGCCTCTGTTTTCATGTAGGACAGCGGGGAAATTCTTTTATAAACTTTTGCATTGATTTGGACTTTTATTTAGAGCTTTTTGTGGTGCACATCCTCTCAGCTGCAAACAGCAATGTCAGTCTGAAGTCTGATGTTAATGTGCGGGTCTGGGAGAGTAAAACAGTGAGGATGGTTGGCTTGGAAGTTGTTGTTACTGGGCAGAAGTCCGAGGCCACACAGAATTCATGTGGATTGGCTGAATTTTCTTTAATTGTTTCGATCGCAAAATTGCAGTTTCCTGGAGGGACTGATCAGTTAACTCAGTTGCTCTCTTCTTTTTAGATCTCAGTTTTCTCCTCAAACAGTATTTTTTGTTAATTTGAATGCAGAGAAATCAAGTTTGTCCCTCTGTACAGAAAAGCCTATGACTATGTTGAGCCATAAAGTTGTCCCTCATTTAAGACAATAATGTGGTCATATAAGCCCCAACATCTCCACTCTGCAAAACAAGCCAACAAGCTTTGTTGGTTATGTAAAGTGAGAGAAAATCAAGTAGAAACCCCCCTGTGGGGTACCCTTTGTGCCTTGACAATATTCCTTGCTAGTGTCCCTCATCCATGCCAACACGAGTGACAGAAAGGAAAAAACATGTCTCATTGCTCTGCATTATTTATATGTGGTTGGGACGCTGTCAAAATTAACACTTGAATTTGTCTTCAGTGGTGCCGTGATAATTGCTGTTGCATTAAAGCAGGAAGTTTGTTCAAATCTCAGTAAGGGCCTCTCTGCATGGAGTCAGCATGGTAGTTGTCTGGCTTCCTTCCATAAACCAAAAATATGCACATTAGGCAAATTGGTGACATTAAATTGCCTGCACATGTGAGTTGGAGTGGGAGTGTACCTGGCTTTCTTAATATGTAAGCCTGTCAGGTAAATGTCATGTATGTAGTGAAAGACTTTGTAATAGTTTAGATTTACTCATTTTTACGCAACTTTCTCCTGCAGTGTGACCTGGTGTTGGATGCAGCTCACAGAAAAAGCCCAGAGCCAAGCATAGCCCCCAGGAAGGAAGATATTGTGGAGAGCATCATCTTTAAGGCCTCAGATGTTGTAGTAGGGACTTTTAAAGATGTGGACCTGAATTTTGCCAGAAAAGGTACTGAGAACATCTGTCATTTATTTTTTAAGTCACATACCACTCTTTTATGTATCCAGTCCTGTTCATACTAAAACCCTTGAAGCAAACAATGTATAATTAGGTTCTTTTCTCCTTTTCTGTTCAATGTACACACACCAAACATCACATGCTCCGGTGAATAAGCATCAGTAAACACACAGAAGACATTGATCTTTTTCAGTCTGTATTCAGTGCCTTGGTGTCACAGAGGCTTTGCTGTAAGTCACTTCTTGTGTGTCTGCTCAGAGTGGCCAGTCATTGAAGACTAATGTGATCTATTGATTTGTTCAGAGGTTGCTCTGAAACAGCAAGGACACTCAATAAGGCTGAATGACTGTTCATCTAACTCGTCTTGAACCACATAATTCTTTTAAATGATAATGGGCTGCGTGGGAAAGCTTCATTTTTTCAGCCTGAACAGGAGAAAAGCTTTGAGGGTTTGTTAGACAGTATTAAAAAGTGATACTGCACCAGTGCCACCTCTGAAACTGTGTTCCCCCAGGGAAGTAGGCCATCACTGCTAATGTTTATCATCCATAGTTGATGAATCTCTGTTTCCATGGGGCTGGTCTTAACAGAGGACCCCATGTGATGCTCTGTTTTGAAATATCCCTTCTGTTTTTCCAGGGTATATTCTGTTCAACATTTCAGTCACTGAACTCACTAACACTAGGAGTCCTATAAATATGGCACATATAAAATTAAAAATCGCACTCACATTGTAAAAATGAGGCTAACTTGCCATTTGAAGCTTACATGTAAGTGAAACACATCCTAAATTGATTTATTAGAAACTCAGATATTGGTGTATTGTCAGTCAGTCATTCTATCTTTTTGGTCGATCTTCTGATTGTGTCGTCTGTCTGTCTCTCCTCTTTGATGGTCTAGTATCCTCTGACACAGGTAATATATGGCCGTTTTCTCTTCTCTCACATCTATGTATGCACCCAAAACCAATCTTTAAAGCTCCTCTTGAGGCTTGAGGCTGATCTATTGTTCCCCTTGGCTGCATTTTAATTCAAACTTGATGCTTTTGGGTTTGACGGGAAAAGTGACCTTAAAATAAGAATCAAATACCTGATGCAGGATGCTTATGCTCTGTATTTGGATAAGATCCTTTGTCCTTTGATTTAAATGTTGCTTTCTGTGGACCAGGCTGTACATTAAAATTTTATATCAGTGGTCAGCAAAGGCTTAAACTAAAACCTGATATACATTTTACAGTATCTCACAACTCATTTACCTTTTCAGGTTTATGATTGGATTCAAAATTTGGCATTTGACTTGTTACCAGATTTATTTTCATTGAGCAGACCCTTTCACAGTGGCTGTATTGGATCACGCTCCCTCTGGGAGCTAGCAGCTAGTAATACCCCTTTCACACTGGCCAAAAAACCCATTTTAACCCGGTAACAATTGGCTCCTGTCGGCAGTGGAAAAGGCTCTAATTGGCATTTCGACCTGGGTCGACTGACCCTGCAAGCAACACAGGTTTTTATCGGCTCGCCTCCGATTGGCTTCAGTGGGAACATCACACCTAGGTCAACCCACAAATTTACGGATGACGTTGGTGTAACGTGCCTATGGCATAATATCGCACCCATCCCACCCGTCTGTAACTTATGTGACTCTTGGCCATCTCAGCAACAAATTCCATCTGCCTTCATATCATCAGCGCTTGAATGTCATTCAGTCTGCGCCGAGTTTGTACATTTTTAGAGAGGGACAACAGTAAAAAGTACAGAAAACAGTTGACCACCATGTCAATGGCTCCCATGCTCCTTTCCATTGTGTACATGGTTGTGTTTCGTCATGTTGATGATGTCATCAACGTGATGACATCAGCTTGACACACCAGAGGAAAAAAAAAACTGCCACGCAGCTCATCTGCTGCCGATGAGACCCGGGTCTGCTGGCAGTGGGAAAGGAGTCACTTGCCGATTGTCAGCGGGTTAACCCGCGTTGACCCGATACTTTTAGTGTGAAAGCGGCATGAGTTAGCATGTCAGACGCAGCACTACACCATAGATACTAAGAACAAGTTCAGCTAATTAGGAGCACAGCTGACAAGCCATGGCTGACACACCAGCAGCAGCATTAGAGTACCAAAGAAGGACGGGAAAGTGCAACTGTCAATAAAAGTGCTGAGAGAAAGTGCGTGTTGAAATAAAGATTTGTGGATGTTTTTCAGTAGGGGAGTACAATATTGGATCTTTTTCAGTGTCCAATATTATATTGTTTTCAAATATTTAAAATATATTCAAATTATTTTAGCAGACACCCAAACTTATATGGGAACGTGTTTTTATATATGTATGTTAGAGCCACAAACGACAATGAAACAACAGGCTAACAGAAAATAGGCCTTGTTTTCACAGAGTTTAGACTTTCAGAGTAAAAAATATTTCAGTAACTCTACAAACTTGGTACTGATGTATAAGGTTATGATACTGGCAATTAGTATTGCCAAAATTATTTATATCTGCCAATATCAATAATCCACTTTTTAAGTAATTATTTGCTGATATCAATTTCAGAAATGATATTGTGCCTTCCTATGTTGTGCCGATTAGAATCTTAATACTAACTGGTTTGATTATGATATGAATTAATGTTTTTCCCTAAAAATCTCTAATCCTTGCTACATTAGGTTGTACAGTAGTCCTAGCACCGATCAGTAAGTGATATGAGGAGATGTAAGGTACATAAAGCTCTGAGAGCAAAGAGAAGAGATGTACAATCTATCACAACTTTATTATATTGATACCACCATTTTGAATGCACAGCCCATGTGTATGTTATTTCTAATGATAAAATTGAAGGCTTTCTGTCTTTGCAAAATCATTTTGAAAACATAACTATGACATAAAACATAAAACAGGTAGGAGATCTGATTCACTTGTTAGCTCAGAGTAAATATCCCTCCAAAAAAGTGACACGGATATGTTGTCGATGAAAAAGATATAGTTTTTTTTTTCTTCAACCTTACTTTTGGACTCAACTTAATATTTGATGTAGGGTAGACAAAACTGGGGATTAATTGGGGCTTGGTGGAAAAAGGACACTATTTAAATAATTCAACATGGTTCCATTGAAAGCAACACATTGACTCTCATGTTGCCCATGAGCACCTAAATCTGATTTGTGAGCATCGTATGAAAAATCAATTTGTGACAGGATGTTTAATTTGGGTTTGGCCCTGTGGTGCTTTGAGGTCAGGTATATGACTGCAATCTAAATGCATGTTTGCTTCCCCTTCACTATGCCCTCATTTGATTTGTAAACCTTATTTTATGTATGACTCCCTGAATGGACAGAGTGCATCGAGCATTTCAACAACCTCACTTAAAAGAATCCAGGCGTGTCAGCCAAACTATCTGAACAGTGCCAGTTTAATACTTCTGAACGAATGCTGTGCCAGAAATGCTGGGAAGAGTTTTGATGACTAAGTTATATAACTCCAGGTGGCTGATATGCTTATTGCACCGAGTCCATGGGTACCACTTCTGAGGGCTTGACAGCAGACTTGGGCTGACAAGAGACGAGAGGTTTCCTTTCAAAAGTAGATTGAACTTTTCTTGGAGTGTGCCTGTCTCTGGTTTAGATGAGCCAACTAAAGTATTTAAGACCTAAGTTCACTTAACAGTTCTGGAATCACCATGTCATTGGCCTAATGTGCTTTTTGTACATGTGGTTTTTGCCAGGGTGATGTGTAGTAGACAGAAGTATATTTAGTCTCAGGCAGAGATAGTGATGTGGAGCTTTTACTTTCCTCTGCACAGGTTTACTCTGCCTACGCCAAAACCTTTTATCATTGTAGTCTACCAAAGCCACGTAAAGCAAAAGCCCAAATTACTTTGAAGGGATTTTTCTGAATCCTGTCAGACCCATGTCTCATTTTCAGAGGGTGTGCCTGGTGGACCACCGTTACCTTTGTATAGACCTTTGCTGTGAGAGCTTGTGGCAGAAGCTCTTGAGGCATGAGTGCTTCCCTGCATACACAGTGAGAGTGCAGCCACATGACTGTATACCATCATGAGGTTCTGCGTGTGTGTACTAGAGTGTGTGTGTGTGTGTGTGTTTGTACCAGGAAGCCTGCTGTACATAGATATGTATTCTTTTGTGTGTGCCGCAGACAATTTCACAGATGCAGCAGTGAGCGGTCGGATCAATGGTGAGCACAAAGAGAAAGATCTAGAGCCTTGGGATGGAGGCGAGACCCACAACTCTGACAGTCTTGAGTCTCTGGATACAGATGTGGTGAGAAAACAGACACAGGCTTAACAAACCATTCATGCAGTACTTTTGCATGCATATACATTGGAGTCCAGCAAGATTTTTTTTTGTATGGTGACTTGTACATCTGAGAGTGAAGGTTTGAGCTTGTTGTGTGATGGTATCTTGTGCTACAGCCCTGTGTAAAATCCCTCTCTTTTTCTTCAGTCAAATGGATGGGACCCAAATGACATGTTCAAATACAATGAGGAGAAATATGGAGTCTTATCTACTTATGACAGCAGCCTGTCTACATATACGTAAGCTCATTTTTTGTCTACGTATTTTGCTGGATGTCTCTTTCCTGACAGAATTTGTACACTTACTTTGCTATCAGATAATCAGAATGGGAGTTGTGATACTTTTGTGAATAATTTATTCTAACAACCTAAAAAATATTTAGGTTTATAGACTTGGGTAAAGAGGAGCAGATCCAGGTTAAGTAGAGAATGATGTGCATAAAAAAGGTGATAGAACGTAATTGAAGTACAAACACTTTAATTAGGTGGAGATTAGCAGGCTTAAAATTGCCTTTATGCTTAAAGAGATATTTTTTCATCACAAACTCAAATGCACTTACATTTTTGTTGAACAAAAACAAGAAGAAAAGTTGTACAGACTGTCCAAAAAGAAAGGAAATCACCATTCAAATAACCAAGATGCCTATAGGACTGGAATTTTTTTTCCAGAGGACCTCTGTGTTTACTAAGATATTGGGCTTCTTGCCTCCCTTTTTTTTTTTCTTTTTTAACTTAAACCACACACGTCCTCTGCAACAATTGATCAAAAGTCTGCAAGTGAGGAGCTGTTGCTGTGAGGAGCGATCTCATGGCGTGCCTTCACCTGTGCTTGTGCATGTGCAAGTGTGCTGTGCTCAAGCCCACCTCCTCCAAGTGTGCCAGAATTAGGGAAGAGAACCACGGTTAAACATAGCATGGACCACAAACTTCGCAAAGAAACTGTAGCTTATGGGGGAAACACCCTTTAGCATGGCACAGGAAGCATAGTATGAGTGTGCTCAATTCAGGAGGAGACCTGCTGGCTCTGACACAAACACTGTGACATCACCGCCTCAGGGTTTATCGCCTGCTCATTTGGCCCCTGTTATGGTGCCCATCATGTTCTATACAATGAGAAGAGAGGCTAGAGCCATAGACACATGAAGCTCAACTTCTATCTCTTCAAACTAGCGTTGGAATAAAACGCAAGTTGCATTTACTTGGAGTTAGAAAGAGTCAAATTATTGTGTTAGTATGAACAAATACTAGACAATCATGTTAACATGTTAGTCTGTCAGGAAAAATACAAAATCAAATTTCCTAATGTAGTATTAGCACACCTAAATTATGCAGTTGGAGATAGATATACTCATGCATTTATAAACTGCAGTCTAGCAAAACAGAACATGCCTTTGTACATAACATTAAACAAAAGGCAAGTAAGTTATGTACAGAGCTGCAAACATCGTTCATGCTTTTGCCATTTAAAGTTCAACATGTTATGGAGGCAAACTGGAACAAGGTCTAATAGTAAGGAGATGAAGGGGGCATTTTGCCAACTAGAGCTGCAGAGTCGGACAAACTGCTGTTAATAAAATCAAATTTCTTTCCCTTAAACCTTGATTCTGTCACGATGATTAGTTGTTGCCTTGATTTGCAGTGTGTCAAAGTGTTCATTTTCTCAATGTAGTTTTGTTTCAGTTGAAGTTGCTAATCTGAACTTTGCATGTAGACATACTGAGGGGGTTAAGTCATGGCAGTTCACCAGCACAAGCTGATAGAATACATAACATGCAGCCTCTTCTACACTGACATGATGTTGCCCCTTTTTGAATAGAAATTTGTCTTTGGCTTAACGCCCAAATCACTTTTTTCTCCCCAAAATATTGAGGCTGAGGCAACATTGTGACATGAGGAGATACTATGGCATTACAGGCACAATACACTGAAGGGGTGCTTTAACCTGTGGTGCGTTTTTGAATAAAGTATAGATTGCATGAAAACAGTAAAAGTTGAATTCAGGCCTCCCTTGGTCAATCTGCTGCCCTCCTCTGACCTGAGCTTGTTTCCCAGGGTCCCACTAGAGCGGGACAACTCTGAAGAGTTCCTCAAGAGGGAGGCGCGTGCTGCCCAGCTGGCGGAAGAGATTGAGGCCAGTGCAACATACAAGGCTCGTGTAGCCCTGGAGAACGATGAGCGCTCTGAGGAGGAAAAATATACTGCTGTGGTGCGAGGGGAAAGAGAGACTCACACCCTCAGCAGGTGAGATGAACAGCTGCACAGTGTTCTTTTTGTGAAGAATGTTAGATATTAGATAGAAATTCTCATTACTGTGAGTATTGTTATGAATAAAATAAATAAATGATATTTTCCCGTCTCACTATGAATTATTGAATCAGCAGATTTATCGATGGTGTCTGATAACAGCATCTCCTTTGGGAATACATGATTCATTTTCTCAAGCTACAGATAACTGAATATTTTTTTTCTTTCTCTCTTTAAGAGAAAAATGTTCATGTAGTAAAACTGGCTGCAAATATATCTTTACATCAGTAATCCCAAAAGATTTATCATCAAGAGTACTGAGATGCCCCTCAGGTTCTGGAAAGAGATGAATTGCACAGCTTTTCCTGCTCACTGTAAACACTTCTCCTTCAGTGCTTGACGTTTCACTAAGCCAAGAGTCCAAATAACAAAAGCATAAGCACTCGCAATAAAGTCTTGAACCTTTATTAAAGTTTATGCAGCAGCAACAAAACAGACGTGTGTCAGCCTGAAGCTTTCATCAGCTTTTGTAACACTTGTGTTTGTGTGACAATCTCATATAATTAACGCCAGGTGACCGGCCAGGTAGACAGTCAATAAAGAAACAGAGGGGATACACATCCAAAACAAGGGAAAATTCTGCAAAAAAGATGTTGAATTAATATAAAC
This sequence comes from Cetoscarus ocellatus, assembly GCA_037902135.1. NCBI lineage: Eukaryota > Metazoa > Chordata > Actinopteri > Labriformes > Labridae > Cetoscarus > Cetoscarus ocellatus. Next base: position 1,995,375 of record JBAMNC010000412.1, read on the forward strand.
ACACAATAATAAATAAGTGAATGACAGGGTGTAAATAAATCCAAACTCAAAAATCAGTTGAGGTAAAATGTAATATTTCATATTGTGATTGCTCTTTTTGATAAAAATGATAACAAATAGACAAGCAGTCCCTCCTTGCAGTTCCAGCCCTCTCTGAAGATAAAAAACTAGACATAAAAGTAGTTAAAATGAATAAATTTTATGTTACTTTGATTATCATCCCAAGATGATATATTCTTCAGATATCTGAATACTCTCTCTGGCTGAAGCCTCTGATTAAATCAATTCATATAAAATTGGTCACATAACCTCTCTGTGTTCTTCAATAAAAATTCAACTAGACAATCTGCCTCTTAGTGACCAAATCCATCCTAGCCAAGATCAATCACAAATTAGTTTATACATAAATGGATGAAATACATAATAAAGATAATAACGATACCAAGAAAATAACCATAATGATGAAGAAATAAACATAAGACAATAATGATAACAATTATATTAATAATTGTTGCTTAATGTAGAATTAAATAACATAATAGTAATAATGATGACAATTTGGCTGTGTGAGGATGTAACAGATAATCTGATTTAACCATTGCATTGCAATTCCCACTATTCAGACACGGGTTATAACTTTGAATTGGAAAGCTGAGAAAATGAGTACATTATTTTTTTTATACATGTCTGTTTTCACAAGTTTGTCTCTGAAATTGCTGGACCTTTTTTGAGGCAAATGTGGGAGGGTGGACAGACACTTCCGACAACCGGGTCACTAGACAGAATGTGCCAAAGTCTCTTCTCCACTGCCCTAATTAAGTGAGATACTGGTGAGAATGTGGTCAAAATGATAGGATGCGTCTTCAGGTGGGGAGGGTGCTGTGTTAAGAGGCTGTTTCTATCTTCTTTACTGTAGATAAAGGTGCATGAAACAGTCTATTGATGTATTTGTGTTCTTGGAAACGGGTTATTAGATTATTAGACATCACGGCTGAAATTCTGTTTGAAGATAAGTATTTTAATTGAGAGAGTCATACTCTCTGCTGCCTAATTAAGCATATCTATTTTGATTGTTCTTCCCCTCTTTGCGGTGCCAGCAGCTGCCTAAAACGTCTTGATCACCCTGAATAGACCTACCAGTTTGTTGTTCTACCATTGTTTTATGTCAGTTTAAGTCCTTTGGCTTGTGGCAGCAAGCCCATTGCAAGGCATAGATGTCAGAATGAATGCAGAGTTGTTGACAACATGGCACAGAGTAGTGCTGAACTGATCAGTTACCAAAGAGTTGGTCTGGAAATCAATCAGAGCGGACTGGGCCCACGTGGGGAAGGGGGTATGAGCTCTAACAGAGTGTTTCAGACAGAGGAAGAATACAGCTGTATCAGGGATACTCTGTATATAAAAACTATAAGGTTTTTTGAGCATTAGCGATTATGACCAGACTCTGGCTGCCATAAAAATTGATATATAAGAACCAGAGTTAAGGCAAAATAAGACTCCTTAAAGAAAAAAACTATTTGGCTGAGAAATATGCTACAATCAGTAGAAAACATTTACCAGTCTGCTGGTTCTTACATACCGCTGCAGTCTGACACAGCCTGACCAGGGTCAGAAACATGTTGACTATAATGCAATTGGAGATCAGAGGTAGTAAAATTATTGTAAACGTACAACCTAGTTAGAGAGTATTTGGATAAATAATCGTCTGCAACAAGCCTTGTGTCCAAATTTCACCCAACAATTATCAGAGGGGGGTATATTGGCTCAGGCTTCAAGTCTGATGTCTAGTGAGCAGCCAGCTTTAATGTAAGACGAAGTAGTTCCCGTAAACTCACTGAATAGACAGCAGATGTTCCCAGAACAAATAATTCCTCTGTAATTAAAGAAGAAAATTTGGCTGATAAAGAGTACTTAGCTGATGTAAAAGAAGGAGGAGCTGATTTCCCTCAGTGTTTTCCTAACTATTGTTTCTGTTTGCATTGTTTGAATGGCTGCGTTCATGTATGTGTGTGTGCGCAGAGAGAATAAGTACATTCCTCCAGGTCAGAGGAACAGGGAGGGGATGTCGTGGGGACCAGGACGTCAGAATTCTCCCCGTCTGACTCAGAGTGCAGGTGGACCATCAGCCCCACGACCAGGACCTCATGACTATAGTCCCAGCTCAGGGGGCGACCAGAGGGTGGTCAACGGAGGTAAGATTTATTCAACACACAAGCCAGTTGTATTTTTGCTGCATATGTGAAATACTTCATATGCATGGCAACTTTTATTCTAGTGCTGTCGGTTACTGTGGTTTAGAGGCTCTGAAGATCATATTTGTTGTAGTTCATTTTTCTTTAAGTAAATCATTTCTGTCCCATCTTTTCATGTTTTGATCTCCTCCTCCTTTCTGTTCCTGCTCTACCTTTGTTTTCGCCACTTTAACTGTTTGTCATCCTTTTATGATTTGTCCTTCCCTCCTTTAGGTTCATCCCATTGGCCCTCACCCTGTCCGTCTCCTTCCTCCCGCCCCCCCTCCCGTTACCAGTCTGGCCCCTCCTCCCTGCCTCCTCGGGCAACCACGCCCACCAGGCCACCCTCCAGACCCCCCTCTCGACCTTCCAGGCCTTCCTCTCACTCATCCCACTCTTCCTACCCCTCCTCATCCTCTTTTTCTCACCATGGGCCAACGTCTCCAGCCAACACTCTGCCCAAACGCATGTCCTCAGAAGGTACCCACATCAGTGTGAGGTAGATCTGGGCAAAGGCAGAGGTTGAAGGCTATGTGAATAAGAAATGTTTTTAGAATTAACAAAGAAAATTGATTTCATAAGTCGATTTGCCCAGGTCGAGAGTGAAACAACATAAAAAGGTGAAGCTGCTTTTTGAGCCTGTGTCAGTGCATCAGTCAGCTTCATCTTGGCATGTGGGTGCAACACAATGTGTGCTTTGCTTCCTGTTAAGCAAGAGTTATGCCATGACAGACACCAAGAATTCAAAATGTTTTCAGATGCTCATTGATGCTGAACCCGGAATTACAAGGTTTAGTTATAAATTAGTGTTACATTACAGTTCAAGTTCATTGTAAATGTTTTCACCCATTCTGGAATCATCCTGTTACTGCCTGATACATTTCTTTGTGCCAAATGAGAGACAAGATTTTTAAATTTGATACTTGGAGCTATTTTCCTTTACTATTGCGGATTCACCAAAAACCCTTTTTGCCTTTTTAAACCCTTTCAGTCAGCGTTGGGACATTATTTAAGAGTTTTTTTGTCAAGTTTGTAAAAGTTAACTTAATCAATTTTATAAACCAGACTTTTCTAAACTTTTTTTAATTAAGGGCCACTTACAGAACAAGAAGTGCTCAAAGCACAGTGCCCTGCCAAAGCATCTGTGACGTTATTACACAAGTCATTAGCAAATATGTTGAAAACTGCACTATGTCACAATGAAAACAGATCCTTTTTAAAAAATACTTGGATCCGGATCCCGATTTGGATCACCACCAATCAGTTCTTCCTTGTGCCATGACAGACATTCCCAGAGCATTTCATCAAAATGTGTTGATAACTGTTTTGAGTTATCTTCCACACAAACGATTTTCAGCAAAACCATCACCCTCTTTGGCGAATACACACGACAAGGCCACTCTGATGTACCTCACCATTAATGTTTCAAAGTTGAGGATATGGATTGCCAGTTAGATTTCAGCAAGCCCTGGTTGGACCTTGCTAACATATGATTGGCCCCTGGGCAGGATGACAAAGATGCAGTCAAGAGGGTATGGGTCGTTTCCACATTCAGACACAAAACAAGAAAAAACAGCACAAAGTGGACAAACTTAAAAGGAGTGCTTGTGCTTTGAGGTGATTAGAATTGATTGGCCCAATGTGCTTTTTAAACCTTCATACCATAGCAGAAAGAACAGGAAACGAACTTGATAGGTGCCATAATCCATTTGTTGTTATGCATTTGTCTAGCTACATGTTCCAATGGTGGCCATAATTAAATGTACCTTTTGGAGTATGCTATTATGACACCCCTGATCTAAATGCATAAGAAAGGGATTTTTTTAAAAAAAGATTCATGAATCAGTAGGACAGAAGTATTCCAATGGCTAATACGTTAGAGTCAGTGGCACTAAGATTCCAAAAGAGTTGTAGTGGATTGTCCTCCCCCATGAAGCTCTGCCGTAGACTGTGTAATGCACGTTCACCATGAAGTCGAGTTCACAGTAAAGTGAAGTCCTTTTCACATAGCTTTAAATGAACTACTCCATGTTTATTGTTCATAATTTTGTGGTATAAACAAAGTTCACACTCCAAACAATGAACTGCTTCATGTTCCTTTTTTTTGATGTACTAACCTTATCCATAAAAACAATAAAAGAGTTAAGGATTGAGTTCATACATACAGGAGAAAAGTGAAGAGCTGTGTACTTTACAGAAACATTATTCATACACATAAATGTTATTAACTTGTCATTTTACAGGCTGTGACTCTTGGTTTATATGAGCTTATGTTGTGTTTGATTGATCATACTTTAGTAAATATGATATGAAGGTGATGATACAAAAACGATATCTATAAATGACACTACAGCCATAAAATGGGATCATTTATCCAGTATTTTATAATGTGTCAAAAACAACTTGATCCTATTCTTTTCAGTTAGAATTTGTATAATGCTCTTGTTCACAGAAAAAAAACTTTATTGCAATATTATGTAACGTCTGTGATGTCCTGTGACAGCTTAATAGCATTAACATTAGAGTTTAAACTTTACACACCAGACAACACTACAGACCCCAACTATAATGCTTGGCAGACTGTATCTACCTTTTCAGCGCACACTGGCCTTAGACCTCTCAGCTGTAGTGAGGCTGTGCAAGTTTGTGTGAATTTGGGCTCAAGTGGCTTGAAATTTTTCTTTGCATATGTTGAAAAAGGAATTTAACTCTTATGTCTCTCTTATGCGTCCGAGTATATGCATATTTTAGACGGTGTGTTGGAGTTTGCTTGTAAACTTTGGTAAATATGAATAACCACTTCCCAATATTTAATTCCAACACTCTCTTATTTGCTGCTTTTGTATCAAAAATGTATCTAAACCATTGGATTTTACCTTTTATTTTAAAGTGTACAGTTTTGATCATGGTGCCCCAGTTTGAAGGTACTTTATGTGCAGCTGCACAGCTCTGCTTAACAGTGAAGTCTCAAATTACTGTTTTTCCACTTTCACCTTCTGTTCTCCTCACCTCTCACCTCACGTGGTTTTGGTTTGAAAAGTGTGCTGTGTCGTTTGATCACTTGTACAGGATTATGTGCAGCTTCATCACTAACATGCATGCCACCAATTAACAGTACTGTATGATGTGATCGACTCACAGATCAGGTATGATCAGGTATGATCAGTGCAGATGTTTTGAGTTTCTTAAAGAGCTTTTTTGAGACACAGGTGAGTGAAGAGGGAGTCCTTCACAGCAGTGTTAGGTGATGGTGTTCACCGCACTCACGCAGTCACATCTTAGATTTCTGTCCATCTTCATCTTTACTTTTTAATCTTCAGGTCCACCCAGAATGTCTCCAAAATCCCAGCGGACTCCTCGTGCTCACAGAGTGCCGCCCTGCCGGACCACTGGAGTCCTGCCTGGAGTGGACTTAATCTCCCATAATGCTCCTGGGGAGGCCCCAGTGACTCCACCAACCAGGAACAGCTCCTCTGGGGGGACATGGTCGTCAGTGGTTAGCGGAGGTAGTCTAATTATGGAAGTTCCCTTATTATATATTTGTTTATTTACTTTCTTACTTACTTACTTACTCGCCTTTGAGAATGTATAAGCCAGGCCCAAAAACACTTGATGTTGAAAATGTCAGAGGCTTCACACATCCCAGATTATGATAGCTTTAACCGTTTTGTTCCTTTGTTGTGTGAAGACAAGCAGCTCTCACAATAGGACACCATATAAAGATTCCATGGGTTGTACACGTTAAACCCAGCTCAGCCCTAACATTTATGACTTCATGAGTTGTTCCTTGCATTGCTTGCAGGGGGGTGGAGTGGATGGTAGGGGACTCTGCAAATTTTTAAAAGCCTGTCAATTTTCACTGCTTTAACTGGGTGAGAAGATGTAGTGTTTTGTTTGAACAGCTCAATGTGCTTCGGTTTATATTTCCACTCTTAATATAACTTGAAGGGCAAAATAAGAAAAATGACATTGATAGAGAGTTACTTGTGATGGTTGAAATTCTGTTTTGTCAAGAAGCATAAATGGAAAAAAAGAGGATCCAGTCTTTGGAGCGGTCCATGGGTGCTACAGCAGAATACAAAAGGGGTTAAGTCAGTTTATGCCATGAGCTTGAGGCAGAGTTATTACTTTATCAATTTCTCACAATCATGCCTGCTGTTGTTATTTTTCCCCAAGTGAAAAAAAACGACAGACTGTACGGCACTGGGGTGACCCTTCCCATATCAGCCACACTTGAGTTTAATTTTTGATTAAACATTTGCTGTAGCCTATGTGTGATGTGTCCCATTTCATAAATTTTGAGAGATAAGGCCTTCTTTCGCTGACAGTCATCACGTTAATTTTTTTTTTTTCAAGGAAAAATAGCTGACCTGATCGGCTGACTTTTCTCGTTACTCCTTCTCTCTGACTGTTTCAACACATAATGTTCAGCGTTCTACAACCAGATGTTGGTGACTTGAAAAACTGAGTTGCAAAAAATGCTGTCAGCTTGTCTGATTCAAGCTGCAACAGCCCAGTTCACACACTTTCAGCTTTTCTCTGCAGTGTTCTGAACGGACTTGTTTTTAAATTTGTCTTCTAGGGCACTGAACTGTCTGATTATGGTAAAAATCCAAATCCCATTTATTTCACTGGATGCTGAGATCACAAGTATAAAACACAATTGCTCACAAATTTTACAACATGCCCCACAATGCATTTAACTTGAAGGCTCTTAACACTCATGCTGAACATCAGAGGGCAAGTAAGGAATAAAAATATAAGTCAAATAATACATACAGTGCATAACAAATTTATAAGACCACCATCAAATATAAGGCCTGTGCCAATTCACAGCCATGGTAATTACCAAAATATTTTTTATGTTTATGTAATGGTTAATACATTAGTGTGTGGAGCTCTTTAACCAAATTATGTTTTTAATGGTAAATTATAATTATTTTTGTTATCCATGAATTTTCAAATTTACCATTATGCAAGGCAAAAAAAGAAAAGAAAAATAGTAAAGCACATTTTTATTTCTCAATTAAGATGTCAAGTTATAGTTATTTACTTGTATTCCTGAACAGAAAAAAATATTTTTAGTGACTGAATGTTATGCTTGATAAATTTCTGACTTTTCTTACAAGCCGAGTGAGCGGCTCAAATTTGGGTATGAAAACATTAATTCACTTTGAAATTCCTCAATTCTATTCAAAATGTATGTCCAGGAACGATGACATTTTCAATTTTAAACCAGTTTTTTAAAGATTTCTACAGTCTTTAAGTTTTTTGTTTTTATGACAGGTTGTCTTATAAATGTATCTTTATATATAAAGACAATGATAGATAGAAATAAAGATGATAGAAGTACAACATGCTATGTGGCAAAGTAATCATTAATCTCAGTCTTTCAAATGTGACTGTGGAAGCCAGCAATCATAATTTAAATTAAAACTTCTTAAATTGCCCAGCTCTATTGTTTAGTCTTTGGGTTCTGGCTTTCCTCCTCACAGTATTTTTGGTTTAAAATCAGTGCCGCCATTTGATACTGAATCACTCTTGAAATACCTCAAACCTTTAGGAAAATTTATCAAGATAATCTGTATAACAATCAAAAACAAGCTCTTTTGCTTTGTTCTGTCAGCAGGAAGAAATCGAGGCCCAAAACCAGCTTGAAAGAGTGGATTCAGCTGTATGTGGTCACAAAAATCTAATTTCCTCCTCTCCTCCTCAGCCCACAGACCTCGTTCCCCAAGACAGAACAGTATGGGTGGAGCGTCGCCCGGATCCTCCTCCCTGCCATCACCCCAGACAGGAACAACACCCGTGGAAACTGCCGCCACACCAACATCAGCTTCCTCTCCAACTGCAGCTAGCCCCGCCCCTGGCATGGTCAACTCTCCGTTAGCAGATGGTTAGCTCAAAGTTAATATGTTAGGACAAAAGAACATCACGTTCGGTTCTGAAAGAACTGGTTCATGAATGTTGGATTTTAATAAGGACTTGCTGTCTAAAGCAGTGTTAACCTCTTAAACTGTAATTTTCTGCTCTTTACAGCTAAAGAGTGTCGCATTCAGGAGACCAGACAAACATCCCCAACGGCAAACAAAGAGAATATCAAGCCCTTAGAGAGCTCACCTAGTATCACAAGACCAGTCTGTAAAGGTATAAAACACACTGGATGGCAGTACTTGCTTCTGAAACCAGTGTTTTAGACCACATCTTAATTTTATATAAGCTTCCCTCTAACACATAAAAAATTATTTCTAAGTCTGAATTTGTTTGGCTCTGAATGACAGCTTAAAGTGTGTTTCTCTCTGTTTGCTCATGTTACAGGACCCCCTTCAATGGCACCAGACCACAGAAAACAAATAGATAATTTAAAGCAATTTAGTGTAGATTTTAGAGTAAGTATTTCTGTCATTTCTGTCATAGAATTGCTAAAATCATATGTCAATCTTATGCTCATGTGCATGTGTTTGTATCTTCTGAGTCATCTTCTCGTATTTAGTTGCAGTCTAGTTCAAACTCCGACCCCCCCTTTGACCAGATGATGACCAAGCCTCCCAGAGATCCAGCAGACAAGCCTAAAGACCTTCCCCTGGACAAGGCCTCCACAGTGGGGCGGGAGGGCATCGACGAGGGTGTGGTTCTCAATGCAGGCACCCCAGGTTGTCCCCCTGCTTCATCCACCAATACCACCATCAACACCAGTAAGCCTGGCAGCCCCGCTGCACTTTCTCCATCCCCCTCAGCCCCTGACATGAAGAGGGCAGGACTGGACGTGACATCACAGGGTGTCCAGACATCAACTACATCCTCATTCAGTGGTGCCAAGCATGAAGACAAGGAGGAGAAGAAAGAAGCTGTACAAGAGTGAGTGAAACTACTGTGATGACCTCCCCTGAGGAATTTTCATAGGAAAAAAATTGACAGACAAATGCGTAGCAAAGAAAATGAATAAATGTATGAAAAGCTTGGTAGAAGAATCCCAAAATCAAACAAACCTTACATTGCCATTTGATGAATAATTCAGTCTTTCTTTGTGTAGTGTTTGTTCATTATAAGTGTTATTCACTGTACAAAGATCTAGACCATAATCTTTGTTATCTCCTTCAGAGAAACCTAACATTAATTACATCAGGGATGCAATCCATATTTAGCAGTACACCTGTGTTGATAGATTATGTTAATTATTGCTTGAGAAAGTACATTACATTTGAAAATTCTTGGATAACAATAATAATTATATTTTAGCATTAAAAATATCATTTTGGTTAAAGGGCTTTTACATACTGGTGTATTAAACATGACAGAAACTTTAAAAATTTTGGTAATCACAAATGCTGTTGATGGAGGGCAGCTATGGCATAAACCTTACATCGGGTGGTGGTCTTATATATTTCTCAAGCACTGTTTATATAGATGTACCACAGTTCTTCACCTTTTAAGATGAGGCATTACGTTTGTAAAGATTTTAACAAAACCATGAATACATTTTTACCTTTTTTGGGAATATTTATTTTGAGGATATCACTTTATTGGATATTGGCAAAATACAGTCCATTGTGCCTCCCTAACATTTATCCACTGTGAACACAGCATGAAGCAACATGTAGAAAAGTTACAGTGGAAAACAAAAACCATTTTTAAAACACTGAGGAGTACCAGAGTCATTGAACAGTCAGTGTTGGGTTATTAAAGGATAAACCAGATGCAGGGAAAAAGAGTGAGGGGAAAAGACAAACAGACAGAGCAACAACAATGAATAACTGCATTTTTAAATAAGAATTAAGTCATAGTCTTGTTTTTTTCTTTTATGACTAAAGTCTCAGTAAAAAGGATGAATGCATTTGTTAAATTAGTGGGCACAGATCTTTATAAAAATAGACTGGTCATTCTAAAATTGAAATTAGCAACTCAAATCATCAAAAAATGGGAAGGACTGATATAAGTGATAAAAGCAATTAAAGGAGAGCAGCTGCTCTTTTAACTTGAACACGTAAAGCAATGATTATAGATGTAAGTCTGATGTTAATAACTGTTGCAGTTGGAGTGAGGCAGGAGCAAAGCAGCAGGCTGACATGTCGGTAACATTGTTCATCTTGATACCAGTAATATTTGTAGTGGTTTGGAAAATACTAATTACAAACTCACCCTCTGTCTTTTCTCTGTCTTCCCTTACAGTCAAGTGAGGAAATCAACACTTAACCCCAATGCCAACGAGTTTAAACCCAGGTTCAACACACAGGTCAGAGGGTCCTCCTGCTGCTGCTTGATTATTTAAACCCCTCAAACTGAGATCATGGACTAACTTCTACGCTGTCCATCTCTTCACATGTTCTCCCTCATCAGCCCAAACCAGCCAACACCCCAACGCCTCCCCGGCCTCAGGGCCAGCCCAGCCCCTCCATTGTGGTCCAGCAGCCCCAGGCTGTTTATAGCCAGACTGTCTGCTTTCCACAAATGTACCCACTTACACCGGTCAGCCCTGGAGTGCAGGTGAGACACACACCAGCATGCTCAGAAATGGAGTATGATGATGAAACTGTTTCTGTTTAGTGCAGATAACCCAGATCATTGTTCATCAATTTAAATCCCAAGCAACCAGATCATCATGTTTCCCAGCATGTCAACTTTTGTTTGTTCTCATATCATTTCTCTTTTTGACATCTTCATTATTAATAATGTGTTCCTAATGATTCATACATATTTCTTTCATTATTTTTTTCATGGGCTTTAGAGCTGTACCAGAATTTGTTCCTTTTTTCACTAAACCAAGTTCTCATTTCAGTCTGCATAAATGTCACGTTCTTTGCTCATCAGTGAGTGTTCTGTCGCTTGCTGTAGGCTATAAATTTATCCTTTCCAGCTGTCTGCTTTCTCGAGGTTTCCAGTCTAGTCTTATGGTTAATTAATCAGAGGTACAAGCTGAACTTTAGTTAGGCAGCAGCTCTAGATGCTGCAGGCCCTCCTGATGTCCTGTGATTACCAGTAAGCCTCAGACAAACAATTGTTCAACACAACTTTAGGCTTTATTTTCATTTTTTCTAGTTTTACTGAATGGGTCTGTTTTAGCTTTTTTTTTTAGAGTAGATGCCCATTGACTAAGCTCATCCCTTTAAAAATCTGTGATTAATGAGCCCTGAGGGACATTTCGGACACATTTTGTGAAGTTTACAGTTTGACATGCTGCTGCTCAGTGAACAGTCACGCTACTTTTTAAAGAAAGACGTTATACTGAGAAATTTCAAGATGACTTTAAGTCCTCTAGGAAAATGACTGCCAGTAACTTTTTTTGGGAACAGCTTTTTTATTTACGGGTCTTTTTTATTCTACTTGGTTCACACATCTTGTCCATTCCTTCATTACTTCCTTTTCACCATGTCCTCTTCCAGGCACTGACATCTTTATCCAAAGTGTTTTTTAATGGTTGATATTAATTGCAAGCTTACTATCATGATATAAGTACAACTGAAGAAAGTTTAAGAAGCAGGTATTTTTGGTGAAACATATATTTAAGGTGCAGTGTTTTTCAATCAATATGGTAATTTTTATTTGCTGTTGCTTTAAGAAAAACTTGGTGATCCAACATCAGACACGTGTAAACATTAAACTACTTTGGTGAACTAAAGAGTGGTTCTCTTTCCCTTTTCTCCCCCTCCTCCTCTCTCTCTTGCTCCATTAGAAAAGCATAATATGGAAGGTTTGTGAATTTTTTAAATCTTTTTCTTTTATTTGTTTTTTAAGGTCAATCAGTACTGAGATGTTATGCTTGCTTGTTGAATTAATGCCATCAGATGTTGGTTTGCCAACTTCTTATTGCAATTAAAACTGTCATCACTGATGGATTTATATAACTTCATCTCATTTCTATTGGCTTCATCTGTTCACTGAACAAATGGTTTAGAGCTGATAGGAGTTTAAGCCTTGCTACAGAACTGTATGCAATAGAAATGCATGCACTATGATGTAAAAGAGTAAAGGAATGGAAGCAAAATTTGAGTTAAAGTTATAGTTTAAAAGACTTTTTCTATGCCCAACGATAAACGGGTTTAGAACATGCATGTGGCCCAGGTAAGAGACATGTCCCTCAATTTAAATGCACACGTGTTTACAAAATGTTCTTGTATGTGTTGATCAGTGCTGAGTAGTTGGTGTCCGGCCCCATTTAAAGGTTGAGACAGCTGAGCGGAAAGTCTTCTGTTTTCAAGTTTCTTGTGAGAAGTCTAAACATGTATTTTCTTCTACTCCTCATTCACTTCCTCACCCCAGTCTCCAGCTATGTACCAGGTTCAGATGCCTCATATGGCAGTCAGCCAGTCCAAACCCTACAGACCAGGTAAAGGTGAGAATGACCTTTGCTTTCTCTTCATTCCTTTCACCTGCACCTCTCTCCTTCTCTGTATCCCAATTCACAGTGCCGCAACAAAGGCTCTGATACATTTACACTTCGCGACTCTAACGAGACATTCACATTAATTCTGTGATGCTGTAACATCTGTGCCGATTTACGACCCAATACGGCCAAGATGAACAGCACAGCGCATGTGCCCACATACACACAGAGGCAGAGATGCTCTCTCACAGCACTGCTGTCTCCTGCTGAGTCCTTGTGGCTCTATCTCTCTAATATCACGCCTCTGTTACCGCCTATGGAGACAGAGCAAATGGAGGGATTACTCGTCCCCCACCATTCTGTCTCCACAATGTCGGCAGCGGAGGCGACATGTCACAGGGGTGTAAATATCTCACTTTAAAATGGCAGTGTGAATTGGGCATGCCTCTCTTTTTCTATTTTGCTGAAGCTTACAAGATGAATCATTTGGTGAATGACTTTAATGGTCCCATTAATGAGATGACTTTTAATTAGGATTTTTGCTTTAAAATGACATATTTTTATTCCTAGAACCTTTTTTCTTTTTACATAACCCAGGTCTTTGGATTAGTGAAGTAGTAATCAACATCAAATTTAGATTAAGAAATGGTCACATTTCCTGGTCTGTTTCCTTATTTATTTGTCCTCAGCTCAGACCAGTTTTAAAAAAGAGGGGAAGCTCTAATGAAATGTAAATGCTGAATATGTCTTATCAGAATTCCATCTTTTTAATTTTCCAGCTATGGTTAGCTTCATTCCCTAAATCCTTTGGCTATTCTCTCGGGGGACAGTCAGTTAAAGCAACATAAATAGCAGTTTAAGAGTTAGTCTGATTGCACTACAGCACAGACAGCAATAACATTTGGCTGTATTATTTATCAGTATCATCACTGACCCGTGTTAAGCAGCTTCAGTGGGTGCTGAAGGTCATTCAAACTCTCTTACAGTCAAGTCAGGAAATCAACTCTTAACTCTAATGCCAACGAGTTTAAACCCAGGTTCAACACACAGTTCAGAGGGTCCTCCTGCTGCTGCTTGACTATTTAAACCCTTCAATCTGAGATCATGGACTAACCTCTCCCCTGTCCATCTCTTCACGTTCTCCCTCATCAGCCCAAACCAGCCTTCTGTACGTTTGGTTTCAGGTTTGTGAGCAGATAAATAAATCAATTCATCTTAAGCCTGAAAGTTGCCTCTCCTCATGTCGATCTTTCAGTTTCATTTATACATTTGGAACCTTAAAAACCTGTCTCCAATAGCATGAAGTAAATTACCTTCTTCATGCAGCCGTTCAGTCATGGACTATAGGCATCCTGGCCTGAGCAGCATACACTAAGACATGCTATGTATGAAAACAGTAAATAAGCAATAGGCTGTGGATGCTAGGAGAGTCATATTTGTGCAAATTATATCAGGGTGCTGGCATGGCGGAGTGGGTACCAACTGCACACTAACACTAATATTGAGGCTCTCGTCTCATGCAGATGGCCAGGGTTCAAACTAACCTTAGGCCCATTTGCTGTGCGTCTTTCCCTAGCCTCTACCCTACTTATGAAGTCAAATCACTGGCTCTCCATTATCAATAAAGACCAAAAAAGCTTAAAAAATATCTTCAAAAAAATGTAATAGAATAGCCTTTATTGTCATTGTACCTTAGTACAACAAAATTTTGGGTGCCCTGCTTACTAAACAGCATACAATAAAAATCACAGTATATAGATACAAAAATAACTAGAAAAGCACTCGGAGAGCCCAGACCTCCGCCAAGATACAATTCTGGTTCACCACGCGCTCCAATATGACGGCCAAGTGTCCGCTAATGTCTGTCCATGTGGAGAACTCCTCAGCTGGCACTGCAAGGGAAGCTGGGTAATGTAGTGACATCAGCTTGAAAAATATTGAAATGACTTTGCAAATAAACTACAATTCCCATAATGATGTAAAGGGGCCAGAACCCTCAGAGCAGCCGAGGAGAAATTAATGGGATTTGCCTTAATAAACTTCAATGTTTTTTTGTGACGTCAATCTGGATCTGATCCAAATGAAATTGGCTGTGATGATAGAGTTATATTATATATATTATTCTATATATATATAAATATATATATTTGGGAATTTTTTTGCATCCAGACAAATATGCAGATCACCACCAAAATGTAATGGCTTCTTCCTTCGACCAAACCACACTCCTGGTAAAATTTTTATGTAAATCCATCCAGTAATTTTTGCGTTAACCTGCTAACAGACAAACAGACACACAAACAGACCCTGGCTAAAACATAACCTCCTTGGCGGAGGTAAGTACAGCTAAAGGGTTAAAAAATAGTAGAAAATTAAAAATTAGTTAAGAGAAGTGGACCGTATATACAAGAGTGTTCAACATGTGCAAATGATGTTCAAGTGGAGTCAGCCTTGTTTGTTTTTCTTTGATAAGTTATTTTTAAGGAACAAATTATGATGATATTACAATGATTGTCACTGTGATTAAAATGTGGGAATGTAAGACTCTTTTTTTGCATTTATTAAAAAAAATCAACATTTTACCCTTTAAATTCTCATTTCGAGTTTCATGGGTCCTTTGATAAGGTCATTTTATCATAACGCTGGTGCACAATCATATATCAATTCTTACAGAGGGGTTATATAAACTCAGAGCACATCAGCATTGTGCATCTAATGAAACTAAAATTCTGTACATTTTATCTGTCAGTGTTTAAAAAATATCTCTTATTGCAACAGGTAGCACACACACTTATAAACCTGACTCATGCAGGACACTTTTTCCCTTCATCTGCTCAAAGCAGCTGTGAATAGCACTCTCTCTTCAGTAAGTCCTAGTGGTTAAAGATATTGATCCAGTGTATAAATCTGCATGAAAATCAGCAGGCTATTGGTCAGTAAGCTACCTTAGTGAGTAGGTATAGAGTTACATTGTGATGTGTTCACGGTCGACAGGTAAAAATAACTTTTGGGTGTTAAAATTGCTTGTGTGGGTAAGTTTTACGTTAAGAGGGAGAGAATTCAAGTCTGGATGGAGGTGATTTCTTCCCATTAATGCAACTTTGAGATAACAGATCAAATCAAAACTTCTCAACACAAGCATTTACTCAGTATCCACTAATTATAATAACATTGTGTTGAAACTTTATCTTGACACCAAACAATAAAAAATGAAATATTGCAGTATTGGGAAGGACTCGGATTGTTAACGAGTATAAAAGTATCAATATCAACAAAAATAAACATTCTGCCTCCAGACTTGACATTTTAACGTGGTGGACATTTAAGGGCACCAAACCAGATTTCTACATGTCGTTCCTAATTCCTAGATATGTAGATGAGTCATATCTCTATCAGTCATCTCATATTAGGTCCAGTTCAGTGATAATTTTGCCTCTTTCATAAGTGCTCACTTCTCCACAATTCTAATGAGTCCAGATGCAGTGATTATTAACGAAACTTCATTTCAATATAATCTCTCTATGTGCACCTCCAGTACCAAACATGCCCCAGCAGAGGTCAGACCAGCACCACCCACCAGGCACGCCCACCATGATGCACCCAGCGACGGCAGCAGGCCCCCCTATTGTAGCACAGAGCCCCGCTTACTCCACCCAGTACTTCACCTGCAGCCCGCAGCAGTTCACCAGTCAGCCTCTGGTCCAGCAGATGACACATTATCAATCACAGGTAAGATCACTCCTCTGTCCAACAGATTCAAACAGTGTGAACATCAGCAGCTTTTTCAGCAGCGTTCAGGCCAGAAGGCTTCTCTATTAGGGCACATATGTAAGTATCAGCGTTAGTCTGCTCCAGTCAGTGAGTGCTGGCAGGCCTCATGTCCTCCAGCTGTGCTCTAGTTCATCTAACTGATGCATGAAGGCCAGCAGCCTGACAGGAGGCCAACTTGATGCCAGCATTTCTTCACATCTGATTGTTAGAGCAGCCCTTGTCTCCTGTGGCGTTTTTTAAGGTTAGAAAGAAACTGAATTAAAAGCTGTCACACTGAGGCCACATCTTGATAACGAATGCAAACGAGATCTCCTTTTTGATGATTATAACACTGAAGACAGTGACCACTCAGTGAAAGCCAAAAACAGGGTGTGTAAATAGGAGTAAAAAGGAGGAAAGTTTTTACTGGGAGCATTTTTTTTGGCTCTAATTTCACTGCAGATTCTTAAGACGAAAACACAAAATTCACGTGATCACTTACTTGAAGAGACAGCCTCAGGCAATTTTTGTGCAAAGCCTAATCATTCAACTTAATTGTATTTGTAAAGCACATTTCACAGAAGTGTAAGCTCAGTGTGCTTCACAGAAGATAAAACCAGGCACAGAAAAAAAGTGCAAATATTACTGCAACTATCAGCCAAAGGAATGGAAGAAAAGCAGTGTTTTAAGACCCCTCTTAAAAGAACTAACTGTTTCCACAGACCTCAGGTCAGCAGGCAGTTTGTTCCACAGTATATGACCACCTGCCTTTGTTTTAGGCCCCATTTACAATCTGTTTACAATCACCGTTTAATCTTAGGTACAGTCAGGAGGCCCACACTGTATTATTTGAGGTCTGACTGGGCTGTATTCAGTGAGCAGGTCAGATAGATACTGTGGTGCCATTTAAAGCTTTAAATACAAGGAGTACGATTTTAAAATCTTTGTCCTTGTTGGAGAGGAAGCCAGTGAAGATTTCTGAGCACAGGTGTGATGTGTTCGGTTTTCTTTGTTCCTGTAGGAACTCTGGCAGCTGCATTTTAGATGAATTGAAGTCTGTAGCTTGAAGCTTTTGAAAGTCCGGCAAAAAGGGCATTGCAGTAATCCTAGTCTGCTAGATACAAAGGCATGGAGCAGTCTTTAAGAATCAGACTGGGACATGAAGTACAGAAGTTTATAAAAGTTTCTTAGATGGTAGAAAGCTGTGTTTGTTACAGAGGTGATATGCTGTTGGAATTTTAAATATCGATCAATTACGACGCCAAGATTTCTGATGTACTAACTGTTTATAGAGGAAAAGCAGATGACAAAGAAATAAATTCTTGTCTCTGTTTTTGGGACCCGATTAGAATAGGAATTTCCGTTTTGTCTGTGTTAATACAGGGTCTTAACATTTTTCAAAACATGCAGCAGAATTGTAATCTGAACCAGAAGCTATTGAGGCATATTGAGAGACTACTTCAAGTGAAATGGATTTTATTTGTTTTGCTTTTGTAAGTCAGTTTGTGTTAGGTGTGTTATTAAATGTAAACTGTTGCTGACAATATTACAGGGGTTTGATGGAAGGACCAAAATATTTTAATATAATTAAAATGAATAAATTCAACAAAGTTCCTTATAAACATCCACGTAAAGGTTTTAAATTAATTATTTTATAACAGGAGAGGAATTTCTGAATATATCATAGGCATGTATTTCTTTCACTTTTATGTGATATAATAACTGCAAAAGACAATTAATACAATAGATTTACTTGTTCAGACATTAGAAGTGCATTTCCTCATTAATGTCTCAGTGGCCAAACAGTCACAAATGAAAAATTAAAATCCCCATCCCTTGCTTCAGCCGATTCAGGGGCTGTAAATTCTATTTTCTGTTTTCACCTCTCTTATTTTTCTTGGCAAAGATTATGGTTAAAACGCTGCTTCTCATTGTTTATCAGCTTAAAACTCAAGCACTGAGCATGAGGAGAACATGGCAGCACCAAAACACAAATCGCATATTGACTTGAATTTTGGCATAGTGTTGCAGAATGATGTGGACGCACAAACACATGAAACCAAATGCTCTAGACGGTTTACTTCTTTTACTCCCGAGATGGGTGATCGGGGAGGAACAACTTTGTCTCACTATTATTCCTTCATGCACCCCTTGAGGGTTTTAGGTATTAAAGGAGTTGCAGGAGTCTTTTATTTTCGGTCACTTGATCTTCTTTTACAAGGGCTATCGTAAAAGTAAGACAGGATAAATTTGGGGTGTATATTTGAGCTTTTTTAGCTCTTTCTCTGTTTTTTCTTTGCTCATTGTATCCTTTGAAAGTCTCTAACAAACTCTGGGGAGGATTTCCCTCCTGCTTTATTTTGAAACTGTGTTGAAATTGAAACATGGGCTCTGTGTCTGTATTCTTTGAGTGTCATTGTGATAGTCAAAGCCAGTGTCAGCAGTCAGGCCTCTAAGAATTATGCGTAGAATAAAATAATCTTCTTGCCAATTCTATCTTAGCTGTTAAGAGCTGCTGCATACTGGATATATACTGATATCTATCTGTCTACTGGCTCTGACCCTCTGTTGTCATCTTCTGTGTGTCCTCCAGGCACAGCATGTGTTCAGTCCAGTAATGCAGGGCAGTGCCAGGATGATGGCGCCTCCCACGCATGGACAGCCCGGCCTTGTCTCTTCCTCAACTACACAATACCCTGAGCAGACACACACCATGTATGGTACGACAAAGTCCACCTCTTTTGTGTTCTTATAAGCGAGTATGTCGGTCAGAGCGTGCGGCCGATGTCTCTGTACTGTCCATACTTTGATCGTCACTCGCACTGGTTCCTGTCTCACAGTGTCTCCAGGGCCGATGCCTCAGCAGTACCCTCACCCCAGTGCCACCCTGCACCCTCATCCACAGCACCCACAGCCCTCTGCTACGCCCACAGGTCAGGGCCAGCAGGGGGGTCCTCCACAGCATGGAGGTCCTCCAAGCCACCCAGCTGCTAGCCCAGTCCAGCACCCACAGCACCCGCAGGCAGCAGCAGGTGAGTTTGTTAGGGATGGGAGATTAGACATTCCTACTTTAGCTGGCAGAGTTCAGCATCTACTAAGGTTGCCATGATACCAGAATTTAAAGTTTAACCAACAATGCCAAAACCCATTTTAGTATCATGTCAACAAAAACACATCATTGAAGAAGGGGGAAGATATACTTTATTAATCCCCATGGCAACATTCAATTCTTCACACTCTTTTGAGATTACACACACATAGGCTAAAATACACATGCACAAACAGATCCTAGGATCATGCACTAATGGAGGGATATGTCAGAGTGATGGCTTGCTGCTCCTGAAGAAGCGCTATTGAGCAACTTTGGGGTTCTGATCCTTGCTCACGGGATCTACGACAGTGCCCAGGAAGTCAGCTGGCACCTCTTAAGCTACCAAAACAACTTCCAAACATGGTTTAGTAGGGACTTGAACCGGCTGGCCTCTGTTCCCCAACCCAAGTCTCTTTGGCCTGAGCTACTGCTGCCCATGGTTTATTTATTTGTTTGTTTTTTTTTCACAAGCACATTAAAGCCACTGAATATACCTTAATAAGACACATTGTTTAAGCTATAAAAACCAAAATAAAGAAGATTTTCATAATAAATGTATTTGCAAAATAAGATATTTCCTGTACTTTCTAATTTTACCATTTAGATGTTTTATTGGCAACAGCACAGACATGTCAAGTTGTCTTCCATTCAATTACATCAAAACTTCAAGGGATCCCTTAAAATTTTTGTCTTTCCTGCTCTGCTCTCCATCTGTCTATAACAGGCACTGAAGTTAATAATTATGTCTTTGTAAGATGTTGAAGGACATCATCCAACATGTTTGTCCACCCTTGAATAAAACAGTTCTTTAGAGGTCTTGATGGAGGGTCGAGCAGAGACACAGATGCATTAGGCACAATGGAGCAACTCCTCAGCTGCTATGGCACATAATCCTGCACTTTTCTGCATGTTTTTACCCAGGTGCTTGCGTGTTTGTAAGTTCTGTCCAGCATAAATGCTGTGAAACCATCAGAAAAAGAACTCTTCTTCTGTTTCATATCTGTACTTTATGTTTACTGGTCACCACTGCATGCTGTCTGTCTCTATCTGCTTGCAACAGTTTCAGGTTGAAAGTATGACTTTTTTCATAATTTGAATACGCTCTTTGCTGTTAAATGTAAAAGTATGATATGTTAAAGCTTTTTAAAAATGCCCCTGATATCAGAAAACCTCTAGTTCCTGTTTGTGTATTTATTTGTGAGTGTTTCTTGTTTTGTAGCGGCAGCTGCAGCTCAGGCCCTCCACTTGGCCAACCAGCCCCCGCAGCAGCAGATGTACTCGACCTTGGCCCCCACTCCCCCCTCCATGACCCCGGGGCCCAACCCTCAGTCTCCCCAGGCATCTTTCCCCTCTGCCCAGCAGACGGTCTACATACACCCTCAGCAGGTGCAGCACGGCTACAACCACAACCACATGGCACACGTGCAGCAGGTGAGTCACAACCTGCTGAACAGCCACAGCAGCTCTGGACGAGTGATCATAAGTCTGTATGGGGTTGAAAGTGTGGGAGTGAGGAAACCTGGGATTAAATCCAACAGGTGGTTAAGTGTATAAACTGGGCATGTTTGAATTTAGATAATGCTGCTCAGCACGGAGCATATAGTTCATGTAATTTTCTTTCAGTAGTTTTATTCTTATTATAGTAAAGTTTGACAGAGCACACTACAACACATGAGAAAAAAATGCATCTGTAATTAAATAAAAACACTTTCACCATGTCAGTTTCAACTCCTAAGACCTAAATGATTGAATCTAAGTCTGCAGACAATCATGGACATCAGGCTATTTCTGCTCATTCTTCCTGGCTTTGTTTATAGAGCTAGAAGACAGAGTTTGCTGTTTTTGTTTTTTTTTTCTTTTTTTCAGATAGATAAACCTGCTGTTGACTATGCGTGTACATGATGGCCCCCGCTTGATGGCAGTTGGGCAGGTTGCTCAGAACTAATGCAACACAGATGCAAGCTGCAGTCAACACAGGACTGATAGGATCAGTGTGGAGGCAGAGAATATAAGAACAGTTCTGCACATCAGCAGGAAAAACTAAGATTAGGGCTGCAACAAATCTCAATAAAATACTGAACCATATGGTACCACATCCATGCTTCAATAAGCATATGTGAATTACAGTATCTTTGTTTTTGAGTACAAACAGCTTTTCGTTATTGTTGCCCTTTTCTCTATATATTTGCACAGTTGTGGTTTTGTGCAAGTAGCAATGCACTAAAGTTGAGCAGAGATATTACACTACTGCTTTGAGAGGAGAGGCAGCAATGTGCACAAACACTCACAATATGAGGGACCCTCATTTCTCTAATCTGTGGTGTGAGTAGGGATGAAGATAGCTGAGCATTTGTCAAAGCTAAAAGCTATTATGTCTGAGCTGATCAGTATAGCTGTTGAGCCTTGTATCCAGGTCTTGTTACATATCTTCATCTAATCCAACTGCTGGTGCACAAAAGTAAATCAGGTTTTGCAGAGGGGAACATAAACTTCAAGCACACCAGCAGTGTGTCAAATTAAGAACAAAATATTGTACCTTTACACCAGGGCTTTGAAAAAAGCCTTGGTAACTCCACAAGACTCCTAACATACCAGCTTCTGCTGCAGAAAGTCAAAAATTCCTGTGGTTAAAGATTGTAATCCAATTCTAAGTGCTTGTTGAAATCATCCAAATGATCATTTGAAACAAACTTTACAAGCCTTTTGAGCCTTAAAGGTGTAGTCAGCGATCTTAATCCGATGCACTGTTTGTCAAAATCACTGTATTTCTCCTCACCATCTGCAAGCTGTCACTTCTGAGAGCATGCTGAAAAAAAAAGTCTGGTTTCAATACACAGCCTGGGCTCGGAATTTCAGCAGGTAAATCCTGTGTGTCGGACCGAGCCACCAAAACAGCGGTACACCACCTCACGCCTGGGTGTGGTTCATACTCATGCGCAGGTCAGACAGAGGGGAGGGGGAGTAGTAGGTCGCGTAGCGTGCGCAGTTAGCGTAAGAGAGAGACACTGTAGTAACCCCTGAGCGTTGGCTGGTCCGGCCTCCACTATGTTGGTCAGCTGCGCAGTTTCTACGGCCGTTTCCATGACAATGCGCGTCCATGAACTTCGGGGGTGGAGTATGAAGGGAGAGGTGGGTCTGTTTTTGTTTAAACGTAAAATATCAACAACCTCTCTACTCATTTTCTCCCACATTGCTGACTACACCTTTAATGTGCAGAAGGCAATGATCATTTTGTGATGTGTCCAAGGCAGTTCAGAAAAGTGACAATTAGACAAATAAATAAAAGTCATCATGATGGGATAAAATGTAATTTCAAGAAAAAAAAAGATTTAGTATTTGCTTCAAAACTGGAAGCAAATAGTTGTCTGGAGTTTAAGTTTATTGATTTTTTTTTTTTTTTTTTTGTTAAAGCACCATAAAATAGATATTATCGATGTCTGCCAGGGGTAAAAAGCCCCTGAAATGTGTTAAATTATTTTATAACTGAATCAAGTATGTTTTTTCTGCCAAAAACAAACTGTTTAGTGAGCAAAATAACAGATTTCTGTTCTAGTAAAATTAATACCTCGGGATGGAACAAAAACTTTGTTTAAAAAAAAAAAAAAAAAAAAAACAACCCAAAAGCCAAGGCTGTCGCAACTGAATTGAATCGAAAACCATGACCAGAAAACAAAAATACATCCCAAACCCTGGGCTAAGTGTAATGTTGTAAGGGGAGGTAGTCAAGGCGTTACAGAGGGAGAACAGGATCAATAGAGTCAGCACGGTGTATTGTTTGTGGCGCAAGTGGAGCTCACCAAGTGTCATGCTATGTTAAAGGGCTTTTTGAAATATAATGTAAAAATGCTTAAAGCTCTGGCATTATGACAGCGTCCTTACATTTTTCAGTATTTTCATGTGTGAAAATGAACAGATAAAGATATTGACATAAGCATCTTTTTAAATTCTAAAGCTGTCACTGTTTTTATGTTGTATCTGTTTCATCTTTAATGATTTTTTCTTCATATTTGTTTCTCTCCTCATCATTCTCACTTTGCTCTCTCTCTCTCTCTCTCTCACACAATCTGTCACACGTAGGCTCATATGCAGTCTGGCATGGTGCCATCTCACCATCCAGCACCCACCCACCCCACTATGATGCTGATGGCTACCCAGGGTCCTCCAGGGGGTCCTCAGCCCCCAATGCCCCAGACAGCACTTAACCCCATCCCTGTTTCTTCCACCACACATTTCTCTTACCTGGCCCATCCACAAGGTACGTTCATTCTGTTATTCAGCTGCTAATGGTTTCTGGTTTTACTCCTGTAACACAGTGAGTTCTGAAGAATATGGGTCTCATCTCCCCTAATCATCTGCTCTTTTTGTTTGTCACTATTATAAACATTTTTGGCAGAGCATGTGGATGTGGGGCAGGAAGATTTAATTTAGGCAGTTTACTTGGTCCATATTTGCTGTCTCAATTCATGAGAGTCTTGTAAACTGTTACAAGCACAGATTCAGTGACACCAGATGGCTCGCTGAATCTCAAGGTCTCACAGCAGATTTTACAAAATGAACTGCCAGACTGGAAAAAGGCTGTTGTGTAGTTGTTCTTAGAAAATTAGAATTCTGAGGTGAAGCATTGGCATGGGAGACAGAGTGCAGACCATCCTTATTTACACTGTTTACAGGATGTATACATGTACTTAGAAAAAACACAGGAAAAGTAATTGTTATGTTTGTCCTACTTCAACTTTTAGAATAGATGCAGACATGGTAATATGACTAAATTGTACAAAATCAAAGTTCTTAGTCATACTTACACGCCTAAATTGCAGGGTTGAGGATAATTTACTCTCACAAATTTATACTTACACTGGACTGGAGCTGGACAAGGCCTTACACACATGCTCTACTGTCGCTGCCGAAATTTGAACAGAAGCTGAACAGCATAAAGGCTTAGCATAGCAGAAGTTGCTTAGTCATATACAGTTGTGATCAAAATAATAGCAGTCCCACATCACTAGCAAGATAAATCACTGTTTTTGTTAGAATTTCAACTTCTACACTGCAAGTAAGTTTCTAGAAGGTTTAATAAAGGTATAGAAAACCAACAGACCCAACAGGCATGACGTGCATTCTGCTGATTCTGTGAAGCTGAATCATTAACTGAAAGAGGCGTGTTAAAAAAAATAGCAGTGCTGAGTTCAGTAAGTGAAGTAATTGATTGTGTGAAAAAAATAGGTGTTAAACAGGTGGCCCTTATTTAAGGATCAAGGCAACTGACGCTGCATATGCTGGCTGTGCATTTGTCCTTAAAAAACAGAGTAAAATGGGTCGTTCAAGACATTGTTCAGAAGAAGAGCGTTCCTTGATTAAGAAGTTAATAAAAGAGGGGAAAACCTATAAAGAAGTTCAGAAAATGATAGGCTGTTCAGCTAAAATGATATCAAATGCTTTAAAGTGGCAGCCAAAACCAGAAAGGCGAGGAAGACAAAGAAGAACGACTATTCGAATGGATCAGAGAATAACCAAAATGGCAAAGGCTCAGCCAGTGATCAGCTCCAGAGGATCAAAGATGATCTAAGGTTGCCTGTGAGTACTGTAACAATCAGACCACGTCTTTGTGAAGCCAAGCTACCAGCAAAAAGCCCCCGCAAAGTCCCATTGTTAAAAAAAAGACATGTGCTGAAGCCGTTACAATTTGCCAAAGTACACACTGACTGGCCTAAAAAGAAATGGCGCAACATTTTGTGGACTGATCAGAGTAAGATTGTTCTTTTTGGGTCTAAGGGCCACAGACAGTTTGTCAGACGACCTGAAAACACTGAATTCAAGCCACAGTACACAGTGAAGACAGTGAAGCATGGAGCTACAAGCATCATGATATGGGGATGTTTCTCCTACAATGGTGTTGGACCTATTTATCGCATACCAGGGATCAGGGATCAGTTTGAGTACATCAGGATACTGGAAGAAGTCATGTTGCCGTATGCTGAAGAGGAAATGCCCTTGAAATGGGTGTTTCAACAAGACAATGACCCCAAACACACCAGCAAGCGAGCAAAATCATGGTTCCAGACAAACAAAATCAAGTAATGGAGTGGCCAGCACAATCCCCGGACCTTAATCCCATAGAAGACTTGTGGGCTGACATAAAAAATGCTGTTCATGAGGCAAAACCAAGAAATGCAGAGCAATTGTGGAACGTAGTACAATTGTCCTGGGCTTCAATACCTGTTGACCGGTGCCAGAAGTTGGTAGGCTCCATGCACCACA
Source organism: Cetoscarus ocellatus (assembly GCA_037902135.1). Classification (NCBI taxonomy): domain Eukaryota; kingdom Metazoa; phylum Chordata; class Actinopteri; order Labriformes; family Labridae; genus Cetoscarus; species Cetoscarus ocellatus. Next base: position 2,021,026 of record JBAMNC010000412.1, read on the forward strand.
GATGTGAAGTAGTTATCAGAAGCCAGGGTTATGCAACTAAATATTAGTTTATGATTCTCAGGAAAGTTGAATCATCAAGAAATTCTTAGTTTATACACTACATTTTTGAGTTTGTAAATAAAGATGTCAACACTCCTGTTTTTTTGAACATTATATTTCTTGACTTTCTGGAAAATATCAAATTCAAGTACTTTTTCCAATTTTCTTACTTTGAAATAGAATGTGCAGTGTCCCCAGTGCATTTGTGTGCATTAAAATACAATTTATTTGAAGAATTTTGAGGTTTACTCACCTTTTTATACACACTGCTATTTTTATGAACATAACTGTATACTCCTCAAAAAAAGTTTGTAAACATTACTTCAGTTGATTATTTCCCTTTAATAATACAAATTGGCATTGTATTGTATATCATTAGAAAGTACAATAAGTCACCTGACAAGAAGGTACAACCTGTAAGAACTGTACATCCATGGAATGAGCAGCACCGCTAAACGAGTGTGTAACCCCCCCCAAAAGTGCCAAAACACTTTACTAGTTTCATGAAAATGGTACCAGTGCTTACAACAGTGATAAAGTTGATATAGTTTGTTTATATATTTTTTGTCTCAACAAACATGCATTAAGTAAGTCACTCAACTCACTATCTCTCATTTTGATCAAATGTAAAAATCTGAATTATGTCGCATTAATTTGGCGTGATCACAAACAAGTCTTCTAGCTGCTGTCTTACAAGTAATGCAAAAAATAAAGTTCAGATGCACCACTACTGTAACCACTTAGAAAATGAAGATACAGTGGGGTCTTATAACGTATAAAAGAAAAAGCATTGATAACAAATCTTAACATTACTACTTTTATCTGGAGATTTTTTTTTTTTAGAAGGTTAAAGGTGCCTGCGTTTTATTGAGTTTAATGAACAAGAGAAATGATAAAACTGTATTTGCTTTTGTTTTAAGACAGACTTAAAAAATGTCGACTTAATTATTTTCCCATTTCCCCCATTTTGTCTGCAGTGCAACCTCATCATCAGCAGCAGCTGTAGATAGAGGGCGCCAGCGAGCCAAGGGACCCGCTCTGCGTCACGCTTCTCAGCCCGAGCCCCAGCCTTCATAAGCAGGCCATGAAGAGACCGAGAGCCCCTCCCTCACCTCTCTCTCCTCATCTTCACCAGACATGCTTCACATCAGCTTTTCTCTCCCGTCCCCCCGCTCTCTCCCCCCCTCCCTGACTAGGCAATAAGAGAATGTTAACAGGTTGATGCAGTGACATGTTTTAACAAGCTAGAGAGTTGTATTGGACATGACTGACCCTATTCAGCCCCTGATATCTGCAAAAATAACACACAAACACACACATACATGAACACACACTTTCAGGGGCTCTAAATTGCAATTTGAGTCAGCTTGCCAAGTAAGATGTGGAAGAGAGAACGAGAATAACTAATCAATGAAAGTGAAGAAAATTCAACTGGAACTTGTATTTTGTCTGCACCTTGTTCTAAAAAGAAATCTTCCAACCTTTAGACAGTATTAATCTTACTGTTTATTGCTGCTGCTATGTGCTGCGTTTGTTTCCAGACTACATGAAAAGTTTCTAACCAAACTAAAAAAAAAAACAAGACAAGAAGCTTCCTGTGAAATAAACATGTTTAGCAGCCGAGAGGACAAGAGAAACATTATTTATGAAATTATAATGCTGAGGTGATCAGATCCCACTTCTCACCTGACCCTTATGTAACTTTTAAGTTAAAATCTTTTACTTTGTAGATAATATAAATAATTTAAAAAATGAGCAAAAAAACTTAAAAACAATAAAAAAGTTTTAAAAACTGAATGGCTCACTGTGGTTACTTTGTTTTGTGGGTTTCTCATGGCACAGGTTTTTGATCAGTTCTGTTCGTCTCTGTCTTTGGTTTGGGTTTTATACTGTCACTGACCGGCCAGAACCTCTTATCTCCAAAGTGCTCCTTTTAAAGAAATGAAAAAAACATTTTACTGGAAAAATGGATATTGTATTATCCTATTTAAATTTTTTTGGTAACACTTCCTAGAAAGTTCCTAATTATAATGCATTATAAACACATTGTAAGCACATTTAGAAGGTATTATTATGCACTTATAATGCTGTATATTTAAAGTTATAACCACTCGTGTTAGTAAGACATTATAATGCCATGGTATTTAATGACTCATAGTAAGCTATATTGTGCATATAGTTGTAAGAATATAAACATCCATATTCTTTATAACATTGAATCTGACACACAGTAAAGCATTTGCATTGCATAGTTGATGTTTACAAGTTTGAATAAACCCAGTGGTTTTTCAGAAACACATTATTATTTTTTTTTTTTTAACAGCAAGATTCATTTAAGAAGTTCACTATCTCTTTCAACAGTGCCAAATGTTTTACCTTTTGAATTTTATAATGTTCAGAGTAGCCTACTCTTTTGGAGATCCCTTTAAAAGTATTAAATGTTAACAGAAAATATTATGTGGTTTCATTCACTTTAAACTATTTACCCTAATTTCTCATTTAATTAATCTCTGTATAAATTCCCTCTGTTCTGTTTTCCACGTTTGACCTCAGTTTTATTGTGCCTTAGCTGTACAGCACTTTGTAGTTTTTAGATGTGCTCTAGAAATAACCTGACTTAACTTGACTATTTACAGCTTCTTTACTTCTGCTTAAAATGCTTGCACACTATATCTGAAATTTAAGTTTTAATCCTGTAATAATAATAATAAAAAAAAGCTTTGCACTATAAGCTACAAACGGCATGGAGGGGAAATATTGACACAAAATGGAGCAGTTTGCTTGGTCTGTTGGGAATTTGACATTCAGTATGTTATTGAAAAAATAAATCATTTTAATGTTTTCATTCTTTCAAACAAAAACCCCACTACAGAAGCACCTGCTTTACAGCCTTTTCATTGACATGTCTCGGAAAAATTAACCCACAATTGAGGACTGACCATCTTACTGAGTGAGCAGAGGCCAAGTCCTCCCATGCTTTGGGAAACTAATCTATCTTTTTACTATGCAATTAGGATCATCAGATCGGGCCTTGTCTTCTTTCTGTGTCCATAAGGTGTTAACATCCTTTATCGCACAACGAAGACAATCACACCTGTGGAAACTGTGGCTGTTAGATTAGGAAGTTTTGAGGTTATTTGGACGCAAAGGATCCTTTTTTCAGAGTTTAGGTGAAGTGGTGACTTTGGTAGCATCGTACAACAAATCAATATTCTGTTTACAAGCTGCTTTTTGATTAACACCTGCAATTTTAGCCAGGTGTTGCAGTCAAAGAAGTGACCGTGTTAATTGGTGACTTTCCGTTCATTGCGCCTGTGCTTGTGAAACTACCGATAGAAAGTACCGGACAAATGAAGTTCGTCTTTGTTGAGTTTTATTTTTATAATAATGTTTAAAAAATATACATAATTTGTATTTTAACAAATGATAATCGAGAGGTATTCGTTACATCTTTTGTTGTAAAGGCAAAGTCTGAAAACGACCAGAAGTCATGGCGGACCTCCGCCGGCTGTTCAGCAGCAGACCAACGGTTAACCCCGGCTAAAGGCTAACCCGGCTAAAAGCTAACCTGGCTAAAGGCTTAACCATGGACTTGCATCTTTGCGGTAAGATTACTCCAAATTCTTTCTCTGTTTCTCTGCTTCAGGGTGCAGTTTTACTAAATATTATGAAAACAAACTTTATAGTTAAGTTTTATATTGCTTTGTAGTCATGTTGGACAAATAAAAAAGTTGGATTGGACACATTTACTTCAGGAATTAGTCCGACCCACAAGGTACTCACCTCCTGAAAGTAGGAACCTAAACGAGTTCAGACTTTTCATTTAAAATGTTTCACCCCACAAAATCTGTCCATTAATTTACTGTGTAAGACCTGAACAGTTTTACTACCAGCTGTTCGCATTTGAATTCACTTAAAGTCGCTCTTAACTGACACTTTAGCTTATTACCTCTAATGAAAAGGAGGTCATGTTTTAGCGAGCGTTTGTTTGTCTGTTTGTGAGCAAGATTACCAAAAAACAAAAACTATTGGATGGGTTTACATGAAAATTGTACCAGAGGTGTGGTTTGGTCCAAGGAAGACGCCGTTAAATTTTGGTGGTGATAGGGATATTTGTCTGGATGCAAAAAATTCCCCAAATTTCCAAAAATCCCATAGGTTAACATTGGGCAGAATTTAAATATATATATATATATACATATATATGCCATTTTTTCACGGCTTCGTTCCGATCTACAGGATAATATGGCGTCCATGATGTCCCAAAACTTGTGTTCAGGATAACAGCCTCTATGTATGTGCTGAGTTTGTTCTGGGTCCTGGCACTATTCTGGATCTGGTTCTGGGTTACGTTTAGCTTTGCTGGTCATTCCAAGAATTCACAATCCTTTGTTTTACGTCATTTTAAAGGTGATTAATCAGGATTTACAATGATATAAAATACAATACTGATTGATATTATTAAAGGGGAGAAATAATCAATTGAATAACCTTTCCAAACTTTTTTTTTTTTTTTTGAGTATTTAAAAAAAACCCTCAAACCTGCTAATGCCATTTAACATAGTCCCAAGTTAAAGCGTTACACCAGTCAGACTTGTGGTCTAAACTTATTTAAAAATGAAACAGCTTTTGGGAAAACCCCAGTTTTCAAAAATACCCACCTATGTGTGGACAAAGCCTAAATGTGATCAGTGTTGAAAAAGTGGTGTCACGCAAATTTTGAAACAGAGAAATTACTTAAATCAGGTCACACGTTGAAGTTGATCCATCACGTTGTAGTCCGATAGTCCCATGCTTGTAAGGATAATCATGATAAACAAGACCTATTATAATAAACAAAAAACAACTGAAAAACCACACAAGGTTTTAGGCAAGGAGAGCAGCCCCATGCTTACGTTCAGGTTGTCCTACAAAAATACATAATTCCTGCAATTTAATGTCTTGATTAGAAAAAGTCATTTAAAGCTAAATTCTATGATCTTCTCCGATATATTTGACTGAAAATACATCAGGCTCATCAGATAATAGATATAATGTCACTTGTGTTATGAAGACAAGACAACACAAAAAGTCACAAACTGATCAATAACTTTTTTGGTTAGGTTTATTTTAAAAAAGAGTCAAATATACAGTTGATATAAATTTAATATAATTTAGATGCTTATTCCTGAAAGGGATGCAAACACATCGACTGATTTTAAAGCTGTTGTGGATTTTGCTGGCAGTTGAGGGCATGATGTGTTGAACTGGAATGTTTTACAGTGCTTAAAGTTAACAAACAGGATGAACAGTATTGAGAACACATTACATTCATCAACTGGACATTTCTAATAAAAACAGAGGTGAGTGATTTCAGGTAATGCTGAATGTTGAAGACTTGAGGAGCTTGAGGTACACAGAGATTTATTGAGCTTTAACTTGATTCTGGCAGCATAAAGTGAAAATGAAACAGATTTACAAGGCATAAAGCGAAACTAAGAATGTGCTAGCCCTGGTTTTAAAATGAGATTTTGGTGTCTGTCAAATATCTTCAGTTTCCGAGCAGGTGCAAACATTGAACTCTTACTCACTTCATTCCTTATCCATCCGAAGCCCCTGATCATTCCCTACATACGCTAAAGGTGTAAAGCACTGGGGGTCTCTGATATTGCACTACTCCACAACACACCCTGACCTTGTGAAAAGGGGGAAAGCAACAGCAGCTTTCTGGCAAAGGCACAGTCCTTCTCCCCAATTAGAAAATAAATTAAAGAGAGGGGACTGATGGTCTAAATATTTCATAATACCGTTGCTTTTCTTTAGCAGATAAAAGACACAGAGGTGTCCGGGGATTTGTAAAGACTCCGACTTAAAAAGGCAGGAAGATCAACCGTACTTTTGCCAAAAACATCTTTGTTTTCGTTCCCCTTACAAACATATGAATGTTGTCAGTCTTGATTTAGATATATGAAGGAAAACTACGCAACCATTGTAAAAGTGTTCCTTTGGTACACAAAGCTGACTTATTGCATAACAAGAGAAGAGATCACAGAAAACTTAGAAGAAACAAAGTAGCATGGATGTTATTATGAGAAGGAAAATGCAACCATAGAGATCAATACCCTTCATGAAGCACTGACAGTAAAAAAAATCAATCAAATGCTAAAGTTAGTGTTAAAGCGAGGCTAGAAGACAAACACGCTGATCAGCACGCTGCCAATGGAAGAGAAGCTTGAAACAAAATAACAGAAAATTGGTCATTGGTGCTTGTAAAGGATACTACTTTTAAGACAAGAGTAATTAGGGACTATAATTCTCTCTATAAAATGTCTGAAAACTGTTGGGTGATACAAAACACCACAAACACTCTTAACAGCTGAAATAAAACTAGCTTACTTTGGGATGAGCTCATGTTTTAGACATATTCCTGTACAGAACCTCGAATGAAAATGTTACTTTCAACAATGAAAGTCACACCTGAGCTGAGCGTCTGATTCTGTCTATGCAGCTTTAAACTTGTGGTTTAACCCTTTAAAAAAAGTGTGGCAAGAACCCAGAAGGCACCGCGAATTACTGACTCATCATATCATTAAATTAAAGGGAAAGAGAAGCTCTTTTCACACATGCACTTCTTTTTAACCAAACCTGAAAATCCCCTGATGTCTTTGTTACTTCTGTCAAGAAGTGGTGTTCTGTTTTAGCGGACATTTGTCTGTCTGTTATCAAGGTCACTTAAAAACTTCTCAACAGATTTTGATGATGTTTTTCCTGGAATGTTGGTCATGGCACAAGAAACTACTACTTTGACTTTAGAGGTGATCTGAATCCAGATGCAGATCCAGGATTTTTTTTAAGGGCAGCGCAAAAGGGCCGTTTACCAGATATTCCATAATACCTTGACTAACAATGTCAGAAATGCACTTTTAGTTTTGTTCTAGTTTACCTGTCAGGTAAAGGAAAAGTAAAGGGTGGAATATTCTGCAGTTTGATCCACCTCTGCTGCTCAGCCAGTAAAATCAGACATGTTTAATGGGCTGTGCATATGTGAACAGGTTAATATGATGCTTCCATTTGCAGAAAATTCATGAAAATGTCCTAATGTTACATTTTAGGCAGCCTCCTTGTATCCCCCCCCCCCCCCCCCCCCCTTTGCCTGAGAGGTAACCTGACACAGCAGATGGACTGTTCAATGTCCACCTGGGAAAGAGTCCACAAAGAGTGTTTTTGGAAAGGGTAGAACCTCTTAAACACATATCAGGCAGGTGATTGGATGACTGTTCCATCAATAACCTTCAATATCAGCCAATTATATAATGTAGTAGGTGGGGCGCTACTGCCGTGGTGTAAAACACAAAACGTTAACCACTTTGTAGAATAAACTCTCGCCAAAACATGTGGAAGTGGAGCAAATTTAGCTTTCTATCGAGAAATGCTTTCAGCGTTCATTTCAATAAAGAAATTCGGTCCAGGTCTGATAAAACTTCTACTAAGGCTGTTAGCATCTATGCTAATCTCTGCATGAGCAGTCTCTTCCTGCTGTCGTCTCACTTGTAGCTCCCACCTCCTCCTGATTTACGGGACGCTGACTGGGCTGTGATAATTTGGGCTGCCCACAATGGTTGTAAATTTTATTTTACTTGTTTAACTTTAATTTAACCAGGTTTGTCCCATTGAGGTCAACAGATCTTTTTCATGGGAGACCTGACCAGGAGTGGCAGCATAGATTGGAGCTTGGCGAGATGGATCTGCCTGATTTCAGACATTAAAACAGGCAGACCACATGCAGACAAGTTGCTCAGGACATTTTCAGGGGCTTCTCTAGTTTCCATGAAACTTTAAGAAGTGCAGAAGAAAACAGGTAAAAGACCGGTTATTCAGAAGAACCAGACCTGATCATGGCAAAGCCTTTTCTAGTACATTTAGAAAATCAGACTTTAGTTTTCAGGGTCCTTCCTTTTTCTCTAAAGGCTAATTTGTTCAGAAGAAAGAGAAGTGTTCAGAAATGATTTGTGCCATGAGTGAGTATCAAAAAGTAGATTTAGAGACATAATGAAACTCCTGGAGCCTGTTGAAGTAAGAAAGTATAATGTTAAAATATACAAAGGCACTCGGGTGTCAGGAGTTGCATCTTGTCTACATAAAGAGCCCTTTGAGGATCTTATGCTAAGGTATCAGTAATGAAAAACTTGAAGAGTATTTTTTACATTTTAAACCTACATTTTTGGATCTTTTCTTGAGAATCTGAACAGCCTACAGTGCAAATCATATCAATGTGTTAAAAAACTCAACTCTCACCTTTGTTCTGTGACTTCTTATTGGAAGAGGCAGTTTGAACATCCTCATGTCTTATTCACAATTATCAGTGGGATATATCTGAAAGCTTCAAGATCCCATTTTAGGGCAGCGTTCTTCTGTTCTGCTTCATGTAGATTAACTGTATTTTGTAGAATTGAAGATAAATAATTTTCCGCAATCTTGTTCTGAAAGTACTGCTCAGGTTGCAGGATGGTTTTATACCATTTTCTTTAATTCATTTCAAAAATTGTTGCTTCTGACTGAAGAGTTAATTTTAAATAAAATAATGTTTCTGCTTAACGCTTGATGTGAAAAGTTTGACACTTTAAAGACACTTAACATCAGAGTGTGCTGGCCCAGAAATTCACACACACACACTTTTTGGTTGAGTAATGTGCCAGACTAACCGACACACCAGATGAGCTGTTAAACATTCACATTGGATATTTCTCTTTAGTCCATCTGGACAACATCCCATAGAGAGTGATTCGAAGGGCAGAACACTGAAGATAAATTAGAAGGTGACTGAATAAATATTTTGCCTGTCAAATTTTTTATTTTTAACTAAACCACTCTCAGACCAACTGCCTCTTCATCCTCAAAAAGACACTGAAAAGCCCGGTCATTTTCTGACGGGGACTATCGTTCCAGTTCAAAGCTTTGCAAGATGGATCTGCCTGATGAAGGAAATGAAATCTGGCAGATCCAGCTGCTTTGCAAGGTTAGTACTGGACTGACATCAGTCAGTACTAGCTGGCTTTATTAGCTCTTACCCTTTTCATACATGCACTCCTAAAATTTTTAAGAGTACAAAAAAAAAAACCCTAGACATTTTCAGGGAATCCTACTCAGAAGAGTTGCTTGTTTACACTTGTTCCTTACAGCAGGAAGTTTTCCTGCAGTTTGTCTATCAGTCAATGAAGGGGCCAGAGAGGGGAAAACATCAGGGGGCTAGCAGAAAAAAATTCTAGTTTGAATCTGGGGGACAAAATATATGCATATGCAACAAGAAAATAACGACATTTCAGGAGTTCTGTGCAAATCTGAAGATGCTACTTGCATAAAAGTCCTGAAAATGTCTTAAAAATGGCCCTCTGTAAGGGACCAGTGTGAACAAGGAACCTCAGAATTGTTTAGGGCCAGAGCTTCTAAAATTCTCTGAATATTTTCAAGAGTTAATGTGCAAAAACATCTCACAGACATACTTTAACAGTGGCAGTTTTTGGTCAAAACAGCTGATGAAAGTTGATCATTTCTGTCATTTTCTGTATTTGTTAAAGCAAAGCTTTGAAGGAGCAGTATTGAAGGAAGATGAGTTTCTAGAAAGAACTTCCTCAACTTTTTATTTTAACTTTCTTATTTTTCTACAAAAGGATCTGTGTACAGAAAAAATACACATTGTTTTCAAAGTGCACTGAAAGCGCTGTGCACTTTACCTTTTTATAATAATAGCAGTAGAAAGACTATCTAACAGATTGTGTGCCACTCAGAAGGAGTGCTTTTCATTTGTGTTTGTACAAAAAGGTGGGAGTGTGCTCCATGCAGAGGCCTGTGTGTGAAGAGTAAATGACTTATAAATATTTGAATAGAGCACTTGATTTAACACATTTCACAGGCTGTTACTTCCCATTAGTAAAGGTTAAGAGACAAACATGTTAAATCAAGCACGCCTCGATGAGCTCAGAGGAATAAAAACATATGAAAATATTTTCTTTAGGAGGTCAGCTTCACGTGCAGCTCCTTCCCTCTCTCCCAGAACCTCGACATTATAGAACAGGACCCTCGTCCTCATGTCAACACTGTTAGAAAACGACCAAAATTACATTCACTGTGGACACTCGGGGTGGAGGTGGTGAGGGTCTGACACCACTAACACAAAGTGAGTGTGTGTTTTCAAACAGCCGCTCTCACATGAGACTGTCTGGCTCATGCAGATGAGTCTGCTGTGATCACGTTATCCTCCTGTGCTCTCTCTCGCTCTCTTGAGTCTCACTCGCCCACGTGGCACAGGGAACAATACGTGCGAGTACTTAAGTGTGCGAAATAATCTGTGACAGCCGTCAATCAGAGGTGATGGAGGTGTGTGACTGTCGGTCAAAGCAACATGTACTGGTTGTCTATTGCCCGCTTGCGCCCTCGCTCAGGCTCTAGCTCATAGTCTGAGTCCCTCTGAGGGAGGTGGGGGTTTGGGTGGTGGCGTAACAGGGGCCTCCTCCCAACAGACTCACTCCGTCGCAGAGGAGCTGGCTCTGAGGGCGAAGGGTCAGAGGCAAGGCTGGTGCGAGTAGAGGGGCGTCTCCCCGGCTGGGTGACGGAGCTGGGGCTGGAGGTGGTGCTGGGGGCGGAGCTGCGAGCGTGGCTACAGTGAGCCAGGCTGGGCTCTGAACTCCACCTGTGGAGGGAGAACGGGACAAGGAGAGTGCCTGACAGCTGACCTGAGGAAACAGGAGAAGAGAGTTTAAAGTTGAGTTGAGAATAATGCACGTTGACATCTTTCACAGTTTGCAGGTTTTATGGTAGAGAGACTGATTTTTGTTTTCTATGTTGAGCAAAAAAATTAGAAGGTAACATTTTGTTACAACTTAAGTTACATTATGTAGGAATTTGGTTTGGTGTGCTGTGTTGCTTACTGAAGGTGTCTGAGAGCAACTGCACTGCCATGAATCCAGTGACTTTAGCGTGGAGTAGTTTTTTAATTTTAGAAAAAGTCTGCTGTTATTTCTCTTTAAGGTATACCTTGTGGCTGCTGCTCCTCCCAACACTTGGCCTGCTGTGCTGACTGATGGCTCGTTCTGTGGCGTCCAGCCAATCAGAGAATGTTGTAGACAGGACCTTAGGCTGTTTCCCGCCAGTTGCCCTTTCATTTTAGATAGTCTCTGAAGCTACTATTTGAAATTGTAAATGCTAAATTGTTACATTGAAATAATATTTGAGGTGACGTTTGCTTCAGTGTTGATTGGCTGATTTTTTTGTTACACATATGGCCTGTCAGATCATGCTGTGGGCAGGACATAAGTTCATAAGAAGAAGAAAACACAGCCACAGGCCGGCAGGCAGAAGTGGCCAGAGGAGCAGATCAGAGCTGAAGGGTTCTTTGGCCAGGGGGCCAGTTTTCATCGGCCCACAACATACTCCAAAATTAAGGCTTAGATTTTGCCCATGTCATGACATGAAGCTTTTGCCTGACTTATGTATAAAGACAAATATTTTAAGATGTCAAATTTCAAAATTCATACTTGTTTCCTTTACTGTTTGCTTCGTGCCAAGACATAAAGCATAATATCCTAATTATCTTCAATCCTGTGAGCACCAATGCTTCCGCACTGTTTGGCTGTTTTGTGCAGTTTGCTCTTGTTTTTTTATTTTTGTTTGAATGTGAAGATAATCGGTCAGCATCTCTCCTCTTCACTACATCAGACATTTTCTTATCCTGACCAGAGGCCAATCTAGTGGTCACAAGGGCTGACCATGGCCTCCTAAAATCTGACTGGCCATCCCCAAAATCCTGAACTACATAAAGTGAGGAATAATGTAGCCCAGCCATCCTTGTATTTCTCTGTATGTGGTCCCCAGCAGATACCCTTGGTCTATTGCCCTTTGCCCATACATGCATTATCAAAAACACGAGATATTCCTTAGTTTAATGAAAGGAAATCTGCCACCTCAGTCTCAATAAAACTCAGCATTTATTTTTTATTTTCCTTCTTTAAAGTAAAGTTTTCACCCCCCCTGATTTATCCTGCGTTCAGTTAAAGGTATGGACACTCTCCGTTTGATAAATCCTGTTGGCACTTGGTTCACATCAATCATGTTTGTGTTTGACAGGAAGGTAGGACGTGAAGTCTTACCCTGCGATGGAGGGCTGGAGCCCGCCACCACATAGCTGGACAGTGTGACGGCCCCAGCTGCTCCACACTCGAGAGGGATGGGGAAGAGGCGGAAGTGACTGAGCATGTCCTTGACAGAGGGGAAGCGCAGGTGCTGAACCCTACACTGACCCCATTCTGTTAGAGAGAGGCGCAGGTGCTGCAGAGACAGACAGACGGACAGACAGAGGAGGAAAAACATCACAAAAAAGGTGAGATTTTCACAAAGACTGAGCTACAGCTGGATATTACACCCTTTATTTGTCCCACTCCTTTTTTTTTGGTCTTTGATTTTAACAGTTTGTAACATGTTTACTCATATAAATTTTCCACTGATTTATTTAATTTAAAAAGAAATAAAAAATATGAAACCAGAGAGGAACCATGGCATACGTTTTTAAGCTTGAAAGGGACCAGTATAAAGCTTCTGTGAAAACCACATTCAGGAGTTAAAACATTAAAATTAAAACATCAAAACTGACCCAAGCAACCTAATTGATGTCTTAATCTAGCCCATTGTCCAAACTCCACATATGATAGTTTTGACAACAGAAAACAGGATTTATGTCTCCTACGAGCACAAAACAGGATAATGAGTGGATCACGATGGCCTTGCTGCATGTTATAATTCACACGTTCTCCCCTTTTCCCTCTCTGTGTCTCGCTTGCTTAATATTCAAACCCTAATTCCAGTGAAGTTTTTATGTAATTTAATTAATTTAATTTAACATGGTCGGTTGAGGGAAACTATTTCAGCAATATTTTCATGAACAAGCTCTGCTGCTTCACACACAGACATGCATACCTTTGCTTTTCCCTGGTAGTTAAAAGTGAGGACGTAATCCCCTCTGCGCGTCTCACTCTGTCGGACCAGAAACACCCCGTGGCCCTCGGGTCCTGAGCTCTGAACCAGGTGTGCCGCTTTCATCCTGGAGATCGGCCCGTGGAACCATGGGTAAGAGATCAGGAAGTGATCGGTCTTCTGGACAACCTGCTCTGGCAGGGCAAACGTGACAGGGGCTGGAGAGACAAATAATTTAACAGGGGTTTAATATTTCTGAATGAAAGATTACATTTCTTATTCTTTTTTATATATTAACACAGATTGTTTAAGATGAGTACATCCTAAATCAGAGTAAATTCCCAGGGCAGTCAGTTCTGCAGAAGCTCAAATATTTGAGAGTGTTCTTGTCCAATTTTAAGTCAGGATGTTTTATTTTAGTTAGGTGCAATATTCATCTGGTAATCTTAGATGAAAATACAATAAACCCCCGTGATATCGTGGTTCAGTTTTCGCGCTCCCAGTATTTAGTGTTTTTTTCTGTAAGACCTATTCATATTGATATTGTGCACATTTTCACCATTTCACGGTATTCTGCAGTATTGTTGATGAGTTTAAATCTCATGCATCACAATATAATGCCTGTGCATACCGATTCAGCCAATCAAGAGTGTTGGTATTTTTTTCTCGGCTGCTGATTGGCTGTTGTTTATCCAATCTCGCAGGGAGGAGAGATGCTTGCTTTGTTCTCTCTCAGTTCCGTGTCTCTCTCTACAGTGACCGGTGTTCTGCATAACTTTAGTGTTTTGTGCATTGATTTTGTGCCTCAGCGTCATCATCATGAGTACAGTACTCGTATTTTTTATATTGTTTGTACAACATTTTTGTGTTTTCTATTGCTGCTGCTCTCTCAATATCTTTTTATGTGTTTAAATGTATTTATATTTTAAAAGTGTGTTTAAAGACCTTAAAATTATTTTAAAAGTACCGTAAAAGTTATGAAAAGATGCCTAGGGTATATTTAAATAGGGTATTTCTATTTTGCGGATTTTCACTTATCGCGGGTGTGTCTGGAACCTAACCCCCGTGATGGAGGGGGGACCACTGCAATAAACAATATTTATATGGATAGCTTTTATATCGACTTGAACCATGTGACTCTTTGTACTGTTGCTTGTTTTCTTTACTCCACATTGAAGTGTTTCACTGGTGCCACGAGGTCACACAGACTTTGTGATTTTTTTGATCAGTGGAACATGTGGTGTTCTGGTATCAATATCAAATTTCTTGTATATAGTTGCAGCTGTGGTAGGTCTCTTGAAGTTATTTGGTTGTAATGTCTGATAAATAAAAAGCTTTTTTTACTTTTCATGACAAATTCAAGCTTTTAATAGTTTATGTGGACTTGCAGGATAAATGTGACATGTATTTTAATGAATGTATATTTTATTGACAATAAGTTGGACAAAAACAGTTGCCAAAAACTATCTGTCGATACTTGACATTTAAAGAAAGTTGTTTTGAACCAGACTTTAGTCATTTCACTCAGAAACAGCATCAGATCACAGGACTTACTTTGACTTGCCGACTCTAAACTCCCTCTGGGATTGGTTGGAGCAGCGCTGTCAGCTGGGGAGGGGAGGGGCTCCAGATCCACAATGCCAGACCTGAAGGACGACAACAGATTGACAGCACATGGATGTTATTCTCATTTCAGACCTCCTGAGGAGGAAAGTAGGTCAAATGCACAATGATCTCAAATCAGTTTTGGATCAAAGTTTGTTTCTCAGACTATAAAAAGAATTAGATGAATCTGTGACGTCTGCCGTTTGATTACGAAAGAGCCTTTGGAACGGTGATGTGTTGTAATGGACGCTGCCATGCTGTGTGCGCCATCTCAACCGAACTTCAGCTTGACCTGCTCACACAGGAAGAGGCCGTCTTGAGGCAGAATGTGAGGCAATCTGACCAATAGTGACTCTGTGACAACGTGTAGCTTTTTCGATCATGTCCTTTTATTTATAAACCAGAAATTCTCAATTAAATAAAAGTGGATGCAATATAAAAAAAAAAAACTGCTCTCACAGCAAGAGCACATATATGTATTATAGTTTTACACTCGAGGAACTACAGCCTTCTGCACTTCAGTGTGGGCCTGCTTTTAGCCCTGGAGGTTGCTGTTTGGGTTTCATGGGGCAGCTACAGAAAGTTCACTCTACATGTGACTCTCTTTTGTTTTGTGGTGAAAAGCATAAACAACATAAAGATGCTCACAAGCAAAGCAGAGGAACAGCAGCAAAAACGCTAGAAAACTAAACCCACACCACTGTCTGAAAAAATGAATGTGGTTATGATATATTCAGAACACTTATTTTACATTAACGGAAGGGCGAGTGGCATAGATCAGGGAGAGATAAAGAGGGTAACATCTGCGTGTGTGTGTGTTGTAGGCTGAGTCAAATGAACATGGAGGAAACAGCAGACTGAAGGAACACAAAGACAGCAAGCACAGACAGGATGTGAGTCCAGTTCACTAGTTCACATCTGAACTGAGACTCACTGTTCTTCCTTCTCTGCCCACATACATACACAATAACCACACACACGTTCAGATAATAAAACAGGATTCAAAGACAGTGTGTCCCCATGCACAGATGAGAAAGGGAAGGTTAAAGAGGGAAGCCGGAGTAAATCCTGTTAAAATGCTGACTTGAGTTTGCAGCTCTGTGAAAAACAGGAAGATGGATTTCTTTCTGTTCTCCTCATTCTGTGTGCGCGAGTGTGTTTGTGTCACTTTGCAAACTTTAATTTCAGTTCATCAGCAAACTTTTCAACTTGCATGTCAATGACTCAAGATGTTTGAGACACATTCAGCATAACAAATCCAAAAGAAATGGTGTTCATACCTGGTACAGATGACAGAGTTTTCACCATGCTAACATCTCAACTACAAAGAACTAGAATCAGACTATCTTGATGCTATACCATACAGTAGAGCTGTGAAATAAAACATGTTTTAATTTCAATAACAATTACTGCCTATCACAATTCTGAAAATGAGACGTGAGACTTTTTTCCATCGTTATTATTTTTAGTTATTTGTATTTTTTCACGCATATTTTAATGTTTTGCCTGTCCTGTAAAGTTCAAAATCTTAGTAATAAGCAGCATTTAGGTGGTATAACTACATGTGGTGAATGTTGTACAATCAGTGAGTAATCATGTTTTCCAATCGTGATCTCAGTGTCTATCAAATAAGCCAATATTGGGTTATTCTGTTATTTTGGATTAGTAGCTTGAACACAGTGCCAGTAGTAAAAATGATACCAGAACATTAAACCTTTTACAAAATGTTAACGGTAATGAAACGTGAATTAGAATTTCCAAAATAAAATTGTACAGATGAATGCTCAAATACACCCTCTGAATTTTCATTCATGATCAAAAAATGTTTGGTTTTCAGTAAGGTTACACAATAAATCAAAATGTTATCATTACTGCATTAAGAGCTTTTGACATGAACACATCCCCAGTGTTGTGGATTAATAGGGATTGTAGGGATTGTAATGTCTAAGATAGTAAGAAAAATACAGTTACAAATCAAAGTAATGCTTAGTTATTGATGAACTTTTTCTATTCTTGCTGGCCTGTTATGGTGGCGATGTGTATGCACAGTGAAGTTGAACACAGTATGGAGGATGAGAGGGTAAGAGTGCTGTACTTTCAATAAATCAAAGTTGTTTTTTTATTTTGAGTTTGTTTCCATGAAGGATGTAAACATTGTTATCAGTATTATTATTTTTTTAAAGATACAAGTAGCTTCTACGTGTGATGAATGTAAATTGAGTGATGGGACACTGGGGCACCTTTTTTGGTCTTGCCCTAGGCTCCTTTACTTCAGGAATAGTATTTTTAAACTGTATAGTAGCATTTATAGGAGACGGCTCAGTCCGAATGGACTTTTTTTTTGGACTTTTTTTGGCTACTAGACTAACACTCTGACCCTTCTCTCTGCTTTGCAAAAAGCCCTCAGATTTGGTTTGGTGGTTGCATAAGATTATTCGTACACAGTGGAAATCAACCTCCCCTCCCTGTTATAAAAGATGGTTGAATGAAATGGTTTCCTGTCTGTATCTTGAAGAGATTCGGTACACTTTATCTGAGTGCCGTCTAAAATTTCTGAAGATCTGGGTTCCTTTTATTGAGTGTATAAAGTTGGAGAAACACCAAGCTGATAAGTGAGTATTTTCTGGCTGTATATGATGTGTGAGACTGGACTATACAGACATTCAGGGCTCTTCACTTCATTATTCTTGTCCATCCTGGACCTCTACCACCAGCAGGCTCATTATCTTGGACTCTATTCTGGACTTCTGACCCCTTTATTAACATAAACTCTATGTATTAAAATGAACCATCCCTTATATTGTATCTAAGATTAAGAAAATAATTTATGATTGAATTTATGAATATGATTGTAAGATTCACGTTTAATGCTCCTTATTAAGCTGACAGAAACTGCATTTGTGGAAGCAACGTTCCATGTAAATGTTTTAGAAAGAGAAAATATCACAATAATTTTATTCTTTAACGTTGCTCATCTGTTGTTTTAACTGTAGAGGAAGAGTAAATAAGATCATGTTTTCTTGGCTTCTAACTGTAACACCACTTTGCAGATTAACAGGGCTGGTTCCTCAGAAATGAGTTGAACTAAATGGTTCCTTTTTAAAGCAAAAGCTCAGCAACCACAGCTGAATGTCACACAGAGGCTCAAAACTTCATGTTCACAGAAGAAGAAACATAAGAGGAAATGAGACAACACTGTTCATGTGTCAGAGGAGCTCGTCATTGGTCAGAACAAACACTAGATTTTAGTCTAGTCTGAATAAGTCTTGACTGTGCTGCTGACTCTGTGTGTGTGAGAGCATTCCAGACATCTGCAGAAATGAGAGGTCCTGAGATTCCCTCGAGTCTCAGAGACCTCCCCCACACTTCCTCTCGCAGACTAATGCACACTTGCACCCGTGCACAATGCTCACACATACTAAGAAATGGATTACTTTTATACCAAAGCATCAAACCCACACCGAATAAAGTGGCCAGTAAGCGTATATACTTATATGTACATCTGGATCACCAGCCTTTATTTCTTTGTCTGTCATAGTACAGAACACACTTTTGTTTTTGTCACTGAACAGAATAAACCCTCATACAGACAAAGAGATGGCAGTAGTGAGTCTCTGCTGTTTATTTCACATGAGACAAACCTATTTCAATGATATTCTTGACTTGTGCAATAAAATAAGAACTTCTGTGTTGTTTTCCTGAAGTCACCTCCAGGTTTTTGGCCTATTTTAAAAATAGACTCAAAAAAGACAGCCCTGTTATCACCTCCTTATAATGTATCTTTTTTTATGATAAAGTAATTAGTCAAGTCAAGTCACAGTTTATTTCTAAAGCATGTTTAAAACACAACCTCGGTTGACCAAAGTGCTGTACAGGGCTACAGTATAATCAGGCATACGCTTAATATCCCAGTTAATCAAACTTATTATCCCAATTTCCCTGAGGAAGTTTTTCCCAAAGGGATTAATAAAGTATAATCTAATCTAATCTATCTAATCTAATATAACGATGATAAAAACAGTAACGGAATGAAAATGAACACAATGTTAAAAACGAATATATAAAATAGAAATAAGTAAAATAAGATAAGAATAAAAACAATAAAAGAAGAGTGAAAAAAAGAAGGGATGCATATCAGTTTTTTGCTTATATCACCAATATTTCTGAACTCATATACCAATAATGATATTGATCATTTTAGTCAAGAACACAAAGTATAATTTTTGCTTAAACTGACCCGCTCTTTAAATGGTGCTCATAGACTTGTTGGAAACAGATGTGAAGCCAAAAATAAACAATATCAACAATATTCTTTAATGAATAACACTACCAAAGTAATAAAATGTACATTCAATGCTGATGAGGTAAACCATTAGGGTACGTTTGTGCATAATGCCAATATTACAGCAAATATATAGGAATAAACTGCAATAAACATATCTGCAAGACTTTTCATATCCGCTGATATCAATAGTCAGCTTTTTAGGCAATTATCTGCTAAGACTGATATCGTAATGATAAGTCTGATATTGGTCCCGTGATTAGTACAAATTTGTCTCCAATCAGAATCAGAATCAAAAACAGAGAGGAAGTATGATAAATAGCTAAATCAGTGATCAACTGGTGGCCCCAGGGCCTTATCAGGCCCCCCACAGCCTTCCATCCAGACCCTAGAATATCATTACATTCAGAAAAATGTGAGGAAAAGAAAACGTAGTGGACTTTAAAGGGTATTTTTCTTTTTGATTAAATCTCTGCAGATGTTAAAAGCAACACTAAACAATTTGAATAGAAACAGTTTCATCAGGAAAGATTTCTTGTCTGATCTTTTGTACAGAATTACACCTTTACGCCATTGTTAGCCGATATTAAACCAGGGGTAGTACCACATATCAAACCCTGGGATGGAAGCATGGACAACAGAACAGCCCCAAAATAAGTAGATTAAATATCTAAAAAAGCAGCTACACTATCTCAGTTTCTCTCGTGTGGCTCTCGGCAGCATGGATGATAAGAGACTGAGCCCACTTTTAAAGGCTGAAAAGAACATACATTTTGAAAGAAAATAATAAAAAAACAATCACATGTAAATTAGACAAAACATAATTGCTATTAATTCATTGAATTCATAATTCAAACTGGCTTCTTCAGCATTTGCCAAGAGAAAACTGGCCTTTGCACCAATAAAGCTGATGATCCCTGATTTAATATTGAACAAATCTTGAGCAATTTACTAATCAGAAATTTCAAACAACTCTCAAACTTAAGATTGACTTCATATGCCACTCACTAAAAAGGTTTAGTTTTATTGGATAGCTACTTTTATTACACAACTTTCAGGCCCAAACAGAATCCTTCGCCTCCTCACCAGATGTGTTACATCTAAAGGATTTTGTCTAAATATTAAGTTGAAAGACGAGCTTGATGAATGATTATTTTCAGGAATAATCCAAATATAACAAGACTCAAACCTGCTCTACTCCGTAGAGCCCTCGAGCAGGTATGTTTGCATGTGCAAACACATACCTCA
Source organism: Cetoscarus ocellatus (assembly GCA_037902135.1). Classification (NCBI taxonomy): domain Eukaryota; kingdom Metazoa; phylum Chordata; class Actinopteri; order Labriformes; family Labridae; genus Cetoscarus; species Cetoscarus ocellatus. Next base: position 2,041,142 of record JBAMNC010000412.1, read on the forward strand.
GCTCGAGTAAACATCCAGCACGCCCACAAACACAAAAACAGCCAAAGTCCAACTGTTGAATATTTCCACTCAAAGTCAAGAAATAAATGCAGCATGAATAGAGAGACGAAGTTGATGAAGGCTCCTGTTACATAATCTGAGAGAGTGTGTTTGTGTGTGAAAGGGAGCAGGGAAGTAAGCAAAGGGTTGAGTTTAATAGCGCATTTCATGGTTTAAGTTCTTGAGTTAGACTGAGATTTAAATGTAGGATGCTGAAGAAAAAGTGAACTGCAACTTTGGGCTTATTCAGTTTATTTGTGCTCAGTAAATCCTGAGTTTGTCAGAGTTTGATCTAAAAAAGGAGAAAAAAGTCAAAGTTCTCTTACATATTGGTGCTTGTGTTTCTTACCTGTTGCTGATACATTCTTTGAGCTCTGTGGTCCAGGAGCTGACCTGCTGATCGTTGTCTGTCTCAAATATCAGACTACCCCGATTAACCTGCACACACACACAGGGTTTCAAATGTAACGTGAGGCTGAGCTATACTACAATGAAATAACTAACATACATTGATAGTGGTACTGCTGGGCACACACATGTACAACTTTAACATTTACTTTACTTCCATTAATTTAGGATTTATTCAGAAGTCAGTTAAAACAATTTAAGTATTAGATGCTTCATAATATAGAACATTTCATGCTTTTTCTTGTTTTTAATCACAAAGAATTAGAAGCACTGACATAAGCTAGATATATACTTGCTGTAAATTACGCAAACACGCACACATGATGGCCACATGCCCTCATAACACTGAGACGGTCTCAACAGAGCACATGGGAAAATATCGTAGGACTGGAGTGTGGATGGAGCTGCTGATGAGGTTTGACCGCTGATCATCAGTTGCCAACACATATTTGATGATGACATTGATTATTACTGCTTAATTTGTTAGTTTTATCCTTAGAATGACCTTAATTGTCCCCATGTTAATTGTTTAATTCTTCCACAACAGTTAGTTGTATACAGCCTGAGGTCTTTGTGTGCCCTCTAGTGGTACCCTAGCAACTAGTATCACATACAGCCAAAATAATCATGATGTCAAACATGATGGACAAATGGCAAGTATATCTCTAGCAGTGTTAATTTTGACAGCACTTTTTAATTTAGTTTTAGTCTTTTGCCTTAAATATCTTTTAGTTTTAGTACCACGTATCAAACCCTGGGATGGAAGTATGGACAACAGAACAGCCCCAAAATAAGTAGATTAAATATCTAAAAAAGCAACTAGTATCACATACAGCCAAAATAATCATGATGTCAAACATGGTGGACAAACAGCAAGTTTATCTCTAGCAGAGTTAATTTTGACAGCACTTTTTAATTTAGTTTTAGTCTTTTGCCTTAAATATCTTTTAGTTTTAGTCATAATTTAGTCATCTAAATTGTTTTAATTTCAGTCTAGTTTTAGTCGTTGAAATGTCACGACAGTTTTAGTCGAGGAAATCTACTGTAAATTTAGTCGACTAAAATATGAAGTGTAAAGTGTAAGGCATTTTTTATGTTTCCCTGAATTTCTGAAGTCATGTTTTACACTTCGATCTCGCCACTATGAAGCTAAGGCAGTTGTTATTGGATGTCCCTATTAACTCATCCAACCTTTACACACAACTAAAGTGGCTGTGATTAGATATATTCCTACCTTGTCCCTACTGTCTACAGGATGAAATTAGGTCTGATTGGATTAAAGGTGCAGTGTGTAGAAATTGGCATTTTAGCGACATCTAGTGTTTAGATTTTGGAATAAGCCTGTCCGTTACTAAAACATCACATCACTAAGCGATGAGAGCTGGTGAAGACCGAAAAGGATCGTGAACAGGGCATCATTTACAACAGTTACAAACACTGTGCCATCTTCTTCTCTTGTAATACCCGCTTTCTCTCTTCTTCTTCCTCGCATTCCCTCCTGGTAGATTTCAGGACCAGTGGCCGGACTCTTATTCAAAAATTGCATTTTGCTCTTTTTGTCCCCAAAACCCACCAGTAGACAACATGGCAGATCGTTATGTCAGCCTCCACAAAGAGGAGACCCATGGTACATAAATATAAAAAACTTTTTTAACTTAATAAAAAGAAAACGAAAGTTTTATGGGGATGACTGCACACCTATTTCGACGGACTTTACATACATATAGAAACATTATATCCTGGGAGCTTGCTTGCAATATTTGATCACAAAAACAAAAAAATGATCACAGTAGTTCCACCAAATTCTTTTTATTGCCTTGGTATTGTAATAGCCAAATTATTATTTGGCATTTACTCATCTAAGAAATATCCAAGTTTAAAATCCTGGTATCATGACAACCATAGAATTTAACTTTAATAATGAAACATTAACAGTTAATATTCCACCCCTTTTATTCTTTCCTTCAGACAGAAGTCAAACTGTTATTAGAAACTAAGTGTAGCAACTATAAAAACTAGCAGTTAACAAAAGCCCTTTTCACAGTGCATTTATGCAAAAGGGCATCAAACTTAAAGGCATTCACAATAGTTCAGCCAGAACGTATTATTTGTGTGAATTAAATTCTGCTAAACAGCTTTGAAGATGCAGGAGAGCATTGTTTTATACACATAGGCAAACACACAGCATTAATATCCCTCCTTTAGGTTTCGTGCCCCCCTCTCGCTTATATTTCACTTCTTACACTAACCTTCGATACAGAGCAAATGATGGGTCAACTCCCCCCTTTTGTGTCAACAACATTTACAATGGAGGTGAAATATCACAGAAATGTAAATATTAAGGCTTGTGATGGTAGCTTGAATGGGGTTTCAGATTGTTAACAACTACAGATAGAGCATCAGTGCATCAAATAAGTACTGTAAAAGAACCTCCCAGACTGCTTAAGTTTTGGTAAAGGAGTAAAACTACATGTGACAAAGACATGCAAACACACAAGAAGCTCCAAAGAGCTCTATTTTTAAAACAACCGGGACAGACATGTTTTATATCAAGCCTAAATTGGGGATCAAGCGTATTACAGCGTTTGGCCAAAGGCTGGTCTGTAGAGCATTTAGATCAGTGATTCTGGTAAAATTACACCTCCTCAGGGGTTGTGCCCCACTATTTGAGAAGCCCCGATGTGTATGAATGACAAAGACATGATCTGAAACAAAAATACAGAGAAAATAAAATCTTGAGTAAAAGCTCAGGAAAGTGGATGTGTGCTGTTTGGGGAAAAGGAAACAGTGTTATCACAGCCAACTTTAAACCCGGCAGGTGTTTGGATTGTCCAAAACAAGGTTTAGGAGGATCTTCCTCCAAATCTAAACCAATGAGGTCTGAGTCAAGTTATTTTGGAGTTTTGTTATGAAATTATGTGACATGATGATTGTCCTGTTTCCTCTTTGTGTTGAATTGAGGTTGAAGATCTAAGAACTGAAGATGTAAGCAATCCAGAGGGCAGTGTCTGCAAACTACAGCTGAAACCTCTTCTGGTGTTAATCATGGATCTGAAAGCCTGAACGTACCTTTAAAACAAATGTGTTTAAGTTGTCAGGCATCTCCAGGCGGTTGCACCGACGGACTTCTTGGATATCTGAGCAGTGAGTCGTAAGCTTGGGACTGGATGCCTGAAACACACATAGAAGAAGGAGACATTACTCCCATGAATGCCATCATTAAAAATTACAATCAGCTAATTCTTTATTTGAACATTTGTATCAATCAGCACCAGCGCTGTGTTTCACAGTCTCTGAAGGCATCCCTGCAGTATATATACATATGTGTAACACACATTGCCCTGGTTGTATTTTTTATGTCTTAACACCCAGCAAATGGGACCCATATGGTCCACAGCATGAAAAGCAGGTCAGTGTCAGTGTGAGACACACTTGTGTAAGTTCAGTATATCTCTGATGGCGCAGTGCCAGGCTCAACCCCTGCAGACAAACTGTTACTTTAAAGAATGTGAGATAAGATATGAAGGTCTTCCTCATGGGATTTTTAATAGAGCATGCACCGTAAGCCCCCCAGTCCAGTTTGGGGATTTAACTGCACCAAATAATCAGTAACCCAGACTTTTACACTCCAATAAAACAGACATATGGAGACAGGTTACAGGTGAAGGAGCTCTCTGTCCTGACATGTTCACCTGAACCCTGACAGAACTCCAGCAGGATAGTAAACTCACATCACAGGACACATGCACTACTGGTCATACATGGCTAAAAAGCTTCACAAAGCCCCCAGATACCAACACAGGCTAACAGAGCCCCCGGCATAAACACACACACATGCTCATATACACCCACAGATGGATGGATGATTGGTTAGCCATGTGTACAAGCCTGTGGCATACTGGGTCAGAGGTCAACCTCACAATGAAGCCTGGATGACAGAAGAGGGAAACACGAGGAAACAATAAAGACAGAAGCTTGGTTGAGAAAAAACTTGAGTGTGACTTAAAAGATGACTCACAGATATAGACTTACTGGTTTCATTAAAGTGTCTCATGGGATGTGTTGTGTATGATGACAAAAAAGAATATTAAGTTTTTTGTTTTGAAATTAAATCATCCTTGCAGGGCTATTCATTTTGTTTTCTTGCCCATAGTTGCACTATGACCAGGAAATACACAACTGGCTTCCAGTAATAAGATTGTTTAGCTTGAAGCAGTTCAGAGGTTTTCTGTGCCATAAAAGAAAGATAAATCTGCATTTAGGCTGTTTTAGGTGGCCCTTGCATATTGACTGGAGCGATGTGTAACCCATACTCCCCACAGAATGATAGACATCAACCTGTTCGGATGACCTAAGCTGGCATTGCTAGCCATGCTAACATTAGCCGCTGCTTGATGATGTCAGTTAATGCTACATTAGCTCTCTTACAGTTGTGATACTCTGCCAAATTCAAGCCACATTTCACTGCTCTTTGGTTCACTTGACTTGTTTGGTCCTTGTTTGGTTCAGATGACTTTCACATCCACCACAAAATGAACTCTGGTCTTAGAAGGGACCCAAGATCCCTGTTTTCAGGTGGACCTGAGGTCAGTTCTGTAGTCTGCACCAGGGTTTATATGAGCTTTCACACCATCCCAAATCAACTAAACTTTACAAGAAAGCGAACCAGAGTTTGATAATTAAAAACCAAACATGAACTTTTTGCCTAAAAGAGACGTTTTGGGAAATACAGACCAGAGCTTTCATACACTGATCATAGCAGTCATACTTAGCATGAACACAAAGTTAGTCTGTTTCATATCATGGTCTGTGATTTTGTTTATTTCAGAAACTCTCAGGATTGTCACTCAAAAAAAGCACTGCATTACACATCGCTGGTTCCTTTTTCTAGAGAAGGAAGTAGCCCATATATCTGCTTTTGGGGCCTCGCCTGCTCGGTTGGTGTTACCATCACTCTCTTATCTGGAACGTCACTCAGGGTCAGGGGGTCTTAAGCTACTAAAGCAGAGCTACAGTTGATGCTTGGAAAAGATTTGATGTTGAGTTCCCAGCAGTGGAGAGCTGTTTCTGCCCCGGAAACACACTTTCCAATCTCATCCTTTCACACGACATGTTCAAAGAAATGTGCCTATCTCAAGTCTCAAAAGACATATTGATTTGAACTGCTCTGCCGTTTCTGATTCCCTCCTTCCTGTACATGAGAAAATAGAAAAAAAGGAAGGTTGATCAGCACCAACTTGTAATGTGGTTCTGTCCCTAAACAGCGGCTGTAGCACATCTGACAGCCGTTTACCAAAAGAAGATATGACCAAAAAATAAACTAGATGTTTAATTTTAATTAATTTTTCTGTATCATAGAAAAAAAACTCGAGATGACACAGAAATGACACAAAACAGGTTTTGCTTTAATTTTACCAAAATAAGTCACAAAAGTAACTGAATTTCACTCTTTAAATCAAAATGCAAGCTGTAAGCTGTCTTATCATAGAAACACTACATAGTTTTGACATAAGGAGGCTTGTCTACTTCACCACTGAAAGCTGAACTATTTTCACTGAACTTTAACATGAAACTCTCTTCTCATAAATTAATCTAAACTAAAAAACAATGAAGAACACAAGCCTAGAAATTGACGTGCTAAAATGATTGGCTATTATTAACAACCATTACCATTATTAACAATAGAAAGCTCTTGTCAGTACTTCTATCCTCAAAAAGTGCCACAACTTTCAAGTTATTATTTTAATTTATTAAAAATATATCGCTCAGGCCTGGGTGGTGCGTTGATTTATAACTCTGCGAAGGAGGTTGTGTTTTTGCCAGCATATGCTTGTTTGTTTGTTTGTTTGTTAGCAAGATTACACAAAAACTACTGGACAGATTTTGCTGAAATTTTCAGGAGATGTTGGTAATGGCACAACTTAGAAATGATTAGATTTTGGTGGTGATCAAGATAACTGCCATTATCGAATGATCGTTTTTGCTCAATAACTGTCTAACTTATAATCATATCAACATGATTCAGAGTACTATGTGTGGGTTTTCAGGTCAAGGAATCATATTATGATGGTAACTTTATCATGGAAGTCTTGCTTATAGACGTAACAGCAATATGTGAGCTACATATGGATATGTCATCCACAGTGGCAGGTAGACTGAAAAAATATTTTTCCAAATCAGGAAATCAGGTATAGGAACAAGTAATAGAATGTAAAAAAGTTAGCTTTTTGCCATTTTAAAGGCCCATATCTTGCTTTTTTGAGTTTCATATGCTGTTTAGTGTGTTTAACATGTCTTCTTCGCATGACAGAACACCTCTATAGACAAGACAAAGTCCACAGCATGAAAAAAAACTCTTTCTCTTCCTCTCTATGTGACGTCAGCAGCTGCCCAAAATGTCTTGTTCCCTCATACCCCTGAATAGACCTACCAGTGTGATGTCCTACCACTGTTTCATAATCAGTTTAAGCCAATGGTCCTACAGTAGCAAACCCAATGTCAGGGTGTAGTCTTAGAATGAATGCAGACTTATTGACAATATGGTGCTGAACTGACCAAATGACAACAGAGCAGACTGGTTCCACGTGGGGAAGGGAGCCTTAAAGAGGTAGAAGCTCAAACAGAGCATCTCAGACACATAGAGAATACAGCACTATCAAGGGTACTCAGAAGATTTTTTTTTACATTAGTGTGAACATACCCTTGCAGTCATCAAAAAAGTAATTTATATACCCAGTTTAAGGCAAAATAGGGTCTCTTTAAGCAAACAAATTATTCAGCTATTTACAAAAAAAAGTCTGTATCGTTATCTAGATATGAAATACTCTCTAAGGCAGGAAATTATATAAATCAACCAACTCTCAATCACATCCAAGTACACAGAGAGCTCATATAGTCAAATTCTTTCTGTGACTCAGTATTTCTCCCAAGTAAACATCACAAAATTTTACAAACTATAGTTGGACCATCAACAAAAACCCTATAGGGCTAACATATGTGAGCGAGCCACTCAAAAGAAAAAAAGGAGGTCCAGGGGGTGAGTGGCGTGAGAGAGCAGAAGCGGCGAGAGGAAACAGACGAGACGGTGAAAGACAAGGCGCTGGGTGGGAGAGAGGGAGAGATGACGAGGAGCGAGCAGGGAGGACAGATTCCAGGGCTTTGTGCACCGGATGAGTTTGAGTCTATGTGACAGTGTGTGAGCCTGAGGAATTTCCATGTTAATCCTACACACAGAAAAACACACACATCAAATTAATAGATCAAAACCAACACATGCACACACTTGACCAATTTCCACGGCCTGCCAGGGCCAAAACAAGCCAAAACACGTTCTGTTTTTTTTAACCGCAGTGTCTAATATTATCAATAAAACACTGCTGAAACACAGATGAGAGGGATGTGACTCATTTAGAGACATCTGAGTCACTCTGTGAGGAACTGATGAGACATGAACGTGTTGTTAAATTGCCGCCACTGCTGAATTTTAGTCCAGGATGTTCAGACAGACACGTCTCTTCAGTTTCAGGTTGAGACTTTCAGGTTTTCTCATAACTGTATCAGGATGAATCAAAAATGAGTGAGAAAGATTAAATCAGTGTTTGCTTTTCTTTTGCTAACAACTTGCAAGAAAAAAATAGGACATACAAAAAAAAACCATGCAAGGCTGCATGGTGGAGTAGTGGTTTTCCCTCCCACTCTTAATAATGATTCAAATCCTCATTGGACAGGGCTTTTCTGTGCAGTTTGTATGTTCTCCGACGACGTGTAGGCTCTCCACTGGTAACCCTGCTTCCTCCTGCCCATTGACTTTAGACATGATCTTTTGGCTTATTACTCAATCTAAAACTCATTCTAAAAGTGTGAATGAGAGATAAACGTGTCTCTGTCTATGGACCCTTTCTGAACCGACATCACTGTGCATTAATTGAAGGCAAACTTGCATTGGCACCACAGGTTAACATGAACATGACCATGAACATGAACACAGGTTAACACATTTCAAAACACTTTCCTGTTGATTAGAATAAACTAGGGCTGGGCAATATATCGATTAAATCGATTAATTCAAATCATTTTCTGCAGAAGATTTAAAAATGAAAAAATACAAAACAGAGCTTTCTGTTCTGTATCCCGGTGCGCTTGTATTTACATCTCAACTGAACCGTGCCCAAGTCCTCTTTAATCGCGCCGGAGACCACCTTCCCAAGTGGGCCTGGGCCCGGTGCCCTGGCGCAGTTCATTTGCATTCACACTACCAAAATGAACCGGACTTTGGGACTCAAGTGCGCTCGGATCCGGGACAGGGCCCCTAGTGTGAATGCACCCTTAAAGCATTGGAACTAAATTAAATATTAAATTATACTTGTTAGTTTACAAATCAAACTCCATTTTTATAGCAGTTTTCCTATGTAAAAATGCAGTAATCACATTTCAAGGTCTAGTTTGGAATTTCATTGTCATTTTTTGCTGCAGTATCAGACAGGTTTTAAATATCAACTTTTTTTACTGGTATTGTACCAAAGGTTAAATTCTGGTATCATGACAACCCTAGTGTGCTCAAAGGCATACATAATTAGAGCATACTCACTGCCATTGTATTATTCTCCCTGTCTTGACATTCAACACCTCAGACCCAGAAGGTCCACAGCAACAGAAACAGGTCGCTGTCAGTGTGAGACACACTTGTTAAAGTGCAGTTTATCTCTTAAGGCTGTGTGCCAAGGTCAACCTCTGCAGACAAACTGCGACTTTAAAGAATGCACGATGAGATATGAAGGTCTTTCTCAACACTTAGCATTAACCCCTCACTCCAGTGTGGGGACTTCTCTGCAACAAAATCATCAGTGCCCCAGACTTTTACACTCTAATGAACAGATCTATGGAGACAGGAACAGGTGTAGCAGCTCTCTGTCACATACAGATTGAACTGAAACCTGACTGGACTTTAGAAGAATATTATAGAGCAACAAAAGTGTGGAAATATCTTTCAAAGCAAGGCCAGCCCTCTGCTTTCACATGAGGTGTCTCATTCACAAATAACATCACTACTCCACTGTTACTTTTCAGCCAGAGCTGAGGCCTCATTTTAATCATTTTAATGAGGTTCATTTGCTAAATGCTTTTTTTGTGACAAAAAGTAAAAAAGCTAAGGAAGCGCACTGCCAGCCAACAATCCATTAATGGCTAATTTCCCCCAGTTCACTCTGCTTCACAGCACATAGCATAAAGGGGACTCAATAAGTGAAGCCTGGACTGATTGTCAGGATGTCTCTAGAGATGTATTGGTGATGCATAACGAGACTTGACCGACTAGAGTGCAGCCATCTTTGTGTCCGTGTTACTGTATGTGAACATGCTCCAGTGGCTCAAAGCTAAAATCTGCCTGCTCCCATTCACAGGTGTCAACTTTCTGTAAATAATTCATTCCTTCAGTACTGGGAATCTTCAGTATCTTCCCCAACTGTCAAGAACAAGCCATGAACATGGGGATTAGCTTCCAGCAAAACCTGCCCACTAAAAAATGTCACTGTGTTTACATACAAAGGATCCATATATTATCCCTGTGATTGACTGGCGACCAGTCCAAGGTAGACCCCACCTCTCACCCAATGAAAGCAGTGATGACTCCAGTGCCCTGCAACCCTGAATAGCACACGCAGTACAGATACTGGTTGGATGAATGGATATTAAGGCTTTCCTGTGATTTAAAAAAAAATGAAGTAATTACTTAAAGACAAATAAGAGTTCATTCTTTATTCTCCTTTTTATGACATTAGGTGACAAAGCAACTTCTGATCTGGAGCTTGAATGAACTTTGACATCAAATTAACTTTGAGCCAAAACGTAAAACAAAATCTTACCAATATATTTTATTTTGCGTCAAACTGATCAAACTTCAGTTTTCAGTTGCTCTCATTCTATGGTTGAATTTATTGTTACATAATTTATAAATGTTTTTTCAAGGAGCAGTCTTTTCCGTCTTGGATATGACTTAAGCTTGCATTAAATATTGATATGTTAATAAATCTATGACACTCTATACCTTTACTCTATGACTTCTTGCATGTTGCTATTGACAAGACAGAGGGTAATGAGAAAGATGGTTTATTGGCTCAAGAAGAAGTGAACAGGACTCAAGTTTGGAGGCTGGAGTTGGTAAATCTCAGAGCAAAGATGTATTGTGACACAAGGTGAAACTAACACCCTGTCTGTGACGGAGAATAATTGCTCACTAAGACACATGTTGGTGACAGAAATGTAAGATCAATATCTCAAAGCTTATACAGCCATAAATACACAGTCAACTTGGGCTTGATAAATATTTAATATGACACTTAGGAGACAGATATGGAGAGAGGCTGTGAGTTAAAATCTCGACTACCACCACAACAACACAGCATGTGGAAAAGTGTATGAACGAGTGTATAAGCAGAAAGACATTCATTGATAATAATTTATGGTGAGAATGTGCATGAGTTTCTGACCAAGATCCTCTTTGAGGAACCTTGTGGAGGGGAAGATGAAAGAAGAAACAGGCAGCAGATGTCTGACTGGTTGAGCAACAACATAACAGGCCTGATTTCTGTGAATCAACTCCATGAGGGCAGCAAGTTCAAGCGCCAAGTACAACTGTGGTCTGTAACACTCTAAGGATGGGGGCGAGACTTTGTATTACTGGTTAATATAGTGTTGCTCTGCACCCTTGAATTTTTTTTTGCCTTGCAAACCAAAGCAAAGTGCAGACCAGGCTTCTCAAAGGCAGAGAAACGGAGGAAGACGGTGTGTGTTATTAATTCACAGCACATCTCATCTCTCTAAAAGTGAAGAAAAACTGAGTGTTTATAAAAATGGGTGTGACGCCTTCAACTCCAACTAGATGTGCACAATCAGATGCCTACCTGTCTTACCTGTATGTAAATGTAGATGTATGTGCTGTATCTACATAGTAAGGCGAAGTCCTTTTCATGACTGTCTCAAGTTGCTGACAGCTCTCATACATACAATATGCCAACATGCATGCCTTCCAGAGAAAGGAACATAAACAAGGACATTGTGTCCAGATTAAATAAACAATGTTGTAGTTTTAGAGGCTTGCCCAGGTCGCCCATGGAAAAAGAAATCTTGATTTCAAGTTCTCATATATGTATCATGTAAAAATAAATAAATTAATAAATAAATAAAACAGGACAGGGCTTTACTGATTGATTTTAGTTTTTACTCTTGGCCACACAGCATGTAAAACCTGAGGTTCCTGCGCTAATTTTTTTACAAGTTGCACAATGTCACAAAAAGAGAAAATATAGCACAGTTTCTCTTAAAATTCTTTTGAAACAGCGTTGAGGTTGGAAACTGTCTTTTTTTTTTTTTTCAACGTCAGACAAAATCTGAGCTTTTACTTATCAGTTCCTGAGAGGTCCTCATCAAAAGCATGCAGCAGTTTGCACTGAAAGAAACATTTTAATACTTCATCTTTATTTCATTTTAATCTTGATTGCATGAAGTGGAATAGACGTTGTTAAGCAGTCAATCCCACTTAATAAAGTGTGTAAGTTTTTAATTCAGTCCAGCATCTCAAAAGACTTTAAAAGACCTTTCTCTGTAGATTCAAAAATATTTTCACTTTAAGTCTGTTTTAGCTCAGTGAAATAATGCAAAAATATACTCCACCATAGCAAAACCAAAAAAAAGTTATGGACTACATTATTACCTCTAAAAAAACAAAAATAATCAATATGATCCCTGGGTTTTCTTTTTTTTTAGCTTCAATCTTTAGCCTTGAACAGAGAGGATCCACAGAGCTGCTGAGTGTGATCTGTCTCAGTAATATTGGTACCTGTTACACTTTTATTTTCTCCCTGGCTTTCTCCCCTGGCTGTCTTCAGATGAGTCAACTTCTACTCCTGTGTTTCAATTTAACACTCAAACATGCTCATACAGAGGGGTGAAGGAGTAATACAGCGACCGAGAGGCTAAAATATACAGAAGAGTCAGCACAGAGGTATCTCTCCCTCAATGACAATCGATCTGGAAAAACTGTCGTGATCAGCAACTTCATATTACAGATTATTTTTCATTGTACTGGTGAGATTTTTCATATCTTTAACTGGCATTTTCTTTGGTCACTTAGTGCACTTATATTGAAAGCATACATTTTGTTGGACTTGTTATTCTCCTCGGGTGTTGGTGTGCTATTTTAGCAACCAAAGGGACCATTTTTAAAAGAAGCAGTTCTGGCTCATGGTCATATCTGTGTTTTTTTCAACACATGAATTTCAATCAGAATACAGAACTGAACAAGAGTCCATCTGTGTCATTTCACTTAAGTTTCTTTTAAATGTCCTGAGGGTCTGAATAAACAAGTAAAGATGTACTTTAACTAGAATAAACATATGAACAAGTTAACTTTAACTTTTAACACTATGCATCTCACTTTAAGTTTACTTCGTTTATCAGTTTCTGATACCTATAAACAGAGAATATCTGTGTTTTTAACAAGTTATAATGGAAATTTTTGCAATGAAAAATGTTTAAAACTACATTAAAAAACAGTGGTGGGCAGCTGGCAGCCACATGCAGAACCATTCTCAAAAACTATGGCTCAAAAGTAAATCTAAGATGTCAAAAAGGTAAACAAGAGGCAAAAGTAAGAAAAACATATTTTAGTTTGCAATGAAATATGGAATATGTCAATTATTTTCAATGTAATCTCTGATTTTTGGGAAAGAACATGATGTCCCATCTTTAAAAGGTACTGATAAAAGTACATTATTTAACACTGATATTTATATTAAAAATTCTCAACTTTTCATCACTGAATATTTAGCATTAAAATTAAAATAAATAAATTGTCATTTGTTATGTTATACCATTAATTATTACTTTTTATGTCATAAAATGTTTTTCAATTTAAATTATGAGTAATTCTAATGGTCTTATTGAAGGGTGCTCAACAACCTTTACTTATGAGGCCCAGAGACAGGAGGACTCTATAAAACCAGACTTTCATTCCTGCATTACATCAATGAGCACTTAGTACAGACATGCAGACTTGAAACCAAATCAACCAGTGAAACACTAACGTGAAGGGGTTTAAACCAAGTTTACCAATTAATGGAGAGTAAATGGATTTAAATATCTTGTGGTTTTGTATGAATGCATTTTGTCTGTTGGCAGCTGTGCAAACATTTTCTCCTTTTTTTAGTGTAAAAAAGGAAAAACTGCAACTTTTTATTGTCATAAATCAGTTTCAGTATTTAAGTATTAGTCAAAAAGCATGTGAAGTTATTCAAAAGGTTTATAGTAAGTTTGTCAAAATAACAGAACCTAATATTTACATATCATACAAGTAAAAATCTAACAGTATTGCTAACCAAAGGTAAAAAGACCGAAAATCTAAGTCAACAAATTAAAAAAAAAAATAATCAAATCTTTTACTTAAAAATAGCAATTTATTCTCCTGCAAAATGTCAAAATTATTCTTAGCATGTTTTGGTGCAGTTGTGAAAATGTGCTGGAGTTTGTGTTTGTGCTATTAATGAAGTATGATTTATAAACTTTGAATCATCAGTGATTTGAAAAACTAAAAATTACCAGATATTGTAAGTCTGAAGACGATTCAGATGACTGTTCAGTTTAAAAATGATTGGTTTCATAAAATAATGAAATATTCAGTGTTTTGGCAGCCGCTGTTTATGGTGTTAAATGAAGTTTTTCCCTGTCATGTTAAAAAATGTAATTAATTCATCTCACGAATTAACAATCAAACAAACTAAAGCCAGCGCCTGATGAAAGCATGTAACCTCTTACCTACAGTCTCAAACACTTTAACAAGTCTGAGCGTGCTCACACCCTCCCACGGGCGACACACAGGATGTTTGGAGTCCAAAACTGTCTTCCCAGGGTCCCCTCTCTCAAGGCCGTTACCAAGGAAACTGACAGACACACACTCAACATTCCTCAACTCCTGCGAGGGCCGACATGGCCATCGCTGACACACACATCCAAGACACACAAAGCAAGACATTTTAAAGACTCACAACACCACCCATGGGAGCCTTATTGGACAGAGGAGAGACTGACCCACACATCTGCGTGAGCTTCTCTTGGTTTCATGGTGACTTTCAACTAAAAAAGCTGCTGATAGTCTTCATGATATACTTATTTAGTAGACATACAATGAATCATAAACTTTGCTGCCACATTCCTCTGTGCCAGTGAGCTCCATTGTCTCCAAGTGCTGTTAAACAAAAATGAACTAACTTAAGTCCAGTTATAACTTCATTGAGGGAGAAATTTGAACCAAACTTTGATTAAACTGGCATGAGAAAATGAGAGGTTAAAGCAGAATCAATGCAGACCTGTTATGTGAGTACTAGGAGTTGTTTGGATTTTCGACTTATAAGCCATAAAACTACCAAAGAAGATAAAGGATGTAATGAGACGACCAAATTTAAGAATGTTGTTCAAATGAGACATTAAAATGTGAAAAGTAATACTTGAAGAAATACAATTGGTCTGCGATGTGGACCTCAAAATGATTAAAGTTTATTATAAATCTCATACTTGATGTACCTCCTCATTGACAAATTAAACATAATTTACTCCAAGAATGAAGTGTTTATAATTTTAGGCTACACAGTTGTTGGTTTTGTGGCTGAGCTTGTTTCCCCCAAAGACTGGAAAGTGCGAGCCAATTCGACCTACTCTTCATCAAAATAATTCTCATGTGGAAGATAATGATATGATTATTTAACTGCACCTGATCAGTCTGATTGCTTAAACTTGAACCATTAATATCAAACATGTGAAAAGTAATGCAAACGTTCACAGTTCACATGCTGCACATGGAAGCAGATATAAAATCAGTTGTGCCACCAGCCGAGAGAAAAACTGGCAAAGACAACTAGCAATGAAACAATGGCAGCCACACCAGTGCCTTTATAATGTCTGATGAAGATTTACCACAATAGATGTCCAGTTGAAACTGATAATGTTCAGTCAACAAAACAAAAAACAAAGATGTATCTTTACAGTAAAAACAACTGTCCTCATGCATATATTAACACAGCTTATATTTAAGGAAAATCCCATCTGCTGAATCCACAGTAATCATAACCCTCCCCCCAATATGCCAGAAAACTTAAAGAGAAAAGATCACAGTAATGCACGGCATGTAGACTTCTCCCTCTCCCCAGAAGCTGCTTTAAAATGGCTTGTTCCCTCGGCCCCCCTGAAATGACCTACCAGTGTGACGTCCTGCCACTGTTCTGCAGTTTAAGCCCATTGGCAATGAGTAGCAAGCCCATTGTAAAGCATAGACGGCAGAATGAATGCAGAGAAATTGAAAACGTGGTGCTAAGCAGCACTCAGCTGACCAATCACTAAGGAGCAGACAGACTGACCAACCAGAGCGGACTGGGCCCACGTGGGGAAGGGGCGTTTAGTAGCAAGGCCTCTAACAGTGTTAGACAGAGAGATAATACAGCTGGATCTGAGTACTCAAAATAAAAAAAAAATTATATATATTTTTTTGAACATTAGCAATTGTAAACATACTGAACCTAAATTAAGGTAAAAATATTGTCTCTTTAAATTAGAACCAAATGCTTGAATAAGAGTAAAAACCTACAAACAATAAGTTATGAATTAAAAACTGAAACCTGCAAACTGTAATAGTTTCAAAAGCTCATCGACTTTTATTATATGGCTACACAGCAGCATCTCTGTGGCTAAGTAAAGCTGTGTTTGTTTTAAAGTAGTGAAAATTGAAACAGTCTGCACACACTTCAGTCTGCCTTTCAGTGTACTTTAAGGTGCATTATTAAACATTTAAGTAACCAAAAAGTGACCAATAAACCTTAAAGCTGTGCACTGACATGCTGTACCCTGGATCATTGCGTGTTCCCCCTGCCGTGACAGAGAGGTGTTGCACAAATGTAAAGCCAAGGGTACAAAAGAGTTTTAGCCGATCTGAGGATCAGGGCTGTGACAGCAGTCTGCCTCTGAACAACTCCTCTGCATGCTGATGGTGCAAAGGGTGGATGTTGTCCAGGATGGGGGGCAGTCTCTCAGGGCTCCTTCTCTCCACCACAGTCACCAGAGAGTCCAGCTCTGAGCACAGAGCCAGCCCTCTTCACTGTTCAGCCATGCTGTATCCCTCTTCTCAGTGCTTCCTCCTTAGAAGTGGACACTGGCCACAACAGACTGGTAAAACATCTGCAGCAGATTTTTGCAGATGTTTGAGGACCCCAGCCTTCTCAGGAAGTATAGACTTAGGGCTGAAAGGGTCAATCATCATCCATATGTTTTTTTCAATTGGTTATACAAGACGTGGCGTCTGGAGAGTTGTATGTAGCATGAAGTCCACGTTTGTAAAATCTTTTCAGATTTTAGAATGTAATGATTACAGCACTGTTTTTCTTAAGATAAATCTATGTTAAATATTCACTTTCTTTCTGAAAAATTAGGACACCTAGTGAGTCACACGTGTAATTTACATTGTCATTAATCAACTAAATTTCAAGTATTTCATATTTGACAACAGCTTATCAGTTCCTCATGTGGTTCCTTGTGAGGCTGAGACTTTCTACGTACAGGACCTCAAAAAAAGTTCGGAAAGTTATGACACACCAAACAGCTTTCCTTCTTTACTCTGTTGTCATAGTTTCAGCTCACCCTTGGTGTGATGTGCAGCAGCTGCTTTTGTTTTCAGTCCACCACCTGTTGTTTGTGTCACACATGCACACACACACACACACACACACCCACCCACACACATACAAAAACACAAACACTATTGAGGTTTCCTCTGGAATAATTCCTCAGACAGAAATAACTTTTCTGATCACATTTCACATGTTTATTCCACAACTGGGTGGTGGGCTACTCTCCCAGTTTGTGCCTATTATGAAGATCAAACAACTTCTCAGAGGGAACACCGGGGGCTTTTTTCAGTCAAAAATGCAACAAACAACTGTCTTACTCACTGCAGACTTAATATAACTCAGTGGGCCCCAAACTTTGTCTGCCGGGCCCCCTTTGGTTGATTGAAATATGTCCATGCATCCCTGCCCTGCACCAATGCACACTCAAAGACAAAAACATACACTGAAAATCTTTTGACACACCATCAGGCATTTCTGCTTAAAGTGTAGAACAACAACTGAAGTGTGTGACAACAAACTTAAAAAACAAAAGTGTTTTTATAGAGAAAATCATTGTAAGTACTAAGAAAGCAATGCTATAATCAATATTCTTCAAGTAGTTTCTTTTCAACTGACTCTTCAGCAATGAAACCTCCCACACACAATTTTAAATGCATTGAAATTATTTTTTAAGACATACACTTCCTGTTCTGCACCAAGTTGTGATGTCTGGTGTAGCTGAAGGCCCAACTGTCTTTAACTTCAGCAGGGAAAGGCCCATCTATTCTCAATACTTTCCATTTTTCAAATCATTGTTGGCTTTGCCTGACATCCATGGATAGCAGCTGTGATCACATTTTAAGATTATACATACTGGTGAAAAATACTACAGTTCTGAAATTTCTAAAGCAAATACAACTACAATATGGACTAAATCTCACCTCTATAGTGTATTCAGCTGAGTAAGTCTTATACAATACTCGGCTTAAAACTGTTTTTGTGAAGAAATATCAAATATTGTCACAATACCCAAAATTACAAACTTAGATATGATTCAAGCAGCATCAAACAAATTAAAGTTTGCTACCACAGCAATAAAAAATTACCCATTATTGGGTAATTTCTTCTTTTTGATCATCAAACATTACAAATTCCTACACAGTCTAAATTATTCTATATGGGAAAAAACATGTAAGCAACATTTCATTTACTGAAGCTGCCATTTTCACTCTATGAAGGGTACACAAGTTATTGTGAACTTAAGCATGTATTCATGATGAAATATCAGTGAGACACATGCATAAGCAGTTCATAATGCAAGGCAGTCTGCGTTAATTCATGTATTAAATAAGGTGTTTGTCATTATGAATAATGAGTTACAGGATGTTCATAATCTGAACCGTAGTTCTGCAGTAAAAAGTAAAAGACAAAAAAGTGACCATTCTGCTGAGTCCACATTGTTGTTTTCATGATTAATTCTGCATTACATCTTAAGTACATTTGTATAACTTAAATTTCATAGTTAGAACAAGAATTCATGCTATTTTACTACTTTGAGCATGAAATTCATGTTCATTAGTGGACCTCGTGTGAGAGCATTTCATTTCTGTACACCAATATACCCTGTTTTTCAAAATGATAAAGCCTTTTTTTCAATTGCTGGTGTTTTAAAGAGAAACTTGATGATTTTCATTCATATTTTAACATTAACAGGGAGAGTTCTCTCAAAATTACACATGTTTGTGATGTTTGGTAAAGTTGTGTGGTACACATGAATGAAGCCTTATTAACAGGAAATTAAGCAAAGCTAGTATCAGCCCATTTGCCAAATGTTGCCAGTGGATTTCTGAATTAAAGAAAGTGTGCAGAGGTTTGTGCACAATATTTGATATTTAGAGAATACAGATCATCAAGACTGGTTGTTAAGGTCTCTTAATTTGTGTTGTATGGTATACACTTCAGTTAGTATGTATGTATGAATATATATACTATATAACTCTTTCTTAAATCATATAACAGTATATATCTTATAACTCTCATAATCTTCTCAATAAACATTTAGCCTGCTCCTGTTCTTCATCTAGACATGTTACTCATATCAATATAAAGATATCGTCTTACTTTCTTTGAAAATAAACTCAGATATCTTAAAAGATCCATCTCTATCTTATACCAGTATATAAATATTAATGATGTGAAAACTCTGTATCTGTATTCAAAGTTTTTCTTAAGTTTCTTGCACTGCACAAGGCCTTTTTTATTAAAACAAGTGAGGTCTTTTACAGTCAAAGAGAAAAGTTCTTAAAAAGTGCATCCGCAGAGAGAAACTGTTGGCCACCTTTGTACAAACAAGTATGAAGATCAGAGGAGTTATGTGCAGGCAGCAGATCACTAAAACTGATCAAATTCACTTTCAGCTCTATCTGTGGCATCTGCGAGGATGTGGGAAATATTGAAGTGCACACAAACACACTCACACTCGCTGTGGGGTTACCAGCGTTGATAGAGATACGTGTGTTCTAGGAAACCTGTCAGAAGCTGTCAGAGACGCAGCCTTCAGTGATGAATAAATGTGTCAGTTCATCACGCTGCCCTCCTTGCACATTTCTCAGAAATACTGATACACAAGGCCAATGTGCAGAAGTCAAGAGAGCATCCTCTAGATTCACAGAAGTCTGAGAGCACTTCCATGTAAGTGAATCAGCTGTGGTTTCTGCTAACCAAGAAAAAAGGCAAATTAGTACACTGACAGAGCAGAAAAAGAGGCAAAAGCGCAAACATCTCTCTAAATTTGTTAATAACCACAGTCGACCTCTCTTTGAGGAACTTAAATGTGGGACCTTAACGTTTAAATTACAAGGTAGTCGAAGAAGGGCTGGAAAATAAAGCGTGTTTTGAGTTTTTTTTAAAATGCAGAAAGGGTAGGACAGTATTTTTTTTTTAATAACATTTCTTCTGCTGGACATTAGTGGGTGCAAAATTAAATGGATTTGCTCAGTAAAAAGTGTTTACACGAAGGACTAGAGGTGTACCAGTACTAAACGGTTATGTTGGGCTATTCACTTTTGTACAGACGTGCAAAACTTTTCTTCAGTTACTTGAAACCAGTGAAGTCTACAAATGGGCACAGTGCAGCACAGAGGAGTGAAAGATAATGACTTTGATAATATAACAGGTGAGCCTCTTCACAATACATTGACGGATTTTAGGTCATTCACATCAAATATGTGTGATGAGATTTAACCGACCAATTGTGCATCTTTACATTCAAGATATTAAAAAGGCCAATTTATAGACACTGCAGGGGCCTCATCTGATGAGCTTTGCTTTTATATAAAGTAACTCCTTAAAGATAAATTGTTTTTATGAACAATCATATTTTCATTGTGTTTTTCTACACAGAAAAAAAGGCTGAGTGAAATGTTAAAGTGAAACACAACTGAAAACAGAGAGTAGAATTAAATCAGCTTACTAAGAAAACAGATTCTATGATTGCGTGAGGTGGTAGAGAGCATACTTGCACACAAATCTGATCAGTGGCACTGTTTTCCCCCATCACGTGCAACTGAGTTTCCAGGTACTGTCTTGACACGTAAAACCTTTCTAGAAAATCTGCCTTTGTGTAATATACTAATCTTGCAAACATTTTTTAACTGCACCTGGGATTCAACACAAGCTGAACTAGCTTTCATCCGTTCTATTTCTGTGCTGGCTCTCCTTTCTTTTGGTGGGTCAACATGCTGGGATGAGGAAACACCTACTCAAAGGTAGCCACAAAACACACAAAAACACGCTTAAGTTGGAGCTGATGTACTATTGCATTATGATGCTATATATGTCCGCTCAGGAAATGACTTCTAGTTGAACAAAAAAATATTCCCATGATATGTTCAAATATAACTGAAAGAAAAAAGAAAGAGAGGAAGAAATTGATCTCTTAGTATACTGTAGCTTAATTTATTTACTCTGTATCATGAATATAATAGAAAGGGTTTTAGAGTGTTTTTTTATCACTTAAAAGTACCCCCCTCCCACAGCATGTAAGTAATCCCGCCACTATCTCTGTTGCTTTACCTTTCAGTCAGTTTGAATACTGTCCTGTAATGATGTAAATATGGGATATGCCACCTTCCCCACATGTGGGACACTCCTTGTCTGCTTGGCTGGGCGTGTGTGTGCAGCCACAGTTAACATTCAGCACTAGAAAGCCAAAGCAACAGTCACATCCTGAGAGGGGTGTGGTTAGACATGAGAGTTCACACTGTCTGTTCTAAGCAGGGCTGAAACAGAGGGGTTTATAGTAGGGATGCGTGATATTATTGGAACAATATCAGTGCCTGCAGATCAGATTAAGGCAAAAATCCAATATTGTGCATCCCTAGTTTATAGGCATGCCAAAATTCAATATCAGAGCGGATTCTCAGCTAAGAAACCAAAACAATAAAAAATTCACGTCATACAAATATTTAAAAAAATATATTCTTTGGAGTTGCAGTTGAACACATCAGGTTTTATTAACCTTTGCCAACAATTTTTACTGGACCTTAAATACATTCCAATGTAATGTAGTGTTACCTTTTTTGGTTAGCTAACTAACTTATCCTGTTGTTATATAACTTTTTTTAAGCAAATGGGACTACCAGTAAGGCTTGGGAGATTTTACAATGGCTGATTTGGGTAGAAATTAAGGATAATGCGTTAAAAGCATAAGACAAGGTGACAGAGTTTTTACAAGTACTTAGTAGCTAGTATAGTCAAAGTTTACGTTGTGTCACTGTGAATTTGTAAAGTGCATCCTGTTTTCCTTTATTTAACAGCATGAATAGCAGACATCAGGCGAGAGCTGTCAGCAAAATCACCTGTCATAGGTCTAACCAGAACTCTCTTTTCAGTGGATGGAAAATCTTAGCATTTGTGTGTTTATCCTCATTTTTGTGTTGCTCTTCATGTGTGTGCAGCTCAAACACATGTGTCAGACTGTGCATGTGTCAGTTATGGGTGTGTGTATATGGGATGGTCAGTTAAGGGTGTGTTGTGTGTCCAGTAACTGTACACAAAAGCTGCCTCCTCAGCCTGTGAAATCTTTCTTTTTCTTCTTTCCCAACAATCTGGTCTTCACTCCGTCTACCGTCTAAATCAGAACACATCCATACTGTAGAGGAGAATTTGATTAACCTCTCACTCAATCTGACACTTATTTCAAAATGAACTGAAAATATCCAGACTGATATGAAATACCTCTGAGTAAACACAGTATTACAATAAAATACAAATATTTCTTTTAAAAAACAGTTGAAAGTACAGAAAGTTTTTAACTGACAATGCAAATATATTCATTTCACGAAGAAAAATCTAAAAATTAAAACAATCTTTTAAATCAAGAAAATTAAAATATGCTAATAGCTAAAAAGGAGGAAAAAAAATGAAGAATTCCTGTGAATTTTACTAATCAACAGCTAAGCTCGGTCTGTCAGTGTTACTTTGTTAATCATGATCTGATTGAGGCCAAAAGTTAACACAGTGAAACTGCATTCATACTGTTTTATGGTTTTAGGCCTATCATAGATAAGCTCCCCTAGCATGGCTGCAGATGTCGCTCTTAGTAGTGAACATCTTCCTTTTAAAGTTGTGAAAAATAAGGACACTGCTGCTACTTTAAGTCTCTAATTTCACTTAAAAAAACTCACCAACAACTGAACAAGTTAGAAGCAATGTGCACCTTGTGATATCAAACATTTGACATTTTTTCTGTCCTCTTTTTGCCACTTTTGGTTACTTTTTGATCTGTGGCAAGTACTTTTTGTATGTTTAAGCTAATGTTACAGACAGATAATAACATTGGAACCACGACACCATTACTATCTGGGCTTTGGGAGAAAATGTAATCATCGACTGTCCAACTTCAAGCCAGTACAGATAGAGCTGACATGACAAATTGAAAATATTAGTCAATTTTTTTTTAGCTCTGCTCAAAATGAGCCTCAGGTTGGCTGAAGACAATTACAGTTGCTGGCATTCTTTTTTATAAAGATTATTTTTGGGCATTTTGTGCCTATATAGACAGAAGAGATTGCTTTACTACTCCACCAAACCAGCCCCTGTTGCTGGCATTCTTAAGTTTCTTTCTCTTTTAACATGTCTGGTTCAGTTTAAACAAACTCTGGTTTGCCTTGTTGCAAAGTCAATTTGATTACACTAACTTGCTGAAATTCTTGAAATCGGGGGTCTTGATTCACTTCTAAGTGCACCAGAGTCCCTTATTGCAGTTGGTGTGAACTGATCCAAACAAAAAAAGAATCAAACAAGGGGCATAAACGAAACAGCAGTGCATCATGAGTGAATTTTGTCAGATATTTCATAATAAACAACAGTAAGGGAACTGATGTTGTATTTAGAAACCATATCAAATAGGTAAGCATTTGGTTTCACTCTGCTCCAACTGACATGCCAGCTTTATCTAACACAGCCTCAATATGAAACCTCAACATCACCTTAAACGCTGTCTCCTTCCTGTGCTGTTGTGTTGGGCTTGGTCATTGTGCAACATTAGGGCTGGTTAGCAGGTGTTGCTTTAAGTGTCCCAAACTGGTGACCGGGGGGGCCACACTGCACATTTGACAGACTCTGGTCCACTTTAGTGTGGAAGCTCAGTGAACCAAAGAAAAATGCATGAATGCTGCAACTTCACCTAAAATCAACACCGAGTCCACCATTCTTTTAATGTTAAAGCGACCTTAGATTTACAGCTAAAACCCAGAGGCTGATAATATTGTTCACGTTCTGTTGCAAAAATATTGATATGGTTTCAAAAAAGGCATAAAACTCTGAATCTGCTGTGTCTGATTCTTTATCCAGCCTCATGCCTAAAATCTGGGAAAGAAAAACTCCCTCTTGTCCTTCCTCTCCCTCCTGTTGCTGTGCCACACCATTGTCTCTGAATAAACATTACTGTGCAGATTTTACCCCCTTATGACTCCAGCTTCTGCTACCACTGAGCCAGGACCAGGTTTATACAGGGAAAGAGATCTGGCTATGATAACATTTCCAAACATGAGTCAAAACCGAGTGGGAATTAGCGGTGCCAGAGCAAATTCTAAATGTGTAAATCACAGGATCAAAAGTCACAATTTGCTCAGTTTGAAGCTGCAGGCCGATAGACAAATCATCTCCACTGGCAATGGGATACAAAAAAGTCTTTTATTTAGAGAGAAAACTGAGAGGCACAGATAATGAATAAATGCTAGCTGTGTGTTGGCCTGTAATGGAAACCAGGCTAAAGACTTGCCTGGAGAGGAACCAGAGAGGGGGTTAGTGGGGCTGGAAATGTGACTCACAATGAAGAAGGGAAAAATGAGAGAAGAGCAAAGACAGAGGGGAGCACAGATGTTGCAGGGTTTCTGCAGGATAACAAGCCTTTCTGACACCAAATAGAAAATCATGATCATTGTAATATTAAAGTCGTAAGACATTTGACAATCTCTGGGGGAAAATTCACTTTAGTGTGGATTTTAGTGGCTCCTGTGGGTAAAGCAACATTTTATCTCTTTAGTACTGCAGCTCAGTAGCACAAACACTGGGAATCAGTGGGTATAGCTAGCCTGCCCTTGCCTACAGTCATCAGATAAACTCTTAATGGTCCTGTGTGCTTGTTGAGACACATTTTTTTTGCCCCATTGTGTTACGTTGTCTTCTACTTTCATTGTATTATCTTCTTCTACCTGTAAACAGAGACTTTGTTTTATTGACCTACTAGGCTAGCTATACCCATTGACTGCCATTGTTTAAGCTAAGCTAACTAGCGGCAGGCGAGCTTTCGGCCTCTTCCTTGTTACTGAACGCACAGTCGAAAGAATGGTGTCTATCTGCTTGTCATGAAGAGTGGAGAGGAGGAGAGAAGAGTGAGGCAAGACACGAAAACAAA
Source organism: Cetoscarus ocellatus (assembly GCA_037902135.1). Lineage (NCBI taxonomy): Eukaryota > Metazoa > Chordata > Actinopteri > Labriformes > Labridae > Cetoscarus > Cetoscarus ocellatus. The sequence goes on from JBAMNC010000412.1 coordinate 2,066,153, forward strand.
TGTTGGCATATCCCTTGAAGTTAAAGTTAATACTTTTCAAGATCCCTTCATACATTTTGGAACCCTGTTGCATCTTCAATTTCTTTCCTATTCCGATAGTAATACATTTATACATACTGATAGTAAGTTAGCACATCAACAGTCTTAGTGTGAAAGAGTCCTTATCAATGTGGTGCAGATCAAGAGGTAACTGATGGAGTATCAACCAAGTGCAAGGTTTACAGTATTTAGGGAAAACATGGTGGAAACCTGCATCTGAGCAAAAAAAGACCAAATAAAACTAGCTATAAAATGTACTACTTAAATCTATGCAGTCAAGACTTGTAAATGCTGTTTTAAGGCCTTTATTGTACCTGAATTGATTCATCTAACTTGGATAATTTTTAAGACCTCACAGATACCCTGTAAATCTGTGGTTCAATGAAAAAATAGTCAAAATGGTTAAATGTGTGCTGTAGGCATGCGCCGGAATAAAAACACAATTCAATACTGCAGATACAAACGAGCATTTCCTAAACTTGTCAGCCATTAAACAAACATAAATCAAGGTATAATGGTGTTTAGAAAAATAACAGTGCATGCAAGTATGTGTGTGGCACTGATGAATGAAAGAACAGAGGCTTAGAGAAAACTATCGCACAGCTTTTCTTTGGGGGCTTTCCACATGCAACTCAGCACCATCATGCGCACCGGCACTGCGGTCGACACACATGATATGGTTCAACAAAGGGGCTGTAAAAGGAAAGATGTTTCACATTTTTACTAAACTTAATAATTAAGGTATTCTGTAATGTGTGCAGAGATGCTCCTAAAATCAGTTCTACCTGCCATCCCGCAGAGACAGAAACACAACTAGAAAGAGACAAAACGTGACATCTGACAAACATCTTGACCACATGACTAACCACTCCACTTCCTTTAGATGTTTCTATAGATTTTAGTCACTCTGATACACACAAATGCACACTGGAAATCATAAAGGCAACACACATCTCCCACAACCAGTTAATCTTATTACTATATATGTGGAGAATCGTTCGTGTACCCAGCAGACATCTCAAATATATATTAAAAAGCCAGAAAAATTATTGATTTTGAAACTTGCTTACAGTTGTAAACTCCCCCTCTTAAGTTAGATGGTAAAACATCATGACTTTCTCTGTTTTTCATTTTTTTTCTGGATGAGAAAAGTTACCCTGGGGGAGTGGGTATGGCAGAGTAGGTACCAACCATGCACTTACCACAATTGTTTTGATCCAAGACTCCACTTTTTTTCTTCCTTATACGACTCATCTCAAATAGATGAAACAGATTAAATTAACCAGTATGAACTGGTAATTTCCTGCAATCCTCATTGGTAACCAATGGTAAACAAATGTGTGACGGTGGTGCATGCACTTGAATTGGTTAGTTAGTTGCTGGGCTCCCTTATTAACTGCACACTGGCTCAAATAAGTAAGTTAAGGAGAGGGAGAGCTAAAGCCTCTCTTAGTGATCTGTCTTATATGTGTGCTGCATGTCATAGAATAACAGTATTGTGAACATTACTTGAGATTTGTGTAGGATTAGGGATGGGAATTGATACATTTTAGTGGTCCCAATTCCATTTTCAATTCTTCTTAAAGGATAAGTTCGGTTTTTTGACACCTGGACCTTATTTTTAGGATTAAATACGCTCGTAGACTCACCCAGACAATTTTGGCTGAGCTCCGAGCCGTTTTCGAGCAATTTAGATCCATCCGACGGCATTTTTCCTCATGCCGTAGTAGCAGACGGGGCCAGAAATCGAAGCCCCTAAATTAGACATTATCTGCTGCGAAACTCGCTCATTTAAGCTACGTTTTATAAATGAATGGCCAGTGTTATCACCATGTCAGCTCAACTTTGTTGTTATGGTCATCCGGGGCTTTACAAGGACGGGTAACTTTTGGTGACGTCATAGACAAGCACATGAGTAGAGCAGCTGTTGTTGCTAGGCTACACGGCTACACGGCTATTTTTGTACAACATGGCGGAATATTTATCCGATGTAGAAGTGTCTGACGACAACTTTGAGTATAATGGATGCCCGTATCGTTTTGAGACAGAATATACCGACGAGGCGCTATTTGAAAGGAGGATGCAGAGGGAAAGAGCCGAACAGCTGGCCAGAGAACAAGCAACCACTGTACGTCCACGAATGGGGGCTAACTGGTGGTGTTGTTGTGGACATTGCATGGCAAACACAACAGAGGAGGAGTGCCTTTGCTGCTCAGAGTGGGACTTGAGACCAGAGGAAACACGTATTGATGTCCCCCAAAATACGATTTCTGGCCCCGTCTGCTACTACGGCATGAGAGAAAAACGCTACGGATGGATCTAAATTGCTCGAAAACGGCTCCGAGCTCCGCCAAAATTATCTGGGTGACTCTACGAGCGTATTTAATCCTAAAAATGAGGTCCAGGTGTCAAAAAACCGAACTTATCCTTTAATGATATGATTCTCTAATAATACCCTAATTGATTCCTGTGGATTTTCTGTCAGCTAAAGCTCACCTACAAAGGTTATCAGTAACAACAATGTCAAATACATGTCACTCAAGGTATTTAATGCCATGCTGCATTTATAATTGCTCATGCATGTTGCTGGTGTTTCCATCCACTAAACACTGAGCATCTTTTTGTCAAAAATTAATCCACCTGGGGGTTTTCCATAATTGCATTTTTAACCCCTTGTTTTCAGTTCTGCTGACTCTGATTAGAGCCTGACGTCCTTAAATTGCAGTGTATGTACAACAAATGGAAGGAGTTGATAGGAAATTGTTAAGGAAAAGGACTCATGATATTCATTCATTTAAGGAAATTCATTCTCAGCTGGAATTGGTTTATCATTTCCATCCCTATGTGGGATATCTATGCATCATCAAGTGACAGACAGAATACTGAATTTTGAATATTTTTACCAAACAGTTTTCTGGCAAAAATAAATAATGGACTCCATTCAGCATTTTCAGTCACTGTTAAAAAAAAAAAAAAAAAGAATCATTCAAAGACAGAATACCTTCAGTTTCAGCGAATGCTTCATCTGTACTTCGCTCTCATTAAGACAATCCTGATATCAAAAATTGAACATAAAACCAAATAAAACCTGAAAAAACTGTCCTTTTTTTCTAAACACAAGAACCAGCACCTAGGTTTAAAATCAGTGCCACAAACTAAACCAAAAACAACACTGTGATTTTTAATATCTACAACAATCACCTGGATGCCAAACTACTACAGAGCTTTAAGGCTAATGTTGTGCTCTTAAATGACTTAGTGAATTTTCCCATAGTGTCCAAAAGTCCACTTCAGATTAATTACTCGAATACATGCGCTTCATCCTCAATTAGAGTTTAGAACTCTCCTGCTAAGAACGTGAGAACTTAGACAACCCTGATCCATGTGGACATAAAAATGAAGATGTCTAAAATGATAAAAGAAGACATTCCAAAAATAAACTTGTACGATTTTCAATAGGAATTGTTCTGAAATGTCTTGCAGATTTTGTGTTTGACAGAAGAAAGAGAACATCATGCAGTTATTAACCGTATGCTGTGAACAAAGTCTGAGAGGCTGCAGCTCTTTGTGTAGCCTCCAGTTATATTCAGGGCAAGAGCTTTCTTTAGAAATATGTGGGTTTAACTTTGCAGAACTTCACTCTGAGTCACCTAATTCCTGATGAGAGTAATTACTGCAGATTCTGGCTGAACTGCTCTGATTGTACTGAGATGTAAATCTTTTTAACCCACTTTCAGGAATCGTGTTGTGTGAGGATTTTTAATTTGGAGGCAAAATGCTAAATATCAAGCTCTGAATGTAACCTGAAACTCTGTCAACAGCCACATGTACAATCAGTGCTCGCAGAAAGGTTAATCACATATGTGAAGCACTCATATTTTCCACAACACAAAGATGATGGTGGTTAGAGAAAAACACTGCGGCAGCTTAACTGGCATTCTTCTCAAGGTGTCAGATAATGTGGCATTAAAGTTGCTCTAGATTCTGATGTTTGATTCATCTTAATGTCTTGACTTCAAACGACTGAAAATTTTCATTTTTAAGAACATTTGTATCAACATTTTAGCCTCGAATTCAGTGAACTTCCCACTGACTGTGTGTGTGTGTGTGTGTAAATAAATAACTCAAATAATCCATATTTGTTCCACATCCAAACCTCTGAGTTATCAAGGCATCACAGGAGCCAGGTTTAAATACATAAAAGAGCCTCGAGGCTTTTACAACTGATCAGTGGAACTTTTTAATTTATTACACAGCTGTTTTAGGGCCTGCATTTCATTTGAACAAAAACAGAATAAAATGGTAACAAGAGCCTGATCCTGCAATCCTGATTGAGCCAAAAAGCCTGCTTTCATCAACTAAATTAGACTCAGAGCACGGAAGTACAGACTGAGACTAAAAAGAGGCTGCAATGAAAATACCAGGATTGTTTTTCATATTATTATTAGAATAAAGCTGCACTTTCTGAGAGCAGAAAGTTTGTTTGTTGTACTTGTTTGTTCAATTTTACAGTTCAAATTTAAATAATATCTGTAATATTACCAAATGTATAGGCTGATGAAACAAGCAAAAAAAGTTGAACTTGCAGCATTTGTGTGTTTACTTATTTAAAAGTTGTTTTCAGTATTTGGTGTAGGGCTTCTCAAAACAATTTTCTTTTCTTGCTGAATTATCTGTGCATCTTTGTAGAAATGAATAGGTCATTTGTTTGTTCTTACAATTAATTATCAATTTACCAGAGCAAAGACTTTCAAGGATACTTAGTTTGCAGCGTTTTAAAGCAGAAAAAGGTGCTCGCTTTATCATCAGAGATTTGAAAACCATATTTATAACAACTCGTAGAGTAATTCGTTTACTTGATTATTGTATGACATTTTTTCAGATTTCCAAATAAAATCAATAAGCCCATTTAAGTTCTTTACCAGCCTTTACATAAAGCTGCTGTTCTTTGCTCTGCAGAATTTGCTACCACAGTTTCAGAGTCTTCCTCACAAGCCCTCAACATTGCTCATTTTCAACAGTTTACTGCTGCTTCCCTCTGTTTGTAGTATCGATAGTGTTGTTTTAAAAAGATCTGGGAATCCAAAACCAATTACATTTGAGAATCAATAACAACAAGCTACAGCAAGGGGGTCAAACTCCAAACTATGTCCCCAGTCCTTTTTTCATCGGCATGCAACTAATTCCAAAAGGCGAATATGGTCGACATTACACTGAGTCCTAACTGAGCACGCAGCAGTTATAAAGTACAATACTAGGCCCTGTATTTCCCCTTGTAAACATTACAACAGGTGCTTTTACTGCACTGGTGGAGAAGCGGACATGAAGTGCTTTGTACTGACAACAAGGCTCATAAATACAAAGACTGTGGCACCAAAAAGTCTGCAAATCTTGTCTAGTGCATGTGCAAGTAGTGTTTCCTGGTAGAAAAAAATTCTCAAACACAACACTTACTCTAAATCTTGCTGAAGAAAATGCAAAATAAAGGGTTTTTCTTTGATGAGCTCTGGATGGTCTCATTTGACAACTACTCCCTCAAAGTGGTACAGGGACTATAAAAGGCTTATAAAGGTTTTAGAATAACCTTTTGACTCTGGTTTGTATTTTCTGAGTGGTACAGAGACTTAAATCTTAATTTAACTCTGTGTGATTCCCATTTTTAAACATCTCACATGATCTTTAATCAATTTAAAGAGGACCCATCATGCTTTATCAGTTTTCTATGCACTTAAGCTTGTTTGGCTTGTCTAGTTCGATTTAAAGAGCGCCTCTGTGAACCACACAAATAGTCTGAGGCATTAAGACCACTCCCTCTCTGTCTTTGACGTGCCAGCAGCTGCCAAAAAGTCTCGTTCCCCTGCCCCCCTGAATAGATCTACCAGTGCAGTTTAAGCCCATCGGCTCATGGTAACAAGTTCACTGCAGAGCACAGACCTTAGAATGACTGCAGAGTTGTTGGCAACATGTTGCTTGGCAGCTATGAACTGACCAATTACCACAAAGTAGGCCTGTAAACCAATCAGAGTGGACTGGGCCCACATGACGGAGTTGGCCTCCAACAGAGTGCCTCAGACTGACTGAGAATACAGCTGGATCAGGGGTGCTCTGTATATTAAAACTAGATGTCTTTTAACATTAGTGATTGTGTTCATACCTTAGCAGTCATCAAATATTAATATGTGAATCTGATTTAAGGTTAAATGTGACCTCTTTAAAGTCACTCTTGCTAGCTGTCTTAATCCACACTCAACAGTCCTTTTGAGGACCACCGTAAAGAGGTCAATCTCGGCTGTTAGCAAATCAAAATGGGTTCCAAAAAAGTCATTTTTTATTTCAACCTACAAATCCATGCCAACCAACCAGACATATTGTTTCCAGAGGAATTTTCAATCTCAGAGCCAACGGGCTGGCTGCCTGAGGGACTAAAGAGGTTTCATTATCCAAAATTTTCAACAGAATTTCCCTCAGATCTCTGTGGGTTGTGTATGATTAATACATGGCAATGCAAAAGTAGAAAGAAGAGAGTGGACAGGCTCAGGCAGGTCACCAAAAAGAAACTAAATAAGCAGAACCCACTGCGGTTAAGAAAACAGCCACTTATACATAAGAAACTGAGTTTTATAGAACAAATACAACAAACTGCAGCATTTTGCAGTAATAGTGATTTTAAAATCTGTCTGGTAGGTGACAATTGACTGGTAACATGATCCTCAGAGCATACAGAAATGCCCTGAACACTCATACAAGCACTCATGAACACCCCCTCACATATCCATTACATGACTCAGACAGAAACATGATTCAAGACATGATTTCTAGGTTTTCTGAAACTCCAACCCTGGAAAGAGTCAAAGAATTGACTTTGTGGGTGAGATACAAAAAAGTTATGATACATAATGAAACTGAAAAATCTCTGAAGGAATACTCTCTATTTGAAGCTGGTCTGCTGTCAACACGGGCAAACCAACAAAGTTGTTCACAATCCCACAGAGCCTTGTGCAAAAATGCACTGTTGGGACTCACCAGAATAGAAATAAAAGAATATGTGGTAGTACTGTGTTGAGAAAAAATGAGCCCAAAGCCCATGTAACATCTTCAAATTTTTTGTTTTGCCTACTTTGATTCAATAACCCAAAGATACTCACTTATGTGCAATAAAGATAAGAAATGCCTCTTAAAATGGAGCTTTGGAATATTGATAATTTCTTTAATTATCATCATTTGTCATATTGTAGGTTATATTCCTTTTGTTGATTTTTGGTACATAGTAAGTTCTGTATTAATGCAGAGACAGAATATAACTGATTAATATTGCAGAGGATGCTGCTAGACTGCAGTATAAGTTTTGATTCTGAGGAGGAAAAAAGTATAGGTAGACAAGACCTTTACAATGTATCCCTTTTGGTCTACAATGAAAGTACATTTTAGCTGAAATTGTTTTTAAAAAGTGTTTTCTATTTATAAAAAGAGTTCATATTTATCTGACTGCTTGTAATCTTTGATGAAACGTAGCCTAGTGCAGTTATGCAGAAATTTAAAGATGCTACCCACTGTGTTGCATCGTGATACATCGCGATGTTAAATGGAATTAAATCATTAACTGAATAATTGCGACTGAATTGAATTGTGAGATGAGTGAATGTGCACAGCACTAATGTTTTGTCAACAGAAGTAACACCACAAGTGACATAAAGCAACTCTTCCTATTCTGCTCTGAACAGCTTCGGTCCCTTGCACAAATACATCCCTGATACACTTTTTACAAAAGCACACAGGGTGTCGTTGGATTAGTCTAGTAGTACACTGTATCGAACCCAGCTACAGCTGTCACAGTCTAACCCCCAAATTCCACATAACGCGAAAGTGCCGTGCCGCGCGAGTTATTTCATTTCGATCTGCCTATATCCTTGTAGAAAGGATGTTTGGTGTCATATATATACAATGTTATACATTTCTGTACCTCTACGATTCACTTTTCTTCATCTATGGAGTCGTGTTGCCTCTGGGACCCTCTGACCGACTGTTGACCTAATGCTTGCGCCTCCGTTTGTGAAGTAATTACAAACTATTGAGGAAATTTACTATTGAGGAAATTGTGTTTTATTTTGAAGTTCCGGATACTCCACACGTTGACTTCCTGTCTGGTGCTTTCTCAACGACAGTGAATTTACGAGGTTTTGAAGCGGCCGCGCAGAAAATAGACCTGAAGCGAATCTCCAGCACCATGGCATGCGCTGGCGCTTCAGCGACGCGGCGCTGGCGCAGGCAGTGGAATTTGTCTGATAGACTAGAGTGGGTTCTAAGTGCTCCACAGTACGATTCAAGAGCGCAGTGCTGCGCGGCGCTTTCGCGTTATGTGGAATTTGGGGGTTAGTGTGTCTTTGGGTAAGACACTTTGATCCTAAGTTTCTCCCATTGCTGTGTCAGTGGCATGTTAATGGCTATTTAAGGCGAGGTTGTGTTAGCAAATACTAATGGACACCTAACACATAAACTTCAACCATCATTAGATATGTTCATCTTCTGCCCATCTTCTCAGCTGTAAATTGCACTCTTTTGTTTTATCTCTTTTTTATTTTTATTTATTTTACTCATTTATTTATCCTTTTTTTATTATTTTCTTCTGCTGTTCCTTTTTTTTTGGGTTTGTTGATTTGTTAGTTTGTTAGTCTGTTTGGTCTGTCTTTGAGTGGTCTTTCAGTGGTCCGAAAGAGAAGAAAAGTGCTATGTAAGCTCAAGTCTTTTTACCATTTACACTTCAAGAAAGACCTTAAAGCAGAGGTGAAACTATTAGAAGAGAGCAACAGGCTACATCCATGAATTAATCGCAGGTTCAAGTTTGGGCCTGTGTCCTCTCACTCTCCACACATTTCCTGTTTCTTGTCAGTTTTTTTAGCAAAGCTGTTGAAAAATTCATGTCATTTGATGTCTTATAAGCTGATACTGACGTGGTACTGATAACACAGTCAACAATAAAGTTCCCAAACTACGTGTGTATTCAGTAAAGAGGACAAATTACTTGTAAGCATTGTTACATCATCTACTAAGAATTCTCTTCAGACTTTTAGCTCGTGATATAACATCCCACACACACCTTGATCATGTCTGAGTCCTCTTTGCTGGCTTGTTGTCTGAACTCTCCGCCTGTCTCTCTAAGTCGCCTGCTGTTGCATTTCCTGTCTCTCTCTATCCTTGGTTGGTTTTATTCTGTTTCTGGTTCGGCTGACTGGGGCCCATATGTGTGTGTTCGGAGCTTTAGTTGTGGTATGCAACAAGAGCCATATTAACGCTCCATGTTTCCATATGAGAGACCAAAGAACAACAAGTAACACAGAACAGATGGACATCAGAGTCGGCTTGTTGGAAAAAGTATTTTCCACTGATGTTGCAAACTCCTCTATTGCTGTCAGTGAGAGAGGAATATATGTGCACAGAGAAGAAGAAAATGATGGATGGGTAGAGAACAATGTGTAAAAATAAACAGAAAACATGAATGCATCAACACAATTATTGAAAGGCTTTTTAGTTCAGCTGTGTTACTCCAGTTCTGTTAGTTTAATGGGGCATAACTCCAATTTTAGCCTAAAACAAAACCATATTCTTCTATTTTTTTGTCTTGAGGCTTTGGAAAAGGATATAATGGCCTAGAAGGGCCAAAAAGGCAAATCCAAAGCATTCACGACAAAATTCTAACAGAGCTGTTTGGTTTTGGCCAAATTGTATGCAACTCATCTGTTGCCAGCCCTTTGAACTGGACAAAAATCTGCCCTCGCTTTTTAAAGGAGAGAAATGAACCTTAAGCTGCTCAGAGATATGAAGTTGTACAAAATAGAGTGGTGCAGGAATGAGTCCAAAAACAATGGAGTGAGTTAGCATTTAGCACTATCTGGATCCCAAGGCCAAAAGTAGTGTTTGGAATTTTAGAGTAGCATAATGGTTAAATAGCTAAAATAAAGTTTGTGAGGATCACATGCATACAAGAGATGAACAATTACGGCAAAGTAATAACATGCATCTGATATTGCCCACTTCTAAATTTTAAACTATTGTTGTGTGTTTAAAAGGACAACAAAACTGTCCAGGGACTGTAATGCAAGAATTTCTGATTGTTTTTTAATAATCAATAGTTGACTCACCTTTGTTGCAACAATGAGGACCAATCAGGTCACTCAATTGTGAGGAAAGTCTCAGACAAGAGGTTACAGGGAGGAGTTATACGTTGATAATACTGTTGCTGCTTCCAGGTCGAACTGCCATGTTGTGGTTTCAAGGTTTTAAATTAATTATAGTTATTTTCATTTTTTAGACTTTCATTTCAGATTTTGTCTTTTTTAACTTAAGGGTAACAAATTAATTAATAAATCAATATTTTAGAATAGAATATCTTTTGAAATTGTTCTAATACATAAAAACAGATAGGAATTAGATTAAAAAAGTCCCAAGTTAACACAGTCACACCTAAATACCAGTGATATTACACACACACTACTATTGAAGCCAAAGAACAAACAAAAAAGTCTGTTATGGTTTCCATTAAATTACAGAAAAGTTGCAGTGTGACATACTTTGGGTTAACGACCCACATGGCAGGTTCTGAGGTGTGACCGACCCACTGCAAACGTTACAAATGCAATAGTAAAACAGTTTGTAGGTTAGCTCCAAATTTGACTAAAACTAAGATTTAATATTTTATTTACTGTTTTGGTCAACTCAGGGGAAAGCCACCTAGAGTTCCCTCTGAGTTGATCATGCATTTTTAAATGCCCATGATCACATCAATTGTATTTCCTCAATTTTGGGATGGCAAAAATTACGATTGAACAAAAATTAATGTATTTTGCAACCTATAATTCAAAAATACTTAAAAATATACATGGTGTAGCACGAGGCACAAACACATGCAGGCAGAAGGACAAACTCCAAAAGCAACACGACACACAGAGTAGGCACATGTACACACAAGCATGAAATGAAAACATGTGGGAAAGATTAAGGCTGGAAGAGCTGGAGCAAACACATGCAAATACACACACACACAAACACATGCACAGCTGCGTTGAGATGAGATGAGAGGGCTGTGATTAAGATGAGGTCTACAGGAGGTCTGAGGAAACATACCCGCCATCACGCTGCTGAAGTCTGTGGGAACTGACTCTGGTGGATCGACTACCATGATTTTCCTGGCAAGATGCTAACCTTGTCTGTAACACTAACTACTGTATGTCAGATGAAAGGAAAGTGGAGCTCGATGTGGTTGAACAAAAAAGCCCAAGTTGACAGAAAGTCAAAGATGGGGGAGCATGTAAGATGATTTCAAAGATTTGAGGAAAACTGACACAGAAAAGTAAGTCGGACTCCCCCACCAAAAATCACTTTTCTTCCAGGGGTTGTCAGCTATGCTGCCAAAATAAACCAAACAGAAAGGCCGCCCACTTAACCCTGATCATCAGTTCAGAAGAACCAGAGCTGACTGGCACATGGCTGGCAAAGCGCGTCATATCACTCAGGCTGGGAATAGCAGGGTGACTCATGATAAGATGTGAGTTACAGAAAGCATGTAGTCACCAATCCATCCGTCTTACAATGTTTGAACTCTGCTTTGATTAAAACGGTGATGGAGATAGGCCTAATCGATGACTCTGCACTCTAAGTGGAATAACAGACATGAGAACTTTTGCTGCTCCTTAATTTGCCCCAAATCTAACATTGACTGTTGAGGGGTATGCAGTTTAACACATATGATTAACTAAAAACAATAAAACTCAGGCTATGAATCCAACATTTCATGATGATGTTGTTCTTGTCCCTTTCTCCCCCAAAATCTATGTTATGTTTTCACCATTAATTAACTGGATACAAGAGCACACTGGCACAGCTGTGTTTACCTTCCTGTAATATACACAACTAATTAGTGTGGGAGAAAAAAAATTTCTTGCAACTGTGATTTCTCTTTTTTTGTGGCAAAATCAGATCTGGTTCTAATCTTGTCCTAAATCCTGTCCTTTATAAGGGAAGCCAGAGGGTGGTTCGCACGGCTATTTTAAATCAAATGGCCTGTTATCGATGATTTACTACTCTTTTATCTTGAGACAGTCTAACCTTGAATTTTGTAGCCAGATAGACAAAGCCAGATATTTTCCTTTGGTTGAAGTGTTATAAATCCAGGACAAAAGTGATTGATTTTCAACAGCTGTATTGTGACATTTCAATGATGAAACTGCTATGAGAAACATGAGATCAAAAATAGTGTTTGTTTCTTTTGTGAGGAGTTTTGGCACTTTTAAATTGTGAATCTATATTTGTGTTTAGAATGGGAGAAAATAGCAAGTTTTGCCTTAATGAACTGAAGGTGATAAGGGAGCATGTATCAAGACTCCACTTAATATAAGCCCAAACCAAACTCGCCGTGCAGAGCTGCCACACACATCAACACACCGACAGCTGATAAATTAACCATCACAGCAAAATGTCTGTGCTGTCGATGAACTTTAGGTCATGTTGACAAGCAGAGGAACAGTAATTTGTTAATAACAGGAAACCCTCACTACTATATTGAGAGTGTACCTTGCATGCCACGTCAATATGTCCTTGTTTGGAGTAGTGTTGACGTTAAACCAGCAAACAGGAAACAAACAGATTCTGTTTTCTCAGTGCTCAGTTTTCTGACTACTGAGGTTGACTTCAGATGGACTTTTGCTGATTGTCAGTCATAAAAAAGAGAAAACACACTTTAGGTGTCCATTAACCAACACTAAAGTGGCTGCATGACGTTCTTGAGGACACATAAGTCATGGGGGGGGGGGTCTCAAATCAATTATTTATCTCTTTATATAGCTGATGCCAGGGTACAGCATAATGTTTGGAGACCCTGACCATGTGGGATCCCTACTCTATTGGATCATTATGTAATGCATGAAGCCCCTTGCTAATTACATATGACCACAATAACCGATCAGTTGAAGAATTCAAGATTTTTCTTGAAAACATGCCGTGAACACAGCTCTACTTCTCAGCATCTGTCCTCATGGAGATGCTGTATTTAGAGTTACAGCTCCAGACAAACACAGAGGACTTTGTGGAGACAAAGTTTTTTTTCTTTCCAGCTGACATGACAAGAATCACTTCTGCAATAAGGCTTGGTTGCATTGTTCTGACTTGGCCATTTTGTCGCAGCGTTATAGAAAAACAATACGTCACTTATTCTCATAGAAAGGAAAACTCATACATCAATGTCAAATGGGTAGAAAACCTTTTGACATTGATTAAATGTCCGATTAAACCGATTAAATAACTACTTTAATCAATAAATTTAATGCAAATTTTCTGGTATGGAAAAAGTTGTTAAAAGTTTAATGATCTTTCAGGAACAAAGTAGGATTTCCTGGCACAAACACGCCAACTTTCAAGATGCACACAGGATGAAAAAGTCAAAGAATTCAGAAAGCTCCAACAACACTTGAAGTTTTCAGAAAAACTTAAAAACACCACCTTGTTTGGCTGATGGAGCTACAGTACACCAGGGTCATCAATGAATTAATGTATATAAGGCAGCACTGTGGCACAGCATGTTAGTGCTCATGCCTCACAACAAGAGGGTTGCCAGCTTGGCTCCAGGCCCCTGCAACCCCACAAGGGACAGGCAGTATGAATAATGGATGGATGTGATAGTTTAAATTCATAGAACTTTATGAACTTCTTTTCTTAATACATTTTCTGGGGCAATAATGATGTATGTTTTTGTACAGAACCTCTATGGTGCAAGCCAGAAAAGACAAGTGCCTAACAAATACGTGCAGAACTATACTTCAATTCATTATTCTTCATGGACCTGTAAAGCCAGAGAGCACTGCACATGCTCAGAAGGGCAAAAACAAACCTCTTCCTGCCCTAAATGAAGTCCCAAGCCAAGGAAAAATTTGGTTTCCCTGCAAAAACAATAAGATGTGACTAAAGTAATGTGTCGACTTTTACAGTCTATTGTGACCTTAGTGTACTGCTCACATGCAGTGAGTCGGTCGGAGAGGAAACACTTTGTGAACACGGTAAATGATTGAATATTTTTAAACTTGGCGCAGACAAATATTGACTCAGAGGGTTTTCAGTCAGATAAAATCAATTTGTGGACTCTGGGAATAGTTACATAATTCTTATTAAACGTTTGGAAACTTTTCAGTAGACGTCTGTCAGCTCACCTTAACAGGTAGGCTGTGCTAATAATGCTACCAGCTAAACATGAGAGATTCAAGGCTGCAGCAGCTTCATTTGACCAGGGCAAAGTAATGTTTTCAGCCAAAGTCAAGGTTATAACAAGTCTGACTCAGCAAAGCATTTTTGTGTTTATATGAGCCATACAGGAGGAGAAACGGTGCTACTGCTTTGACACTGAGATAAATGAGCGAATAGGAGTGTGTGCTTCTATGTGTGTATTTGTATGAGGGTAACTGTGTATCTTAGAGTGGGAGTGTGTTTATGTGTGAGTATTTGTACGAGGGTAGTTGCATGAATGAGAAAGGAAATGTATGTCAGAGGGAATAAAATCATGTGCGAAAGAGAAGTTCTGAAAATTGTTCCAAAAATGCACCATGCAGAAGTCCTATTGAACCGTGACTTAAAAACGGAACTGAACCTGAAATATTCACCCCTAATATTTTCTATTTTACACCTACACTGTTAAAACGTTGTAATTTTTTTTTTTTTTGGTGATGACCTAATGAAGGCCCCAATCTGTAATGAAGATGACACCGACCAATCTTGCACTGAAATCTTTTGTTTTAGATCAGAATATCATTGAATAGCATTATTGTGAATGGATGTTTCAAAAAGATTTAAAACACTGTTATCATATCACTACCTGATGGAGAGATAAAGCTACAATCTACATTGCCAAATACCTAACACTGGTGTTTAAATGCCTTCTTTTAGGGTGAGAACACCTTTTTTTGTGTATGTTAAAATGTGTTCATGCAGGTCCTCAGCTCTCCTTCCTTTTAAGGGCATTCTCAGGGTCCTGCACTACCAAGATTACACACACAAACACACTAAAGGGAAAGAGAGAGAGACGGGGAGTATTCAGAGCAGCATGCAGCTGGCTAACAGAAGCAGCACTGCAATCAGCCAGGAAAATCCTGCCTATGCTTTACCTTCTGATACACATGCATGCATGCACAGTCACGCACAGACATTTGCAAACGCTCACACTGAGGTTGGGTCATCTGGATCTAACATCATGTCTTGATTTTTGTTTTTAGCTGCAAGTCAATGTGTTTCATCTGTCCCAATGTTTTTTCTGCAAAGATATAAGAAAGTGAAAAACTTTGATATTAATTCTAGTTATAATCAAACAGTATGTCTTTCTATCTCGTACCATGGCCATAAAGATAAAAGCCAGACATCCCATATTGTCTGCTAAAAAAAACATCCAACAAAAATAAGTATATTCATATATATATATATATATATATATATATATATATATATATATATATATATATATATGCTTTTTATTTCTTAGTCAAACCCAGCACTGGTACTGTGAAGTGAAGGAAGAACACAACAAGCAAGCTGTCATATTAACTGGCTAATTTCCTATTGGTAAATACTAGATTAGATTGGATAAAATTACATTGAACTTTATTAATCCTTTTGGGAAACTCCCTCAGGGAAATTAAGATTCCAATAGTATTCTGACAAGTAGATAGAAAGATAAATAAAAAAGATATAAACAAAAATCTAAATAAATCCAAACTAAATATATAAATAAAAATAAAAAAAATGACCCCATATATGAAACAGTCCATCTGCTACGAAGGGTTAACAGGAAATAATGACGCAGAGCTTAGCTAAGTTGTGCCACATAGTGGTAAAGCATCTAAATAATCAAGAGTTGTATTTGTAACCAAAAGGAACCTAAAAGACTCAGAGAAACAAGAGGAGCAAGGGAAGCCTTGCTCAATCTTGCTCCCCACCACTTCCAAACACTTAATTTCATATTTCCACAACATATCTGTGCAACTTGGACAGAGTGCTGGAGTTTTCCTCCTTTTTTGTAATTAAAAACAATAATATACCCTACATTGGATGTTTATAACCTCTTTTTTCATACTGTCTGATTTTAACTTGTGATAAAATTGGTTATAGAACAAAATAAAACAGAATGATAAAACAGAATGATAACTCTTTACTTAGATGAACACTCCAAATTTATTAATAGATTGTTTTGTTTTATCACAACTTTTAACAGCAAAGGCATGCACCATAATCTGATACCTTAACTAACGCTGCAGGGAAAAATGTTTTATTATGCATTTATAGTTAAAATGACATCTTGGGTTTTGTAAAAAAGAAAAAAAAAAAAAATAATAATAATAATTAGAGGACCAACTTTAGCCAGTGGCAGCCCTGCTTTGTCTTCATGCACTTGTGCCAATAGTTGTTAAATGACATGAACATTTAAGCCGTGATGCTTCACTAAATGTCTCCTAAGTGTGATAGTCTAATGTGTAAGTAAGAGGATGGTTTTTTTGAGAGAGAGCTTGCAGGAAACATGGGGCTGTCTTTTGGCTAAAAAGCACATGACTGTTACTGACTCTTACTGTAAACAATTAGGCCTGGCATCTTTATAGATAGATTTTAAAGACTTGATATATCACCCGGCCCTTACTCACACACTCACACCACTCTGACTCTATTATCAACTAAACTACCTCACGCACATGCTTATGGCTGCAGCTGGCCGAGGGCTGCTAAATATAAAACCCTTCATTAACAAATACGCATTTATACAGACGCATGCATGCAACTTCTTCTCCACTGATCCTGTTTGTGCCAGAACACACACACTGTCACACACCCTGAAGAGACTGAACTGTACTTCCAGTGACCTCACAAATGACAGCGGCAAGGACTGCAGTCAGCTTGGCCGCTCTGATTGCTGGTTTGGAGATCTTGGGGGACTGGGTGTGCTGTCACATGCAGCATTGCAGCTGGCCCCATCTGGAAATATTGCATGCTTTAAAGCCAGGAGGTCTCATGTGGGAAACCAAACATACATATTAAGAAAGAGAAAAAAAACATTGTGGAGGGTTTTTCAAGCAAGAGGAAGAGAGCTGATCTGGTCTAGTTTCAACCATTTAAATGTAGGTTTGGATGTAGAATGGATTGTACTTTATCTACACGTATTGCCCAAAAAGTGCCCTGCCCTCACACTCCATTTGTCAATTGGCAGTTTCTCTCTGCACACAAGAAACATTATCTATCCATCCAATATCTTTACCACTTGTGCCTTTCAGTGTCACGGGAGGCTGAAGCCTATCCCATCTGACATTGGGCAACACCCTGGACCAATCACCAGCCAATCACAGGGCCTACCTGAAGAGATGAACAACCATTCACACATAGATAACGCATGAGGAACATTTAGGTTTCACTCCCAGATTGTTTGGGAGAGTTGTTTCCATACAAGTGGGCATTCCGTGCTCAATATGGTTTGTCTGCATAAATACGTAAATGAACACAGAAGTCGATCCCTGTTTCTACCGGTGTTACATTGTAATAAGTTACCATGCTATCTGGTGTCCCCTATGATTTGCTGTAGACACCAGGAAGCATTAAAAGCTCCTCTTCTTCCTTTTAAAGGCATGTAACACACAGATAAGGGCAATCAAACCAGCAACCTTCTTGCTATTAGGCTTGAGCACTAACCTGTTGCACCACTATGCAGCCCAAAAGAAACGCAAGTAGATCTCAATACACCATAAATCAACAGACCGTTCTCTTTTATATACAGGAGACATAAGTCTATCTTCAGTTCATATTTTCTAGCGGTTAGTAGATGTTTGAGTCATAAAGTAATAGGGAGGAAAGTTAAGACTGGCTGAAGTAAACCTCAAACAAACAGGAAACTGTGTAGGTGGTTTAACTATTTACTAAAGAGTGAAGAAAGGCGTGTAGATGCTTTGAGGTAACCAAGCAAAAAATGTCACATTCTGCAATCTGCACATGTGCGAAATGAGTGCATGATATTTCATGCTTAAAACAGAAAACGTGTGACAGTGATAGGTGAGGCACCACAAGTTCACTTATCTATCCAATGGTTTCTTTATTTTTACTTCATTCTAATTAAGGTTGAAGTGCAAACCATCCCTAACCTCATTTAGATAAGATTATCTGAGAGAAACAAGTAGTGGAGTTA
This sequence comes from Cetoscarus ocellatus, assembly GCA_037902135.1. Lineage (NCBI taxonomy): Eukaryota > Metazoa > Chordata > Actinopteri > Labriformes > Labridae > Cetoscarus > Cetoscarus ocellatus. The sequence continues at coordinate 2,084,382 of JBAMNC010000412.1, forward strand.
ATTGGTGACACTGATAATCAGCATGCAGGGCAAGAATAGACATGATGTTCTGGTTGGATTTTATGAGTCTAAACCGTCGTTTCTCATAATGTTGCTCTGCAGCTTTTTTAGCCAGGTGGCAACACAGTGCAGCTCATGACATGGCTGCATTTAAAAAAAATAATGAAGGCAAAGATGACAAGAAAAGCAATGTGCTTTCTGAGACGAAGCTAAATGTCACCAATCTTCTGATCATCTTTTGTTGTGCAGCGAACTGAACACAACAAGGAACCTTTTAGATGCTGCAGAGTATGATTTATGGCAACAAAACAAATGCAGAGGGTAGAGATTATCTGAGAAAAGAAGGGGGGGAAACCCCAGCATGAAAAACAGCTGGAAACAGGAAATGACTTTGTACCTTGGTTTGAATGTGTTACAAAAGAGAATGTACATGGCACATAACGCACACATGTAAGATGATAAAATACAAAAGCAAAGCAAAGCAGGCATCAGCTGCACTAACAACAACAATAAGAAATGCAATTATTAAGCATTTATGCAGTAATTGGGGATAAAATCAGACACTTCTTTAAAGAAATATGCCAGTTTAATCCCCAAGTTCAGACTGTCAACTCCTCATTAACAGCACCTCTGGAAGTTAAACGGTGTCAAAAAAAATCATTTACTGGCTCTTTTTCCATTGAACAACAATTCACCACTTTTATGGGTGTGCAATAACTCTAAAAGCAAAGCTGGGAGGTGATAAGCTTAGTTTAGCAAAAAGTGTTGTGCCACTTATGCTGATAAAAAAACAACTAGCCCTGACCTTTACACAAATTAAAACTAAAACCATAATAATTATATCAATGACCCACTGTTTGGTTTTGGTTTGAACCTTTTTAGTCCAGTTATTTTCAAACAAAGCCCTGATGTAAACAGCATTGAGCCATCAATGAACTTCTACTAAACCCTAAAAAACTCAAACTTTCCCTACATTTTATGATTAGGTATGGACTTTTAAGATCCAAATCACTAGTTTCTAGCTTGAAATATCAAATGGAGGCTGTACAGAGGTTGTAATAGGGGGCCTAACTTTGACCACATCTCTTTTTCTTAATGTCATTCCCAGCTGTCCCCCTCCCAAACTGCAGGAAGCCCATTTTCTAGAATTGAGGCCAAAAAAGCCTATACAGGAAAATCAATCAGAGGAGAAAAAGACTGTTGTGCATATACAGTGCTCAGCGTAAATGAGCACACCCCTTCAGATTTGTCAGAAAACCTTTAGTTTCCCTTCAAAATCAACATTTTCTATGGCATACTATACCACAAAATACCCCCTCACATGTGGGCAATTGATTGCAAACAAGATTTTTTAAGTTGGAGACAAATTTTTTTTTTCTCAATTTAAGATCAGGATGCAAAAATGAGTACAACCCAATCAAAGGGGTGGGAGCAAAGCTAAGTTTTAGTTATCATTTTACCCTTGTTTTCATTTTATAGCAAAAAAAAAAAGTGTTATGTTAAACTCAACTTTGGAAATTGTGCTTTTGTTCATTTAGATATTGATTAATACATTACTTTTAGTAGGGGGTTTACTCATTTATGCTGGGCACTGTATGCTGCTGAATAAGGAAAAGCATTAGTAGGTATTCTTACCTTTGGAGGATCATAGAGCTCCAGCTGGTACCTCTCCCCTCCTCCTCCTCCTCCTCTTCCTCCTCCTCCTTGAGTGTCTCTGATCCTCCTGACCAGCAGGCGGCAGCGCTGCCAGCGGGGCTGAGAGTCTGAGATAGTGTCATCCACTAGTAAGTACCTCAGTGAGCCCTCTTTACAGCAGCCACTCACCTCTGACCTCCTCTGCCTCATGCTCCCACCCCGAAACCAACGGAAACGATCCAGGAAATGAGAGGCTACCCCTGCCACTTGTGATGAAGGTGGGGGGACAGCCTCAGAGTTCAAACAAGGAGAAGAATGGGAGGACGAGGAGGAAGAAGACACTTCCTCATTTGTGGAGGAAGTGCTTCCCACTCTGTCAGTGTTATTTGGGGGGTTGTTGTTGGTGTTAGTGGGGGGGTTGTTGACAGACAGGTCCTGGGATGAGAGGGGGCTGGGGACGGGCTGTTTCTTAAGGAGTCGTCGAACAGTCTGCCTGATCTGACTGACAGAGAAGTGTGTGACCTCAGCATGTCCGGGGTTAGAGGACGAGGAACCAGAGGAGTACCGTTCAGATACCTGCCGACGGTCTGTGCTAGAGATCTCCTCGTGGCTGCGGCTACGAATCAGCAAAGAGCCACCGCCGATGCTACGATTAGACCCTCTGAGCACCACTTGGTTACCTGATATGGAGCTTCCTGCAGCACACCGCAGCGGCTGCTCCTGCTCTCTTCTCAACACTACAGGCTCAACTTTTGGTGATACCACAGTAAACAGAGCAGCTCCTCCACTCGGCCGGCCAGCCTCCCGGTAATCCTGCACCCCGGACAGGGAAGTAATCCGCAATCGACCAATTAAACCCTCCAGTGGAAGTGAAGGTGGAGATGGAGTGGTGGAGGAGGCGCTGCTGGTAGCGTTGGAGCCCGTGTTCTGGCTGAACGGAATTCCATCTTTGTCGACCTCGCAGCAGAAGTGCTGCTGGAAGAGGTCGGTGAATTGCTTAGAAAAGGTCTCTGGTGGGAGCACGTCATGTTGTGGCCGCTCTCTGATGAAGCTCTGGTAGTGTCCGGCCAGCTGCCGGGCTGTGGCGATGGCATGCAGCTCACAGAATTCCCTCCAGCCTCTTGGGGGCGCTGCCAAGCCTGGGCCTCCTCCTGCTGATGTGGTGGTGTTGGCTGGATGGATAGTGTTACCATTCATTGCAGTAACCAGACCGGCTGAGAATCACTGCTGCCAGACACAAAAAAGTTGGAAAGAGAACAGAAAAGAGGAATGAGTGGTTGGATAGAAAATGGGGAAAGGGAGACAAAGTGGAGAGGTTTAGAAAAGATAAGAATGATAGAGACGAACAAAAGAGAAACATGGAAACATAATCAGAGGCAGCTCGAGGAAAGTGTTGTACAGTAACTAAAAACTGTGGCTGGGAAACATGCACTGATAAATATAGTTTTTGGCTTTATGTTGATAAACAAAATAAACATATTGATTTTTTTGTAGAAAAATAATAAATGACTATCACAATACACGATTGTGAACTTTGATATGATTCTAAAAAAACAACCAAACAGTATCAATACTAATGATACAATACACATAGCCTGCAGTTCGGTATGTACCTGGGTTTTTGCTTGTGGTTTTCAGTTGGGTTTTTAGTAACTACTTGGCCACTGAAGTCATTTTTTTAATTAATCTTTTCCATTGTGGGGCATTTTTGGCCATTCTTTTCCAAAACAGCCAGGGGTTATTGAGGTGAAAAGGCTAATTTTTTCATTCCTTAAACAATTTTTCATTTTACTGTAATGCAAAAAAGACATTTCCATAACATCCTTGAGGCAGTTTATGATATGAAGATTTAAAAATATAAACACATTGAAAAAAGCTCTTTTCATCTCTAGGAAACATCCGTCATATTCTTTTTAGAATGCTGAAGAAATAAACATTTCTCAGGATATCTGCTTATTTGTCTATTGTCATTTTCCAACCTGTCATTGAACACATTATAATATAACCATCAGTGCTCACTGGATAAGACCCATCAGGCATCCTTAGGTTTTTGAAATGTTTCTGCATCAGTGGTTTAAAAATGACTTAATGTAATAGGGCCCACAAGGCTTTATTGCCAAACCGATAAGGTCAAACATTATTTGATTTCTTTTCCACTACTCTACCACATACTAAAAGAATGAGGGGTCCCTCATATGAGTGTGGCTGCACATTGCTGCCTCTCTTCACAAAGCAATAGTGTGATGCCTTAGCACAACTTTTACTTGCCCCTGCACAAATGCAGCAGCGCAAATACAGAAAGAAATCTGTTTGAAGTCATAAACCCAAAACACCACAATTCACGCATACATATTAAACCATGAACAGTTCAATGTTTCATTGAGAATTGTTGCATTGTTATTTAATAACTATTGATATCACCATAAGCCACAGAAATGGAAGTCTTCAATAACATTATTTGGGAAATAATTCATTTTCAACTATCAAAGATTGCAGCCATAGTCCTACACAATGTCTAAACAATAACATGGCAAAATTTCTTTATAGTGAGGTAGTCAGTGTCTCATGCACTCTTAAAACAGTATTTCAAAAGAAAAATCTCTGAATCTCTATCGCCTCTATTTCCACCTTTGTGGTTGTGAGAACATCACAGCATCGCCTACATTAAAGAGGTACTGTCAAAGGTTAAACATAACAGAAAACAAATCAAGTAGTACCCAAACAGAGCCAAATCCAGCAGAGTTTCTTCTGAAAAAAAACAAATTAGTTTCACATCAAAATAAAGGATTGAGCATGTTAACTAAACATAACTTTACGATTCATAAAAAGTGGTTGTGATAATAAATTTACAGTTACAAGCAACAAGTTTGTATGAAATGTACAGCCTTGGAGGAAATGTGTGGGAAAATGTGTGTTTTGGCGTAGCTGTCAGAGAGCTGCACTCGACATATGATAAATAAAGTAGAAGGAAGTTTAGATGCAACATCTGAAAATGATATGAAGACCCAAATAAGAACAAATATAAATGTTTGATTGAAAACTTCACTCATGTGCACAAACAGTAGCTGCACTTATCTGAAGTGTTTTATTCAAAGAAATCTCAGTATATATCCACCACGAAAGAAAAACAAATCACAATTTCCTTTATTTTTCTATCCAGTTCGGCTATAAAATGTTCCATTGATAATAAATAAATAAATCATTGAAATGATAGTTCCCCATTTGGTCTAAACATTTCAAACAGATTATCTTGTGGTCAACACACAGATTAATGTTTGTGGTTTTTACTGCGAACAGTGTTTCTGCTGAGCATTACACCTGGTATCTTTTTGTTTTTTTGCGCTATATTGGTGTCAACAGAGTTGTTTAACTATAAGTCATTTGAAAATATATTGATCCATCTTTAAAACATGATAAATTGTCCAACACTACCTGCAGCACTGGCATTTCAGTTCGAAAGAGTTCAAGTATTGGGAAAAGCCAAAAGTCTGATTTCATCTGCCCTCAGCCTTAAACAGCCTGAATTGGATTACATGGGCCTGCAAAGAATCTCTGGCAATCAACCAGTCACAGAGTTTCTTAATAGATAAGGACAGCCACAGTTCACCCAAAGGACAATGGGTAAGCGCCCAACTTGTGAGAAAAAGAGTCGATTAAATCAAAAGCAAAAGCTCAAGAGAGCACATATATTTTAGGAGAACTTTGGGAAATTTAGTCCTGCCGGTGAGGTGAATGAAGTGAAGATGAAAACGAGTAAAGTGGAGCTAAGTGGATCAAATAAAGACGACTAAATCAGCTCCAAAGTGCTCTAAAATGGATGTCAGACTGGGAGCTACTCAAAATGAATGAAAGCAGTAATAAGTCATCCGGCCAGACGCAGAATGAGGCTCTGACTGAGGAAGCATGGTTCGGAAATTTCTCAATCAACCACACTGCCTGCTTGGCCATCTGTGTGTTTACATGTGTTTCAGAGTTCCTTCTGCTTTTTTTCTCACCACCTCAGAGAAGAAGACTGCTGTGGCCCGTGCCCCTGTACTGACTATAATTGTCCAAGTCTCTGACCCTGATCAATGAAATGGTAATTCCTCTGTAGCTCTGGTGGTACAACTTGTTTATTTACCCCCCAAAAACTCTGACAACCTGGTTACTCTCATCATAAGCTGTCTAGTCGGAGAACTCCAAACTCCTCTAAAGATTATTTTCAGGATTTTTCTAATGGGGCATTTTCTGTAACATTACAAGCTTGTTCCTGCATTAAAAAAAATGATGAACCCTATCATCTGTTTTTACCACGATCAGCTAGGATTGGGAAATTAATTGAAAAATAATCGAAACCGACATTTAGATCCTCTAATCGAAGTAATTTTACTCATGTCAGTTATTTTTGATTATTTTCCCTGTGTAAGTCACGTGACCGCGCCCCCTCCATACAGTCTGCATTCATTTTAAGCGCAGCCAAGAGCGAAGGACGCGCTGCCGATATGGAGGAGACAAGTGCCAATCTATCAGAGGACCTTGTAGCCAAGAAAAATACCGTCTCTGTTTGGGCACATTTTGGATTCTGTGCAGAGGACATCGAGCAGAAAGAAGTGTAAATACTGCAGGAAGACCGTTTTCGATCGGTAACACCACCAATTTGTTCCAGCATAGCATAAAATAATCGTTCATTAATCATAATCGAGGTAAGAGCTTCAATTAATCGTGATGCCGAGATTAGGTAATATCGCCCAGCCCTACTATCAGCCCTGGTCAAAACTGAACATTTAAACTTCTGTCTTTACAGGGTACCATTACACTCCATTTTGGTCTGCAACAACATACTTGACAATCATGAAAGAGCATCTTTAACTGAAATTATGAAGTCTTTCTCTATGAAACTGTTACACTATTATATACTGGAAAACAAAGAAATAAAGTATTTAACCCATACTTTTACCTATTTACAAAACCTTTCTGAAAAACTGTTTCATTTAAAAAATGTGGTTTGAAGAACAAGAAAAGAAAATGAAAAGCTTGTTGGATGGACAATATCCTTCTGAAAAAAAAAAAGTTTAAATAATCCTGCATCTGTGTTTACTCAGCTTTCTTTTAAGAACTTTTTTAACCTTTTTTTTCTGAAGAACTGTGTGATCAGAAATAAAGCTCCCCTTCACCTGCAAGTTCATCTTGTGATGATATCGGCAGGTCTTAAACCCTAAGGTGCAAAACTGATGGTCCACTTTCATTTGATTTCTTTATTTTAAATTTTTAAAAATGTTGGAGCTTGAGTAGACATGGCTGTCTAAAGTCAATCAGCACAGTGTTAAATTATTTGTTCCTAGAATGCATATAGCTAAAAAGGTAAGCTCATTAGTTTAGTCTTGCTAGCTTTTTATCAGAGTTAAAAACTGTTTGTGAACCCAGACTTTTTACCGGGGACTATGGATGCAGGATTTGAGAAATGGACTAGTAAGGGGTTAATTTATATAGCAGACATTTTTACAGGGCGAATTAACACCCCATCTGTCACTGCAAAAGATAGCAAAACATCAAATTTGTGTTGGAGGAATTGTGGCATGGTAGGTGACTTCACTCATATATTTTGGGACTGCCCTAAGATCAGAGACTTTTGGAGGTGGGTGAAAACAGAAATAAAAACAATTCTGGGTATTGATTTCCATCTCAACCCCAACCCTATATATACTTGGGATATTACATGAAGACCTGATAGATAAAGATAGTAGCTACCTGTTGAGAGTTCTGCTCTTGAAAGCAAAGAAAATGATCACAATCAATTGGTTGAAGCCACATCCTCCCAACATAATGCAATGGACAGACCGAATAAAAAAGTTTTTTATGATGGAAAAAAACTACAGCAACATTACAACTGAAACTAGACAAATTTGAAAGAAGATGGAAACCGATAATACAAGCAATACCAGAGCTCTAAACACCTTTTTTTTTCTCTTTTCTCCAACAACGTATTTATTTTAAAATAATTTATTTACATATGTTGCTTTTTAGTAGTTTACTTACCCGTGCTTGTAAATATTAGAGAAATGTCAAATCTGAAGATTGTTGTTGATATCTGCTTTTTGTTTTTGTGAAAAATATGTGATCTTGATTTATGTTTGACTCGTGAGAATTTTTATGACTGAAGGCAACATGATATGGTCTAACTTCTGTACATCTTCATCTGTTATCTGTTGTATGTGGAATAACTAAAAAGTTAAAAAAAAAAAAAAACTGTTTGTGCTGATTATAATGTGATTACATGAAGCAACATTCAACAAATGACAGTTTTTGTGAAAATCTTAATAGTGGATTACAGTTTGTTACTTTTAGTTCAATAAACTTTTGATACCAAATAGGCATGTTTGGTATCCCAACAGAGGGCTGCCAAATAAGTAGGCAGCCCTCTGTCTACGTGACAAATTATTTTGACAACTATGCCAACTTTTGAGAGTGTAAGTGCAAAGAATTTTATTCTATACCAAAACAAAACAAACTGAACTGTCAAGTAGGAATTGGTATCAAAACCGAGCACTGATGTAGTACCAGCACCAACACATCCAGTACCAACAAAGTAAATGCATCCACATACTTAGAAGCTTCATTATGGTACGACTCGTATTACATAAGAACTCTGCCTTCTTTTGCTCAGTACGCAGTACAATATTGCCCTCCGCAAAACAAATGGACTTTAAAAGTAATATAAGCATTAGCATTTTTATCCTTTAAATGTTTTGATTCAGAAATCATTAGTCATTAGTACCATTTTAAAACTTTCAATTTAGCATCAGCATCAGAAAACAACATATCTCATGATAAAAGAGGAAACAGGTTACTTTAAGTGAGAGTCCTACCGGTGTCCTGCATCTGGTCAATAATCCTCTTGAATTTTTTTCAGATTTTTGTTTATACTGCTGATCCTGAGAACGCTCAACCCCATATTTATGTGTTATCAGGAGGGGGAAGGCCACATTTTCAAAGAACCACCACTGGCCCAAGCTGATGCAAGAATGGGGCTTGTTGGTTTATACAGACAGCCCATAGATGATTCAATGTTGTATAACCAGCCACAAACTTTTCATATTTTCCCTTTAGTGTAGTAGTGAAGCTAAAACAATGACCTTTCAGTGTACTTTAAATAAGTTTAATCGATTAGTTTCAGGGAATAGGGTTATAAACTCAAACAGGGATGGCCAACTTAATTTACCAAGCAGGACATTGTGAATCAGCTCTCAGCCAGAGGGACACATCGGTTCATACTGGAGGATGAATTAGACTCTAAATTAAACAACAATTCATATACTTTCTTGATAAAAGGTACAAAAAATCAGCTTTCATCACAAATATTCACACAAATTTATATTTCTAAAAACACATTTGAACTGTGATTCTAATTTTAAAGAGCTAAATGCAGAATAAAGTAGTTTAGTTTTTTTTTTCAATGAGATAAACCCAACTTAATAAGTTTTAAGAAAACGCGATAGGCTGATCAGACTTAAAGCTGGTATTCACTGACACAGTCACCAATAGACAACAATCGATGCAGCATCTTCCAGTCCTGACAGCAGCTCGTCCACTCATTCCCTGCTTCTAACATTCACTTAAAAATAACCCAAACTTTGTTTTTTAGTAAAAATAATAATCCATTGAATTGGGATTTGAAATCTGCAAAGCAAACAGCAGAACAAAATTAATTAACTAAAAAAGGACACTGCTTAGCTTCTGATGCTTTCCTGTTGGCTCATTGAAATTACTTTCACAGCAAAGTTAAGAACAAAATGTGTTCAAATGACATTTTAAGACGAGGAAAATGTGTTTTTTAACAACAAGAATTAATCGCATCAGTTACATAATGTAACTGAGTTATTGTCAGAGATTTACTGCTTTTTTTGTCTGCAACTAATTCTGTTAAATAATAAAATACCACATAAATAAATAAACACATTAATGAACAACGGCATTGGGCAATTGAGATGTCCCTATAGAATACTGATTGCACTGCGCTTCAAGATGTTTTTGTACTGCTTTGCTGAACAACCATTACAGCAGTTATAACAAAACACAAACATAATTAGTATTGGTTTCTGCCAATCTCACTCATTGGTGATCAGGATCAGCATCAACAGCCTGATCAATACACCTGATCAGGACTTGCAATCTTGCTAAAGTTTTACAAAAAATTATAACAGCCAATTACAATATGTAATTTTTTGAGCAGAAATCAAAAGTATATCAGTTACTAGAGAGCATCAGCAAAAGTAAATAAAGCAATTCTTTTTTATGTTGCACTCTGTTTGGTGCCACGTCTTGGATTGGCAACTCAGGCTGAAATACTTCACGGCAGATGCTGTGACGCTGTTTTACGTTTTTTAGCTATTCTTTTTGAAATTGACTTGTGGGCCGAATAAAGGGAGGAGGAGATGTGCATGTGGCCCCTGGAGGACCTGCTGCCCACCCCTGAACTAAAAAAAGTAGGATTTTTTTTCTCAATTCAATATGAACAGACATAGTGATTACAGGCAAGAACTCTCACCATGAAGCATCCACTAGAAGGGCAGCAGTATTGTATTAAGAACCTGTGGATGCTTTTAGAAGACCATGATGCAATCTATAAAAAAGGTCTAATTTCAGTACATGAAGGAGCTGCTGCTGCTTCAGAAGGTTCAATATATTTTTTTGTTTTCAATCATATAACGACAACACGTGTCCACAGTACATACCATTTTTCCTCCTGCGCAACGGAGAAGGCTCTATTTTAAACACAGGAAGTATGAATGTATGCGTGCATTACGTGTGAGAGGGTCGCGGGGGGGGGGGCTAGGCTCTGGCCCAATAGATCATAGAAAACCACAAGAAATGGGGAGGGGGTGTCGTTGTGGTTGGGCCAAACTTGGAGCAACAACTTGTTATCTCTCTGCTAACTTCTCCCTCCCTCACCACGTTCTAAGTGACGACATTCGGGATGAAATCCTCCTCTCAGACGATGTTACACCGTAAAGCTTCATAATTCTCATTGTACAAGTACGAGGACATACGTAAGTCAATGATGTGAGTGAAAACTTGGCATCATTTAATATTGCGTCATCAAAGCTCCTGGAAGAGTCCCATCACAACAACTGATCCCCTTCCTGTACTATTCAGAGCATGCTCAGTGCGTGCCGCCTTGTGCCCCTGCAGCTGGCCCCCCCCGAAGCCTGTTTCTATCTGCTTGGCCAGCCCAGGGATGACTCAGCACAGGCTGAATATTCAGACACAGACGCACGCAGCCGTACAGTACGCTCACATCTGTAGACGCACACTTCCTCCTGCTGGATCCCTCTGGGGGGCGACCGTCTCTGTTCCTATGGTTTCCCCTGTGTTCATCCTCTCTGTCCTCTCCTCTGAGGATTGCCAGATCCTTTGCTCTTACCTTGACTGAGGGGCCTAACAGGGACACACTAAGCTGTGAAGGAAAAAGGCCAACACAGTTTTTTGTCTCCCTTCCTCGTGTTGCAAAATAAAAATTTTCCAGCACATCAGGCAGAGTTTCTGCTTTCCCTCCTTCCTGTCTTCCTCACGTTCCTCCTCACTTCCTCCTCTTTCTCAATGCCGACATTCTTCACTGTGAAACAAACACTGATTGCTTTCATGGTGTCTGTCTTGTGCTTAACAGAAATCTGCCCCAGCTTTCCTGCAGCAGCACACACTAAAGCAGGCCCAGCTTTCATCTAAGGGAGGAAACGCAGCATGTACCCCAGGTACTTCAAGAAGAAAGAGTGCTAAAGGAGTTGAAAATAAGGCAGCCACTGGCCACTGGCTGACAAAAAAACATTTTACTGTCATATGGAGTCGCTCTGGTATTGAGGAGTGTGTTCTGGAGCAACGCAAAATAATTTTAAGGTAGTACAGAGTTGCAGAGGGGCATCTATAGTTGTGGACAGTAACAACACAAAAACATGTGAGGACCACCGTGTGGAAGCACTTCAATGTGTGTCAATAATGTGCAAAGCAGCTGGCTCACTATAAAAATCCTCAGACCCATTTGCAGACTTTTACCCATTGCTGTGTAGTGGTGCCTTGTCAGGATTGCAAGATTCATATGAGAGGTCATGCAGCCTTGGGAGAGGTAAAATGTGTGTATGGGGGGGGTGTTTATGAGCATACAACCCTAGTAACTGAATATCTTTAGTTATTAGTATGTATGCTTGGAAACCTATTGGTTTTGATTTTTGGGAAAAGTGACAGCCCTATAACTCAGTCAAGAATGTCAGAAATGCCTAAGCGGAGATTTGTGCTCACTGATCACTTTTAGTTAAATTATGTCAAATTGATGTACAATGACGTACAATATTGGACTTTTGCCAATATCTAACATGCCTTCACTTGCAAACTCATTTTCAGCCAGTGCGGTTACCTTTATTTGTACAATTATTTGTTTGTTTTCAACAGTCTCTCCTGTACTAGCATTGAGCTTTTTTTATTTAACAATCTGATTTAAGTAATCAATATTAGGTACTCATTTTCCTTACAAAACACTCAGGTACTCATTCATTTTTACCATAAAACATATGCTGCGTGCAGACCTGCCTAGTGATGGCACACTTTGTTGAGTGTGGAGGCTCATGAGTACTTCCAGTGACGGTAATGTACCTGAGTAGATGTCCCTTGATTGTTTATCACTGATCTGGCATTTCTCTAAAACAAATGCTACAGTCAATTTCTGTCAAAAAATCTCTGTATATCAGTCTTGATGCTCCCAAATGAAACCCCGCATGAGCAAATGTTAATGTGTTGAGTAATATGACCCATGGAGATGCTGTAGTTGCCATAAGGCAGTCGGTGTTGTTGCAGCATTCTGGTTTGCTTAGCCAATACTCCTGAAGCTTTGTGTAGAAAATGTCATCCTTGTGACACTTTTGTCCTTTTTCTTGTTTTTTTTTAATCAAATATATTTAGTTAGGTGTGACCAGAAAAGATTGCTATACATGTAATGATAAATGATATGAAGTACTGTAACTGTGAACAATGTGTGCAAGTAATAAAGCATTCAAGTAAGGATGTCAAAAACAAGTGCCTGATTACAAGCACCTTTCCCTACTTTGTATATCAACACATTTTTCATATATCTTTACCAATAATTGACCTTTGAAGCTATTATCTGCTGATGGAAATCATGCCAGTAATATGGAGTACTGCTATTTGCCAAAATTTACAACAAAGCCCTAAACACAAGCCAAACAGGAGCTTTTAAAAACAGCTAACAACATTTCACATTCATATTCTTTGCTTCTGCCTTACCATTGGTCAGTCAGCTGGTTAGACATGGCAAAAGACTTTAAATCAATTATTCAAGAAAAAAAAGAGTTAGTAAATTACTTTTTGACTTCCTGCTCCCTTAAAATAAATCATCTCAGAGTTTAAGGCTAGACTTTAAGGGATCCGATTATCTAAATTTGAAGACTTAGATCAGGAAAGTAAATCAACTTTTTTGTGAATCCTGTACCTTTCCCTTCAACACCAAAGTGGAAGTAAATCCACACTTTTTTCCAAGGACATCTAAAACTGATTTTGATCAAGCAGGGAGGAAACCGGATGCTGGAAAGACACATGAGAGTTGATCTTGACAGCACGAGTAATCTCATGACCATGGTCAGCTCACTGAACGGAGGCTTGAATCAACCTCAAGAGAAACTGGAGAGCTTGTTGTCAGCTGCTGGTGTGTAACTACTTCAACAAAAAAAAAAAACGTCCTGACTAAAAAAATGCTTGCAGTGAGCCACTAGGGATGTAACGGTACAGAAAAATGTCTTTTCAGTTTGGTTAAGGATCCAGTGCGTTTTCAGTACACTTTTGGTATGGTTTATTTTTCAAGACTTCCGCCCCCACAACTTTTCCCACGCTCTCAAATGTGCAACCAATTTCTCAATTCACACGCAGACATTTTCTGACACACATTTCTGTCATTTAAGAAATAAACATAAATATATGCATACTTTCTCTCTCCCACACTCCCTCTCATACACAGGGGTGCTGGCAGGAATTGGGGGCCCAAGAACAAATTGCCCATTGGACATAGAATGAAGTGAATTGTAATATGAGGACTTTCTAGTCTCACTGAATTGAAGAATAGCTCTGTACGTATGCGGGTGTCCGTGTATTTGTTGGGTACACATCCAAACTGAACCAAACAGTTTAGTAATAATACCTTCACCGTTACAACACCAGTAGCTACAGGTGAATGGAGGCCTATTTAGAGTATGATTATCATGGATGCAAAATGTCATACTTATGGTTAAAAAAATCAAATGTTATCAGTACCTATTTAATACCACAGTAAAAAATAGAAAACCATGAAATCCAACATCAAGTATTGTTTTCTTTTTTAATATCAGAAATACAGATGCACTAATACTGTCACCTGCAGCAAGTGTCAGTGCCAATACCATGCCCTGGACTCATATTCATTAAATATTGCCCGTACTGTTCTCATTATCATTTTACAGCATAGATTGTTAATATTTAAACAGGTAGGTAAAATCAGAACCTAGGCCACAGAAGTTTTATATTTTCACATAAATGAGGGTGACATACAGCTGTGCGGCCTGCAAACTACTCACTGTTAAACTGTCAAAAGTAGAAGTGAAATGAAAATACAACACACCTTATTAAGTACATTTATGAGCTTCAGTGATGTTTTTGAGTTTTCATATTTCTTCTCAGTATTATTGAGTAAGCAGATGTACTTGGTCTAGAAAAAAAGGGCACACCATGTCTTTTGCACAAATACAGTACTTTAGCAGTTGTTAAAATTTGTGCAATTTAGGTATCTTTTTTTTCTTTTGAATTTTGCTTGAAGCATCTTTTTGCAAAAAGATATGGCTAGTGTGTTTATTGGCTTAATTATTTTTTGTGCAAAACTCATGACCTTCATATTAACAAAGACACAAAGAGGCTGGAGCTTATACAACACAGAGAGAGAATTATCAGTGCCGCTGGTGGAAGCCCTGTTACAGGGAGGTCCTATTTATATCTCAAGAGTTTGGTATCAGCTCTCACACACCACTGTGTGCTCCCCGTTGCCCTCAGTTGGAAGCAGCTCTTGTTTGAAGTAACAGACATATATTTCGCAAACACACACACACACACACACACACAGGCACAAAGGGCTCTTTGAGCTTTCAGGTCATGTATTCACAGAACAAGGAAACTACCATCAGAGTATGCTAATGTCCATAAAAAGATTAGATGGGAAGCATCTAAAGATTCTAAGTTGATGGAAATCAACTGGGAAATTTATGTAATATATTACTGAAATATTGCAACAACCCAAGATTGGTTTCTTTTTTAACTTTAACTTTCTGTATTAATGGACTGCAGAGAGGCTATCAACGACTGGAAAATTGTTGTGAGTCAAGACAGTTAAAATTCAATTATTATTGCATTGACTTTTTTGTCAGCTCTCTGTTTGGAGTCACTTTTTTGTCAAGAATATCTTGTGTCTTTTGTTCGTCATTTTTTGACAACACAAAGGAAGAACAATTCAGCACAGCACAGGTCCACATTACCATCTTAGATAGTAGCTACAGTGTACAGACAAACATAACAACAGTTTAATTCATCGGGGCGTTGTGTATACTAAGTCAATCAGACTAGCTGTGAGCACTGAAGCCGCAGTGGGGTTTGTGGAGCAGCAGTATGGAGTCCATATTTTCAGGAAGAGTCTTTTTGAAGAGTGAAGCAAACAAGAAAAGAGTGCTCCATGATAATCTAATGCCAGTTTGCCTTAGAGGTCGGTTTTCCACTTATCAATGACAAAAAGATTTTCCTCTTAGCAGCATAGGCTAGTATATAAAATATCCTGTTGTTGCTTCTTTAAGATCTAAAACTTTCCACTATGGCAACATTTTATGGGATTAAAACATACATTCACACAAAAATGCAAAATGGGACGCATTTTCTGCTGTTATATAGATCAGAACATTTTAAAAAACAAACACTGTGACTTTTTTTAAAAAGCGTGATCTTTTAGGATAGTTGCTCGAATCTACCCATTCGTGTCTCCAGTACTATTTTGTTTGTTAGGTTTTGCTTCTAATGTTTGTCATCATCATATAGAAGACAATTCACAGCTAACCACATCCTCTGACCTTTAAACAGCTCAAGTCTTATTGCCACGATCAGCCGGATTCAATCTATTTCTCACGACTCAATTAGTTTGCATGGCATCAAAGCTCTTATACACATCAAACACCACAGATTTTCCCGTAAACTGGTGAGAAATGAATGAATAAATTAGAAAAAGAAGCTGCAACGTGCATCACAAGGTTTGGGATGAAAAACAGATTTAGTTGCCACCTTTGAATTTTCATTCTGTGAATCATGACATGAATCACAGCATCAGAGGATATGCTTTAAGAGCAGGGAGAGTGGGTGAGTGTGTGTGTGTGCTTCTGTGTGGGGCAAGGGGGGAACGGAGAGGGGAGGGGATAAAACAAGACCGGGAAGAGGAGGAGACCGGGATAGACAGAAGGACAGATGGGAGGATAATGAGAAGGCAGGCAGGAAGAGAAGAAAAAAAGAGAGAAAAAGAGAGGAGGGAGAGGGGAGGACCCTGCCAGGTTTGTGGGTGAAGGTCCAGGTGGCTGAGCAAAATAGGAACAGAGACCAAAGGATCTGAGCGCTGCTCTGCCTGGGCACAAATCACAGCTACAGGAAGCCCTGCCCTGGCCTGGCAAGCAGTGAGCAGCGCACACAGACAAAAACCGAGTGCACACACCACACACACCAAAATGAGCCCTTACATCAAGCATGAGAACAGCGCTTGAGCATGACTCAAGAGTTCTTAATGTGATTTTAATTATATTTTGTGGAAAGCTAAAATTAAACACCCTAAGATAGAGGTAGTGATTTAGAGTGACAATTTAAAGGTATTTTCTTGTGCACTGACGTGTCCCTGCTTATCTCTTACTCAGCAGATTCATACCAACATTAAGGCATAAAGCGAGAGGTGAACAAAATCCGCTCCATCCTTTGGAGGGTGTCTAAGTACATCTTTGTTAAAGTATTAGACATTGGGCCTGAGCTCAAGAATGGCTATGGCAGTATATCATAATGTAGTCTTTGTCATTAAGTGCATTGATTCAGATTTCAGGAATTAATCAGGTCTACAACTACCAATAAAACACGTGTTTTGAATGCCTCTGGGCTTTAAAATGAAATGAAATTACATTTTAAGATCTCATTTTTATGCTTTTTGAATTTTATATACCATTAAGTGCGTTTCACATATATAAAGATTAAAATCATCTTTTTTCTTTTTTTTTTGCAGAAGATCTTAAAATTTTAAACTAAGACTTATTTCCTTGACTTACTCTTACTCCACTTATAAGTGGGAATGTTTGACAATATAAATACTAATAATTTACACTGTTTTAATAATAGTAGGCCTTGTAACTTTTTGCACAAGCACAATTTTAGGCTTGCATTTGTTTTTTAAATTAGATTAAATACTGATAAGAAAATTACAAGTGAATATACTGTGAAAAAAGTGTAGCTTTCAGTGTTTATGTAGACAAGTCTGCCTATCTGCAAAGTAAATAAAGAACATTTAATAAAAAAATTACATCGTGCAGTTCCAACGACAGGGGGAAAATCCAGTTTATTTTTGGGATATATTTTGATAACATTAAGGCAAAACTTGCTTTATGTAATTTCTGTGTCAGTTGTGTTTTTGTTTTTCTTTGAGAGGGATAACAATCAGTTAAATCAGGGATTTTATTTTCGGTCATGTTTCCCAGCCCTGGTTTACATGTCTCCTCTGCATGAAAGAGTAGTTCTATGTAAAAGACAAAAATATAACATACACTTAATTAAGACTTCACTCTCCCTCTGTTTACAGCTCCAGTAGCTGCTGGAACATCTCATTCCCCTGACCCCCATGTTGCCCTACCACAGTGATGTCCTACCATTGTTTCATCATCAGTTTAAGCCAATTAGCTGCAGCATACACGCCCCCACAGAGCAAAGGCTGTAGAATGAATGCAGATTTACCCACACCATGGTGCTGAACAGAAGTGAGCTGAACTGAAGTGACCGATTACCCCAGAGCAGATCAGGGGACTAATCAGAGTGAGCTGGACACATGTTGGGAAGGGGGCCAGACAGAGTAAGAATATAGGTGGATCAGGGGTACTTAGTATGTAAAAACTAGATGATTAATTGAACAAAAGCAATTGTAAACATACCTTCACAGTCACTGGAATCTAATTTATGGACTGAAGTTGAGGCAAAATTTGGTCTAATTGAAAATAAAAATAAAAAATCTGAATATTCACAAGCACTGTAACAGTAAACAGATTTAAGAGCAAACCATGAAAATCTGTGACACACATAAGATAGACCTATACAATGTGGGTTACAGATTTTGCTTTAGCCAACTTCACCCACTGGCATGAATATCCTTTAATAATATACTGATGACAATATTGGTTATGGATTAATAGCTTTGTGTAGTGGGACAAGCTACTTTCAGAATGTACAGTACTTAAAGCGACACGCCAACTTTTTTGTTTTTGTGTCTTGCCTCAACCTCGAGTCCAAGACAAGCAGATAGACACCATTCTTTTGACTGTGCGTGCAGTAACAAGAAAGAGACAGGCAAAGCTCACCCACCACTAATTAGCTTAGCACTGGGAGTCACTGGGTATTGTTAGTCTGCCTCTGCCTACAGTCATCAGATAACCTCTTCTGCAACTCCAAACGGTTTACCCCTTTATGTTACGTTGTCTTCTACTATCATCGTATTATCTTCCTCTACTCCTAAACAGAGCCTTTGCTTTGTTGACCTACTTCGGTGGTGGTTTGTGCTAGACATATGACATTCGTGAACGAGTCAAGTCTTTTGAACAGCTCTTTTAAGTAAACAACAAGAACCGATTCGCAGTTTTGAGTGAGCCGCTTTTTTGCTAGCCATTTTTAAACTTGCAGGCAATTTGCATGGACTCAGGAGTGAAGCAAGACATGAAAAGAAAAAAAAAAAAGTCCCTTTAAATCACTGCCCCAACATCATTTTTTACAAAGAAAAGCAAATGATGTTTTCTCCGTTTCCACTCCTTCTTTAAAAGGTGCAGCCTTAAACTTTAAAGAGCAGTGATATGATAACATGCAGATCACTCGGTCACTTGCTGACTGGTCAGACGATCCTCAGCTTGTTAAAGCTCATGTAACACACACACACACACACACAGGCAAACACAAGACTGCTACTTCTGTGCCTGCAGCACAGAGAACACACATCTCTTGTTTGTCTCACAGACATAAGACACGCAGTGGGGGAAATACTGTGGGCTCTGAGAGTTCTTAAAGAGAGTGAGTAACACTCGAGGTCTGTTTAAGTTATGGCAGAGAAAAGCAACAGTTTTAACATATTAAATAGCTTCTACATCTTTACTCAAATGTTTATTATAATATAATGGGCATTTTAAGTCACTCAGACTACAGGTTACATTCAGTCATGTGACATTAGTGACTAACACAGTCATATGGTGGGCAGGAGGTGAAACACACAAATTATTAATCAGTGGTAAAGCATGAGAGTAATGAATCAGAAACAAGTTGGCCAGTTTACATGGCTTAAGGTAATCGATGCCATGGATTACTGGGTCCTGCACCCCCCTTCATACTTTGCAGGCCAAATGAAGCCAAGCAAGAGTCTTAATAATTTGTTTGTGGTCAAGATTTCATGATCAATAGCAGCATTAAATAGTCGTCTTGTTTTTGCCGCAGTGAGTTTGTTTGTTTGAGAATTGTGGTTCTTATACTGTTACTTTAACATTAATTTACACAGCTGGGAAAACACTAGCTGCAGAACATGGTTTACAAAGTCATACTGTATGTTTCTGAAAATATTATCACACCTTCCTCATCTCTTTTGGTTATATTAGGATGTATTAAATAAATTGAATGTTTTATTTCAAACATGTAAAAAAACAAACATGAGTGGTCACCATAAAAAATACACGCATATACCAAAAGAAAAACAAAAGAAGGTAAACTGTTGACAACGTCTTGCTTGAACAGCAAGTTTACATGCTTGAAAAGGAGTTGGAAGAAGCATAAACTTAATTAATCCTACCCCTTTTATTACGTTTTACTACAGTAAAGTTTTTTTAATTTCGCCATATTTATAATATTTACAATATTCACCATCTATTCAGGAACTACCGGTATTAAGTGATGTAGCTAAATTAACAAGGTCTTACCTTTTACACAGTGGCCACTGCATAGGGGAGTGCTGTCTGACTCTGCTTCCCTTTTAAGAGGCTTTTAATCATGCTACTGTTCCTCTGTGAACTTTGAAAAATGTCATGGTGTGTAACAACTGTTGGCACGCAAAAGTACCTCTTGCTTTTTATCCTAAACAGACCAATTAGCACAGATGAGAACAGCACAAAACTTTGGTATTTGACAGTTCTTCTCTATGCAGAAATCCCTTCTAGTTCCCTGACATAATCTGGAAGCAACCTAAACTTTGTCGAACTCACCATGTCAGCTTCTCATCTGTCACTGTTTATTACTGATGGTGACGTGCACACAGACACAAACACATTTGTCCTGCGCTACTCTGCAGATATCACATCTCTCCTCTTTGCTGTTTGTATTTTCATTTAAGACAAACAGTGAAAGAAATATTGGTTTTAAACACCTGACGCACCACCACTTATGTTTTTAGTTATCTGCCATGAAACAAAACCTCAGTCCCATTAGAGTTTTCACTATCTAAGTTTTATTTTTAGCTAATGGCTTTTTTCAACCATGGAAAAAAAACAATCTCCTCACATATTGTTAATTATCACATCAATGCCATTTTGACGAAAGCAAAGATTATTTATGTCGCCCATAAAAAGCTCAATATGACTGACTTCTGTTCAACACTGCCTAAGGTCTATAGTGACATTAACAGCTATGCGCCACAGCAAGTGATGCAGTAACCAAGTGACACAGCAAATCAGTAATTTCAATTAACAGTTATTATCAGTTTGTTGTTGCAGCCCTATAAGCAGTACAGCCGCGACTGCTGTGATGGCTGTTGTAGAATATCAACTACAGTGCAGTTAACAAACAGCCAACACGCAGCAGTAGAAACCACAACACACGATGCAGTGCAAGCTCTGAATAAAACAAGTGAAAGCTAAATTTCAGCCAAGACATGGTAAGATTTTAGACTTTTGCAAATACCAGAAGTCAGGAGTTTGGCACAAGGGAACAAAAACTGAACATGATAAACCGTAAAAGGAGCAGTGGACTCAGTTTGAAGCCTCATTTGAAACTAACAGGGTTCCCACTCCTTTCTAGAAATCATTTTCCAGGACGCTTTCACCCCCCACACACACACACTTTGAAGTGTCGTTTTCTACAGTTGTGCGTTACATTTTGTACATTTACCCAGATTGCTAATATTGGTGTGGGCAATTCTCAGGTTTATCCAGCCTTCTAAAAAACAAGACTAAAGGTTGATGACCAATATCTCTGGTTAGCTCCACCATATCATTTTGAACTTAAAATTTATGTCTAACACTCATTCACGTTCATTGGCATGAACATTGTCTGCTAACTATCTTTTTAGTCTGGCTTTTATGTAGTGTCTTACTATTATAAATTTATGGTTTATACTTATTTTTATCTTTCTTTACTCTGTTTTTTTATAAATATATTTTGTTGATTTACTGTTTAACTAGCCTAAATCTATTTTGCCATTTTTTTATGATTTCTTTTTGTCACCATTGTTTGGAGTTTATATATTTTATTCCGTAACTTGCAATATTTTATTTACTCATATTTTATGGCTATGTGTACATAACTAACAAGGTAGAAGGAGGATAAATAATTTTCCAGGACGATTTCAGCTTTTCCAGGACATTTTATTTTTTTTCCATATGTTTTCCATGACTGGTCCAATTGGTCTATCATTTTCCAGGTTTTCCAGGGCGTGTGGGAACCCTGAACTAAGCCATGTCAGTGGTGTCAGCCTTCAACTTTTACAGCGAAACTAATTCATTACAGGAAGAATTCTTAATTTTACACAAGTTAATCAGCTTATAGATTATAAAGATTACAGAACTTTATTTTAGGATACTCTAATATAGAAAAAAACATCAAACCCCAGCAGGGTTAAATATTAAAAACCAGCCTCAAGCAGGTTCGTTTCATGACTGTTTCTCACTATGATTACATGAAAGTACCCCTACTCCTTCCTTTCCTTTGGGACACAAAGATTTAGCAAAAACACAATAATAATCTAGAACAAACCCACAAGCAACTATTATGCAAGTCTGTTATCAGAAGAAAAGGCAAGAAACTACCAGCATAACGGTTACCATTCATTATTGTTATGACAGGCAAAACAGTGTGTTCCCCTGTTAGTCAACGTACCCGTTAACACAAAGTGACACCATATGACCCTTTTTCCATCCCTTTCACTTCATGTTTTATTCTTGAGTGCAACGAGCTGCTGCAGAAGTGGAAGAACCTGAGAACGAGCCGACGCAGCTCAAAGTACAGATTGATCAGAAGCATAAAAGAAGAAAAAGCCCAAATGAGAAAGATCTGCAGCTGATTGACAGAGCCGTGGTGTTCCTGTTTTTGTGAAGTGAGATGTGAAAAGCTTTGATAATGAACTGAGCAGAGCACGAGACGCACACGGCTTACATAATTGAAGAACATATTGTAAGAGGGGAAGTAGTGCTGAAACATGAGATAACCTCAGCTTAGATAACATTGACTTCCTATGGCCAGAGGAGAGCATCAGCTGACTGGAATAAACACGAGAGGTGATGCTCTTCTTGAGTCTGCTATAAAAAAAAACATCAGTAACAAAAATTGTTTTATCCTACACAGGTATCGCCAACAGCCACATAAGCTAAATACAAGTCACTCTTACTCAAAAGGAGGAAACAGAATGAAACATTTTGTGAAGCACATTATGTAAGTAGAAACAAATGCTTACATGTCCCACAGTGCACTGCTCTGAGGCGAGAACAACCTTAAATCTTCTAAGTTTGAAATTTAGTGAAGCTGATGCCCTTTTCCTCAATGGATTTAGAGAACATAATCACTAACAAATTAAAAAAGGGTAACTGTGCACTGCACTGGACACATTTACATTGCTTTACTTTTCCACTGATGAGCCCTTATATTCAGATTCTACTTCGCTCCAAGCAGAAGGACACAGACTTAGCAGTGTGCTGAAGTAGATCAAAAATGAACGGATGCCTTGTGTTTTTTAATCTAGTTTTACCTCTGCCAAGTAGTTTAGTTTCTGCCAGCTTTTGTTAGTCAGTTTGTTTATGAAAAGTATAACTCAAAAAGTTATAAACATATTTTGTAGAACTTTTCAGGATTCGATAACAGATTTTCCACATTTCAACTTCAACTTCACTTTGATTGTCCCTTTAAGGGCGACTTGGTGTGCAGCAGTTGATCACAAAACACTCACAATAACAGTAAAAACTCACAATATAAACAATAAAAAACATTAAAAAAACAATCATAGCATTAAACAATAGACACTCAACTTTTTTGACAATAACTCACTCAACAATGTTGGAAATGCCTTGGCAGAGGTTTGTGCTCTCTGCGCACTGATACTTTCAAATGAAGTTGTTGAAAAAGAAATCTAATATCTCAAAAAAGAAAAAAAAGGTTTTGGAGATTTTAACGGGAGCAGTCTGACTTTCTTAAATGCAGATATCCATGCAGCTGTCACAGTTAGCAGCAGACAGAGTTCTTGCTGATACCACAAGATGGCAGCACCTATGAACCAGCAATCATATTCTTCTAAAGGAGAATAAAAGCAATCTTGAAAATGTCTAAATAATTGTAAGCTCCATCACCATTTAACCTGCAGATTATTACCATTAATTCCGCAGGAGTGTGATAATTTTGTTAATTCACACTGACGTGCTTTAGCAGCGCAACAGATCTTTCCATTGCTTACACACAGAGGCAGAGACACACACCCACAGCGAGTCTGTGTGCCCTCCTCTCAGCAATATGAGGCGTCTAACACTACCTCTGGAGACTGTGCACATGGGGAGTTTATTGCTCTCCCACTCAGTTTCTGCAACATTCAGAGTGAAAGCAGAACGTGACAGGGGTGTAAGTATTGGGGCTTGAAACAGCAGCGTGATTGGGGCAATAATCTTAAACAGACTGACCAAATATGTCAAATCAAGCAAATTAGTCTCAGGCGATGCTGACATTTTAAGCTTTGCATCAATTATACATGTATTTGGACATGTTTAATTGCGGAAATAAAGACTACATTTTGGCTGTTGGAGTTGGCACATGCAGCTCACCCCAAAACCCTTTTCTGAAGTTTTGCGCCTGTGTGAAATCAGTGTGCCGATATTGCGATATTGTTGCAAGTGGGATAAACAGTAAAGACGCAATGACTGATATTAAAAGGGCTTCTGTTGATTTAAAAAAAAAAAAAGAAAGAAGAAGCAGCAAGGCATAATTCTCATTAAAAGATTGTTTACTGAGAGAAAATTCAGTTAAACACATAAATTGAACATTTGATAATCTAAAATGTTTACTTTTAATTATTTTATTCTATTTTACTTCAGGAGCATCTTGGATTTTGTTTTTAAATAATTTATCATGTTTATGTTGACAGTGTAGTGCACATGCCTAACAGCAATAAGGTCGCTGGTTAGATTCCTGTGTCAGTCAGGGCCTTTCTGTGTGGAGTTTGTATGTTTGCCCTGAGCATGTGTGGGTTCTCTCCGGGCACTCCAGCTTCCTCCCACAGACCAAAAACGTGCTCATTAGGTCAGTTGGGAAATCTAAATTACCTTTAGGTACGAGTATGGCATGAATAGTTGTCTGTCTCTCTATGTGACTCTGCTATTGGCTGGTTCAGGGTGTACCCCGCCTCTCGCCCAATGTCAGCTGGGACAGGCGCAAACCACCCCCAACCCCCGCACATTGTGGCACTGGCTGTCCATAAAAGTGCCTGTTGACTTCTGTTTCCTGTATCAACAATTGACTCAAACATTTAGTAACATTTTAGCTAAATAGTCCCCAGCCCTATCACCTCAGACAATAACTCGGGAGAAAGAACCACAAAAACACGTCAGTAAAGTGCAAAGTAAAATGAATACTCAAGAGTAACATCAAGATTTATCATAACTAAGCAGTAATTACAAGTTTAAACTCTTAGCCAATGGCTTAAACTAGTAGAATAAGGTCATCCATAAAGGCATGTGTTTTACAATGACATATAAAGAGAAACAGGCCACAAGTATGCATGCTAATAAGCAACTACCGTTGATAACTGTTACCCTTGTTGTCCCCTGACTATCTTTCAATAAACAAAACAAGTGGCCTTTTTTAGCTATGAGCTAGTGCAGACTTATCCATTGTGTTGTATATGCATTTATAGGCAGAATACTTTAACGATACCATGGGGTTTTTGTTTTGGTTGGAGTATTCCCTCGCTCAGTCCGAGGTTCCCACAACAATGCAGGCTCCAACACAAAACAATGCTGCTATTCTTGAGACCTACAGAAATAAAGCCAGCCAGCTTTCTGGCCATTTCCTGTGGCCTGGGAACAGAGAGAGGGAGGCAGGTTGGGAAAAAGCAAAACTAAACAAGAAAGCCTGGATCTGTGACAGCAAGGAAATTGTTCAGCACAGGCAAGGATTTAAAGTCGGAAATCAATTGTGTGTTTGGGGATCAGGGCCACTTTCACCCTCTGCACTGCAACAGAATGGAAACATGGGGTCTATCTAAAAAGAAAAAACACAGTTTATGATCATTCTGGGTCCTGTGACTTCCAATAACCGCATACAGTTCTCACCATCAAGCCTCCTTCCAGCTGTTCTGCAGGCTACCAATGACAAAATGTCTCTCCACAGTCTGCAGCCTATCATTATCCTGCAAAGACAGATCCCGGCATGCCAAGGAGATACTAAAATACAGGGCACCCGGAGACATAATGACAGGCAGAAAAATGAAGAAAAGACAAGTCAAGTTTTGGCTGTGGCTGCATGGAGAGTTGTGATGTGTAAAGAGGAGAGGGGAGACAACAGAGACAGGGTCAGTTAGCCACTATCAGACATCAAAAACAGCGTGTCTTTGTGTGTTTTTCTCCAGTCTGTTCAGCTTGTTGCCTTTTTTTAAACCTGATTAAATGATATGAAACTAGAGATGCTCAGATTGATCAGGAACTGATTATTACCAGAAGACTTTTTATCAAAAATATAATATACCCCATTGCTGCATCTCCTCCTAAATCTGTTTTAAACATTTGTGTTGCAGGTTTATGCGATGTTTCTCTGAACTCTGCTAGTTTGTTGTTAACTCATCTGCTGCGACAGAACATTAACCATCAAGAAAAAACCGTTGCAGTCATGAGGATGGCTCCTCATTCAAATAGATAAAGAAGTAAAATACAACATCACTGTGAAATGACAGGCCATAACTTACTGTTTAGTAAGGGCTGTGATGCACATAAATCAATAGTCCTTCCGTGAATCTGAGCCTGACTTTGCTCATCAAGAGGTCTGAATAAACTCTTTTAGTTGAAAGCTTAAATTTCACTCATTTGCAAAACTTCTAATGGGTTCACAGTGATTGTAAATCTGTGTACAAAGTTTATGAATCAGCAGGCACAGATAAACCTGTCCAAAGACAGAGCAGAGTCTGGACTCAATCTGAAAGAAAGTTAAATAATCTTCACAGCTAAAATTTACACTTTGCACACATTTTTTAATTTGCACGCGTTTACGAGATAAGAATTATAAGAATTCTCATAATGCGATATCGGACAGTGTTATCGCACGCTGCATCTTTTTTTCATATCATTCAGTCCTAGTTAGCAAAGAGTTGCTAACAATAGCATTGCTGCTACCTTGTGGTCCACCTTCCAGGTTTCTGCTACAAGTCTCTGCTGAATGCAGTTTCATGTTGCCGTGGTGGATTAGCCAGTTGCGTCTGACACCAACTAAATACACCTTCATCTTTATCTTATAGCTCAAAATGCTGCTGAACTGCCCAAATAGATGCCTTCCTCACAGCACTCAAGTGTATTTGCAGGTCACTGTAAACAGATGACATAATGCTACAGCAATACAGAAGGTCCTTCAAGATACATAAAACTTTTATGGATGGTAGTATCTTCACTGAAGTCTACAAAAAAGATTCATGTACCTTAAGGAACTGAAACACTGGTCCGAAACTGACCTCCCTTATCGATTCCTCAAATCGTGAAAACAACTGTAACTGGCTTTTGGTACTTGAATCTACCTCATATTAGGATTCGTGTTAAATTGCATAGGGGACTTTTTTCGACTCGGTTAAGCAAAGTTATTAAAAGCATGTTATGTGAATAATGCTGACCGGTGTGATCCTTTTATCAGGTTACACTGCCACCTGTAGGATATCCAACTACACTACAAAGCTAGCATGACCAACCACTAAACCACCTGCTGTATCAAAACACAAAATCTGATTGGTCATGGCTGTTTCACAAATACATGATCAGTATCAACAAGAAAAATAAAAAATATATACATTGTGTATACACATATAAATTCATACAAAAAGAGCCTCAAAACTTCTAAATGTTTTCTTCAAATGTGATACAATTACTGAATAACTTCTGCAATATTTAAATATCATAGCAGATACAAATACATTTACACAAACGTCTTAATACTGCATGGAAACGGTGTAATGTTTTAATCAGGGCTGTCAAATTTAACATATTAATTTGGATTAATCCATCATCATGATAATTACAATTTTAACGCAATTAACCGAGAATGACTCAAAATCTGTGAAACGTCTTTGGCAACGCATTTCGGGTTTGTACAAGTGGACTTACTGTAGGGCATGCGGCCGCACATGCGCGAATGGACAGTTGATAAGACAGAACCAACAAACTCGAATTGGAAGATGCTAAAAAGCATGGTGGCCCTCTCGATCTGCACACTCTGCAGGAAGGTGTTTCCTGCAGAGTGTGCAGATCCAGCTTCAAGTACCACCACATTAACTCGAAGCATGCGTCAGTCAGGAATCCTGCTAGCACTTCAGCTAACACATCGTCCGGCTTGCGACGAACCACCCAAACGTGATGAATATAGATTAAAAATAAATGTTATTTAATCGTGATTCATCAAAATTAATCCACAGCAACCCTGTTATTAATCTGATTAAAATTTTTAATCATTTGACAGCCCTAGTTTTAATATAACCAATGGACTGCACAGTAAAAAAAAAACTGTACCATGCTCTTGATGATACTGAAGAAAAATGGGCACATTTTCTTCTCCAATCACACTTTCAACCCCTGTATAATAAACAGACTGGCTGTGCATACTGCAGAGCACTAAATACACATACACTGAATATCTCAACAGTTTATATTTGTTCCTCAGCTACAAAGCCACCAAAAGCTGACATCAACGTCTTACTGGAAGCCTTAAACACAGGCTCTGTTTCTAAAAAGCAGAAAACAACATCCATCATTCACAGCTCTGCCGAGTCAATTCAGTACAATTCTGCCAATTTAAGCTTTGTGGACTCAAATGTTCCAGCTGGAGAGAGTACGACACAAATCTCTGTCTGAAATCCACAAAGTACTTTATGAATGAGTCATTCCTATTCAGAATGTGTTTCTGATTCATTCTGAAGAACTATGATTAAGATTTGAGAAATTATAAACTGTATATGTGTGTGTGTGGGGTTGTAGCTGAGAGTGTGGTATTGTTTAGGTGGGAGGTTTCTGATCTCCTCTGTCACATTTATCTACTGTGAATCATTAGCTGGCATCCAACTTCCTGGAAGATGGATTCACTGGTTATAATCTCTTCCACACTGAGACTAATGATGAGCTGAGTGAGAACACGCGTACGATGTGACTTCTTTCCCAGACAACATCTGTCAAGAATGCTATGTTATACTTTTCTATGAGGCTGGGCAATATGGCCTTACAATGTCAGCTCAGATTTTCTTTTACAACCAAATCTAATTCACAATAAAAAAAATCTTATTTGTCAAAAAATAAAACTAAAAGAAGTCAAGCTTTATATTATGTAACATTAGCAAAATATAAACTAAATCACAAAATTTGGGGGTTGAAGTTGTATTTGTTTCCTTGTTCGGTGCACTTTGTACTTTGAGGAGCGGTAAAGTTTCATACAGGCGCTCGGCCTGAAAGTTTTCTAACCACTTGAAAAACAGACTGAAAATAGTAGTTTGCTGTTTGGGAAGACTATTTAAGCAGCAGCTGTGTGATTTTTAATTTTTTTTTATCAGAAAACTGTTTTTTTTATCATATTCACCAAAATTAACACAAAAAATAAAGTGCTTCACAGCCGCCTCAGGGTTAGTTTAGACTACAGTAAAGCTAAGAATCTAGCTTTTCATTTTATTTTTTAATTTTGATTTTCTTTGGAACCTGGCTTATTGATAAAACATTTTTTTTTGCCATGGCCTTCTTCAGAGCAAAACAGTCAATAAGTGACTCAGTTATAGCTTGAACTTTCTCATGTTGGCTTTACCCTTAAATGGTGGCACAAGTGCGAATATTTCAGAAACTTATTTAGGTGCTATTTTGTAATGCATATAAACTCTTTTTTTATGATAGCATCCCCTTTTATAATCGTAAGCTAACTTTAAGGACATTTATGGATAATTAAATTGTATACAAGGTATTAAAGGGTAAAACTTCACAGAGGTTAACTAAACATGCTTTTAAGGCAAAATTATATGTGGCCACATATAATGCAGTGCTAAGCTCTCTCCCCAGGAAATTCTCCAAACATTCACACCTGGGCACATGTGACCACAACACCTCACATGACAGGGGGAGTTAATGACCCATTCAGGGTAACGACTCTCAGGGGTTACATCACCCTGCGAGGAGTTTCTAGGAGTCGTTCTCCTACTCCTCCCTTCCTTTGTTGTTGTTTTCTCCTCTAGCAAGATAAATATCTGCTTCCATCACCAGCTATTTGGAACTGAAGAAGCTTCTTGGATGAGAAGTGAAACGTCCTCCCAACAAACTCAGTGCTTAAGTCAACTCAACACAGTCCAGTTGCCTAGTTTTTTGAATCTTCAAGATGACCATGACCTGGATGAATGAGAATCTATTCCTGTTTTTAATACTTTCACCCTTTGGGTGACCCTAGACCAGCATTTTGCTAACATTTTGACTAGTGACAAGGAAAAGCCTCAGTTTACATCTCTGACAAATGATAGAGCTCTCTGTACATCAAACAAATACAATGGTAAATTAATCGACTTGACCTATTTAGTTTTATTTTGGAGTCTCTTGGACACCTTGGCCACTTCTTTGATTGCTTTGAAGCTTGTATGAAAATGATTCATGTGATATTGTGTGTTCGTTCCCACTTTCACTTCTCCTTGAACACAGTCCCCATTTCCTACTGAAAACACACAAACAGGAACTTAAACAAAAAATGTGAGAATGTAGGAATGGAAACTCTTATTAATTAATCTGCAGAAGAAATAATTGTTTCTTTTATTATGTGGTGAAACTCTCAAGTCCACACAGTGCATAGGGCATTGTTCTTTTCCTCGGGCAAAGAGAGTAACTTGAACATGAAAGAGGCAAAAACATCTTCAGCTATTAAAAAAAGGTTGCCAGTGGGGTAGTGGTTAAGTCTGAGAACTTCATGTTCAGAGGCTGTAGTGGTGACAACAGCTGAAGTGTCTGTAAGCCTCTAAACAACAGCTGTTTGTAGCATGAAGCTACCTGCTTTTATAGCAGTTTTACGAGAACTGGATGACATTTCTTTATCAAATGAAGAGCAAAGAACTCTGAAAATATTTTTTAATTGAAAATATTTTTGCTCCTTTCCAGGACAAACAGATTTTGGCAAGAGTTTGCTGTAAGAATTGACCCTTGTTTTGTATTTAACTCTGCAGCAGTAGTGCCCATCTAGTAATGCCCACATCATCTGATTGGCTCAGAATTAATGTGATTGACAGGACAATCATCCAATCAAAAAAATCAATCTTTATCTGTTCATAACAGGTGTTACCTCAAGATGCTATAAATAGAGTAGTCAATGCCATACTCCTTTACATGACTAAAAGGAGAATTCATAACAGTAATAAATGTATGGATGTCCAGGCCATAAATTTGGTTCCATTAATATTTATGACATATATTTCTCTCTGTCACATATCAGTTTATTTGAGGACAGCCTCTTGAGATGAGGCATCTTATTTTCAAGAGTCTTCCTCTTTATATGGTTGTGAAGGTAGTTATTATAGTGGTATAATCAATAACAGCCATGAAAAGAGGGAGCGTTCTAATATTAACAATCATAACAATCATAGTCTGCATATGTAATTAAAAGGCTCTGCCCTCCTCAAACATTTCAATGGGCTGTTGCCCAGATAGGAAATGATCTGAAATGTATCATACCGTCTATCTGGGGTGTCCGGTTGACATCTGCCTGAGAAGCTACAGCTCGGCTCCTCCATTCTTCATTTGACATCTTTAGCCAAAGTTGATAAATTGACCCAAAAAGAAGTAATAAGTTCTGATGTGGTTAATAATAAATTGATCAATTATCACTCATGCATTCTTTATCTTATCTTGCAAACGTTTGGGTTAACTAAATCAGACCAATTGTCCCATAAGGATTTCCAAAGTTGTACAAATTGAAGTATTATCAGGACTTACAGACACGAGGATGAGTTTTTTCATCAGAGGTTCAAATTCCTCATCCTCATAGTGCACAGAAACACAAATTCCATTCATCTAATGCAAACAAGAGTCTAAAAGTGCAGACATTTAAAGCAACATCCTCACACACCACTGCAGCTAAATCAGCCTGTAATCAACATTCTTTCAACAGGAAAACAGGGGAGCACTGGGGTAAACACCCACAAATATACACACAGACGCACGCAGCCTCTAATCACTCCTGCTCTGGAGGAAAAATAAAACACACACAGGCACACACTCGGGCATGCATTTCAGCTGGCCCCCCACCACCCAAACACACTACTCACAGTGTGCACACATGCAAACTTAAACCCCCTGTATTCCTTCTGTGTCTGCATGCGTGTGGTGTGTATCCAGAATAAGGCCAAGATTTTTCGGCTTAGCTGTTTGGGTGGCCGACTGTTCTCGAGTCAGAGTCACATCTCATACACACACAGTTAGGAAACACGTGTGTTACACTGCAGAATGCCCCCATTGACACCAGCAAAGAGCTTTCTTTTTCTGCCATTTTCTGCCCTAATTCGTGTCTTCCGTCCTACGGTCATTCTTCCTCTGCAGATTTCTCCTGCTGTCTGTCTGTCTGTCTGTCTGTCTCCACAGTCCTTCTCTTCCTCTCCCTCCTTTATTTCCCTCTTTCTTGGAACCTCTGAGGAAAGAGGTTGAAGAGCTGGTATCTGATACCATCGCAGTTCAAGACATGGAACTATGACATGGTCTGATCCACAGCTGATAGTCAAGGTTTCCAACCATTATTGCTGAACTTTTTTCACATCTACAACTCATCTATACCTAAACCAAACATGCACAAAAACCTCGAAACACTGCAAAAAATGCTACAGTAATTCTTCAGTTCCACACAATTTCTGGTTTTTAGTTATGGGCCTCAGACAAAACTGAGACATTATTGATTTGCTATGCATAAAATCCCCGACAACATGATCCTATCATGCAAGAGAAAGTCCTATTGTTCTCACGCTGAACAAGTGTCACCCCCCTGCCTTGGGAAAGTCCAAGATTGCTTTGTTAAAAAATAGAGAAGAGCTCTATCACTGCTAAATGACTGAGGTTTTTTTTTATCTGTGTGATTGTAGTCATAAAGTTGTATAACTCACAAAATGCTGTAATTATCATTTAAATAGGCTATCGGAAATGACTTATCATTTATTACTAAGCAAAAGAGAAGTGAAAACAGCAAGAACATTTCCAAACTGCAGAAAAATAAGGAAGTCTGCAGCGTAATCATTTTTCTGAAATTCATCATAAAAGTTTGACTCTATGTGCCGTTGAAGGGTCTTAGGCTTTACTAAACCTTTGAATCATAACTGACCTTTTGTCTGGGGCTGACAGTCTGCCATGGAAAATATTATGTACGGTTTGGTCGGTGTTACTTCCCCACCCTAGAGGCATGCTTTTTCTGTCTTTGTGCCGCAGTCGTTCAAGGTGTTAAAGCTGTCACATCTTGATGATTGAAACAACAGAGGTGCTGGGATTACTGCAGAAGGTAAATATGTACAAAACAAACATGTTTTCAGACATCTTGGCTAACAGATATTTTAAAGTTTGCTGAAAGATGTGACATACCTGGAGATTAGATGGTATTTTGATAACCAATTATCTTCTTTTATTCATTCACCCTGATGTGACTGGCACATGGACTTTAGCTTATCTTCTGTAGTCTTTCTCAGTATTCACAGCAGGTCAAATCCACCCATTCACTCTCCACTTCACACTCACATTCACTCACTGATGGTCCTGGGTTTCTATGCAAGTTATCCATCACCATCAGCTAACACATAATTACCTGAATTTGACTTATCATGTGTTTATTGGGTAATAAAACCTAATTTATTAACATTGGCAAATGGATTTACAGGTCAATGAACATACCTGACTACAGTAAATTAATACAACCTGTATTTGTTAAAAATCAGTCTTGGTTAAGTTGGTTGATAAATTAAACAATCAACTTATTAAATTTAATTTATAATGTAAATGTTGCTTTTTACATTTTTATATGAGGACTCCCCTTGGTTTGGGCAAAGTCCCCCTGCCCTCTGAAACTAGAAAACCCCTCCCCAAAACTAGACGATCTCCAACAGCAGAGGTCCCCAAAACTAGTCTAGTTTTGGGGACCTCTGCTGTTGGAAGTCCCCAAAACTAGATTGAGGTCTAGAGGTGACAGGGCCTTCGCAGTGGTTGTCCCTTGACTCTAGAACAGTCTCCCCATCTATATTAGAACCTCCCAGACCGAGAGCAGGGGTAGCCAACAGGGTGCCCGCGAGAACCCAGTAGCCCTTTAAGAGCCTCGAAGGTGCCCACAGGGACATTCTAGTTCACACCACAGAGTCCATGCCATTTTGAAATCTAATTTCTATTAGTTTTGCAAATAAAGCATACCTACATCAATACAAAAACATACAAATTTAACATGTTTTATGTTTCAAAATGGCCTTTTTTCTTTTAAACCTTGGCCTGTGTAGAGAGACAGAGTTTACTTTGGGGTGCTGATGCTGCACCTTCATCACCACTGCTGCTAGCCAGAGCCCTTACAGCGTCACTTGTACAGGAAAAATCACCAAGGTGCGACTGTTGTACATATTAGTTAAGTTTTACATAAACTAAAATTTTAAAGATACCTATAACTATAATATTCTTGTATCAATTCTTAATCATAAGTAACAATTAATGTCATTCGAAGTTAAAAGTAAACATTCAGCGTCACATGTAGCCTCCTAAATGCACAATATGATTTTCTTTTTTAGGTGAACTATGCAAACTTATATCCGTCAAAAACATCAAATCAAACTGGTAGCCCTCTGTAATTCTCATCCTTGGGTGGCTTTCAGGCCCAGACAGGTTTGTGACCCCTGCCCTGGAGACTTCTAGATCTTCACTAAAGACCCACCTCTTTTCCCTGGCATTTCATAAATGAGCACTTGCAAATCACAGCCACTGCAGTTTTTCTGCTTTTACTGTTTTTATTTCACTGTTTTAATTTGATTGTTTTTATCATAATCTATTGATTTATTTACTTCTTTCTATGTATCCTGTGTACAGCGTATTGATCAACTGCTGTCTTCTTAAAGGGGTTTTATAAATAAACTTGACCTCATATTCTATCAGAGAATAAAAAAAGCAGCTAGCCTGCCACATTTAGATTTTTTTGTAAACTGCAGTGTGGCTTATATTACCGAATGTGTATTTTGTAGCTGCTGTCACAGCATTTGAGGCCTTATTGATTTGAAAAATCCGAATGCATACATGTATTGGCAGGGAGTATGTGATGATATGTTAGTGGATCGATTTTTTTTCCGCACAGGCCTGAAGAACGGATCTGTTTATCCTTGATGTCAAAGTCTAGTTAATTTTATGAGCATGAACACAAAGATGTATTCTAGCACTGTACTAAGTTTGCTTGTCGAGGTGGTCCCTGGCACAGTTTCAGTGTACTCTAGTAAGTCACGCTAGGGATCTGAACACAGTCTTGCTCCAGCACAGGTTTACTGCCTTTATAAGCTTTGGCCACTAGTCAAGAGTGTGGAGCTGTTCAGGCATTTCTTAACGTCATCTGCAGGGTTTCTACATTTATTCCAAGGAAAAATTCAAGCACTTTAAGCACCACTCTAAGACGCCTTTGGGGAAATTTCAAGCACCCAGCAGCTGCAGTGCATGATGAAATGTATTTATTTATTTACATAAATCCCTGAACAATCTGAATGCTGAAATCACTACCTGAGTACATTTCAGGAAAAAGCTGATTTTTTTCTACTAACTGCACTATTTGCAAAGTCGATGCCAACCATCACTTCTTATTTTATTTCTCTAGCCGGACTTTGAGTGAGAACTATTTAGCCTGATATTTATAACAAGAGAATATGGATAAAAATTCAAGCACTTTCAAGCACTTTTTAAACCTTGAAATTATAATACTAAAACTCAAGGATTTAAAGACCACATACAAACTCTGCTTCTGTATTCCACATACTGTTGTATACAGGCCTATTTCTTCCTCTGAGCTGCACTGTAGATGTGAAAGAAGGAAGAGGGTCACTGTTGGCCTTTCAAAAAAAAAAAAAAAAAAAAATCATCCATTAAAGCACATAAATGAGTAGTTCCCAGGGTTGCTTCTTCTTCTTTTTCTCTTTTTTTGGCAGACTTGCAGATCAACTACATGCACACTGCCACCTACTGTATCATTTTACAAATTTCATTGATACACATGCCAATGCACACACATACGCACACACACACACATACGCACACACACAGAAACGGCTGTCCTAATTTACTGCTGCACACACAGCCCTGTATTGTGAAAGCTCAGTGTCTGTTCCCCACTTGTTCCTGTTCTACATCCACAGGAGTAAGGGGGTGACCAATGTCTGCCTCACACAACAATGAGATGATAATACATTCTAATCACAGGAGAAAACTATTAAATAGGCAGTTGTCTGAAGGAAATTACAGGACAGAACTTATTTCAATTTCACTTTTGGCCCATCCTCTTGTAACCATGTAAGATTTTATTTTTCAACACCATCGCAGCACCCATCTGTGACTGACTATGCAAAATAACCGTGAAAAAAAAATACAAAATAATGCTCGCACTCTACCAAAGTTGAAATAAATAAACGCATAATTTGAGCAAATTTTCCTTTCTTTTGTGACACAAATAGCCCAGACACATAAATCCTCTGGAGGAAAATAAATAACTGTAAATTTAACCAAATACGAGAATTATCTTATTGTTTTTCTGTGAAAATTGACACATCATTAAAGCAAAAACTTGTGTTTGTTTTTCAGGAAATTATGATTAGTCAAAAAGCCACAAAATCAGAACTTTTGTATATCTTTGTGTCCTATTTGCATGCTGATTGCTCCTCGTGTGTGTCTGAGATCAGCCTAAAGCCACATTTGGATTGTTAAAGCTTCGATCCGCATTGTATGAGGGTTGTTTGGTCATCCACTACTTTACACAATGCATTATGACACACAATGGGTGCACTATATTCTACTCTCTTAGATAAACTACAAAATAATATGTTCTTCATATCAGTGGTTCTCAAATGATGCGGCAGGACCACTTGTCCCAGTGCCTTTGGAAAATGTTACAAACCATAAGTTATTACCAAAACTACCAAATTAACTGTACTGTTTCAGTAATAAGGGAGTCGTAAATGCCAAATACAGCTGCAAGTTCTGCAACTATAAAAATCTCATGTAAACTCCGGGGGAGAACTTTCTTTAACAGTTAACAGACATTATACATTGAGGAATAATTACTTTCATGTCTCACTTACATTCATGGCTTTATGAAACTTGAAGCATCAATTTAATCCTTTAATTCGTAGACACCTATTTTGTAAAGAACACAGGTGTTTGACACCTTAATGTAGGCTTTAGTAGATGAATGATGTTACACACTGATAAGATGCTGTAATAAGTATCTTTGATGAATATGCATGTTTTGACTAGTATGACATGATATATAGTGCACTGTATAGTGAACAGGGGATGACTTTGGACACAGCCTAAAACATATGACAAAAATTTACTGTCCAAAATAATTATTTAGGCTATATTAGTGTAGTGCGAAGCCCTGATACTCCTTCAAATTCTTGGCCCCCCTTGCATCCTCCTGTATTTTCTTATTTTGATGTGTTTGCATGAACATGGCTGCGGTGTGCCTTGATACATAGTTTACTAAATAGTGAATAGGGAGCGATATCGAACACAGCCTCAACAAGCCCCAATGTTCCTTTAAAGTTCTTGACCCCTCGTCAACCGCCCCAGGGTCGAGACCCTCACTTTGAATACACTAGTAATTTTCTTATTTTAATATATCTGCATGGATATGACTTAAGGCTGGGTGATACTGCCTAAAAAAATATCAAACATTTTTTCCTGAAACTCAGTTGAAGATTGTAAAAGATTTTTTTCGCTCTCAAGGAAAAAAACCTCCACGCAACGCAAGAATGACGAAAAACAGGTTTTGCGTTAATGTTATGAAAACATATCCCATAATTTAACTGAAAGTCCATCTTATATTTAATGTATTTCCCTCAATTTTGTTATTAAATGTTCAACAGGTGGCTTTGATGCAGGCAGTCAAAATAAACACTGAAAGCTGCTTTTATTTACATCATATCTGCATAGAACTCTGTCATTATTATTTAATCTCATTTCAAAGCCAAAAACGAGCCTAAAAATGAGCTTGAGCAAAAAGTTACAAGGCCTAACATTACGAAGACATTATACATTTTCTGTAGTCATATTTCAAACTGTTACACAACTTATTACACAACTTACACAACTTAGTCAAGAGCAAAAATGTTGCTTTTTATTTTTCAAATCCTCTGCAGTAAAATAATTCAAATTCATCAGTTTAATTGCTGTATCGCCCAGCACTAATACGACTGTGATGTGCCTTGATGTGGACAGTGGTGGCACAGCTGGATAGTGCACATAGTTAGTAAGCGGGGGGGTTGCAGGTTCAAGCCCAGCTCCGGGCTACACATGGCGATGTGTCCAAAACACTTAACCCCAAGTTGCTTCGTGAATGTGGTAGTTGAGACTGATGGATAACTAACAGAGAAACTCATCAGTGGGTGAAGGTGAGAGCGAAGGGGTGTGAATGAGTAAGTGTGACCTGCCGTGTGAAGCAGCTTTTAGTGGTCAAAGACTAGAAAAGCGATGTATAAGCTCAAGTCCATCTTACCATTTGATATATAGTGAGTGAATTTGGACACATCCTAAGACATATAACAAAAATGCACTTCCCAAATTAACTTGGGGCTGTATTATTGCTTTCCTAAGCCCTAATGTTCCTTCAAAGTTCTTGACCCCTTTTGCATCCTCTGTCGACCTCCCCAGGGGTCGGGACCCTCAGTTTGAAAACACTGTTAGTTTGCTTAATTTGACGTCTGGCTCTCCGGTTTGCACATTCACATGCTGTCAAAACAGGATTCAGATTCAGCACCACCATGAAGACCACCGATGACTAAATGCGCCAAACAAGGTGGAAAACTGTACTGGACTGCGCAAACACTGTTATTATCAGTTAATTACGAAAAAAGCACGTGTTATATGCATAGATTGTGCAAACTAGTCTTGAAATAATGACACCAATGACTCAAATCCGGTTGAGGTTGCGTGCCAGGAGTCTAATTTTCAGGAAACTCTACTTTTTAAGACAGAAAAAAAGTCTGCATCAGCGCATGATAGCAGAAGTGGATCCATTTAAAAACCTCCCAGGAGCAAACTTGAGACAATAATACAGAAGGAAGAGCGTTTCTGACGTGAACCATGTCTGCAGTGCTGCTGTGGTCTGACTTTGAGGATTATCGCACCATGTGGTTAACGATAAAAAACTATTTTGGTGACATTTTCAGCACATTAGGACAAGAGGGCAACAAAAGCTGACAGCATACTCACATTCTCCGTTATCTCGGATGGAAACCCACCGCGGCACGACGACAAACCAACAAGTTGGACTTCTCATAACGGAAATGTGTGGAGCAGCATGTAAAGTAACTCAAAACGTCGTCGGAGGGGAGCAACAGAAGCTGGACACCGTACGAGGAGAAGCTGCGTGACAAAAAGCTCGTCTTCGTCTCTCTCATGGTGACTGCACGCCACGGTTCCTCAAAGTCAATGAAAAAAGAGGAATGAAAACTCTTGGCGACGAACTTGACTGAGAAAAAAAGTGGCGACTCCTCATTTCCGTTGTCAAAAAAATGTGCCGCGGTCCAGTTCTGTCCGTAAAGTGAGCGAAAGCCGCAACGACGCAGCTTCCGGTACTGCCTTTCAAAATAATAGCTGCACCGGAAACGAGGACAGTGGTGAGGAGGGAGGTCACACAAAATTGATTTTTTTTTGGTTAACAGGTAGTTAAAAACGATTTGCACTAAGTAAAACTCCAGCTAATATATTTATTTGTTGTTTTTATTTAACTCAAAAAAATGATGAATGAATTTATGCAGAAATGCTGTTCATGGCAAAAGGAGGAAGTTATTACCTCCACCAAGAAGGTTATGTTTTTGCTGGCATGTGTTTGTTAGCAAGATTACACAAAAACCACTGGACACATTTTTCTTCAAAATTTCAGGAGATGTTGGGAATAGCCCACCTTAAAAATGATTACATTTTGGTGGTGATTCAGATAACCGCCATTAGCAAACATTCGTTTTTGCTTAATAACTATCTAAGCAATAATGATATCAACATGTTTCCAAGTGCTAGATGTGGCTTTTCAGGGTCAAGGAATCATATTATGATGCTAACTTTATCATGGAACTATTGCTTATAGATGTAACAGCAATATGTGAGCTACGTTGGCGGAGGTTTGCGCTCTCCGAGTGCTTTCTTGTGTAAGCGACCCAGAAATTCCTTAAGAATCTGTTAACTTTGCAAGAAAGGCCTGATTTACACATTTTCGCTATTAACTCAAAAAGTTCTTCATAAAGTTTGAGGACATTTTCAGCCAATGTTGGTCATTGCACTAGGGAGAACTGAATCTGCTGGTGATCCTAATCTGGATGTGGATCCAGGACTTTTTAAAAAGATTTGTTAACAGTGTGAGATAGAGGAGTTTTCCACATTTTTGACAATAACTTGCTCGACAATTTCGAAAAAATGCCTTGGCTGATGTTTGTGCTCATAGAGCGCTTCTAGTCACATATACATTTTTATTTGTAACAGCAAATTTAAACTGACTAGTTCCCTTGTTGTGCCACAATAAAAACAGTGAAAACGTTCTTTCATGAAGTTTCATCCTAAACCTAAATTGAAAGAGTTTTCACAATAGTTTAATGATATTTTTTGTTAGTCTTGTGTGTATATTTGTGCATGTAAGAAACATTTTTCAAACATTATCCCCAAAATTCAACATTTGACAGAAACTCAAGACACCAATACAGCATAGACAGCAACTTCATCTCTAATGTGCTTTGCTGAGTCATCTGTGAAATGTTTCTTTATTTCTTTCTTGAACATTTGGTACCTGTCCTTTCTCTACTACCTCATGGTATACAATAATACCCCATTTCACTGTGTCCCCTCTTTTCTGGATGTTTTTTATTGCTTCTTCTTTCTTCTTCTTTTTTTCCTTTGTCTTGACTTTTATATTGTGTGCACTATCTACAGATTATTAATAATCATTTGTGTTTCTCCATATCTGGATGTGTAAACTTGCTTTTTTTTTACCCCTACATTTATATTTGGATCATGCATAAATGTATTTTCATGAGGCCCTTTTTAGCTAAAAACTGTGGCCTGTGAAAATGTGCTTAAAAACCAAAATCAGCCAGTGCCTAAAATGACTATTTTCAGGTTTCAACCTTTTTATTTCAAGAGCCACTCAAATACTCGATCATAATCATTCTTCTTTGTTGGTTGACTTAATAACATTGCCTCTATCTCTCATATTAGTTATCAGTTATTTTTACTGTCCTATGCTCACTCTCTCTTTCCTCACAAGCCCTCTTCCTTTGTGATCTCAGACCCATAAAACTATTGTGAATCATTAAAAAAGGAGGTTACAGCAACAATGCAGGATCAGTCATCATGAATGGCAGTAAGATATTGAAAAGCTATGATGCTTGAATCTTATCTGGGTCATTCTGATATCTTAACATGCTGCTAATGAGTGAAACATCTCAGCCTCGAATGTAAATATGGCTCTTAAACCACAAGCAGCATTTACCAGTTGAAAGTCAATAACAGATTATTTGTTTCAGACCTGAACTAGTTTAACAACTTAACGGAAACTGGACTGTTGCCAAGCAACCTACCAACATCGTTATGTTCTCTTAACATTACCACAAACCACCTACTTTGTAGTGGGAGCATCAAGGGCTGGACAAAACCTGTAAATCAGCTGGATTCAGAACATCTGTCTGTTTGGAGTGCTACATGAGATGAAAAATACCAGAAATGTTGTACCTTATTTCAGTTCTTCTTTTGAAAAAAAAAAGGGAACAAATTGCCTAAAATTACATTTATGACCAACAATGACAAATGCTGTGTGTGCATGTTTAAGTATTGGCAGATCCAGTGATTCCTCTCTTGTATGTTGGGTTGATGCCCCCAACATGACCTACGACCACTCCAAAATAACCACACAAAATACTAATTTCAATGGAAATGAAGTTTTTCTGCATTCTTTTTACTTTAGCAGAAGACAAGTGTGTTTAAATGTTTTATTGTCTAGTTCAGCCAATTGAGAAATGCATCTCCAGAGTGCCACTATGATTTCCAACTTCTGATTGGGCCACCGGTGGATGTCCACTCCCCACTGCTCTTCTCGCTTACTTGCCACCATCCCTGACAGAAAACTTTGGTCTCAAAAGGGTGCCATACCATCATTACCCCCATATAGCATTACTATGCCAGGACCCCCCTCTTGTAAAATTTACATTCTGAATACATTGAGAAGGAAAATTGAAAATAATAATAGAGATAAATATAAATTACTGATACGTTTCCTCAGTTTTAGTTCTAATTAACAGTCCTCATTCTAATTACTATATTTAAGTACAGTCTTTAAATTTCTATCTACAGAATATTCAACAGTTATAATAGTAAACATATAATTGTCTTGTAATTGCAATTGTCTGTGTACTTCTTACAGCTAAACTGTCTTAACTTGATGTAAACAATCATTGTTATTGCTCCTGTTATAGTGACCCTTGGAAGTAAATTAAGTATTAAAGTTTATAGAAAGGACCGCATGAAATTAATGTGTTCTTCATTAATGAGTAATTAAACATTAATATGTTTTGTCACGAACATGTCACAACGGTTATTAGTGCAGTTCATTTATTTTTTTCCCTCCATATCTGCCCCCCACCCATCAGCGACCCCTAAAGCCCTCCATGGTAACTCTCCTGTGGAGGCCTGAGCCCCAACTCTGACAAACACAGAATTAAACCTCATATGGAAATTGGACAGTAATGTAATTTTACAGAGTTTTTGTTGCTTAATATAAAAAATACTAAAATGCCCAGTACATCCAAAGACATTTATCCCTTTCTTAAAGTAAATTTACTTAATTCAAAAGGTGTTTAAATTATTTTGTTCCTTTAATTGTTATTACTGCAGATAGGGGGTGGCACGGTGGAGCAGCGGGTTGCCTCATAGCAAGAAGGTTACTGGTTTGACTCCCCATGTCAAGGCCTTTTAGTGTGGAGTTGGAGCACCCTGGTTTCCTCCCACAAACCAAAAGATGCTCATCAGGTTAACTGGTGACTCTAAATTGCCTGTAGGTGTTTGTGTGAACATCAATGGTTGTCTGTCTCTCTATGTAACGCTGTGATTAGATTGGTTCAGGGTGTGCCTCACCTCTCTCCAAATGTAAGCAGGGGAAGGCTCCAGTTACCCCTTGGCCCTGAAAGGGATCAGCAGTATAGACAATGTTTGCGGAAAGGCTAAATCTACAGTATCACATTGTTAACAAGTTAATGCACTGTAAAAAGTCACAGCACAACTCTTTATGGGAGCAAAGTGACGGGTAATGTTACTGAATAAATGTTAAGTTACAAAAGTTCTTAAACGTATTTTATGCAAATAATTTAAACAGTACAATTGAAGACAATGATATTAGTAGCTATTAAAATATGATAGATTTTATAAAAACATATCAAATCATGAGTAATGAAGCCAACAAGTATAAAGTAAATCAAGATCATACCAAGATCTAAACTAGCTTATCATTATACAATTTCTGCATTATATTTAATAATCTAGATAAAGTAAAAAATGAATTAATTACTTTTCCACATAGTGAAACTGCTGGTCTTGCTTTTCTTAATCTAACCTGGTTGAACAAATCTTTCACGATTGGATGCCTCTGTGTCATCATTTTTCTAGGAATACAAATTATATGAAAAAACATGACTAAGACCAGTTCAACATTCTCAACAGAAAATAGTGTCATTAACTAAATAAAAGCATTATTATTGTTGTAACTGTGGAGCAGCACTGTCAGGACTGCAGTACTTTCTGCTGATTGAAACTGGACAGTTCAGAGACTTTAAAGCTGGGACACAGTGACACCTGGTGGCTGAAGAGCATGTGTGGTCTGATTCAGTTCAATTCAGGTACATTCAATTCATTTTCTTTTTCACACAATCATAAACATCACATGAAATAAAAAGTCAAACATGACAAATGATTCTTGACCTACAACCTAGAATTAAAATAAACTTCTAAAATTTCCTAAATTACAAAATGATCCTATTGTATTAAGTTACAAAAACAAATGAAATAAACATACACAGTGGTACATAGAAATGGCAATAATATTCATTTAAGTTTTCAAATATCATTAATGATGCTATTTTTACATATTTTTTATTTTGTGTCTTTGTGTAAGAGTAACAAAACCACAGCACAGGTGTTTTTCTCCATTTTCAAGTACTACAAAATAAGGTTCTTACTGTATACAGAATTTTGTACTTCTGAAGTATAGAATTGTAATAGTGAAATAATTAAACAAACAGATATTCACTTTAAGGTAACATCGTAAATAAAAATTTAGGTGCACAGTTCAATATTTGTCCCAGGGAAAATATCACATGGGTTATACAGTGGATGTGCACGCTGAGGACACAACTCCCACTGTAACAGTAAAGGTCTCCACTGTGTAGTAAAGATGTCTCTTAAGTCTTTAAAGACATGTCATTTGTTCCATTTGATAAATGTCCCAGGCTTTTTGGAACCATGCATTATAAATGGGTGGTCCGACTTGAACCATCCTATGGTCATACACTTAAGGGCTGCTATAATCAATATGTTTAACGAATATCTACTTGGACTTTGTTTTAAAATCCTAAGCCACGAGATTTCGGGGATCGATTCAGTATAGCAGGGGAAACGTCATGTCACAGTGGTTTATAAATTAAACCACAAAGAGAGAAAGTTCTATTACATGGAATCAATGTACTAAAAATTATAAATTGTACATTTCTGTAATTAAAACCAAATTTAATT
Source organism: Cetoscarus ocellatus (assembly GCA_037902135.1). NCBI lineage: Eukaryota > Metazoa > Chordata > Actinopteri > Labriformes > Labridae > Cetoscarus > Cetoscarus ocellatus. The sequence continues at coordinate 2,128,745 of JBAMNC010000412.1, forward strand.
TTACTTTAAATGATATGGTTACAAAAAAAAATCCAACACACATGACTGATGATATTGTACAACATTTTTATTAAGTGTTTTGCATCGTTTTAGTACCGTACCATGAAATGTGTTGAATATTCAAGGTTATTTCAAATACAATTCAAATCAGGTACTATACCATGGTCATTTTTACCATAGTTAGGGAATTCAATTGGTAAAAAATGTTACTGTGCATTCTGTTTGCATTAGTCTTTAGACACTCTTTAAGTGAAGCTACCATTTTCATTTGTATGATTGACACATTCACAAATTCCATTCATCCTTACTATCACAAATACAAAAACACGGAGCAGAAACATCATCCTTGATTACAGTAATTTTCCTGTGGAATGAATGAAAACATTGGCACTGGAATAATCATTTTTGAGAAAACGTGAAAAGCATAGCGCTGTGAAACTGCTGTATCCATGCTGCAGCGCTCCCCCCCGCTGTGCCGTTTCTATACCAGCCAAGTGTACAACAGTAATCATTGTGCTGTGCATTGATGCAGACTGAAGGAGCAAAGCCATTGTCAAAAAAGTGATTGTGACAACAGGAGCTTTTACACAAAACCAAAACCACAGAGCAGTCAAACAAAAGGGAGAAGAAATAGTTCAAACCCTCTCCGTACTGCAGAAGCACTGTGCACGAATGTAATGGCTGCAGCTGTGTTGAAATAGATATAAAGGTAACATAAGGCACATTAAAACTAAAGCCTAAACAGCTATGGTATGATTGGATATAGAAATACAGTAAAAGTGTTGGTTATTCAGATTGCTGGTGTTAATTTCCAACATGGAAGAGTAAAAAACAAAGAGGTTAAATGTTTGCATACATTATATTCCTCTCATGATCACATTCATTCATAAAAACTCAGATCAATCAGCTGTAACAAACAAACCAGCAAAACAACATTAAAGAGTTAAAAAATAAGATTTCAATGGTACAATATAAAATCAATAAGGCTAATTAAAGCAAGCGTTCAGGCCAAAAGAAATAAAACAGAAAAGTCAAAAGAGAAGTAAGTGACAAGCATTCTTATGACACCGCATCATCTGGCCGATGGCTAACAAGAGCTAAAAATACCGAGTGTTGCTCGGAGCAGGGCATCCAGCTCCCACCATGGTCCCCACAGACTGTGGAGAGGCTGCTCTGACCTTAGCGTTCACAGGGGCCGCTGGGCTGAGCTGTGCACCAGTGGGGGTGTGGAGCAGAATGTGGACTAATGTTCATCTACCACACTTAAATGCCCGAGGGTACAGCCCCCAATTCTCTTCAGGTCAGCGTAGAAAGGCAGTCAGCGGAGAGATAAAGGTGGTTACAAGTCACAGGAAACCAAAATGCAGATTTCTTTACAATTGAAAAGTTTTAATTGTCCTGCAGCCTTTTCAGTGAGGTCCTAAAACAGCTAAGGACAGTGAAGACATTCTTGTTTATTATTTATTACCCTCATTTCTTGGTTGATATTTATGGAGGCATATTGGGATCAGGCATAGGGGTGGTAATAAATACGATTTTATTGATGCCAATGCCATTAACAATTCTGTTTTCTGATTCCCTACCAATTCCCTTATTATTGCTACAGGGGAAAAGGTGTCCAAAACAGGTTTTCAGTGTCAACAATGTCAAACACATGGCACTCCTGATATTTAAAACTGTGCTGAAAAGACTAAGCTTCTGCAAATTGCTGGTGTTTCCTCCCCTGCTTGAAATGCCATGGAATATGAACAATAGACATTGTGCAGTTAGTGCCAATTTGTGTAAGATTAAGCCACAATGTTGACTACCTGTCTCTTGTCTACCATGATCACATCTTTAACTGTTTTTCTTTCATTTATGCTGACTGCCTTTGATCAGAGCTTGACGTCCTTAATTTGAAAGGTATCCAGGAATCATGAATTGAAATGATTATTGATATCGATTCCTTAAGCTACTTGTGACTGAATCCGAACTAGAATTGTTTTTTGATTCCCATCCCTAGGCATGAGACAGAAAATTAAGAGGGGGAAGATCTTTACATCCTTCACTTTGAGGAAAAAGTCAAAATGTTGGTCAAAAGGATTTTTGATTTTGAGCATAAAACTGAAAGGTCAAGGAAAGAAGAGGTTCAAGAATTAAGTACAATTAATATAATTCTGAGAAAGAGTCACCTACTGGGGAATCGACATACAGTTTTACAACACTTTTCCTGTCCTCTGGCTACTCAACACTTGTTTCCACTGCAAGTCACACCCATTCAAATCCATTCTCACCTTGGGAATGGGTATCAAAGTCAGATGCCAATGTGATACCAGCAGCAACACATCCATTACCAACCCAACACAGTCACAACATAGATTTTGATTTTTTTCATTTCAGTACCACTGAGAAAATGTCACAGAAAAGAGGCTGAGCCATCTCTGTTCAGTCAGCTGTCCAGTATTCCCTTCCAGTTAAGGAAACAGACATTACAGGCAACAGTTGACTGATCACATGGGCCATGACAAGAGTAAATATTATTAACCCACTTTTTTTATTTAATTATACGGTCAGGATCCATTCAGGCACTGGCCCTGTTTTACACCAGTCACAAAACAGCCGTCTATTCTTACTGCATTCACACACAAAGAGGGGCTGCGTGAACCTGCAGTTTTGGAGATGCTCTGACTCTGTTGTCTAGCCACAATTTGGCCCTTGTAAAACTTGCACAAATCCTTACACATGCCCATTGTTCCTGCTTCTAACATCAAATTTGAGGACGATATGTTCACTTGCTGCCTAATATATCCCACCAACTATGGTGCCATGATGAAGAGATGATCAGTGCTATTCACTTCACAGTGGTCAGTGGTCATGTTATGCCTGCTCGGTGTAAATGCTTTCAGGAAAAAACTCTGTGTGGATGAACTGGTGTGGCTGCGGTTAAGACTCTGCTTCAGTATTAAATGAATCCTTTATGTTTTAGCTCAAAAACAGTGCAGTCATCAGTAACAGGACATCATAGAGATTGTGCAGAAAACTGCTTCTGGATAAACCACACAAGTGTGGAGGAAGCAGACGTTTAAACTTTTTTTGAAGTATTTTATAGATTATTTTAGAGCTTCCAAGATTTTACTGAGACACGACAGTGAACAGAGCTGGAAACTGGGGAGAGAGAAAGTGGGGAATGATGTGTGGTAATGGAGCCGCAGGCCAGACTTGAACCCAGGCATCATCTGTACATGGGACCTGCAGACAAAGCTTGGCTACTCATGACTCTTTTATCCTCTAAACTAGCCCAACAATGACATGAATAAAAAACACACTGTGTGCGACAGGCCTATGCAAAAAATAACAATATGAGAAGATACAAATTGTCACTTACTCCTTGCTGATATGTGTATCAATTTACAAAATCAATACAGCCCCAAATGGTGTGACAGCAGATGTTTGGTAATATCACACATGGTGCAGTTCAAAAGGTGTTGGTAGAAACTAAACTAGGTGATCCAGCACATATTCTAAATTTTCAATTACTTCTAAGATCTCTGAAGACCTGAAATTTAAGTACCTTAAGTTGTAGGATCCTTTAAAGATTGTCCTTTGTGTTTCTGTCTTGACAAATTAAAATAAAAGTTTGAGGGAACTCTGTAAAAATGGTAGTCAGTGTCCAAAACTTACAGGTATCACTATGTGTATGGTGTCATGGCCTCTGTATGGGAAGAATTATCACATCATTAGGTTGCTGAAAACAATCCGCCCTGATGTACAATAACATTGTTCAATATTGTAAAAACAACATGGACTACAATAACTTAACAACAGATTAAGAGTGCTTATAAGCTATTACATAGTGTCCTAGATTTTGTCATTCCCACTTGCAGATGCAGCATGTTTTCTCTGAATCTAAAGGACATTCAAAACACTTCTGCTTCACTAAACTGGCACAAATACAACTAAGTGTAGCTTTAGCTTCATCTACCTGCACTAAAGGTGTAAAAGCAGGGCCACTAGACCATGAAACTTTGTCTGACCAAATCAAAAAGGTTTATTTTTGATTCACTGCAATAACTTTATACTACTGCAATTTGTTTATTGCAAAGACTAATGTTGCGATTCATTGAACGGCCCTACTTTATACTCTGTGTTTTTTAACAAAGTGCAAAATGAAAAAGATCTTCGTCCTCTTATTATTCATCTCTCCTGCTTGGCCTTGATCATCTTCCATAAAAGTGACAAGTGCTAAACTGTTATTTTTTTTTAAGAGGGGAAAAACTTGGACATCAGTAATACAGTAGTGGTTTTCATCTATTTTCTTTTGTATACCGTAGTTCACGTGTCAATATAAAGACTTTCATTTTCGCTACATTTAAAGCTAATAGTGTTTGTGGCCTTTGCAATTAGTTTGCATATAAAAGGGAAACGTTAAAGCTGAGGCAACATACTAGTCTGAATGTACTGTAACTATAGAAAAGCATGACTGAAGATCATGTTTCCTAAAACCTACAATAAACTGGACACCACAATAATTGCACAAGTGTGTTTGAAAGCTAGAAAAGAAGACAGTTGTTGACCATTGTACAAGCAATACTACAACCAAGGCGTTAAAATGATCTGCTACATGGAAAGTCAAGGCTGACGTCTTTGCTGCTTTAAAAATTAGGATTTGATTTATTTGACCACTTAAAAACTGTCCTTTGTCATTTTCATTGCTCTTGGCACATACAATTCAGAAAAACAGTGAAAAAGAACATAGAAACAGTTTTTCCACTGACTTCTTTGACTGCAGACTTAAAAGTGTCATTTTTAAGACAAACTGATCATCATGTGCCGGACAAGATCGGACCCCAATCCTGAAATTTGATTAGTCCCGTATGATTGGTAATAAGACTTCAGTGTGTAAATGAGTCTGTGGTCGCTTGCATTGAAGTTTTTATAGCTGTAAATCGTTTAAAGGAATGATGAGTTTGTAGGAAAGAAGAGTTGATCCTTCTCTGTGAGCTTACTGGCTCTGCAGCCACTGCACTCTCAGCTCCTCCACCTCTTTTCCGTACCAGTCATGGAGTTTGGAGAAGCAGCTGGTGCCGGGAGAAAAGGGGCTTTCCAGAGAGGCTCCTCTTCTCCTGGGGGGAACTGGTGGAGCCCTAACTCCATCTGCATTAAGACCAGTCACAATGTTACTCCCAGACTCTACACATGTCTCCCAGGCCACACACGCCGTCTCAACAGAGCCATTTGCCAACAAAGCTGCTTGAGGTTTACTCCATGTGACCCCATTCTCCTTGGAGCTCTCCAAGATGAGCTGTGCTTCATCCTGGAGGCTCTTCTGGGTGGAGAACAGGACTGACGTAGTGGCGGCACTTGATGAAGATGATACAGAAGACAAAGACGATGAAGACGAGGATGCCCCTGACCTGGAGCGCGCCACCGGGTTTCGTTTGGGGGTCTTCGGCCTGGCCTGCAGGCCTCCAACTCCAGCCCCAACAGAGCCGGTTCCTACAGCCTCCTGTATCTCCTCCAACTGCCTCTCCAGCTCCCTCACCACTAGCCTCATGTAGTCAAAGCTGGCCCTTGACAGCGCTTTCACCCACGACTCCATGGCTGCCTGGTTCTCTGCTGCCATCTTGTACACCCTGGCTTTGGCACAGTCAAACTTGATGGCGAAGGCGAACTCCTCGGCCGACTCGCAAAGCTCCACAGTGCACCCCTCTAGGACAATGACGCCGATGGGCTCTTTGCTGTCGCGCTCCTCAAAGTAGAAAAGCATGTTGCCCTTCAGGACAAACCAGCGCCGGTGATATGCGGTGTTGCGCTCACCTTTTTTAAACAGGAAGCCGGTCTTGTCCGGCGGTGAGTCACAGGTGGCGTAGTGCGCCACGCTACGTTCGTTCAGCTTCATCTTCCTCTCACCTTCCTCTCCTGTGGACTCTTTATTTTTCTGTAAAGACAAGAATGGTAAATGGTAAATGGACTTGAGCTGGTTTACTACTTTTCTAGCCAATCTGAATACACCACAGGTCACATCTATCTAATCACAGCCCTTCACTCTGATGGAAGTGGTTTCTATGCGAGCTCCACATCAGCATTAGCTAACACAGGGGTCTTTAGTAGAGCTGGGCAATTAATCCAGTTTCAATTCCAAGTGCAAGTGACACCCACAATCATGGGTGCATTTAGAAAGTTTAATCTCTTCACATGAAGCAGCAGCGGAAAAATGCACACGATAACAAGGCACAGAGAGAGAAGGGTTTCATATCTGAACACGTATTTTAGAATCAACAGATGATCCCTCAGCCTGTTGCAGCTCTAGCAGTCAGTGTTATTAGGCAGGTGATTTTAAAAATAATATATCGCAGTCAAACTCACGGCTTCATTGTGCCCATATCTCTGCTTTTAACTGAGTAAGTCACCCACAGTGGGACCTCCAGCTGGCTGTGGATCAAGCTGTACATCGGAGCAGCCACCTCCTGCTGCAGGCGTTGTTTCCTGATCAGCAGCTGATTTCAGAGCAGGTGTCTGTGGGCATTACTGAGGGCAGGCAGGGAGAAAGTGGGGGAATGCAGGTTGTAGTCTAAGAGGCATCTGAGGTGGTCTATGTGCCGGGAAAGAAGCTCCCCTGGGCAGATTATTGGGGTTACTTGACAACCTATAATTACCTCCACCAAGGAGGTTATGTTTTTGACATCTTTGTTTGTTTGTTAGCAAGATTATGCAAAAACTACTGGATGGATTTTGCTGAAAAATTTCAGAAGATGTTGGTAATGGCCAAACTTAAAAATGACTAGATTGACCGAATTGAATGGAATTGTTTATTTTCAGTTTTTGATAAATTTGGCTTCGGACCATATTTCACCTCCTGGATCAGAACTCTTTACTTAGCACCTCTCGCTTCAGTCCGCACCAACAGTATTGTCTCCAATTATTTCCCGCTCTTTAGGGGAACCAGACAGGGCTGCCCACTCAGCCCTTTGCTTTTTGATATAGCTATTGAACCATTGGCCATTGCTTTAAGAAAGGATTAAAGGGATCATTCAAGAGAATATCCCTCATAAAGTGTAATTATATGCTGACGACCTATTGGTATATATCTCTGACCCTGCTAACTCCATCCCTAAATTAAACCTTGCTAAAAGTCTAGTCTTTCCTGTTAATGACCTTGCAATGGAGGACAGTTTTACACTCTTTCCATTTAAAGTAGAATTAGTTTGTTTTCCATACCTTGGAGTACAAATTACACGTACTTTTAAAGCATTGTGGAAGCATAATTTTGGTCCTCTACTTGAGCAGACTAAAAAAGATTTGGCACGCTGGTCAACCCTACTGATATCTCTTGCTGGTCGAATTAACTCCGTTAAAATGACAATCCTTCCAAAATTTCTATATCTATTTCGCATGATTCCTATTTTTTTAACCCAAATCCTTTTTTAAAGTACTTGAAAAACTAATAGCAACCTTTATTTGGAACAAAAAAGTAGCACGGATATAGAAATCATACCTGGAGAGTCCTAAATCATCTGGAGGTTTAGCGCTACCTAATTTTCTGTACTATTATTGGACTGCAAATATTGCAAAGTTACCCATTTGGTTGTCTTCATTTAGAGATGGTGGAGGTCCTGTCTGGTCTATAATGGAATTAAATTCAAATGTATTAATTTCTCCTATTTCCCTTCTTTGTTCTCCTATACAATTAAAATTAAAAACTCATTTAATTAATCCTGTTGTTCATAATACTGTAAAAATCTGGTTTCAGTGTAGACGCCATTTCAAAAGTAAACAAACACTCAGTTTTGCCCCTGTGACACTTAACCCTCTCTTCATTCGGGGCAAATGGACGAAGCATTTAAATTATGGTTCAAAAGTGGTTTAGTATTTGTTAATGACCTCTTTGTTAATAAAACCTTTGCTTCGTTTGACACTCTTGTGGAAAAGTACAAGATTCCAAAATCTCACTTTTTTAGATACTTGCAGATCCGCAGCTTCTTAATGAAACATTTCCCATCCTTTCCAAATCTCCCTCCACGTGACCCCCTTGAGAACTGTTTAAATCTTAAAAGATCTTATAAGGGTGTATCTCAAAATTATACAATATCCTTAATACTATTAACCCCCCAGTATTGACTAAAATTAAAGAAACATGGGAGCATGACCTAAATGAAATAATCCCTGATGTCACCTGGGGCTTAGTTATTGACCGTATTCATACATCATCCATCTGTGTACGCCATTGCTTATTACAATTTAAACTCACTCATAGACTTTATCTTACCAATGCAAAGCTCTCTAAGATCTTTCCTAACACTGAATCAGGATGCCCCAGATGCAAACAGTCACCAGCAACAATGGGGCATATGTTTTGGTCATGCCCATCATTAAGTAGTTTCTGGGCTTCAATATTTCGTACATACTCCCATATCTGCAACAAAACAATACATCCAAACCCATTTATGGCAGTATTTGGAGTCCCTGACATGAGTCAGAGGTTAACGTCAAATCAGATGAAAGTAATAGCTTTTAAATCATTATTAGCCAGGTGATTGATTCTTTTTAGATGGAAGGCTAATGCACCTCCTTCCTATGTACAATGGATCAAGAGGTCATGATGTGTCTTCAAATTGACAAGCTGAGACTCACCTTAAACAGATCACTCAAGAAATTCAACACTATTTGGTGTCCCTTCATTAAATACGTGGAGAATCTTTCTCTTCCAACAGTCTGACTTTGGGGGTCGCCTGACAGCCGACACAGGGATCTATCGATCTTAAATTTGAGTGCTATTCTACTTATTCATTTATTTATTTCATTTATTTTATTTTTTTAAATTTATTTATTCGTTTATTTATTTGTATTTATTTTAACCATGTCATCATGGTTTATTTATTTACCATACTTACTATTATAGTAACTTCTGTACTCCATGGTTGTCAAGTAGAAATTTGATCTGGGATCATTTATTATGGTCTGTTAGATTCTCCAGTTTTAGATATGTAAGTGTGAGTGTGCATGTATATATGTACGCTCCCTTCCATTGTGACCTCCTGCCATACCTCCCTACACCTGTTAACTTAATATGCAGAGATTCAACATTAAGGATACGGGTTGGTTTTGCTATAGAACTGTAAGAATGTACACACCTATTAATGGATAACCTTGAGATGACATGTTTACTGTCTCTTTTATTCTTAGTTGATTGTTTTGTTTGTCTTCTCTTGAGTTGGGGATTTTTTCTTTGTTATACTGTTCTGTTAAATTGAAAATTTACAAATAAAGTGTTCAAAAAACAAAACAAAACAAAAAAAAAGAAGATTAGATTTTGGTGGTGATCCAGATAACCGCCAAACAATTGTTTTTGCTGAATAACTGTCTAACTAACGATGACATTAACATGATTCCGAGTGCTAGGTGTGGGTTTTCAGGGTCAATGAATCATATTATGATGGTAACTTTATCATGGAACTATTGCGTATAGATGTAACAGCAATATGTGAGCAACCTTGGTGGAGGTTCAAGCTCTCCGATGCTTTCTAGTTCCTCGTACAAAACACTAAGTGCAGAGAGATGCACCTAATACTCATGCACTATAGTAACCCTGTGCATGTTGAGCTGGATAAAAATTGATTTAGTTGTCTTTTAATACCAAACAAAATCTCAAGCCACACCTTCATATCCATACAAAACAGTCTTTTTAATGTGTGTTATAGCTTCTTAAAAGTCTGTTACATATTCTATTGTTTTTCATAAACACATGCCTGAAATATAAAAACATTGGCAAACAACTGTATTACTGCTAAAATGTTCATCAACAAAGCATCTATATTCATATTTAGAGCAAATTTAAAGCTCATCCACTGATTATCATTAAGCTGTGTTGGTACCTCATGGCTGTGCAAATTTCCATGGCACACGTTGACTTGCCTCAAGGCACAACAGTGTACCCCAAAACACTGTTTAATAAACCACTGAGCTAACACAGTCATGCACTCATACCCATTTACTGACCACTGATACAGCAGTGGAGGCAAACTGGGTTTGATTGTCTTGCCCAAGGACACATGACACATGACAGCCAGAGCTGGGCTCTAAAGCTTCATCAAAAGCCAAAAATCTCACAGGGCAATTTTTATCAATCCAGTGTTTCCTGCAGTTAAGACAGCGACCTTATCAGGATTCCAAGTGAATACAGCTTTGCATAAAAAAATCTTTGTTTAAAATGTGCATGTGGTTACAAAGACATCTTGGATTTTATAAAACTTCTAAATAGTGCCCAAATTTGGACAAAGGTAACCCCGCTTTGTATTAGAATGACAGCCCTGTGCCTATAACTAAAAAAAAACATAAATACTGATTGATTTCCTTATTCCCCTAATATCAACCAAAAAGGGCTGGGAGACAATAAACAATATAACATAACCAATAACATAAAAAAACCCCACAAACTCTTATGTCCCAGCATCTCCAATGTGTGACACATTTAATGTGATATTTGATCTGTGCATGGAGAATTGCTTTATAAGTACTTCAATGAATAATAATGAACAGTAATTACGACAAACTGAGCATGACCATCCCCACCCTACCACAATCACGTCTTAAAGAGCGATCTTCTTGTGGGAAACCCTGTATTAAACAGTATTTTAATTTTTTAGCAACATGCACAAAATTCAACCTTTTTTTTCGAAATGCTGAACATTACTTGACTTTCTACTACATACTGCCTTAAATATTAACGTTGTAGAGTAAACCCAGAGAACTATAGCTTAACCTAGACCCAGATTCTGTTCCTATGGTTCTTTTCAAAATGTAATTTTAATTTCTGCATTGAATCAGTAACTGGAAATTACTGCAATCAGTGTTCAGGTTTTAAATGAGCTGTTTTACAAAATGTATTTCTTAAATCATAATATTTGTTTAGTGCAAAAGAAAATAGGGCTCCATTTGCACACAAGAAAAAAAGTCAGTACAGTGGGGCTTAATTTAGAAGTTTATACTAAATTCATGAAGTAGATCGAGCCATAATTACAGAAGGTCTTTTTTTGTTTCAACGCCAGTTTAAAGGACATCTTGTCAAGGTCACTGCCTTTAACTTTAACTGTAAAATGCTGTGGTACATCCCGGACTCAGATTTTCCTTCATCCAAATCACACATCTTACAAAGTCTGCTTCCTCTTCCAGCATTTATGAAGTGATCGACCTAACAGCCAGAGGAAGATACCAGAACTTACTGTGCAGCCACAGATCTTTGGCTCTGAGTTTAAAGAGATTAACATACAGTCCAGGCGTAAAATTCAGTTTGATCCACACACCTGTCCTTTGTTTTGGTTTGGACTGAATGTTTTCTGACCATTTTTCTACACACTTAAGCAGAAGCTTATCTCTCATGGAGTTAATGCTACAGCTCTGACTATTCCTGTAGTTTCTGAAATAATCACTTTAAGGGGAAAATGATTACTTACAGGATAAAATCCTACATTCTGTGTCATCTCACCTCATACTTCTCTTTTATTTAACCATTCAGGTTAATCCAGCAAGTGCAAAGATATAACACATGAATCATTGTTACCAAAGTAAACTAACACTGAAGCAGAGGTCAAAACTGAAGCAGTGCTGGTTTAGCACGTATCACATATAAAGGCTCTTGCCTTGGGCGGGTGGCCCGGGTTCAGGTCCCACTCCAGGCCCATTTGCTACGTGTCTTCCCCTACTCTCTGTCCCCCTTTCTGAGTGCATCCACTGTCTCACCAGCATCAATAAAGGACAAAATGCCAACAAAATATATTTTTTGAACTGAAAGAAACAGTAAAAATGAACTGCAACAATTTCCCCCATTGCTAATGTAGGGAAACGCTCCAAGCTTACTTATAATACAGTGAAAAACAGTTCACTTTTATGCCATTTTTCACATCATCAGCTGTAAATCAGGGCTCAGACATTCCCCTGGAATAAGCAAAAGCAAATCCAAGTTAAAACTATTAAAAAGGTGTTATTACAGTTGAACTCTGATGTAAGTTAAAAGGTCACCTTCTTTGTCCTCATAACTTTGATAAAACGTTTTAAAGAATTTTTTTTTTTTTTGTTAACAACTGAACAAAACAATATAATACTTGACACAATCCTGTCAAAGACCTACACATTAAGGTGTGAGGTTGTCTAACCACATGCTTTAAAATGATACTTTGCTATTTTAATGGTCAATAGTATGACAAGTATCTGATGTTTAAAAAAAACAGTGTCTATTACATTAGGGAAGTGCATTAGGTGAGAGCTGGGCAACATTGACCAAAGATCTTTAAATGCACTGAAACAAATCTGTTTGACTTGACACACTCCAGCTATTGTCTTTTACATACCAGAGCACAGTGTAGCAAAACACTCAGTACTTTGAGTGCATTTTAAATGAGATACCTTTAACTTTTATTTAAGTACATTCATGGAGTGATACTTTAGCTTGTACATTCATACAATGTATCAAATTAACTTTAATTTTACTTGAGTACAAAAATAATGCACTCTTTGCAACCCTAAAATAACCTGATCTGAGGTGCAAAGGACTTTTGTTGTCATTGTCACAGAAAATATATTGATATTGTTTTTACTTCCCAAATTTTGTATCTCAGTTTCAGGTAACTTTGCTCATCACAACACACAAATGGCAAAACAGATGTAACACAGTGCAGTATAACAGAGGAAAAAATAAAACACACTAAATACAATAAAACCCATAAAATCAGACAAAAATAAAAAACAAAAAATTATAAAAATGCTCCAGGTTCCAAAAGTTTAGGACAAAAGAGAAAGAGATAAAGCAACTCATAAGATCATTAAAAACTACACAAGTTGAAAACTACCTTTCGACTAATAAACCCCATTTTAAAGGCAGTTCAGCTATATGCTGCTATATTAATCAGCATCATTCCTCTCCAGATTATAATCCTTATACAGATATTAATTTTAATATCAGATTGATCTCTATCCATGTTTGTACTTATTATACATCCATGGTAACTATCTTTACAGCCATAAAGACATGAGGTCCCTCTTGAAAATGAGATGCAACATCTCAAGGGGCTTTCCTTTGATAAAGTTAGTCAACAAATATGGTTCTATATAAATAAAGATTGATTGATTGAGTCTAGATTCAGCACAGACAAATGTAATGTTAGTCCCTTTGTCTCTGCCTGGATGGATACCCCTCTGTATGTATATATGTCAATATACAAGTATTACATGCATATATGTGTATCTATAAAATGGCGAGTATGGCCTCAGCCTGATCTATTGTAAAATATCTTAAGATAACACTTGTTATGAACTAGGGCTACACAAATAAAGACTGATTGATTTAATGTCATAAAAGAAGTCGGGTTAAAAACCAAAGTTCAAAACTCTGGCATCCAAACATCCACACTGAGATGAAGACTTTACTCACGGTTTATCTCATGTCCAGCAGCCATGTCCCTCCATCACATCTGGATCCAATGCCTTAACATTCCTCCCATCCTCAAACTTTGCTTAAGGCTGAAAAGCACAAAATCGATTAAGCGTTTACTTAACCACTTATTCTCCTCAACAAACTTCTATTTACAGCCTGTGTGTTTCTGAGCAGCTTTCTCAGAGTCGAACAGGAAACAAAGACCGCGTGAAGAGGTCGTCGGCCAGTTATTTAAAGACGTAAAGACGTCAGTGGCGAACTTGTCACATATTAGCTGTTTTTTCCACAAGTGCGTCTGGACCGGTGTTGTGACTTGAGAAGTGTCCGTTTCAGCTGGTGACTTCAGCCGGATGTGTCCGTGGCTGTCGTAGTAAAGCTGATGTTAAAGACAGAAGGTGTTACAGTGAATGTCTGTTGGGTAAAAAAAAAAGTCGGTTGTACTTTTCAAGCTTTCCATATGACATAATTAAAGCGAAACTCTCGCGTGAATTTAAGTTTTCGACATACGTTGTTACCACGACAACTACTGAGAGTCACAGGTTAGAACGGTCACTTGTTAAACTATCACCCCTGTGATTCAGTCTGGTCGTGTGGTCATGCATGTTTGACACATCAGCGCTTTTACAGAAGTTGTCGTAGGTTACTCTGTGTTAATACTTTCCTCGACATTTAAACAGAACTATACTTTAACTGCATTTGGAGTTAGCCTGTGTTAACGCTAGCTTATGGCATTCAACCACTTTGTTTAACGCTTAATGGGCATCCAGCGTCAGCATTTTTCACCAGCCCGCCTGCACTAGCTAACATTATACGTTGCAGTTAGACACTACCGGTGAGCAAAACTCATAATTAATGCCACAGTAACGACGAATAGCTTCTGTTTATTACCTTCAGACGCCTCTCCCTGTCCGGAAGATGAAACCCTGCTGTTTATTTAAGAGCTCTCATCTTTCTTCCTTCTTTCCTTCAGCATTCCTTTCTTCCATGCCTCGTGACGTCAGGGCGAGCGCATGCTGTATAATATGTGGCCAGCTTGAGCGGGCGGGGTGATTATTTCAGCCTGTCGTCACGGTGACGGGGTGAGCAGTGGAATAAAACAAGCGAACCCAGTTTGCCCTTGGAAAGGTGGCATTTGACACAGCTGCTCCGAGCAGCAGCAGCACCTGCATGAATAAACAGACAGACCAACTTCGTTTTTTTACACTTACGCGAATTCAGATTGAGATTTATTCAAGAAAACTTTGTATTCATCTGGTAATGAGAAAGGAAATTGACTCTGCAGCAGGTATGCACCTGCCTCACAGCAACAAAAGTTGCTGGTTCGACTCCCTGGCTGCATATCAGTTTACCTATTTTCATTCCCTGCTTCCTCCACTTGTGTCTCTTCCTTCCTAGTCCCTTCCATTAGAGATACATGGAAAGATGCAAGGAAACGAGGATGAGAGAGGACAGGGGAGACATGTCATTAAGAGACATGAAACGTTCCCTTATTAAAACTGTCATGTGAGCGTTTGTGATAACTGTAACAGTTGATCTGACAGCTATGTACAAATAAACACAAACAAAAAAACACTGTATTAGTTCTAATTAAGTACGGATTTTAATGTGGCTCCAGCCCCTCCAATCCTGAAAGATGTATAAGGTATAAAAGTGCAGTGGTTCACACCAATTTTTCTTTGAAATAAAATAAGCTGCAACTTTAAATGTAATAATCAAATAAAAAAATAAATAAAGATAAATTGGGCCTACACACATTCATGTGCAAATACCCTTAAAATGAGCAAGAGCGATGGGTGTTTATTTGATTTAATAATTATATGTGAATCTTAAAGCTGACAGAAGCTCATGCACCCCATGAGACCCCCTGGCACCCCCCACAGGGGACCTGGACCCCAGGTTGGGAACCTTCATAATAGTGGACATTGAAATGAAATTCAAAAATGAAACCTTTACATTTTTAGAAGTAAGCTTCTGTCATCCAACTTTTCTCTCCAAATTTCCATCAGCAAGTTGTTTTAAAGTGAATATTAATTTTTAATATTTAAAGTATCAAAAAAGAGTATTATGGTCCTGCATGACAAAAAATAATGACAGAAGGAAGTTTTTTCATTATGCATTCAAGACAAATGTGCAAATAATGTGAAAAATTTAAGAATGAACAAATCAAATTTGAATAGTAAAAAGTAAAGACTGTAATAATGAAAACTTAAATCACTGGTGCTAAATATTTTTCTCAGTAAATGAAACTAAATATTTTCTGTTGTATTATGAACTTAATCAAAACAGTTACCTCAACTAAGTTTTTTTTTATGTAAGGTTGAATTAATTTCTTAACTTAAGTTAACAAAACTCATTACAGTTAGTTATTGGTCAGACGTGGTCAAGACAAATTCTGAACACAGGGTTCACATAAGGACAAAAGATTTTGATGAAAAAAAATGGTGCAGCAGTAAGCAAACACAATATACTCAAGACATGCTGCAACTGGTCTGGGTTTGAATCCTGCCCAAGATTGTCTTCATTATAAGTAGTTTTTTCTCTCAACTCAAACTTTTGAGCTTTGACCAGAAACTCAAAAATGTAGTGCTGACAGTTACCTTGAAATTCTGAGTTTTTTGGACTTTTTTTTTTTTTAATGAAGTTGAAATACATTTTTTTGTCAAAATGTAATTTAGACAATAATGTTTGAATACAGTTAACTTTGATATATCCGATTAGACTTAAAGGAAACTCTCTTAATCAACAGATTACAGCGTGAGATGTAAGTAAGAAGCTTGGTAGTGGCTTATAGGTCAAACCATCAAGTTGTAGTAGCCTGACATCAGCTTTTTACTCACCCTGAGTATGTTTACACATCTAAAATCATGAAAGTTGTGCTAATCCTTAGTGACTGTCACAATTAGGGAAACTTGCTGGTTTCAAGGGTTTATTATCAGCAATAATCCAGAGAAAGACCCACTGAACAATCTAGTGGCATGTTGTTGAGGGTACCAGTGCGATGCTAGCTTTTCAGGTTTGCCCACAATAATACATCATCCCTGCACCATTCTACTCTAATATAATTATAATTACACAAAACAGTATCTGTTTGTGGAGTAGTTGTCTTACAATTTCTGCATATTTGACAAAATTATAATTTTACTTGATCATATGAAATGAATTGGACTCAAATAATTGCACCACAAGTTACACAAAATGGAGACACATCTTGTTATTGATATTGAGTCCTGGGTAATTTGCATAATATTGCCAACAGCAGGCCCAGGTGGCCAAGGATAAGAGAATGGCACACCCCATGTCTTTATTCCACTGTATTAATGTTTTGAGTATTTGCATATAGTGTGATATTGATTTTGCATATATTTTTGTTCTCTCCCTGCAATACAGCTGAACGGTGCATACTTAATGTACTGTGAAACAAAAGCGCTTACTGCAGCATGTTGGACATGATTGAAAACAGTGGAGCTCTGCCCCCATGTCACAGGAGGACATCTATCTTATGTTTTAATAGATTGTGAGTTTGAGTCTGAGTTGACTGAGATGTTTGGAGAGTACTTGGTCAGCATATCTTAATATAAAGGATGAACCATAAGAACTACCACCTCAAAGTTATTCAGTATGTCCTGTGAGGTATGAAGTTGCTGGATGGTGAGAGAAAAATTACTTAAGAAGAAGGCCTTGGGTAGTGCATGTGATAATGTTCAGTCTCAGTGACCTTTGACCTTCAAAGTGTAATCAGTTCACATTAAGTCCAAGCATAGGTTTGTGCCAGAGAGATTTGGCAACACAAGCATGTTTTGTATTGTTGTGCTACGACATTTGAGGCCACAGTGACCTCTGGCCTCTGACCTCGAAAACATATTAAGTCCTTGAGTCAAAGTGAACATTTGTGCCAATTTTTTGGGAAAATATTTTACGTACTCTTGAGGTATTACATTCTCAAGCAAGGAATGAACCTGAGGCATGATAAACTTGATCTCTTTTGCCTTAGCTCTGTTTCATGTATCCAGTTCCAATAACTGCAGTATGTTCTCCATACTGTTGTTAACAAAAGTAGTTTTCATACACAGAGCCCCCCTGATCCAGCTGTATTCTCTCTCTGTCTGAGACACTGTGTTGGGGCTCCTGCCACTTTAACCCCTTAAAGCCTGAGAACACAAATTATAGCAAGAAAATTCTAATTTTTTGGAGTTGAAATGTTAATTTCACTTTCTACTGAAATCCCCCCAAAAATCAAAATTTCCATAAAATTTAACAGATATATTTATTGTATCTCATTCGATACATTAGGTGTTTTTGGAAACTCATAATCCATTTGAGGATATTTTTATCATTTATCTGATTGAATTCAGATGGGTTTTTTTTTTAAAAAATTTTTGATCATGTTGATTAGATTGAGGTATCATAAAAGTATATATCAAATATGATACAACACGCTTTTAGGGGTTTTTAAGACTCCCCTTCTCATGTGGGCCCATTCTGCTTTGATTGGTTAACAGGGCAACTCTGAGGTGACTGCTTGGCACCATATTGTCAATGACTCTGCATTCATTCTAATGTTTTTGCTCTTCACTGAGCTCACCAGTCCCAGACAATGGTGCTTAAACTGATGATGAATGGTAGGGGGTCACACTGGTCTAGTCTCATCGTTTGGGAAGTGGAGAGCGAGCTGTTTCAAGCAGCTACAGGAAACACAGGGAGAGGAAGGAGTCCTGATGCTACAGACATGTGGAGGGCATATTAGACTCAAAAAAGCAGAATATGGGCTTGTTCACTTTAAAAGTCAGAGTGGAAATAAGAGAAAAGTTTAAATGAAATCCCTCTAAGTGTTCCTAAAGATTCTGGTTCACATGAATGGTCCACAAAGACAGATGAATGGACTTCTCATAAATATGAAGCTTCTGGCTGTGTTCGTTGATGGAAAGGAGTTATTTGGAAACAAAAACAGAGCTTAACAGTTTGAGGTCAATTTTGTAGAAACACCATAGTGTGGATGTGTTTGAGCTTGTGGTGACTTGGGTCCTTAATCATAACAGATGTTTATTCAAGAATTTCACTAATACATTGATCATACTATAAACAAATTCTTTGTCTCAGTTAATCATGCTGAGGAACAAAAGCACACCTGTAATGATGTCAACAGTAAACAACACCTGGGTGGTTTGCTGACAGAGGCAATTTTACCAGCAATCAGGTGAGACAATTGCAACAATTGCCTTAGGCTTTGTGCACCAAAGAGCCTGAGGCATCAGCAGAGGTGAGCACTAAATGTGAGGTATTCATTACAGAGTATTTTATGATCTAAGGTTGGACTGAAGAATATGTGGAAAATAGAACTGAGATGTTTCTTCATTCTGTGATATAGTATATTGCAATATCTTTAAGGAAATGTATAAATAAAGTATTAGGGATGCACGATATTGGGTTTTTGCCAATATGCGATATTTCCAAAATCATTATTGCCAGTACTGACATCAGTACTGATACTTTTTGTCAATAGCACAAAGCCTCAACTTAACTAAAAATGTTCCAGCCCTTTTGTGTTAAAAACAGATGTGAAACATGAAAAACAACAATTTATTCTTTAATAAATGTCAATTTTCATTTCTAAAAGTAGACACTGAGTGATGATGAGGTAAACCATGATGGTACATTTGTACATTTAGTCAAAATTACGGCCAATATTTGTGACATTTATGGCCATTTTTGTGGCAAAAAAATGCATAAAAATATCTGAAAAATGTAACATCTGCCATGACCATTAATAATCTTTTTAGGTAATTATCTGCCAGTATGCATCCCTATCAATAATGTATCTTTTTATGCACAAAACTTTAAATAATATCTTTAACAAATTTTCTAATAAATTTGCTAGTTCCCACATGGCATACTCAGGCCATCTGCCAGCAACTGTGATAAACACACATTAACACACAGAGGGAGAGTAGCAACACATTTTTTCATGATCTTTACTTACTGATGATGAGTGAAGTCTCATTTTTGACTTCTAATAGCTCATCATGTTGTGCTGTGTAGCACCAGTGGTTGAAGCAGTTCAGACTGTATTTAACAACAGAAAATTCCCATTTGATCTATGTTTGGGTATTCATTTAAGGCACATATGAAGAGTGTTTTATAATTAGGATCAAAATTAGACCAAAGAAAGAACCTTCTGAGAGGCATTTTTGAGTCATGTGACTGAAATACGTCCTGCGATGTGACTATTGCACTTGCACACATTTCAGTTTTGATGTTAAAACAATATACTGTCCAGCCCTAATGTGAGGTGAGTATTCAGAATGCAAATTAATAGTTTACATGTAGGTTTTCTAGTTCTTGTGATCTGGTGATTACCATATTCAGTACTCCGTCCTCTGAGCCACCAGTGCCATGTCACTGTGACCCCGTCCTTCATTTTTACAGCTTTGAACTGTTGGATTTAGCTCATGTTATAATGCTTGACAAGCCACAATGAATTCATTGGAATATCTTATCGAGGTCTTTAGCTCTGGCAGTCGGCTGTCTCATCACACTAATCTTCTATTAACTGATGCAGCTGCTGAGGCCGCTAAATGTGTTTTCTTTCTGAACGCTTTGGTCACAAAGTCTTTAACAGTATAACAGTGATTATGAGTGACTGTGTGCAGTCTGGTTCATTTCCTCTGTCTGGCACCCAGTTCAGGGGGATGCTCTTTTATTTTTTACTTCATTTTTTCAGGTTTTTTCATACATACAGGAGCAATGTAATAAAAAAGTACAGAAAAGTTAAAGTAATTAAAAAAGAGATGAAAATAAAACAGGGAGTAAGAAAGCAAGGACGAAACAAAAGTCTACAGAGCATTCATGGAGCTTTGCTGCAACAGTTATAACAATAGCTAAGGTGGATACAGGTGGATTTAACCAAAACTAGGTCACTTACCTCATTATTTACTTTGACTAAGGTTTATCAAATATTTAGAGAAGGTCACCGCCTCTCTGTGTGAAGTATGTGTCTTGTATCTCCCAAAGAGCTTACTTTTGTCCTTCTACAGTCGAAGATTGAAAGTCATGTGCTCCAACATGATATTTCTTGCCATGTCTGCCCACTGGTGAGTATGTAGGTGGTTCCTAGCAGAGTCTTGCCAAGTGATGACCTTTTTTCTTGTTGCCATTAAGATTCTTCAGAAGTATCTATCACTTTGAGATATTTTTAGATCCATGTTCCCTAAGTAGAAGATACACAGAGGAATTTAATATCATAACACAGGACTTCTCTGACCACCCTGTGAAGGTTTACCCAGAAAAAATGTAAGAACAGGGCAGCCCCAGAATGTATGCATCTGGTCTGCCATTCAGTGCCCACATCCTGTCCAGGCCTAACTTCTTCCATTCTTTTTGCTAAAATAGCTGCATAAGTTCTGCTTCAAAACACTAATGAGTTTCAGTGCCCCGCCTTCTGTGAGGTCCTCATAATCTTTGAGGGATCACAGAAATAATTGGCCTCCCTTCATAACAGGAGAAGGACTCCCTCCCTTAAAGTATAGTTTGAACTCTTGTCTAATATTGGTATTAATTAACAGGAAATCCTTCTGTCTCTGGAGACTCAAGGGATCTCAGGGAGGAAATTGCCCCACCAATCTCTTCAGCTGAAATTTCTTTGATTCATTTATCATTGTGCAGTTTCCCCAAAGAGGGAAGATTGCTGTTTATTCAGTTTCCAAGCTCAAGGCCGTAGAGTCAGCCTCATTATGTCTCTGTGTTGTAAACCGAAGCTTTTTCCCTATTTCATCACTAAAATTATATTGTGATCTATTTGTTGTTTAACTGGTCTCATTTGTTGGGGTCATTTAGAATCATTGAATTTGCTATGTTGTTGTTCAAGATTTAAAGTTTATTTATTTATTTTGTTTTTTGCCTCTTTAATGAAAGCAGGTTTAGATATAAATGTAGTCCACAATACTGTTTTTGCTGTATCCCACAGTATTTTATTTATTTATTTATTAACACACAGGTATACAAACACAATGCACATAAAAATATATATACAAAGACACGTGTGTAGGAGTGGTAGAAGCCTGCTAATGGATCATATAAACCACACCAAAGAGACACGTAGCAGGTAACACTGAACCACCAAACTAGACATAAAAATTGATATGAAGTGCAACAATTTAATTCAAATAAACAGAGAAAGATGATAATGAAAAAATATTAAACAATAAAACAGGAAAGTTGCTGGATCACTTAAAAAAAAAACACTACAAAATTGTTTGTCACCTTACTTGTGGAATTTGCAGTATGCCTGTATGTTTATCAGCAGTTTTTGATGATCAAAAACAATTAATCAGCCAATATTAGGTATTCAGGTTTTATATTTTTGCTGGTATCAGTATTGTTTGAGTTTTTACAGATAAGCTAAAAGTTTCTTAAATTAATACATAAAAGATAATTCCTAATTTAGACAAAAAAATCAGATCTATTATTTGAGGATAAATTAGCACATTACTGACACAATTTAATACAGTTCAAGGTAGTACATAGATTACATTATTCACCCTCCAAACTGCAGAAAATTTTTCCACGAATATCATCCCAATGCCTGAAGTGTCAGTGTGAAGAAGGGACACTATCTCACCAATTTTTATTATGTAATAAGATTTTTTCACTAAGGCCTTTAAACACCCATGCAAACCAGCTCCTCTCACCGTACTATTTGGGGTGGCCAATCCCAATGAGGTGAAGAGTAGTCACGAGGCTAGGGCTCTTTCCCTATCAACATTATTAGCCAGGAAGCTAATTCTACAGTTCTGGAAATCCGAAAGTTCTCCAACATTTGATATGTGGTTGAGAGAGCTGGGTAACGTCTTGCATTTGGAGAAAATCAGGTACATGATGTCTGCTAAAGAGGATACCTTTTTTAAAATCTGGCAACCCATTCTGGACTTATTGTCTTAAAAGTGTTTGCTGTGTCATTATTTATGTATTATATGCTCTATTTCATGTCATAATACCTGTCAAAGTTCTGTACTCGTCTTTGTAACGTCACCAACTGCTGTTAATATGTTTTCTTTGTTATGAAAGCAATAAAATAAAAAAAAAATAATAAAAAAAAAAATTAGCACATTACTGTTGGTTCTTACTAAATCCTTTAGCATTAGAGCTAGCAGCTATCTTTTATTTACAGATTAAAACTAGCACCAAGAGACATGTTGCTGAGCTCCACTCGTTAAATAAAGTGATAACTGTTAGTTGGTTGGACAGTGTCTGATGACCTCTTCCCCCTTTTGGAGATTGAAAATTATTTATCATTTGACCAAACTTAATTCAAATATATCTATTTTGAAAGATACTTTTTATGGCCTTTTAAGCCTTTATTGATAGTTGCGAGACATGTACCCATCAGCCTAAAAAAAGGTTGTTTTGTCTTGTGTAATGTCATGGTGACTAAAAAAGAAGTAACATATAGCTTTTTAAAACATTTGTAACGACAAAGAAAAGTATCGTACTCTAAATAAAGTTTAAAGTTTGTTTGATGTCTTCAGTGTCCAACCCCCTCGTAACACCATCATCAAGTCGGTCGCTCAATGCAGTCAGCATCAATTGTGTAGTCTGTCATGCTTGTAAGGTAAGTCACTGCATGATTTTTTGGCTCTGTGGTCTAATCTGACATATTAACTGGTGTAGTCTTACCTCAGCATTAGTTAGTCAGTGTACCAATCACAGAGTCAAGAAAGAGTCGGTTATGTTGACATAAACAGTTCTTTCTTACTCTATATATTTGAAAACACACTGATTTATCATAAAAACCTGATTTATTTCCAAAGCCTAAAGCACAATTTATAGTCAAATGTTCAGATGAATAACAGATGAGCTCCTACTCTTCATAAAACTGTTGTTTGGTACATAAAAATACACGGACACAGACTTCAGGTGTAAAGTTTTTATTTCTCACAAGTTTATTTTCCAACAGTTTGTGGACACACAACAAAATACCAATGACATTCCAGTCATCATAAAAACAGATTCTTTATTGATCTCAGGGACTTTTTAATGGATTCAGTTTCTGTGTCCAGTGAGAACAAATAGGTGGAGTTTACAAGTGAGGTGCCTCCAGTCTGAATGTGGAGAGAGGCTGTGTGTACTTTTATTTTTACCCATCAACTGAGCCAAAAATGTCTCAAGGAAATGTGTTTTTCTACATCAGGGATGAGCAACTGAAGATGTGAGGAGCTGAACAGATTTTTATAACTATATCACATTTGTCAATGAAACAAATAAATAACCTTCATCGTAATGTATTATGCCAACATTTTTATTATTCTAATCAAATACAAAAACAAAGCTTAATCTATTATGCTTAACACAGAATTAAAGCCAATTAAAGCAACCTCTTCAACACCATTTATAATTACTTAATAGTATATTACAATTAAAATAAATACGAGCAATTGATTTATGAAATGTAAGTTATAGCCCATATCCATATTTTATAAGCTGTTTGTAGAAATTCAGGATATTTTTTTATATTGCAGTTCAGCCTTTGTTCACCAGTAAGCAACATTCAGCCATTTTACTCTCCATTACATTTGCTAGTATGTCTGTGGCTGGGATAGACAATATAGGTTGCTCCATGTTGCAGGGACCATGCTTTATATAATTAACACTGATTAGAAACTGTATTTTTTTATGCGTATACTATTTTAGGCTCTTAATACTGTAAAAAAAATCCAAAAACAGACAATAGAAAAACAAGGAACAGTGTCTTGCTTCAAGAACATCGTGATATAGTGTATTGTTTCCCCTGTATCGAGATATCTATTTCTTTGCCTAATTTTCCCAAAGGAAATCCTGATAGAGATATTTGTATTTTCATATTTTTGCATTTAATCTTTCAGCACTGGGCCATATTGGCAACTTAGATTTAAATCTTTTTTGGCAGGTTTCACCATTTTAATCATTTAATAATAAACTGACTCGTGAGCCACAGGATCCCATGTGGCCCTGAGCTGCCAGTTGCCCATCCCTGATCAACACATAATCAATATTCTTTCTTTAATTTGGTTTCTTGATTTTCTGTTCTGGCTCTGGGTTTGGTAAGTGCTTCATTAGAGCACTAGCACTGTGTTTGTTACCTATTACACTTTGCACTGAGCAATGCAGCCAAACTCAGAACAATTTCCAGGTAGTGGCGTCAGAGACATCCTGACTGACATCATATGAGGAAATAAAACATGATTTTCTTCTAAACTTAACCTGCTTGTTGGACCCTCCAACAGACAGCCTCTCCACAGGAATGCATAGAAAAACACAGTGATGGCAGGACAAAGTGAAGAGTCGGCCGTGCATTCATTCAGTCCGTTGCCTCCTGTCTAATAAAGCACAACTGGGTATTTGGTTTACGCCTTTTCATCCTCTCCATCTACAGTTTCTTTCTCACAACATAGCTCATTCTGCAAAGAGCCTTTAGTGATAATACACTTATTCCTGACCATACAAACAGCGTCCTCTTAATATTTGTACAACAGACTCATCGTGCTATGCCCTGCTGAAAACAAAGTACCTCTAAGGAATGTCAGCTCTTATAGAATTACCTCAGTCATCCAACACAATATCAAAAATATCATCTCTTTAAATGTTAAAGTCTCTGTAGAAAAATGCCTGAAATATAGAGATATCAAACATGTACATGTGTGTTTGTATACAAAGAAAATTTGATGCAAATTATTACTTCTTCAAGGATCCTTTAAAGCTGTAACAATGCCACTGGACTTATCTCTACACGTTACTGTAAAAACAATACTTAGCTTGCATGTCACCAGTTCAGCACAACGATTTGTATGTATGATGAAGATAATGTCTGGACACAGATCAGTGACCACATCACCATTCATTTCAAACCATTAACCTCTCTAAAAATACACTGTTATTGTGCGTATGGCACAATATATTGTTTTCTCCCAATCCGCAGTCCAGCAGAGCGGCACGTCGCTCCCGGGCAGAGCTGGCGGTCTCTGCAGACACAAACAATTACAGTTCTTAAAAAGGCTAATTCCATTGGTTGAGTGGAGCTATTGATTTCCATCTGAGTATGCACAGAGCAAAAGACATCAATGAAATACTGGCTGACATCATTTCACCCCATCATGCACCTCTTCATCTAAACTCGCTTCTTTACTTTAGATGACAGGGTTTCAGCAGCATTCTAATCATTATTCAATGATTTCTATGACTAACAAAAATATCACCTCCATAGCTTTAATACTCAGATACCTGCATGCTCTTGCAGACAGAGACTGCCTTTCCGCCTACACTGATAGATTCACAGTAACATTGCTCTTGCACATAACTCAGCCTGGAGTTTGTTCAGTGCTCAAAAGTCAAACATAAATTTGTTTGGATGATCTCCTGGCGGCTGAGAGTATTTGATGCTTTATGTTAAAAAAACTTTTAAAAAATGATGCTTGGCCTCAGCTCTGGGTCCTCCTCCTCAGATCAACCGAGGTCTGTAGGTGTTCAAACAAGCACCCCTTCTTCTTGAATCTTAAGTACCTCCAGTGGATCCTGAGGAGAAAAAAGAGGAAAAATAGGCAGTAAGTTTTAATATCTGAATGTACTGAGGAGAGACACAGGTCACACCACACAGGTTGCACATTCAGAAGTATGTTTGCATAAAGTTGATAATAAAGTAAAATAATATTACATTTTATTTAGAAAGTGCTTTTAGAAACTCAGACATTCAAGGTTAGGGAAAAGATCATATCAACATAAACAAAGCAACATATCATATGAGTAACAATAATTAAGGAGACATAAAAACAACCTTTTCATGTGAGTTAGTCAGACATTGACCACTGACAGTACTGGGTGTTCTGCATGAGCAACAAACATGGATGTAAACAGGTCAAGGTTGTTGCCTTGAGAGCCAGAGGACTTTTTGTAAAGCTCTGAAAACAACCTATTGGCCATTATGATGTGTTGTAGAAGAGCTACCACTGGGGCGTAAAGAGATAAATGTTGGAAAGAAACAGTAGAGGATATTATAAATCCACCTATCCATCCATCATCTCTACTGCTAATCCCTTTTGATGTAGCGGGGGACTGGAGCCTATCCCAGCTGACATTAGGCAAGAGGTGGAGTACACCCTGAATGGACTAACTAACATAACAAGCATGTTTTTGGTCTGTAGGAGAAAGCTGGGGTGCAGGCGCAGGGAGATTATGCAAACTACACACGGAAAGACCACCCTGGTTGACACGGGGAGTCGAACCAGAAATCTTGTTACTTTGCAGCACGCGCACTACCTGCTGCACCACCGTGCCACCCCTGAGGTAACAAATCACTTATTAAAAGTCTGAAAAGACAAACAACTGCATTCCAAATACAGCTTGTTTGTTTGCTGTCTCCAGTGTCAGCCCTCCTCCTTCCTGCATCATCATGTCTGTCGTTAAATGCAGTCAGTTTTAGTCTGTCAGGCAGGTCACAGCACAATTTTATGGCTTTATGGTTGCCTAATTTTGACATATTGACTGCCCAAAAGAATGCATCGTCTGACCTCAGAAAAACATACACACATTAACACACAACACATGAGTACTGATTTGAGTATGGACAGGTCAGAGCAGGTTTCATGAGAGAGAGGAGAGAGTTCCAGAGGGTATGGAGAAGGCTATGTCCCCCCAGGTTCGGTGCCTGATTTGATGGGTGGAGTAAAGAGGTTGGCATCAGATAAACAGAGGTTACAGGAGGAAGTGTGATGGTGGTGGGGGACAAGGAGCCATTGGAAATGTAGTTCCTGTCTACACAGAGATGAAAACATTCTCTGGAAAGACAGCATCGTTTCAAGATATGCGTCTGTCCCCATGAAAACCTGAAAATGCTGTAGTATATATGCCAGGCCTGTAAATGGCGCTGTAACGCTGCTGCAGACATACACCAAAACCAGAGAAGACATGGAGTTTACCCATACACCGTGAGAAATGTAAATAGACACTAGCATATGCTGTTCTCTGTGTTCTCTTGTTGCTTACGGTGGTTGTGAAGGAGCAGTAGAGTTTGCTATAAAAGCCATAACAAGCTCAGTAGCTTCTGCAGCACGAACGCGACACTGTATCCACTGTTGTTTCTGTTGTTATCAGGCATGAGGTGTAAGTGAGAGAGGGGGTAATGATACCATCTTTTCTGAAGCTATCCGTATCCGTATTCTTATTACACATGGAAATGCAGAGCCCTGCGTTTTCAGATTCATCCACTTTGGGAACAGTTTTCAAAAAAGTGCATTTTCGCCGTGTACGCGTTGACGAAATGCCTATATGGTTCAAAACTTGTGCGGATATACCTGAACCCGTCTCTCTGTGGATGGCCCTGTAGTCTCAGGATCTGTTGTGGGTGGATGTGATGAAAGCATGGATTAGTGTTTCAGCAGCAGAGAGAGGACGTAATGAACAGATGTGGGCTATGTTTTAAAGGTGAAAGAAAATGGTTTTGGGTGATGTGCTGTTCAAGAGAAAGGTAGCTGTTATCTTTTTTGTGCTTACTCTACAGTTTCACACAGTTCTTGACCTGAGAGTCAAACACTAGACATAGCAGAATATGTGCCGACATCTGCCTTTGGATGTCATCATCTATCTAAACTAGAGGGAAAAGGTGGATTTGATTTGTCAAAAAAGTGAAGCTGTTGATATGTAAGGAATGTACAGAGCTGTAGAATTGTTTATGTTTTTGCCATTTCATATCAAATAAATTAGCTGCTTGCTTAATTTTATTGGGGTCACCAGGAAAAATGTCCATGGTTGCACAGTCAACGAGGGGCATGTTAGGGGCATGTCTGCACCAGAGTTGGAAAAAACCCTTTCCACCTGCCTGCCACTGTGACTAGATTAAAAATCTACTGGCATTTTTTTTTTATCAGCCACCTTATTCTACACCCATATGAAGTTGTATTAAGTTGCTTCCACTGAAAACACTCTTTTCCCTGATGTGGCTGTTTCAATATAAAAGCACCTAAACGTCATATTGGGGTTCACTTATTACTAAGATTTTGTTGGAAAAGATTACTTTTGTTATTGAACTTGAGCTGAGCTACCATTACACCTAACCTACACGGAGTCAAACAACCAGCGCGTGACCTACTTTAGTAAACACTGACATATGGAGCCTGTTTACAGCAAGTGCTTAGGAAAAAGTCAGAGCAGACCAATACAATATTAAGATTGAATTTACGTTTTTTTCTATGACCAATGGGTTGAGCTGTGTTGTGTTTACATACCCTTAAAAGTATCTGAAGTCTTGTTTTATCTGTTTGATGACTGCATGTGTTTGTCTAAAACTGGTGAATGTGCTGCTGTCTTGGCCAGGACACTCTTGAAAAAGATATTTTTTAAACTCAATGAGGTTTTTCCTGATTAAATAAAGGTCAATAAATAAAATAAAATAAAATCTTACTACCTCGATCATCAAATTAAAGTACTATATAGTAGAAGGGGAACTAGGGATGCATGGTGTTGGATTTTTGCTGATATTTTTAATGCAGATATTTACAAACACATTACTGCCGAAGCTGATACTGCCTCCACATCACTCAAATTGACTTTTTCCTTTAATAGTGAAATTCTATAAATATTAGAAACAGATAGTACCCAAAAAGTGCCATAATCCTTTATAAAAAAAAACAGATGAAATAAATTCTTGTACAGTAAGATGACATGAATACAGTAACTTTTGAGGCCAAAACCACATTTGGACAAGGATGTAAAAACAAGTTTATTTCTGCAGTAAAAAAATGGGCATTTTAACAAAAAGTGAGTGTATGACTTGGTGTTTCTGTTGCGAGCATCAAGCAGACTCTTTAAGAACTGCAGTTTTTGAAGTTTCCTCACTGGCTTCACTTTTCCAGTATCAGAGTTTGCCATGTTGTTCCTCCTTTCTAAGCAGCCAGAGGGTCAGTAATAGTAGCCTGCACCAGGGCCCACTGTGCTCCACCACTGGACTCTTCTGTCATGAGTCAGTCTTCCCCTGGTGCTTTCACAAAACAGATCTAGAATAAGATTTTTCATCCCAGGACTGCAGTGACTATTCACATAACAGAGAATTATGACTGAAGTTATAATCAAAGTAATTTTTGTTCCTTAGTTTTTTGTTTATCATTATGTTCTTATAGGTTTTCACTTATTTTAACCCAAAAATGGTAATAACGGCTGTTCAGACTTCACTATAGGAAAAACATTTAGAGTAATAAAATAACACAAGCATTTATGAAAGAATGTGTTAGTTTACAAAACAAGATAACTTTTAGGAATTTACTACATTTGTTGTCATAAGTCCAATTACTTTTCCTGAACCTGCATTTTTTGCACTGCAGGTTGTCAGTAAAAAAAAGAAAAGGTTGTTTTTCAAGGAGTTTGTCATTTTATTTCAATTTCTTTGTTGTTGTAACAAAAAGGTG
Source organism: Cetoscarus ocellatus (assembly GCA_037902135.1). Taxonomy (NCBI): domain Eukaryota; kingdom Metazoa; phylum Chordata; class Actinopteri; order Labriformes; family Labridae; genus Cetoscarus; species Cetoscarus ocellatus. Next base: position 2,158,571 of record JBAMNC010000412.1, read on the forward strand.
TCAAATATAGTATTTCTTTTCTTGCATTATATTGAGTTTACAGTTCTGGTATTGTGATAACCTTAGTATACAGCAAATTTATAAGAGTCAAAATTTTGGTGTTCGGCGCCAATTTAGCAAGTGCAGAGTTAATTGTACTCTGGATGGAGTCAAATCCCTGAAATATGTAATCTGTAGAAGAGCTGATGTCAAAAACAAGAGCAAAAATTAAATAAAAAGCTGTTCGTTTGCGAGCCATTCTTAAATGCAAATTTCCTGCAAATTTAAGAAACGAACAGCTCACTCACAACTGTGAATCAGTTGTAATCATTCACTTAAAAGAACTGTTCAAAAGACTCAACTGGTTCGCCAACGTCACATCTCCGCGAAAACCACTGTGGAAGTAGGTCAGCAAAACAAAGCCTCTGTTTAGGATTAGAAGAAGATAATATGAAGATAATAAAATATGACGTAACATAAAGGAGTAAAAAACGAGTCACAACAAGCACACAGGACTGTTTAGAGTTGATGAAGAGTTTATCTGATGACTGTAGGCAGGGGCAGGCTAGCGCGCTACCCATATACTCCCAGCTAACTAGCAGTGGGTGAGTTTTGGCTGTGTCTTCCTTGTTACTGGACACACAGTCCAAAGAATGGTGTCTACCTGCTTGTCATGGACTCGGGAGTGAGGCAAGACATGAAAACAACAAAAATGTTGGAGTGCTCCTTTAATACACTTAAAATAAATATGTCAATAGTTACATTTTGCAGTGTTAATACAGAGATAACACTTGCAGTATGCAGTTTATTTTTGTGTCACTAGCCCAAAAAATATGATTACCAGTGAGCATCTTATTACTGAAGCCACGTGGGAGATCATTAGACGTCCCCCCTCTTTGCTGCATTTTGAGCCTTGAGAAAATCTAGCAAGGGACACTGTCTTTTCGGCCAATCGGGGCTCAGTTAAGGGACAGTGTTCTTATTGATCCTCCACGTCCTGAGATATATGAGCTTGTTTTATCTACATGAGTTTTAGCTGTTGTTTAGATTGGATAGGTAATGTTAATTTAATGAAGGGGCATGAGGTTGTGGCTCTTTAGTGGCTGCAAATACATTGCATTGTAATAATGCTAATGGCAGCAAAAGACACACAGACACAGTGGGTTGGTTGTGCATAAGGGAAGAGACATTTCTAGGAGCACAACCATGGAAGGGAGGGGGAAGTAAAATTGCTTCCACTGCAGTCACATCCGAGTTACACACCCTGGTTTAATGTAGTTAAGAGAATATACTCTTATGAGACAGTTTATTTCTAACACTACATAAAAGTGTTGATCAGAAGTCACACTGTTAGGTGTTACAAAGTTTTAAATTCTAACTCCAAAAAGAGTCAACAACTACAATTGATGAGAGCATCAACTCTCTCAGAGAAGTAAAAAAAACACTACATCGTGTGGACCCATAAAGACACTTAAGAAGTGTTAATATTAACTCTGAAAGTGCTAATTGTTTTTACAAATTTTGCTGTGTATATACACAAACTTACTTACACAAGCCACAAGGCAGGACTGAACAGACTGACCTTCTTTCCTCTGAGGATTAAAAAGCATCTCAGCGCTTTACATCCCTCTTTAAACAGCTGTCATCTTTTCACTCAGGTCTGGAGTGGTTCAATGAACCGAGGACCCCATGTGGGTCGCCGCAGCTCAAAATGTATAAATCCAATCCTGCTGTTGAGATGTGTAAGGTGCAGCTACTGCCTCTAACTTTAAACTCCAAATAAGCATGAAATCTTCAGATTAAGTTTGCTTCACCCAAAAAGTCTTCCAAGTTTCACTGAGCATCTCGAGCCGTTTTCCCCTCACACGACTGCACGCCTCATTCCACTCTCATACACATTTAAACACATGCACACGTCTTTTCTTTTACGTTAAAATGTATGTATGCACACACACAAACCCACACAGTTTCCCACATCATGACTTTGTCTTAGTCACAGTAAAAGAGGACAAGCTAGTATCCATGCCCAGTGAGCACCAGATCTACTTCTGACTGCTCTGATGTTTTGAGAATGTAGGTCACGTCTATTTTGTATTCTAATGAACTTAGCACACAATATCTCCATTACAGATGTAATGCCTCTGGCAGGGGATGCCACAGTTATTTGGCTTTTATTTTGTTTAATGCTCTCCGTGTAACTTTGTCACTTTAGATGATCATAATGAAAGTTAGTGGATTGAGGTAAACAAAAATCAAAGTAAATGATGCATGCAGAGTGGGGATGATGAGGGAATAGACAACTGTGTCTCTTGGCAGACTATCACCACCAACAATCAGACTGAAAAACAACAGCTGATTAATATTCACTAGAAAAATGTGTGTCTAACTCTGACACATTTATCAAGGTTTAACTGCACAAAGCACACTTGCCAGGTTGGAAATTGGGATTAAGACAATATATCTAGGCGCAGCGCTGGGTATTACATTGACTTTAAATATGTATCAGGGGCAAAGGATGTTGGAAAAAAGATACTGTAAAGATTTTTCCTCAAAGAGTAATTTTTAGGTTAAATTTCTTTTGGCATCATAACAAATGCCTGTCATATTCGGTAATTCTTGATTTTAAGTGTTTTCAAAAGGAGAAGGATTCAATTTTGATGAAAATGTACCAGTTTTCAGAGAGGCTGCTAAAAACACTGGCTCAGTGTAGTGTCTGAGTCTGTTGCATTGATTCCACTTTTTTTGTTACATTCGTTATTTTGGAATGACAATATTCATATTCATGCACTACATCAAAACAGATGGTCTTTTCCTGTCTGCCATCAATATTATTATTATCATTTTTTAATTTCAGGAACTATTTACAGGGGAGAGATAAATAGTATGCACCAAAGCATTAAATGTATATCATAGGAGAAATTAGAAGAAAGAAAAGCTAATGATATACGTTAAAATAAATGTATGAAAAATAATTGAAACAACAAGTAAAGAAGGATTTGTTCAAATAAAAACACATTATTGTTATTACGTCATCTCCTTGACAAAATCTGGCCGTAAAGCCTTCAAATATTTTACCCACTTGGTCCAAAATCAAACACATCTCTCTGGAGACAGACAGAAAATAGATTCTAGTTTGAGAGGATACTTTGTAAATGTTTTTTATCAAACCTCAAAATGCAAAAGTTGTGATTGGCAACCTGAAAAAACATGCACTTCAGCAGCAGCTTGAAGACCATGTATAAAAGCTGACATGATTTACAAACAACTCAGAGCAAAATGTGCCTGCCTTCAGCACAAACACTTTGTCAGATATCACAGGCTGATGCTGCTGACTCACCTGGACACTTACTGGTTTCCACTGGTTTCAAGATTTTGTTGTACTACAGCATAATGACAGTAAAAGCTTATCTACATCATACTAAAACTTTCCTACAAACGGATTCACTACCATCTCGTACCTGCAAATTGCTCTTAAAATAACTTAACATTTTTTATGATTTGGGCTTCACAAATAAAAACTGGCTGATTGATTGTTATTTGAATAGTGCCAAATCATGACAAAAGTTGTCTTGACACTTTAAGTCTAGACCATTCTAGCATTATTTTGATCTTTCTTAATTTTGTGTTCTGAGGGGGAAATTTGTGTTACTAGTAAAAATAAAAAAAATGTAATACATGTTTGATACCACAGTAACCAAGATAGAAGCTCCAGACATTCATAACTAGGGATGGGAATCCACAAGATTTTATTGATGCCAGTGCCGTTGTAGATTCTGCTTATCATTTAATCCATTATAAATTCCTTCATCCATTCCTGGGGATTTGTGTGTGGACATAGTACAGCCTCCACAGGTTTTCTGCATCAAAAACATCAAACACATCCTTGAGCTTGTTGTTATTGATTCTCAATTTTATTTGGTTTTCTGTTCCATCCATCTATCCATTTTCTATACTACTTATCTCTTTTGGGGTCGCGGGGGGCAGGAGCCTATCTCAGCTGACATTGGGGAAGAGGTGCATACCTGTCAAGTTTTGGATTTGAAAATAAGGGAAATTTTCCGGTGCCCGCTGCAAGCCGTCCCACCACCCCAACCAAGCTCCAGTATCCCTTACATTTTAAGTCAGGTTTACAAGAAATCTAAAATAACCACTTGTCAACCACTTACTAACTGGTAAAATCGCAGTTACAAATCTTACAGAATGCATGACTGTACCCCATCCTGCTCCTCTTTAGGGAAAGTAAATTTGCTGTCCCATTTTTCGAGATATTTACACGACTTCTTAGCTTTTTTGGCAGGAATGCCTTCTCCTTCGTCACATCCATCCATCTCTCTTCTTTGTTTTTCTTGGTTTGGTCCTGCTGTTGGCACCAACCTCGCAACAACTGCCACCCAGGTTACTGCAGGTGGCAGCTCTTGCTAGGCTTCTTCTTCCTCTTCAGTTTTACTGCGATTGGCATCCATCACTTTGGTGCATTACTGCCCCATTTTGCGAGGCTAGTGACAGAGTTCAGTTTGGAGAGGCAGAGGAATGATTTTTTATTATTATATTATAATACAGGAGATTTACAGGAGAATACTAACAGGGGAGGATGGCGGGAAAGAGGGGTAAAATACGGTAGTTTCCCAGCCAAAACGGGAGACTTGACAGCTATGAAGAGGCGGGGTACACCTTGGACTGGTTGCTAGCCGTTTGCAGGGCCACATAGAGCCAGACAACCATTCACACTCACACCCATACCTAAAGGCAAATTAGAGTCACCAGTTGAACTAACACACACGTTTTTGGTCTGTGGGAGGAAGAGTGTCCATAGAGAACCCACACATGCACCAGGAGAACATGCAAACTCCACATAGAAAGGCCCTGACTGACACTAGGATTGAACCAGCAACCTTCTTGCTGTGAGGTGTAGTTCAGTATCTGTCGCCCAACTGTGCCACCCATTTTTTCAAGTATTGCAGATAAATTTGTGCATTTCAGGCAGCGCTCTCTTTCTCTTTTGATTAGGAATATGACTGAATATCAATACATTTATGTACTTTTAGTACCACTGAAAGTCAAACTGATTACGATTTAATCATTTAAAACACATGGTCTTTGAGAGCACTGAAAACATGGACAGCCTGAATCTATATAAGTGTTGCCAATTCAGTTTCTATGCATTTTTTATGACAGAAATCAAGACCTGCTTAACAGTGAATGTCTAAGACTTCAATCCAATCTTTATTGTTATGCCTTCAAACTGGTGGAATATTGTTCATTTTTTACTACAACTATATTTAAGTGTACAATTCTGGTATTGTGAAATCTAAATCGGATAAGATTTCTGGTTCCTGTTGCCCAGCTCTATTATCAAGAAAGCACTATCAGGACAAACATGGCTATTGTGTTATAATGAGATAACAAATTAGAGAAACATGTTTACATTTACAGACTATTAATTAATCTACTTATTCAACAAAGAAACTGTGAATTTATTATGGAAGCAACAGGTCTCCTTATTAACCCTGTGAAATGTGGCGTTGCGTTGGTGACGTCAGGGAAAATGTAAACTCAGATGCTCTGAATAGAGGGGCAGAACACAACCATCAATAAGCAGGTGCATAACAACCACATGAAATTTTTTTTTGTCCTGAAAGGGTCATCTGTGATTTAAAAGTAAAAAGATATGAATGCCTAGGATGTGGAGACAAAAAATGCAGTGATTGATTAAGCATGCAAATGGAAATGTTGCCAAGACTGTTTACTGTACAAAGTGTTTGATATGTTTTATTTATAGATACCCCTCCCACATGTATACTGAGATTCATGTGCACAGAAGGATTGTTATGCATACAGCTGCTGCTGAGTGGGAGTTGAGCATCATCTGGGGGGGAGAGGAAGAAAGAAGTCAAGACAGAGAGCGGGAGAGCGAGTAAAGGGGAGAGAAAGAGAGAGACAGGGAGAGGGAGAGAGAGGTGGGCTCTGAACTGGAGCTGTAGGGAGTAGGTCAGTACAGTTGAGTCAGTCCTGACTCACGATGGAGGCGGTGAAGATCCACCTCCTCCCTGCCCATTACAACTTTTATTCTGCAGCCTGGAGCAGCGCAGCTCAGATAGCCATCACCAAAACAGAGCAGAACTCCCACACCCTGTGGTCAGAGGAGCACTGGTTTTTGTCTTACAGGAACAATCAGATCACAAGTCACTGCTTTAACAAACAATGACCCGAGTGTCCGCATGAAAGGGACACAGCTTTGCAGTGCGATCTTGTCAGCAAGTGCAAATGCCAAAATCATTTCCTACTCTTGGCGGCAGTAATGCATGCACTTAAGAGTTTTTTTTTTTTTTCAGGTCAGCATCTCCACACATTTGGTATGGCTGATTAATACATTAAACTCATTTGACCTGGTTATGTAAGGTTAAGAAGGAAATGACAAGATAAGCCTTGACATTTATTGTTTGAGTGCAACTATACCAATCACGAATGGGGCGAGAAAAGCAATACTTGTACCAGCAGAAATGTGTCATTGAAATATGAAATATGCAATTTAGAACGACTTACTGCCAAAAATGTCAGATCTTGTAATTCGCCTTTGTTTGATGGGACAGCAGAAGAAAGACTTAAAAGTTTGGGAGGAGAGATTGTGGAGGAAATGTTGCAAAGTGCTCAGGGTTGGAGTGGAACCTAAGGCCACTGCAGTTGTAGATAAATCTGAAAAAAAGAAGGATTTGACGACCTGATTTAACTGCAGTGAAATCTCACTACAACATTGCTGACTGATAGCATGTACATCTTATTTCTTTAAACACTGATTTTATGACTTTGGATAGTTAACGGTGCATTAGGACACCTGTGGAAGTCTTAGCAGTGGCAACAATCATGACAAACTTTGATGTAAAGATTAGAGCACAGTACACAAGCCTTTACCCCATGAAGACCCCTAAATGAGAGTGGATTCACTAACCAAGCAGGAATCTCCTAAAAAAAACTCAAGAATATTGAAATTATTTTGGCCCCTTAAAAATTTATAGGTGGCATTTTATTTTTCATTCCTCGGCTATTTATAAAACAATCCTGTGTGCAGTGATCCTGTATGACTCAGTCAACTGATCAAGCCAGAGCTGCATGTAATCATTACTAACTGGTACTTGAGCAAAAAATAGAAAACATGTCCTGAGGAACATATTAAAATCGAGCTGCCTGTTGCCTGTGATGATGAGATGTTGTGTTGGATTATGAAGCTCAAGGCAGTCAAAACATTATATTACAAAGTATTTCATCACAATTATGTAGTGAAGTATCAAATCAGATTTACGTTGTGAAAAATGTCATTATGTAAAATCTAACACAACAGACATTAAGATCATCTGATAAGGAACGTTGATCAGGAGCTGACTAAAGTTTTACAGAGCCATATTCTGCTTTTTTGAGCTTTATATGCCCTAAAGTATTTTTTAATATGTCTGCTCCGTGTGATAGAGTACTTCTTTGAACAAGATAAAAAGTCCACAGTATCAGGACTCCCTCTCACCATGTTTATTGGGCCAGGAACTCCTTGATACAGCTGGGTTAAGCTCATTGGCTTGGGGTAGCATACCCCGTGCAGAGAGGAGACAGAAGTATGAATGCAGAGTTGCTGACATTACGGCGCCAAGCAGCTCTGAACTAATCGAATGACCCATTGCCAAACCCTGCCCTTTGCAAGAAGTGATTCTTTATCAGGCCTTTAGCAGTAACTGTTACCAGGTTACACAAAATCTGTTGTTGCTTGCTTCCCTCCCATTTGAAACAACAATTGAAAATAGCTCGCTTTTTGGCAAACTGTACGACATAAGTAAGTCATATTCTTTAAAAAAAAATGTGGCCTGTTTGAAAGAAAAAAGACAAAAATAAAAAACAACAAAAATCTTTATGAATTAAATAACTGAAAATATTACTGATGCATGACCTTAATGATGTAATCCAACATTAGCTGTTCACATCAACAAATTTTTTTTACCACCACAATACTTTCCTAGAACCCATATTTTCTCTTACCTTTGAGTTTAGATATTTTTTCTTTGGGATTTTTAATGTTGAAGTAACAAAATTAAGAGAGTAATTCACTGCAATGCATCAACATAGACAAAACAGATGTCTGGAGTAACTCAACAATGGGTGCTTTTAATAGGGGTTCTCTGATTGTGACTGGTTCATCAGAGATCCAACAAAGGGTCAGTTACCACAGAGTCATCCTGTTAACCAATCAGAGTGGACTGGGCCCACATGGAGAAGGGAGCCTTAAAGGGGAAGGAGCTCCAACAGAGCAACTCAGACGGACTGAGAATACAGCAATCAGAGGTACTCTGTGACTAGAAGTTTGTTTGAACCTCAGTGATTGTGAGCATACCCTTGCATTCGTCAAAAATGATGATATGAACTAGAGTCAAGGCAAATATGGACTCTTTTTACCAACTTTCCATGTTGTCACAGTCTGCAAACAGCAGCAGTCAATAAGAAGTTAGGATCACCATCTGATCAGGAACGTTTATCAGGAGCTGACTAAAGTTTTACAGAGCCATATTCTGCTTTTTTGAGGGTAGTGGCCTGGTTTGGTTGGGGCGGGCTGGATGCATTCTGCCGGCCAGATTAGTTGTGAGTCATACTACCCTCCTGGAGATGTTTTTCTAAATTGGCCAAACCAAACAAGTGAAAAACATGAAGAGGCCATATGTTCTGCTGTAATAAGTAGAATGCACAGAAATAACATCATCTCCATCAAAGTATTTAGTGCCTTCCTTTTGATGTTATGGTAGGCTGTGTTGAAGTGGTGGGCCGCCAGACAATAAGCTGCCACCACAGTTGCAGTGGCCATGAAAAAATGTTAGAGCCCATTGTTAAGCTGTAGCAATCATCTAAAAGAAGCCCCGACACTGCTATATGTACAGAATTAGAACCTCTTGCATTGCTTCTTTTGTTTAAGTAGTACTTCAAATTCAGGGACCCTGACATATTTTGCAATCAGAAAATCTTCTTTTTTTAAACCATTTCTCTTTCAAAGGACATAACACATTTGTTACGCCCTACACAACACAAGCAATGTGCGGTCTCGCAAGCTCTCGAACAAAGCACTTTAAAAAGATTCTGTGAAGGTTAGTAGGAAATCACTGAGTTTGACTTTTTAATGGACATTTTCCTTTATACTTTTCCAAAGACTTTGTCTCATGTTTTGAGCTTTTGTTCAAGAAATGTTTTTGTTCCAAATCTCCATCTAGGTCCTGCTCTTAGTTTTCTCAAACACATGACAAAAGTAAACCTAACACTCAATAAAACTGTAGATCTCATTTAGTCTTTCACTAAGTTGATCTATTAAGGGTAGTGGCCTGGTTTGGTTGGGGGGCTGGATGCATTCTGCCGGCCAGATTAGTTGTGAATCATACTACTGTCCTGGATTTGTTTTTCTAAACTGGTAAAACCAAACAGTAAAAAACATGAAAGAGCCATATATTCTGCTGTAGTAAGTAGAATGCACAGAAATAACATCATCTCCATTAAAGTGTTTAGTGCCTTGTTTTTGGTGTTACGGTAGGCTGTGTTGAAGCGGTGGGCCGCCAGTCCAAATAAATGATGGGGGACACTGATAACTCCTTGATAACCCATATAATGTTTTCTTGAGTTTTATATGCCCTTTACTGTTACTGTCTTAAAGTCCTCTGCTTCAGGACTTCTCCCTCTCCCTGTGTTTACAGTGGCAGTCGCTACCTGAAGCGGCTTTTTCCCCCACAAATAGACCTAAATGTCTACCAGTCTTTGGTCATCAGTTTAAGCACATTGGTCAAAAAAGCAGTCCAACATTTATATTTCAATTAAATCCAAATCTCTTTAATTAGTTGTTCTTTTGTTTAAATATACAAGAGTTTTTCAGATTCCTAAGGCTCCATGGACTTTCTTCATGACACAGCAGTGTGCCTCACCGCACCATTTAAGAACGACTGCTCTAGCAGTTGAGGTTGCTCAGTTATGGCAAAAATCCTAATCACAAATATTTAAATAGATATTGAGATCACAACAATGAAACACGATAACACACTGATTTTTAAACACACATCACATGAATTCATTGAATCTATGCTTTTGACGGTCTCATTTTGGACATTAAAGAATGGACAAAGCATAGAAATATACATATAAAAACACAAATACCACAAAATAATGCTAATAATGATAATGGACAAAGGAAAAGATAGCTCAACATTTCATGTATCAAAGTGATCTCTTCGTCTTGATTACTCAGTTTTCATAACTGTGGAAGGCAGTAATTGTAATGGAGATAAAAACTCAATTTCTCAGCACTACTAGCAGTCATAAAAATCAAACATATGATTCTGAGTAAAGGCATAATATGGGCTCTTTATGCTGCAAGAAAAAAATGTGAATACTGATGGTTGGACTTTGGTTGTCATCTTACAATCATACAGCTTAATACAAAAATATGACAGCTGAATTAAAGAGAGGCTCTGAATACTATAACCAATCACATGAAGTGTCATAATAACAGTAAGGGCTGGTACTATAAAATGACTGTTTGATAATGTTTAATGATGTTTTAATGGCAGTCAGCGATGGTTTTCTATATGAAACTTTGACACCGTCATTGCAAGGGCATCACTTACTACTGCAAGAAAAAGCAGTTTTGTGAGGGAATGCTTGAAAAGCACTTAGGGATGGTTGAAACTGTCTGCCTGTACAGTTCACAGATGACGGCAGAAAGGTTATTCTTGTGCCCTGACCCTGTTTAGAAGTGTATTTACAAAGTAACCAACACTACTGGAGGAAAAGTAAACAGCTCCCCTCTTGGATGTCTTATCTGTGATAGCTAGGAGAGTTCACAGACACTTTTTATCCAAGCTTTAACATCAACTTTGGACCTCTGCTTTGAGACATTGCCTGTGCACATCAGAGAGGTGCTTTTGCTTTGGTGCTTCAGCAAATCTAAGAGTAGGGATGAAGCCCTTTTGATTGAAATGGAACACAGATACAGGAACGCTTACTCTGAAGTTATATGTATAAAAAAGGGAATCATACGGGAATCACCTTATTTCTCCAAACACTTTCCAGGCCTCAAAAGCTTTTCTCAAAATGAAAAATAAGAACAAGCTCTGGGGAAAGAGCAGCAAATGCAGATGTTTTCGCTTTTCAATATGGTCACTTCATCACAATGCTAGGTCCACTGTCTATCTCCTTAGTTCATTGAATGGAGCGCGGCAGCAAAAGCCCTCATGAGCTGCATATGTTGATGATACTAGCTGCTCTCCACTCTGCCTGTGATGATTGTGTTTCTGTGTGTCTGCGTCAGAAGGAGGGACTGTGTGTGTGTGTGTGTGTATATGTGTGTGTGTGCTCATGCTGCTGCCAGACTCATTTAGGTCCATTAATTCAAAGTAAATACAGGAATGTTCCACACTGAAAGCAATCATCTTAAGGACAAAGATGCATCCCTTTATGGCCTCGTGAAGCGACAAACACAATACAGTGAAATCAGCCTCCCTGCATTACATTTCTCTCTCTGTGCTTTCCTACATCATCCTTCTAGTCCCCCCTCTCTCTCTCTCCATCTGTGCCCCAACTCTCTCTCTCATTCTCATTTTTCTCATGGCTGAATATCCGCTGATCCCTAATCCAGACGCCGATTTTAGACATATAAGGCCGGCGAGGTCATGCATTAGATTTAGTCATCAGTGAGTGCTATTTTATACCCTCATTTTCTCAGCCTGAACCTCTAAGCCTCTCATCCCAACAATGCTAAATACACTAAAAATGATAAATACATTCTGCTTGTGCTGTGTTCTGCACAAGTCCTCACATGTCTCTCCTTTTCCATCTCTTTTTCCCCTCACCTCCACTCTGTCTCAGCTCCCCCTCTTCCTGTTTTTATCCCAAAAAAATTGTACAGCAGCAGCAGCAGCAGCAGCAGCAGCAGCGACTCAGAGCTTTTAAAGCAAATGTTGGTACAAAGGCTATCAGAAGCAGAGCTGTTATCTTTGGTAGTCTAATCCTGCTAATTAAGGGCACAGCTCGGAGGAAGGTGCTACTATTCTCATCCGACTCCAGGGTATGCTGTCTCCCCAAGTCTGCCAAGCTGGCATGTGCTCTTGCACACACCTATACACACGCACAGAGATGTGCACAGAAACACGCATAATTAAGGATTTCTAGACACACATTTCAAAATGCTCTCAGATGAATTTTTAAATTGCAGTCCCATACACAGGAAAATGCTTTCTTTAATATGCTTCTTAATATGAACCTATAGAGAGGAGACTTGTCTGTTCAGCAGGTATGAAATCTTACTGATTAATATTTCCCAGTGGAAACAAAGACCCACATGTTCCTTACTGCCTTTATTTCACCATGTATGAGCTTAATTGATTAGTCTCCTGTCCATTTCATCTCATTGATACATTAGTAAAGTAGAAAGCACTCGGAGAGAGCAAACCATCATAATATGATTCCTTGACCCTGAAAACCTACACCTATCACTTGGAATCATGTTGATATTTTCACTCTTAAGTATCGGTTCAGGTAACATTTAGGTGCTGTTACTATGTGAAAGAACTGACTTTGCACCAGTTTAGTATCAGGGAGAAACAAACAATACCAAACCCTACTTAGGCTGGGCAATATGGACCAGAAATCATTCATAGGTCAATTCAGTGTAAAATTAACATGTAACATGTATCTCAATTTTTTTTTCAACAAACCTCCTCCCCCCAAAAAACAAATGGCTATCACAGTACCAGATTAACAAACTATAGTACGTTTCTGTTCAAAATTAAGCTAAAGTGATACATTTTGATACCACAGCAACAAAATGTATGTATGAAAGCATGCACAAGTTTGCCTGCAATTTTTGATAATTAAAAGCAATAAAAAAACAAATATTAGGTGTTCATAACCTCTATTTTTAATGGCATGGGACTAAACTGGTATGATAGTCATCTGATTTTACATGCAAATGGTGTACAAAAGGCCCCAATCGACTTGGTGAATTGAACCAGCAACCCTCTTGCTGTGAGGCACAGGCACTAACCGGCTGTGTCACTGTGCAGCCCATATGTCTACATGTCTGTCTATATGCCTTCAGACCGGCCTTAAATCTTTGTGGCATTGATTCAACACAGTGCTGGAAACATTCCTCAGAGGTCATGGTCCAAACTGACCTGAAGTCTTCTCACAGTTGTTGTGGATTTGTTGGTGCTCGATTGGGTTGAGATCTTGTGACTGTGTAGACCGTTGGAGAACTAAACTTATTGTCATGCTCAAGAAATCAGTTTGAGATGATATGAGCTTTGTGGCATGGCGCATTGTCATGCTAAAAGTAGCCATCAGAATATGAGTACACTGTAGTCATAACGGGATGGACGTGGTTAGCAAGAATTCTCTGGTGAACTGATGTTTAAGCAATCCTAAACTGACAAAGCTGATGGTACCCAAAGTGAACCATCAACAGGAACTGTTGATACAAGACAGGATGGATCCATACTTTCATGTTGTTAATGCCAAATTCTTACTACATCATCTGAATATCATAGCAGAAATCGAGACTCATCAGACCAGACAACATTTTTTAAACCTTCTATTGTCCAGTTTTGGTAAGCCTGTGCAAGTTATTGCCTCAGATTCCTGTTCTAAGCTGACAGGAGTGGAACCCAATGTTGTATTCTGCTGCTGTAGCCCATCTGCTTCAAGATTTGATGTGTTGTGCATTTGCATCTAGAACCACTCTGGCCATTCCCCTCTGACCTCAAGCATCAACAAGATTTTTTCACGAGACCTGCCACATGGGATATTTTCTCTTTTTGGGACCATTTTCTGTTATACCAGTAATAACAGAGAATGGTACCAGTGACAAAGTCACTTAAATCACCATTCTTTCCCATTCTGATGCTTGGTTTGAACTGCGACAGGTTATCTTCATCATAACTACATGCTTAAAAGCATTGAGCTGCTGCCATGTGATTGGCAGATTAGCTGTGTTGGCAATTGAACAGTTTGACTTTCTGTAAGGGTCAGTGAGTATGCTAGCATGTGTATATTACTTCTCATTTCTCAATTTAATATTGACTTTTACATGCAAATTTTAATACCTATTGTATATTCTTCTTATTTTTTTTATCAATTCTTACATTCATACTTACTATAATGTACAAAGACAGCAGAGTAAACCCGAGTCAATTTCCTTGTGTTTACATACCTAGTCAGTAAAGCTGTTTCTGATTCTGTTATCCTAAAAACTCTGCACAGCCCAGCCCTTTGAGATCTTGCTGTGTCTGATGTTTCTTTTAATGAGACTTCTCTCTCTCTCTCTGCTCCTCGCTCAACAGTGTCACTCTCATCTCATTCTTCATTTTCATTCTTTCACACGTCAGCAAAAATAGGGCTTATACAGACAAGATCTGTTAAAGAACAAGGCAGAAGAGGCCCACTTTACAACCTTCTGACCTTAATTGTTCATCTCAACAAGGTATTAGTGTCACAATGTGTCTGCAGTGACTTTATTCATGCAAATGTGGTGTCAGAGAGGTACTTTTGAGGCTGTAGATGTCAGTGTAGGGGAAGATCTTTGGGGCTTTTGATGAAATCTGAGGGAAGCGGGTTTTCTTGTTTCATCCAGAAGGACATGAATAAGTTAGAGGCTACTCTGAAAGAACTTCCTAAATTTGAAACTCGTTAGTACCAAGAGCTACAAGGCAAGCACGTACAATTTGGTTTAAGTGTTGTCAGCAGTCTCTCTGGAAGTTTTTAAAGTCCCCAAACATTTTCCTGTCGGTGCTCACTGCCTACTACCATCACACTATGAACACAAACACACACTTATGTTCCAATAAATATAAACACAGGTATACCCAGTACATAGACAAACTCATATCCACACCTACTGCGTCAGGCCACACATAGAATGGTTTTACTTATCCCTCTTTGTCTCTTCTTTACAAACATGCTCATATGTGCACAGATACTCACCGCTTCTTCCTGATCTTCCTGTGGATATCTCAGAGCCCATGGCAATGGCTTTGTTTCTTCATCACTTGTTTCATCCATCGTTTGGTTTCTATTCCCAACTCCTTCCCTCTGTTTGGTTAATCCAAAGTTCAACAGGAGTAGAAAGCACTCATAAAATAGAAAACACTATGAATGATTCAAAAATGTTTAGGTCAGACGAAACAAATGGTTCGCCGTCAAACCGTGGTAGTGGTTGACTTGCGAAGGATTGTTTTCTGGGGCTTTTGGGAAGGCGGGTGTGGAGGCACACAAGGTAGAGGAGTGTTCGTTGTCGGCGGGAAACTGTGGCTCATCGGGAGGCCGCCGTTTTCCAACATGAGTTCATGAGGAAGTGCATGACTTGGAGGGGGAGGGGACGCAGAGCAGCAATGCACTGGACTGAGCCTCAAGTCGTTCAGCTCGGCTTGTATGTGAAGTTCTGTGTCGTCCACGTCATACTGCAGGTCACAGTCGGGGCAGTAGCCGTGGTACTGGACCTTTTCACTGAAACGTACCCGCTCCCTTTCACGAGACTCCCTGCCAGGGGCTTTGGGGCATTTGTTCTTTTCATGGCGTAGGAGGGGCATGGGTCTAGGTAATGTAGGAACAAGACCCGACTCAGGGATTCCATCATTAGAAATAAAACATGGCGTAGAGGAGAATAAATCCCTGTTTGGTTTCAATGGAAAAACACCACCATTCCTCATTGCAGAGCCGGCAGCCTTGGATATATTCCCTGATAACACTAACGTTGGATGAGGCAGATTTTTTATGTTGTGTTCCTCGGCCTTCAGAGGGGTGAGTCTGGGTGGTGGTAGAGGAGGGTGAGGTTTTTTGAGTACAGTCAGGACGGCAGGAGGGTGGATTGGAGCTGGGGCGATGGGTGCAGGTGTTTTGAAGATGCAGTCTTCAGGAAAGAGCTTCATTTTCTCCAGGCTGGAAGCAGTGGTGGTGGTGGTGGTGGAGCTCGAACTGGAGTTGAGCGTATCTGTCTTAGAGCTGTCCGTCATTCCGTCCTCCTCCAGCTGCAGGTCACTGGTCAGGGTGTCGATGTCATGAACAACCTGGAGACAAAAGGAGAAAAATGTCACTGTGACAGTGGAGGTCAGGCTTAATAAACAATTTGACATGAGGGAAAGAAATACTATCCGCATCTCTGACAGGCAATGAAAACACTATGACAGCAGGTGAAAAGAATCAAGACCTTGAGCGAAACTTATGCCGGGGTCAGACTACACGATTATAGTCTGACCTCACAGTCGTAGGGTTTGGGGACCCATCGGCCACGAAAATTGGTTGTTCCGCCTTGTGTAGTGTGTCATAATGACCAACAACAACTGACCAGCCTGAGACACCTTACACCTCTGTGACAGAAGGTCTAGCATTTTTGTCTTTTGTGCTGCCTCCTATGATCTGTTCCTCCACATCAGAGACATTGACCAACAAGAGCACAGAGAGCTCTGCAGGTGCAACAATCACGGATGTAAACAAACCGAGGTTTGTGCCTTTAGAGCTGCTTAAGAACTATGAGACAGATGAAAAGTTTGCAAAGCTCTGAAAAAGAACATCCCTGCCTTTATGATGTGTTGAACAGGAGCTACCAAAGATTGTAAACAGAAAGAAACACTGGATTCAACATGGTGAGTCGCTGCTTACAGTTATCAGCAAACGAACATCTCATGCAACATAACATTTGTAGGTACAAACAAAAGTACAGTACTCTAAATACAGTTTGTTTGTTTGTGGTCTTCAGTGTGGCTCCTCCTCCTTCCATCGTCGTCACATCAGTTGTTACATGAAGTTGGTTTCAGTCATGTAGTCTGTCATGCTCTCGGGCAAGTCACTGTGCGAATTTATGGCTTTGTGGTCACCTGGTCTGACATACTGACCGTCATAGCCGACAAAAAATATTGTGTAGTCTGACCTCAGCATTAGAGGTCTTCATTAGGACTTCATTGTGCAACATACAGAAACAAAGGCTTTGACCAAAGCCCACATTGTGTAAATTCTGTAAAACATGTCCAGAGAAGAGGGGTTTTAAAGGTCAGTGAGGAGTGATAGACCGGCCATGACCCCAGGTCTCAGAGCAAGGGTCAAGGGATGTTTTTTTTCCTGACATACGGTATGAGGGCTGGATTTTAAAATTAAAAGAATTAATATAAAAACTTTAATCTGATTAACATATCATTATTTCAACATATATCTTTTAATTACGTAGCACCCAAACTCCTGCCGGCCACAAAGGACTGTTACAAACTCCTGGCAACTATCTCTTTGGGCTGTCATGTTTTCCATCACTGGGTTTGACTCCAGTAGACTTGTTCTCCTGGTTAAATGCTGGTAGGAGGTTTTCAGCAGAACAGATCAAGCATGAAGTTATTTCTATTAAAACTGTTTAATCACAATTGCTTTGGGAGTTGCATTAATAGTTGTTTAACAATAAAAAGATACCCTTAAAATCACAACAAATTTTTCCCTCTCATATTTTCTGAGTTTGATAATATTCTGGGGGCCAGATGGGAAGTTGTGTGGGGGCCTAATGTGGCTCTCGGGCCACATTCGGCCTCGCTATTTCAAACTACTGACAGCATAAGCTCCACGAAGTTTGCCATCTTGTTGTAGTCCCTATCAGAATCTGTTTAAAGGCAAAACTTTGCTGCATAGGATACTTGCAACCTTGTACAGGCATTAAGCAGCATAAAGCCTGTCACTATTACCAAATTCACCCCAGAATTTTGGGTTTTAACCCATTTTCCCTTTGATAACTTCAGAGAAACAACTGAAAATGTGAAACCCTTGAAAAAAATCCTACAGCAAGAGATTCACTGTCCAGCTCCACTGCTCACTTGTCTTGAATTGAGGAGTTTTAAGAACAAGCTTAATGCAGAAGAGCCAAAATCTAAAAAGTTAGTTACTTAGGGCGCACCAGAGGGACAAGACTAGAAAACTTCAATTTATCATCTGCTGTAATGCAACTCAAATGACCATGATAATGTGTGAACAGCACTGCAGACTGTCAGGTCAGGGTTTGGGAGCACATGTTGGGTTGGCACATTGGCATTTATCATTCCTGACGACTCGTCTGCACCACTAGCAACGTTAACCCTACTTCATTTGTAGGTGCTGACATGTGATGCAGTTTAAGGGTGCAAGGGTGCAAACCCTAACCCTGAGGCTCTGGAGGCAAGGGTGCCAACCCCTTTTAGCTGCGTTACCAACTGCTGTAACCAGCAGACTGAAGACTGTAGTCTTAACAGACTTATGCTCTCAAAAAAAAAAAAAAAAAAAAAAGCCGACCCTTAGTGTGCACTAAAGAGTGTGTGTCCACTTAGCTGCAGTTATATAATACTTGCCTCTGAGTTGCACTTATTAAGATCTAATTGAAAGAGATTTTTCTCAATAGTCATTCTGAACTGCAGTCTAGACTTTCATTGTCACAGCAAACTGATTAGAAATGTCTGTTTTTATTCTGGCTGAGGGCCATAAATGGGATGGGACATGATGAAAGACAGCATGTGCACAGGCTTAGGTAGAGTAGGGATAGTCATTTGGGCCTGGGACTGGCACAGAAACTGAACAGCAACCTTTAGAATAGAACTCCCTCAATTTTTGACATGACTTTTTGTGTTTTTACCACTACAATAAACATGTTGTGTCTGTCATGGTGGACAAGATGCATCATATCTTTTTTATGCATGGATTAGGTCTTGTCCTATCAAAATATTTGGTGTAATGTAAGTACTCAATCAAAATATGTGAACAACAGGGTTAGTTATTTTTGATTTAGTCATTTAAATTTATATAGGCATTTCATTAAAGAAATCTTACATATGGTACCTTGAATTTGGTTGATGAGATCTAAGGGAAAGTGAGATATCTCTATGACAACCGGGCCAGAGAGGGACGGATTATAACAACAATTTATAGGAACACTCATGAGCTTGCCAAACTCCCATGAGCTTGCCAGACTCTGATCTAAGAGATATAGTACGAGGAGAGAAACCAACCATACCCTGTAAGCTGAACTGTCACTAATAATACAAAATCAGGGTCAGGAGTTAACAATCAGTACACCATCTGCAGTTAAGAAAACACAGCCGACAAATTAAAACAAGGGTTAAACAAATAGGGACATATAAACAATCAAGACCACAGATGTTCTTTTGGTAAAATCAATTCAGGTACTTTGTATATTCTGCTTAAAGTGAGTGAGACAGAGAACAAGAAGATTTGTACAAATGAGGCAAAAGTCAAGTGCAACCCAAACAGTCAGAGTGATTAATATGACACTGAAAAGAATGTGAAGGTTTCTACTGTCAAAAGTGTCATAGAGCTTCACAGCAATGGCATCAATGAATTCCAAGAAAGCAACCTTGGTAAGGCAGAGAGGAATGGAGGAAGACTCTAAAATAGGCAGAGGATAAGAAAAGATCAAATCAGAAGTCAATTCTGTGAGAAACACCTCATTAGGGAGCTAATACAATTAGTAACAGTTGTGCAATAATTTATCCAGAGTGCCGGTGAGGTAACAGAGACAGAGCATGAGAAATACACTGTGACAAGCAAGAAGAATATTTTAGGGAGGGCAACTGGCCGAACAGGGAGTGAGGTTAATTATTGAATTAATCTGCAAAACTTGACCTGTAAGGTCATCTGTGAGTACAGCTCACTGTGGGTCCTAAATGGATAATGTAAAAACTAATAAAAAGAAAAATGCAGAAAAGCTCTGCTCAGTGGAGGGGAATTGAATATAAGATGTTTTTTTTTCTCAGGACTCTGTTTATACAGATGATATCTAGACCCAAAGATAGTTCCTTTGTCATCCAAGAGGAAATTTGTTTTCACAGCTTGCATGGGGAGATATTAAAGAACTTTTGGAGCAGAGTTTGGTTTGATGCCATTCTTCAGGCGGTAAATAAGACTGAGAGCACTTGTAAGGCGGCACTAGCTGAGGGATTACAAAAAGCTGATGTAGAGTACTGATTAATTCACTCTAAAACTAAGTAAAAATAAATTAGGGATGCTTTTTTCTCAATAATATTTATCAATGAAGACCAACAAAGGAGTAAAACACATCTGTAAGTAAGTGACTGATCCTGACTTATGTAACCCCCTTTTATGCAACATAGATATAAAATTATATACTGATACATTTCTTAAATGTGACCAGGTTCAACAATATTAACACTTTTTCTGTGATTATTCCACTGAACTTCAAGCTGATATTGCATATATAAGCTTGAATGATTGATTGATATGTCCGTCAAGTCATTAGTTACGAGCCAAAAAAAAATTGAGTCACATGATTTAACAGCAGTGGTTCTAGATACTTTCTGTCATGTCCACCCCCTCCTTTTTCTTTTGAAAATTGCAATGTTGAATGTGTTGTAAATATCAGTTAAGACATTATTTATAAAAACAACAAACAAAAATATATATCTGTAAATTCAATTTGCTCTTGCATATTAAAAAACACAACAAAAATCAATATTGAAACAGCCACTATGGCTTTGGGAGGTACAATGGCAGGATAAATAAAATGTCAATGTCCAAGCAAAATATGTGAGTTTATTTTATTTGTTTTGTCATTTTTGCGTTTCTCTCACGGTTTTCTTGTGGCTCTTGGGCAAAAAACATCTAACCTTCATGGTGCTCGCCCATCCTATCTTATTTGTACATCTATGCATAGTATCATTCGCCCAGTGCTAAAACAATACTGTCAAAACTATAACTACCATTTGGAAGTTATATATGCTTCAATGAATTATGTAATCACTGTACAGTCAAGGTACAGTGGCAGGCCAAGAGGGAGGGCTTTTGTGTTTTTTTTGTGTAACTGGATGAAATGTTGCCTCATAGATGATACAAGAGCAATCTTATTATGTTATCCTTGAGTCAGAGTGGATATTTTCACAAAGTTTGAAGAAAACTTTCAAAGCATTCTTGATATATTGTGTTAAGAATAATGGCCCTGATGGAAGCATAGGTGGACAGAGACCTCAAAACTTTATGCCTTCAGCCCTGGCTGCTTCAAAAAACCTCAAATGTTCTTAATAATAACTCAAGCCAAAAGTTAAATAACAAATTATAAATAAAATAGTTTCATAGCATCAAAAGTTTACCAACCATAATCTATGTTTGCAGTATTGAAAAACAGCTTTGAGAGTTTCAGTTTCACATTAAAAATCCAAGTTGAAGCAAATAAACAGCAATTCATTACCAAAGGGAATTCATTAAATGGAATAAACATGGATCTGACTTACTCTGCTGGGAAATAATAACTGATGTCATGTCCATGTACTTCAGCCATTTTCAGACCAATCCAAAAGCATTCCCTTTGGAGAAGGGTCTCTACCAAGGATAGAGTTATTATTGCCTCTTTGCCCAGAACTGAAGTGCAGTTAGACATTTTATTACAGACTACTGAGGATCCAGCACTGAGTGAGCCCAAAGAATGTCTGATAAAAGGAGAGCTCGCCTGAGCCCATTTTATCTTTGACCAAAGACACTTGAAATAACAGTGAGACGAAGTCACCAGAAATGAGAGTTAATGTATTTCCCTTTACAATAAATTAATCATGACATGACAGTGTTCTCATGTTCATTTTCTGAATCAGTAATGCTCATTTTAAAGTATCCAGTACATTAACCTGCTGTAAAACCCAGCTGCTATCATCTGAGGGTTTGAAATGGATGTCCAGCCAGTGGCTGGGGAAAGGAAAAAATGAGGAAAATAATGTCGAACAAAGTACAGACGCAGATGCAGATGAGAACATTAAATTCCCTTTCTCATGCTGCATTTGAACTGTTTTTGCCTCTGGCTTTGTGTGGTTAAAGTACCTTTGATTTCTTTAAATCTAATGTTCTGCATTTTTATTGGGTCTTGATGCCTGCTGCTAATCGAATTTCCTTTCAGATAACAATGGAGTTAAAGAGAAAGTGAAACAAGACAAATAAGATTTTATTCTTACAAAACAGATTGCTGTATTCCCTTTTTCAGAGAAAGACCTTAAGTATTGTAAAATAAGGACTGGAACTGGTATCTGCACACTTTTCGCGGAATCACATTCTGACTTCTTGAGATCTTTTTAGGACTCTAACAAAGAAAGATCAAAACAATTTTTGAACCACTTCACTGTGTCCTTTGTGGATTTCTGTGGTAATGAATGGCTCAGATCACTGCGGTCCAGATTAAAAGCTTTTTTCCTGTCTTAGGCCATTATCCTTGTTCACCAACCATTTCCTTTATTTCTCATTTATCATCTGTGGATTGTGAATGCTTATGTAACAGCCCCTCTACCCAACTCCTCCCTAAATTGCTGTGACTATTTTTATAGCATTTGAAATGATCAAAATCAAAAAATATCAACTTAAAAATATGACCAAACAGTAAAGATATGATTATATATTCACATATGTCTCAGACAAAGTGCAACCAAAAAGAAATAAGATCATTTACGAGAGAGAACAAAACTTTTCAAGACATTTTGTGAGCCTGAATTTGAAAAAAATAATTTGACTTTGAATACTTTTTAAAGATCTGCAGCAGGGGTGTCAAACGTTTTACACTAAGGGCCGCATAAAGAGGAATACATGGACGACTGAGCCGCTTGCTGCACTTCACTTTTGGTGTACTCAATTTAAAGTTTTCGGGTTTAGGGGTGGGTTATCACTTATCAAGGGGAGCTTGTAACCCGGGCTATCACATGATTCACACCTAGTCAGGGTGAGAATGACCTTCTGAGCAGCAGAGACGGAAGACACTGACGGCTTATCTTCACTGTCAGACACTAAACAAGAGTAAACTGGGAGAATGTTGATGCTTGTAGACGAATACTGCAATAAACTTTGTAAATAAGAGCTTTTGACAAAGTAAATTTGGCAGATTGATGGTATTTGCTGATGTGATCTTTGAGTGAGCTGAAATGTCTTTATTCATTTAACTGTTTCAGAGGCCAATTCAAAATGGGTAGCGGGCCGCATTTGGCCCCCAGGCCACAGTTTGGACACCCCTAATCTACAGGAATCCTCCCATGTGTTATTAGTAACGCAATAATACTGTAATGTAATACTAACACCTAGCATCAGAGCCACAAGCAGAGCTGTAACAATCTGCCGACACACTGTGAATAAGCTTTGAA
This sequence comes from Cetoscarus ocellatus, assembly GCA_037902135.1. Classification (NCBI taxonomy): domain Eukaryota; kingdom Metazoa; phylum Chordata; class Actinopteri; order Labriformes; family Labridae; genus Cetoscarus; species Cetoscarus ocellatus. The sequence continues at coordinate 2,181,694 of JBAMNC010000412.1, forward strand.
TAAAAATGTGCCCCTTGCTATGAAGCTTATACTTTATAATATATTTCTCCTGATCAAACAAGTTTGTGGGGTGGTTTATTGAGAATATCCTACAATAACGTCAAGTGAAAAAAAGGAAACTAACAGTGGTTCAGACCTAAACTATGATGAAATGTTAAAGGACAGTGGCAAAAAAATAACTTTTCCATTGATAATTATTTCAGCGCTTTAATTTGCCCTTCTCTCAATAGAGGAATGCTGTTCAGGTCAAAATACTGCTGCTGTATGAGCATCCACGCTAATCTTTTCATTAATCAACACCGTTTATAGGCAGTTGGCTGATTATTACTGTCTGGCTAATAGCTCCTGCCTCTTTCTCCTCATAGGATGCTGATTGGTCAGCAGGGATCGGAAATTATAAGATTTTAGTGATACCAAAGGTATCATTGGTTCTGCTTACTCATCCAATTCTTTGTCGATTCCTTTATTGATTCCTGTGGATTTTTGGGGTGTAAAAAAGCCAGTGGACACAGGTTCTCCGTGACAACAACATGAAACACATGGGACACCTTATATTTATCTTCGCCAAGGAGGTTATGTTTTGCCTGCGTATGTTTGTCTGCTTGTTTGTTTGTTTGTTAGCAAAATAACGCAAAAACTGCTGGACGGATTTTAATGAAATTTTCAGGAGATGCTGGGAATGACCCAACTTAAAAATGATTAGATTTTGGTGGTGATTCAGACAACTGCTATTAGCGAACGATTGTTTTTGCTTAAAAACTGTCTAACTAACAACGATATCAACATGATTCCGAGTTCTAGGCGTGGGTTTTCAGGGTCAAGGAATCATATTATGATGGTAACTTTATCATGGAACTATCGCTTATAGATGTAACAACAATATGTGAGCTACCTTGGTGGAGGTTTATGCTCTCTGAGCGCTTTCTAGTTAATGTTGTGCTCACAGACAAATGCCCCTGCAAGTTGCTGGTGTTCCTTAAAATCACAAAGAGGCAGACACTGGATGCTGTGCAGTTGGCATCAGTTTGAGTACAATTTAGCCACAGCTTAGACCACATCTTTTTCCTGTCTCCAATGGTCATATCTTTGACCTCTTTTATTTTTGCTGGTTGTCAAATTAAATTCAAATTTAAAAAGCTTTATTAGCACGAATGTAGGGTATTGTTACCAAAGCATTTCAATACAAATAATAAAATAATAATCAAAATAAAAAAATGTTCAAAATAGAAGGGAAATAATAAATCATAATGATAAGAATAAGTAATATTGTGACATTTAAGGTTGACAGAAAGTAAAGATAAAAAAGGTTTATGTTCAAATATAAAAAGCAAAGGAAAAAATCAAATAATATGGAAATGAAAAGAGATGTGTGTGCTGTGGTTGTGCCTGTTTGTGAAGTCCTCCATTTGCAAGGCATACAGAGGAATAGTGTCAGGAACTGATGAGGGAATTGTCAAGCATAAAGACTAACAATATCAGTTTCTTGAGCTAGTTGATATCGATGCTCAAGTGGAATTGGTTTTCGATCCATACCTAGTGGTCAGTGCCATTTCAGACCATGTTCAAGAATTCTAGCTTGAAGCTTTGCAAGATGGATCTGCCCACTGACAAACAGTGGATCCAACTGCTCTGCAAGGTTAACAGAAAATATCAGAAGTGCCATGTTTTTAATGCTGTCGACACCATCAATTAAAAGCCCATTTTCCACCCAGCCAACAACAGTATAAGGGAATCAATTAAGAACTGGCCCAAAAGCAGAGTTGGCATGGTATTGATATTAATATTGTAATTTATTCCCAACCCCACTTATAAGGTAAAGCATTCTGCTTCCTTTGCATATTTTGCCAGTATGTGTGGCCTTTATAGTTGATGCGTAAAAGCAGGCAGAAGTTATCATGGCTGCCACTATAAACATTTTTTTAAGCTTTTATCTGCCAGTACTGATATCATGCTGATAATACTGTGCATCCCCAGAACAAAGACTGTAGAAGAGTGACTGAGAAGGAGGGATAACTCAAACGACAGAGGGCTGGGGCAGAAAATGCAATGAAGCTAAACCCTCCATCCAGTCTTTAAATAGATAATTTCACACACACACACACACACACACACACACACACACACACACACACCCACACACACAAGAGGTAATATCAGTATCCAAGTGTGCAGCCTGTGCTGTAGGCCAGGCAGTGACAGTGCCTGTGCCAAGCATCTGGGCAGGGTCACTCCTCACCACCCGGCTTAGTTCCAGCCCTGTCAGTGAGTTATAACAGATAACTGCATTTCAAACAGATTATACCCCAAACACTGGCTTTGATAGTGCCCCCCCCCCCCGAGGTATGTGTTTAGTGTGTGCAGCGTCAGAAAAACAGGTCCTCTGCACAGATTCCTGAAAAAATGGAGAAAAGAAGAAAGAGGCCACATCATGTAAAATCCAACAGGAGAGATTACGCTTCCTTCATGTTCCCATGTACCTCTGGTGCCTGCTATGAGGCTGTAAATGTGAAACAGAACGGAGATCTCATTCGGATCAAGTTGAGAAAAATCTGAGAAAAAATGGAAAGAAGAGAGGCAGAAGGAGACAGATGCTGTGTCGACAACCCATCCATAATGCAAGACCTCGACGCTGTAAGCAATAGGGTTTTATTAGTGTGACAGCCTGCCATGTTTGGGGTAGAAGTTGGGCACAGCAGGTCAAACACCTGCGGAGGGATATACACATAAGGAAAGGTAAAACTGCAGGTTAGTGGCAGCATGGGAATTGGTGATTGGCATGGGAGGAAACTCTGGTTTGAAGCTAGAGCTGCAACATGCAGTGAAAGAATTTAAAGAGAGGTGCCCTGCACAGAGGCAGAAGAACTTGCTGTAAATCAAAATATATTAAGTTTCACAATATAATCCCATAAAACCTTCAGAGATCCCCCTGATTCCCATTCAATGCTCTTGTCTCAGCATCACTATGATTTGAATCTGACAGCTCTGAGAGTTTTGATCTTAAGGATTCTGTGGAGAGGAGGGGAGGAATGCCAGCAGACAACAACAGATAAAGAAAGGATGAAGATGATTGGCTGTGATAAATACAGACATGTGGTGAAAGACAAAGAGAGAAGACGACAGAGAGTCAGCCACCATGAGAGATTAAGAGAGAGAGATGAGAAGAAAAAAAGGAAAGACAACTGTTCTATTAATTCCAAGCAAACAACATTCAGTCAGCATTAAGATGATGAAATACGATGCAAAAAGTGTTTTCCTGGTTGAACCAACTTGTCTATGAAATATTCATAGTGATTACATTTTTCTCACTTTCATTGAAGTCTACATGTGTGAGTCAGGGTGGAGGAGGCTGTCCTGTCATTTCACACCCCTCAGCCCTCTGTGCCAAATGTCTCCCATGATGGAGATGATAATCACATACATTAGCAGGCAGGGGGGAGGTGCATTTGTGCGTGTGTGTGTGACTGGAGTGTATGGATGCTGTCATAGCCTTTTCCAGGCCACAGAGATGTGGACGTCAGACTCAGGCAGAAATGGTTAACCATTAGATAAAGGCAGAAGCTCCTGAGGGGACAAGGAGCCTAAAGGTGCAGTCGATATGGATGAGCATTAAATTTGTGTTAAATGACCGAGATGTCTTTTGATTCTTTGAATGCATTTTCTGAATAAGACAAAATTGTGTTTTTGTCATTTATATGGATTTCTTCCCTAAATCCCATTGCTTTAGATAGAGATAATTTTCTGTGTTTTATATAAAAATGTTTCAGGCAAATTCATGTTCTAAATCCAGCAGAATATTTTACAAGCTCTCCACACGGTCTGCTTACTTTCTGATGCAGACTTATTTCTGTAATTTCATTACTACTCGGAGCAAAATAATTTGAAAAAATTGTATTTCTTCACTGAAGAATTGACTGAAAACACACACCTGACACTGTCTGGACTGCACAAAAAGGTTAGTGATGTTTCAACAATTACCACCTTGTTCAAATATTGCAAACTTACCTATACAACTAAGATAATGAAAGTAGCATTGCTTGCATTTTTTGCAACATTCAAGAGATACAAGTATCTTGTATTTTTATGATTAATTTAGCTATTTTCTAGAGAAAGTTAGTTTCCTTAATTCAATGTTGCAAACCTTTCTGGTGTAATTTAGCCAATGCTCTCTCTCTCAATGCTCACTGGTTTCTCCTTTACTAGTTGTATCCCTTGTCCAAACATTGAACACTTGTTAGTACATTTTAGACTGTTACAGGAAATTGCTTACATTTTTGCAGCATTCAAGTGGTACATTAATTTCTCATTTTATAAAAAATGCTCTCTTGGCTTTTGTTGAAAGTATTGTGGGTAATTTCACACACACCACCTAAATTGTATAAAATGTTTGGCAAGCTCCTTGCCAGTTCCACCTACTGTCAGTGCAAATTAAAGCAAATTAACATAGAAAATTATTATTAAATATTATTATTAAAATTATTATTTTCTTAAAAAATATTTAAAAATGCATACAAACTCCTTACACAGTCCAAATTGTACACATTGTCTAAAGTGGTGATGTTTGAACGTGGGTGAGCCTTCTTTGTCCTCACCAGTTCCTCTCACTGGTCAACACTGTAAACTCATTCATACAGTTGCGTCAGTTTTGCTCTAATGATGCTTTCAATGTTTTTCTTTAATTCAATGTTGCCAGCCTGTTTTACATATTTAAACAATGTTTTCTTTTATGAAAGTATTGCAGGCAAATGAATGCAAACTGAACAAATTGAATGAAAGGTTTGCTAACCAACCATAATAATTTAAATAAAGGCAAGCAAAACCTTGGCACTGACTAAATTGTACCAATCAAGTGGCAATGTTTGAACAAGCTCCTCACCATTTTTAGACCACTGTTAAAACATTATAAACATATCTGTTTGCAGGCACTTTTACACTTTTTCAACTGCCTGCATTAAGCAAAACAACAACAAACCAAACAAAAAAGAAGTAAATCCCCTTTAACAGTTCCACCTGCTTCGTTAAATGTTTTCCATTTGTTTGAGCAACTCACTCACTTGTTAAAGAAGATTCATTCTGAAAAGTATCTTTAAAAAAATTCAATCAAACTCATAACACAGTGTTTATTGCACAAATAAGATGACACTGTTTGGCTATCAGGGTGAAATAGGGATGGGGGTATCAATAATTGGTATCCAAGTGTTGATACTTACATAAGTACTCTTGGTATCAAGCACTCTAATAAATTTTCTATCTGTCACTCTTCAGACTCTTCTCAGTCTTTCTTTTTCTCTCTGAGCCCAGTCAGTTCTGTGTCATGTGGCTGTGGAGACCAATCAGATGTATCAAATGGACACATGACACAGTTCTGTACAAACTGGACTACGAATGACCGAAAGAAAAGTTTAATGCTCTGTAACTCTACACAAAATATTTTTAAGTGACTTTTAGGCTGACTTGTAATTTATTTTTATAGTCTAAAAAGATTAATAAATCAGTGCAACATAGGACTATTTAGTTTTTATTTGCTGTTTTATTTCGCCTGTGTTTGTATATGTTAAGTATCAATTCATCAAAAATATATGTCACTTCACTTTTTTTTTTATCAATCATCACGTATTCTCTTTTGGACAAAATCTTTAAATGAAACCCACTTTTAAGATCGGTGGTCTGGATTACAAGTTTCCTACATGTGCATTTGGTCATTGAAAACATTCACAAATCTGTCAACATTTTAAGGGATGATTGGTATATCTATCAGTATCATTATTGAAAAAATGATAGCAAAAATCAGTATTGTATTGATTTGAGAAAGTTTGGTATCCACCTCTAGGATGCAGCAGTCCTGGTGACTTGTCTAAACATTGCCAACTTGTACAATTGTCCTGTGCGCTCTTTTATTTAATCAAAAACGCAAATAATTATCATAAAGCTTTTGTACTTCAAAAGTCTCAAATTATTTTATTCTCACACTATTTTAGCTGATTATGGCAAATTACCCTGGAAAAGGGTTATTTCTGTACAACAAAATATGGTGAAGAAACTGTAAGCGAACTCTTTATGCTGTCTTAATCGTGCAAATAAGCTGTCAAATTTTTGACTAGTGTGTGAAACTGCTTTCTGTTCACCATGGCCAGTGTCAACGTGACTGCAAATTTGCTCCCTTCTCCACAGTTTCATACATTAGTCAAAACACTGCTGAAATGAAAATATCTCTATATCTCAAAAGCTTAAATGTATTTAATTTCCACACCATGATGGTCCTTAACTAAAAGGGGGAGGGGCCTCATATTGGTCTTTACTTGGGGCCTTAAAATGACTAAACCCGCCCCTGCCTCTCCCCCGTCCTCCCAGACAGGAGCTTGTGAAGAAAGAGCAACACATGTGGGCATGAGCAGTGTTTTCTTTCCAGCTTAATTACCTCTTTGAGCTCTTTGGCTACATCCTTGAGGTCTCCCAGGATGGTTTCCAAATTCTCCACGATTGTCTTGATCTCCTTTTTCACTTGTACTTTGGAGACTACTCCTTCAGCCTCTGCATTAGGTGTCCCTGACATTCTTCAGTTTATGGCCACAATCTATTTGGTGAAGGATCTCGAGTCAAATCCTCTGGCTGCCACGCTGCCACTTTGCCAGCGCATTATTATGATTATTATGTAGTCCTCCGTCTCCCCTCACTTTTTCTCCTACATCACGGCCAGGACGGAGCGAAGTGGCGTCGGGCAGCGTTGTGTATCCACCAGTAGGCATGCGCAATAGAGCGTAACACAGAAAATAACGGTTATGTCAAAATATTGGATCATACTGTCTGCGAAGCGGGCGCCCGTCCACAGGTTTGTTACACCTTACACCCTCATGTCCGACAGCAAACGTGCCACGAATTGCCTTCACGTCGAGGGAGCGCTAAATTCAACATTGTGCGAGGGGGAAAAAAAAAATGTTTTTTGAGCTGTTATCTTGGAGTAGTTGATAAGCGGGAAACGACGAAGAAGAGAAGCAGAGTAGAAGAGCAGTTATCCAAACCGTCACACCGCCGGTTGTTGTTGTAGCGGTCCATAATCCTCCGGAACTGAGAAAATTGAAATACACTCCATTATTTTCCTCAAATAAACGCTTCTGCTGATGATACACCCCGGAAAGCCACCAGGTAATGACACCCCAGGGGCACTTTCCTCCGAAAAAAACGCCGTCAGTTTCATCCTGCTGTCTCCATCGCAGCCTCCTTGGAGAGTCTGAACCAACGTCCGGCGGGCGCAGAGGATGCTCTCTCTCTCTCTCTCTCTCTCTCTCTCTCTCTCTCATCACACAGCAGGCATGCCGCAGTTCAGTAGGAGAGGTCTCCTGCTTATTTAGTTTTATAGACTTGAACGGCTGCACGCCTTAACACCTATTAATAGCACTGAATAAGCGCACCATAACTGTCCTTACTTCTTAGCCCCTGCAAAAAACTACTTAAGCCACCGTTTGCAAAAACATGTTGATAAAAGGAGCACTTTTACGCCCTTATTTGCGAGCATATGAATGAATGCCTTTTACACCCATGCACCCCTTCACTGGGCTACACATTGCTTGTTCTGTGTTGGATCTCCCTTTGCCACCAGAACTGCCCTAATTCTTTGTGCTGTTGCGTAGATTCTTCGAGGAAGCAGTTGCCACAGATCTGATGGCTGCACATCTACAGTATGTGGCAGCTCCCCTGATACACCACATCACAAAAGTGCTTTCTTGGATTGAGATCCAATGAATGTAGAAGTCCCTGGAGCTACAGTTTACCTCCTTCCATCATCATTTAGAAATTTCTTCATATTAAATTCACAGATTCATTCATATAATACCAGACAGGTTAGTCATCTTCACCTTCCTTTCTATAAAACTAAACACGATCAGTTTACAATCAGATATTGTCGTGTACAAATATGGAATGATAAAAGGCATGTAAAAGAAAGCTCATCATCATTACAAACTTTTAAAAGAAACCGTCTTTACATTTAATTCATGAAGCTTAGTATTTTTAAGTCTCAAATCTGTTCAAATTTTGTCAACTTTTTTATACTAGCTATATTTCTTTGTTTGTTGGACCTGTTTATTTTTGTTTTATTGTTGATTGTTTTTCTTTTTAAAACTTGAATGAACACATGTAGGTGTATGCATATATTAGTTTGTGTTCTTACTGAAATCTTTTAGTTCTTTATTTTTTATTTTTCTTCTCATAGAAAGGTGAGGTCCCTTGCGTAAGCCTGATGGCTTCTTGACCTCTCCTGACACATTTCTTTTTTAAACATTTCCAATTTGATCTTATGTAATCACTTATTGTGCAAACTAAATAAACTAAACTAAAGTTTTTGGGTTCAAGAAACTGGACAACTCAAAAAAAAAGTTTGGAAATGTTATTTTGGTCGATTATTCCTCCTTTTCAGAAATACCATGATATTGTATTTTATACGTTTGGAAGGCCTGATTAGTCACCTTTGCAACAAGAATTGTGAATTCGTGGAATGAGCAACACAGCTAAACGTGTGCGTAGTGCACCCAAAAATTGCCATCAACCCGTCTCTCCCTAGAAGAAATCCCATGGTCCCTCAGTGCAGCAAGGGCGAGGAGCTGGCCTTCTTTGGGGTGTTGTTTTTCAGGGACGCCCACTTCACAGTCTGTCTTTAACTTCACCAGTCTAATGGAACTTTGTCTGAAGTTTGGAAATGGTACCAGTGCTAGGACTTAGTTCTGTGAGACCGGTGAAGTCAAAGACAGACCGCAAAGTGGGCATCCCAGGAAGACAACACCCCAAGAAGACCACTTCTTCACCCTTGCATCTCTGAGGAACCCTAAGCTTTTTCCAGGGGGGGAAGGCGATTTTGGCACATTTTTATGGGTGCTGTGTTTGTCATTCCACGAATGCACAATCCGTTCAAGTTGTAACCCATGGTAAAGGTGACTAATCAGGCCCTCGAGGAGTAAATTTCGAGATGATTTGAGCTCTGTGTCATGACACATTATCCTGCTGGAAGTAGCTGTCAGGAGATGGTTATATAAGGATGGACATGGTCAGCAACAACACTCAGGCAGGCTGTGGTGTTTAAACAATGGTCAGTTAGTGCTAAAAGGCCCAAGGCATGCCAGGAAATTAGTCCTGGACCAGTTGGCAGGATTCCAAAGGGGATAAGCTGTATAGATAATGGACTGTTGAACAACCAAAAATAACCAGAAATTAGGCTAAAAATATATGACCTATCCTGCATGCTGCATTAAACTGACCTATCATTTAGTTGGTTCCAATTTAACCCAACCCTTTTTTTTCTTTTTTAGATCATTTTAATATTTTCTGTGTGTAAATAAACAAATAAAAGGCAAGCAAGTGTGGTAGCCTTCTATGATCATGTTTAAAAGGTGTCTATTTGAGAAATGATAAAAATATCCACTCTTCAACATGACCCACAAGCAGCTACATCAACATGTCAGAATGAATGTATTGAAAAGTTTAAACTTAAACTCCATGCAGATCACCTACAGAAAACAGCAACATGAATGTATGCAGTGGTACCACTTTGTTGTTTTTGCAAGGGCTATGGTGTCAGTCAACAAGAAAGAATGTTGAAGTAATGAACCACTGAAAATGCAACTTTTGTACAGTTTTCATTACACAGTACATGTACAAGATAGAATAGAATAACACAGTATAATAGATGTAGGACAGTAAACTTTGCAAGTAGAAAAATAAAATAGAATAAGTAGAGGTATTTACAATTATTACAAATAAAAATAAAAAATAATTTAAAAAAATTAATGGAGTAAGTGTCATTTAGGACAACTGATGCAGTCTGTGCGGTGCAAGGAAGTTTAAGTGACAGTGATGTTAAAGTGACACAGTGGACAGGTAACATCAGTTATGTTGACAACAACAATATGGACAGGAAAACTGGTTTAGAGGATATCATAAATATTAAAGTGCAGTTCAGTGTAAATAATAATCTGCAACACTGGATAGTTCAACAAGAGCCGTGCCTGTTGTGAAAGACTTAATAGAAGAAATTAGATAAAGAATACAAAGAACAGACTGGAGATAATTTGTTGCTGACTCATTTTCTGTGAGAAAAAATGAAATTATAATAAAAAATAGTGCATGGCATTGGATCAAAAAAGGCTGCTTGTTCAACCAGTACCAAGTTCAAACCTCTAACAAGGCTCTTATACAGATATAAAGAGCCTAGACTCCTATCAAAAACAAATTTGAAAGAACTATTTTTAAAATACTCTTAAATTCGACTTTTCCTTTTTGATACAACCAAAGCACTTTCATGCGAGAATGCAAAATCTTTAACAAAATCCACGAATATCTTCTCATAGTTTGATGAATATTAGATGAACAGAGGATACTTGATTTTTGATGCACAAACGTCACTGCAAACTGAGCGTGGGGGCGGGGTTATCCTTGTTTCCTTGGATCTGATTGGGTGTTCATGAGACCACCTCCACACAATAGCGGAAGTGGAAGTTGCAGAAGTTGACCCTGCAGGATACTAGCGCTACTCTTTAGCCCCTGTACTGTCAGTCAGTGCTCTAAAACAGAGAATAACATTTCAGAGGAATGTCTTTGTCTTTTGAGGGAAGAGTGGTGCTCGTTACCGGGGCTGGAGGAGGTAAATCACCGCACAAACACAACTGACGTTAGCCGAGAGCTGTCATGGATGCTAGCAGTCATTGCTTTTAAATAGGCTTTGTAACACTGAATGCTAACATGCTAGTAAGGACAATCGAGTAATTTCTGTTTCTTTGTTTATCAAAGTAACGAATTGACCAGTCCCTCTTGATGTTAACACAACGACACAGTTATAAATCTCGATGTCTTTCGGATTGCTAACACTGTCGTATCAGCTGTATGACAGTGGGAAGGTAAACAAACAAGAATTTGGCAACCTGTTAAATCATCTAAGCAAACTGACTCACTTGTCAATAATAGTCCTTATTAGACCCTGATTCGATTCAGATGACTACTGATTTGTTGCCTTTTTGATGCACACGGGTTCAAAGTGCATCTAACGCAATGGTTTTGTAATCATAAGTGTGTGAAAGGGCACATCTACCAGCTGCACACCAGATCCTCTTAATATTGTTGTTTCATTTAGTTCAAGTATACTCATGCTCTTGACTAATCTGTCTTTTTTTCTGCAGGCCTTGGCAGAGAATATGCCCTGGCTTTTGCTGAGAGAGGGGCTTCAGTCGTAGGTAAATAATGGCATCTTATTTCTATACCTGTTTTTTGGAACAGCTGTAACAGATAAGTCATACTTTGATTTGTGTCAGCATCATTAGATAGAGCTGAGCATGTTCGTTTTTGCAATAGATGACATGTATTTGGGTGTCAGAATATTTTTGGGTTGCATTGTGGTGCAGCAGATAGTGCTGTTGTTGGACAGCAAGTTGGATGCTAGTTCGAATCTTGGTCGGGGCCTTTCTGTGTGTAGTTTGCACGGTCTCTGGTGCTCTTAAAGATTGTCTCTGGATACCCTGGTTTCCCCCCACAGTCCAGAAACATGCTCATCTGGTTTTTTATTTTTATTTATTTATTACTTTTAATTGCACATAGGCGTTATTGTATTGTATAATTTTAATGGTTGCTTATCTCTGTGTGTGCCCTGTTATTTATTTTTGTAGTCCAAAAAGATAGGTTGCCTAACTGGCAACCTGTCCAGGGTGTACAGTGTCCTTTTCCCAATGTAAACTGGGAAAGGCTACAGCTCCATGCAACCCTAAAAGTGGTACAAGCCCTTTTCAAAGTGCTGTTACGGATAAATGCAACAATGAGGCTCTGTTATTTTATATATACATAAATATTTATATATACCCCCAGAGACATTCACATAAATTCTGTGTGGCTGTATTATCTGTGTCCAACTACAATACAGTTTGGCACAGTGCGCCACAGTGCGTGCCTTCACATATACACAAAGGCAGAGACACTGACTCACGGCACTCCTGTCTCCCACTGAGTCCGCGTACCCCCCTCTGTCCAATATTACGCCTATGATACTGCTTCAATGTGACTTGGATGTGGACTACACTGCCTGTGCCCCTGCATACACACAAAGGCAGAGACACTTACCAATGACGTTCCTGCCTCCTGCGAAGTCCATGTACCTCCTTCTCTTCAATACTACACTTACGATACTACTTCTAGAGACAGAACAAATGGAGGGTCAACTCATTCCATGTAATCGGTCTTTGCAATGTCCACAGTGAAGGCAAAGAGTCACAGTGTCATAAATATTACTGCTTGAAATGGCCGCATGAATGGGGCTACAGATAATGGGTGGATGGACTGAAATGTTCCTACGTTTGAGTAAATGTGTTGGACATCTCCAATATGGTTGGAAATTAGCACCCACCACCACTACCTGTTAAATACAATTAAATACAGGAACTTTATGCAGTGGCAGGTGAGGTTATTTGACATACCAGCCACAGTGGTGGGAAAATAACAGCAGTGAAGCAGGGTGATTTGTCATAGAAATTAATATTAATGTAATTCCGGGTTGTCATGTGAGAACAACATGGGATCAAAAAACAAACTCAGATTTTCCAGCAGAATCCTGTGATGACTCTTCAGATTGATTTCTTTTAAAACAATAAAATGTTTATCTTCTCTTTTGGGAGTTGTATCCATCCATCCATTGTCTGTACCAGCTTTCAGGTTGCAAGGGGGTAACAGGATCCACCCTAGATCAGTTGCCCATCAGTCTCAGCACTAACACATACAGACAGACAACAAGCACCCATACACTCCCTCCTAAGGGCAATTTAGAGTAATAATTTAACCTAATGATCATGTTGCTGGTCTGTGAGAGGAAACTGGAGCATTTGGAAGAAAACCTATGCATGCATGGGGGAACATGCAGACTCCTTACAGAGAGGCCTTGTCAGACCATGAGTTGCAAAGGTTTATTTATAAAAGCTTTTCACGTGCTTCCTTGACCAGAATGTTAAAGATCATTTCACTATACTACTGGTTGATAAAGTGAATGGGTAAAATAACGATTGGCTGGCAGACTTTTGAAAACAAATTTTCTGAGGGATGTGCCTCTTTAGCTTTTATTTTGTGATATATTAAATTTTAATTAGCCATTTGTGTAATAAAACAATCTTTCTTCAGTGGCACGATTGTGTAAAGTCTTAGCATTGCTCATACAACAAATGCATGTGCAGATGGTAAGAAAGGTACCACCTCTGCATCATTTTGAGTCAGGAAAACCTCTGTGTTGTAAGGATGCACGAATCAGTTACATTACATTATCTCTCTATTATTTTGTGTAATGACATTTTAAAGATTGTGTTTAAGCCCTGATGTGCCCAAATGATAGTAAATATGCCACTCAGAATGAGAGTAATGTCATCTATAAATAAGTTGCTTCTGCTCCCAGTTACATTCATGTAAACACAGTGGGTGGTAAATACAGTCACAGCAATGCCAGATCTCTTTTCCCTCTCACTGAGTAAAATTCTTTTACAAAGATTTCCCACAGTGATTCAAAGAGACCTTGAATCTGGTGCTGTGAAATAGAAACTTGGTATTAGCAGATACCCTGAACTCAAGTGTCATAATCTTTTTTGGGAGAGAAAAATGTAATTGCAAACCAAGCTCAATCATGCGTGAAAAATAGATAACCACTGCATTTACAGCAGTGACTTATTTAAACTTAATAGTTGCATGTGTTGGCATAAAAAAATATTTACCTGACCCCAAATAATAGTTTCCCCTGCATCCGCAATCCATCTCACCCTTGAACTATGACAAAGAATCAGCTCAGCTAGACTCCTCTCTTTACCTAATCAGTTGTTGCGAATTGCAGAACTCACCCCATTATTGCTAATCTTTTTCTTCTTGTCGCAATAAAGTGAATGACCTTGGGGCAGACACTAAAGGGGGTGGAAAGAGTTCTGCGGCTGCTGATAAGGTGGTGGAGGAGATAAGAGCGAAAGGAGGCAAGGCTGTGGCAAACTACGGTGAGAAGTTTGGACTTGTCTTCTTGTCTGATATTTTCTTTGTTTTCTGTGACACATTATTATCCTGTGTTTTTAGTTGCACTTAAGGTAAGGGCTGCACTACTAATGCTTATTTTTGGTATTGTGATCTGAGCTTAACCACAATTAAAATGATAAAGTATGGAAATATGTAACGCTCTTCATTCAGCATGTGCACAGATTGATAGATAGACAGACAGACAGACGCTGAACCGATCATGTGACAGGAGAGGAATAGCGAGTTAGAACTCTTGCAAACCTCAGACCTTAAGTGAACTAAAGTACTGTCCTACCTAAATTAAGCAGCCACTAATAAAGTCATAAGTTGTATTTAAAATTTTAAAATTTAAAACAGCGATGAAAGAAAGAGAGACACAGACCAAGCAACTTAGAAACAAATCATGGGAGATGAACAGCCACCTGTACAACACCTTTTAACCCAGATCAGTGGCACAAAAGACTCTTTTGACTCTAAGCTTGGTATATTGATTGATTCCATCAAGACTCTAAAAAAGAGACGTGAGCCGAGCACTGCAGAGACACGATGTAAAAGGTAGTAGGGAGTGGCTGGAGAAAAAGATCTTGTTAGAGTTTATCAAATTAATTTCATTAATGTCATTTTGGTATCACCTTAAATGTAATGTTAAAATCAATAATCCACTAATAGAATTTTCTTGTGAAATTGTGAGTGCAGTACACAAAAGATTATAATTAAAGGTGTTTATCTTCCAGCCTGTCCCATCTGAAATAACCCTCTGCTAACCACAGGTGGGGTTATACTGATAAAGAGTGTCTATATAAAACAAAATATTACTCAAATTGGCCATATTGTAAGGGATGAATATATCAAACCATTTAATGAGTTAAAAGATGAGATTGGTTTAGACAATTCAACATTTTTGGAATACTTAAAGCTGAAATCTATTCTAAAACAATATTCTTCTCAGGGAATAATACCCGGATCTAAAATGTTCTTGATTTAGTGTCAGTCGAGGAGC
This sequence comes from Cetoscarus ocellatus, assembly GCA_037902135.1. Classification (NCBI taxonomy): domain Eukaryota; kingdom Metazoa; phylum Chordata; class Actinopteri; order Labriformes; family Labridae; genus Cetoscarus; species Cetoscarus ocellatus. Next base: position 2,196,698 of record JBAMNC010000412.1, read on the forward strand.
TGTATCTGCCATGTGTAAGTTACTAATCCTATCTCTATCAGACGGCACTAACTCTACTGGATTACAATGGGAATGTGACTTTTCTCTCCTCTCACCACAACTCGGTGGGGTGCAATATTGAAGTACTCAACATCCGTCTCTAAATGAAGCAAAGCAAGATTGTTCACAGAGCGTACATCACACCACACATTTTAAAAGAAATGGACCCAACTACCTCTGAACAGTAATGGCAAGGCTGTGGTGGGATTGGTAAATTAATGCACTTACTGTGGTCTTGTCCATTGGTAGAGAGAATCTTGACATAAGTAATTGATATTTTAGAAATGTTAATGGATGTCCAGGTTCTCAAATGCCCTGATGTCTGCATTTTGGAAATATGATCGATAATGTAGAGTCCAAAGTTATGCCACGTGTTGTTGCTTTAGCTTTTTTGTCTGTAAAAAGGACAATACTAATGAATTGGAAATCCCAGAAAGTTGACTGTTATAACTTACACAGCTGGCTTATGGACTTCTTAGGTTTGCTCACAATGGAGAATGCAGCCACAACTCTGTTGTAAACAAGATTCCTCATTGAAAGTGATGAGAAAAAAGTTAAGTAGTAGTTTGATACCCAACTAAGTAAACATAATCATGCATGTCAAACAAACGGGGACACATGATATTGGTATTTTACTGATGTTCAATGTGCCAGTGTTTCTTGAACCCATCTTTGCTGATACCAGTCTCCGTGCTGATGTATTTTTTTTGCTTTTTCAAGAGCACAAGTTCTCATTTCTGTTTGAATTGACCTGCCCTATTTTGTAGTGACAGTCTGTTTGTGTTGGAGACAGATGTGGAGCAGGAGAAACAACAGTTGGCTCTTTTGTGAATGTTATTTTTGATTTGTAGAGGTGGACGTTCAGAGATGATGGGGGTGGACCATTTTGGTGCATTTTGCCAGTTTTGCAGCTGCTGTGAAGGAAATGTGTGGTCAGTTTTTGCAGCCAAAATGTTGTTTGTAAACTAATATTGGCAGGAATTTTATTTATTTATTTATTTTTATCTGCCAACATCTATGTTCAGCTTTTTGGGCAGTTGTCTGCCAATGCTGAGGTCCCCCCCTATTATCATGCATCCCTAAAATTAAAAGTAATAATGATAATCAGTACCCCATCTTTATATAATGTGATGTGTGTGTCTTTCTTTTCTTGTTTTCTCACCTGCCAAGGGACTAAGAATGTAAATAAGCTTTTTGCTAACTTTGGCACATTTACATGTGTATTTTACTGATTAATGTGCACTGTCCCTTCTAAATTAAATAATTAATAGGGCAGCCATATAACACAATTTTACTCTTATCTCAGTCGGAGTTTTCTTGAAAAGCACACTGCAGGGGTCTGAATAAATGTCAATATGTCAGGAAAAAAAGATGTCAACAAGCAATTCTTTCTCACTTAGCTTGTCTACATTTTAAATTCTTTAACACCATTTCCAAAGAGTAAGAGTAAGCTTCAGCCGGCTCTCAGGTAATACTGGTACATTATTTGTAAGGCAAGTGTTTGAGTGCGTGTTTTACTTATTCACAGAAGACATGTTGCAAACAGCTCTATGTAAAGCTTTAAACAGATTTTTAAATTTACGTTTTCTTTTTCATAACACTAAAAAATAGCATAGCCATCTCATTTTTTCCTTGTTTAAAACAGGCTGAACATAAAAAGAGCTTAATTTCACAATAATTAAGTAATTATTGTGAGATCAAAATGTGGATTGTCTAAGTTCAGGCCAATAGACAGTTGATGCATTTTTTTGGAACAACTTCCCTTACAAAGGAAATAAAAGGTATGTAAAAGCTATTAAAAAGTCTTATTTTTTATTCATCAGCTTGTGAGCTGTAATGATTTAAGATGGCATCGCAACTCAGACCAGTTTAAACTGTCATGTTTATTTGAGTTTTATATTCCTTTTTGTAATGGATGTATGGATTTACCTGTTGAATGATAATGCATAATTAGCTGACTTTGAAACTACCATTTTAAGATGAAACACTGCATGTTCTGGCTTTTAAAAAAGTACCAAAGTTGATGACAGATATAATGCCGCAACCTTGTATTGTATTGCTACCTTTTCCTGTAATCATTCAGCTCTACTCACAATACTGTTTTCGGTCAGCCTAATTACCTCACTGATAAGACTGTCAGTGAAAGCCTCAAATTAATGTATTTCACCTGTGTGCATCTCACATACATGCAAAATGCACAACCATGTTAAAGTGAAACAAAAAAATGAGAGGTGTTTGATCAATGTATTTAAAGATAGCTGTTTTAGTGCCAGCAATCTCCCTAACAATGTGGCTTTAAAGAATGACTAATCTTATTACTCATCCTGCTGTTGAGCCTAATAAAACTTTCTCATATGCCTCTCACCCTCACAGTTATATAACTGATATCACACTGGCTCCATGCACTTATTAAAATCTAAAACCCTAAATACATTTGAAAACAATTCAACCAAAAATCCCATTAACAACTGCAGCTAAAAAACACCCCCAAAACAGTCTTTAAAACCCAAAAAGGCAAATTTATTTAATATTTATGACTCACATCATGTCTGAAACTGTCTCTTTCAATTTCCTACAGATTCTGTAGAGGACGGGGAAAAACTGATCCAAACAGCGTTGGATACATTTGGAAGGATTGGTTAGTGCTGTTGAGTCTTGCATATATAATGTTAATGCTCACAATGCAACAACAAAGTTAAGCCTGTCAAATCTTTTTTTCCTAGATGTTGTGGTGAACAATGCCGGGTAAGTCTTTTCACCCTCTGGTATTTCTTGAATAATTTCTTAAAAGGCTTTTTGTTTGTTGTCAGAATATTAATACTGCATGAGAATTCTGTCAAAGAGACATTAAAGATTAAACCTGGCTCAATGTTTCTTTGCCAAGGATTCTTCGTGACCGATCATTTGCCAGGACCAGTGACTTGGACTGGGGTAATTCCTTTATTTCTGTTGTTTACATTCACTTTACGCTCATTAGCTCCCACGCTTTAAAGGGTCATCCATTATTATCACATTGTTTTCCTTTGTTTGGCTCACCTCTTAATCCTTACATAAATAATGAGTAGAATAACACACTGTGTTTGCTCTCTATATACCTTTTGTCTGTAACAACAGATTGTCTGTGTGGGAGTTTGAAAATCTTCCTGGGAGCTGAATCTGCTTTAACGCTCTGTGTCGTATCTCCTCTGCTTTTCAGACCTGATTCAGAGAGTTCACCTGAGAGGCTCCTTCTTGGTGACTCGAGCTGCCTGGAATCACATGAAAACCCAAAAGTTTGGCAGGTGAGAGCAGCTATAAAGGTAGAAAAAAAGGTGCATTCCTCCCATTACGGGGGTTGGAATTGTTTTTTAGGGCAGTTTTATTCTCAGCAGAGAGGCTGTTTCTGGCCTGTCATCAATAGGATATCAGTATTCTGTGTGGTAAGGCCCGATTCAGACATCAAATAAAGTACCAAAGATACTCAAAATGGATTTTATGTGCCCTACTTTAAGTAGACTCTCGAGAGCAGGCACTTGGGGTAATGGGTATATAAAGCATGTCTGCTGACACATTATTATACTCTATATTCTGACTCTGACTTTTGACACTTTATACCCCTTAAATTTTACACTCCAGTGGTTTCAAGGTGTACAATGAAATAATCTGCATACTGATAAAAGCTCAAGGCATCAAATGTGATTCAATTATGCAAATTTTCAAAGAGTGGAGGGGAGTCAGTTAATTTGGTTAGGCTACACTGCATGTCTCAAATATTTCAGTATTTAATAAACTAATCACTCTAAAAGATGTTGAAAATACATCTATTAAAGTTCTAATCTCATACTTCAAAGGCTGTGAGCATGGGATACTAATGCCCTACAATATCTCTTTCATCTTATATTAGCAATGCTTTACCATTCATTTGGGACTCTTTACCTCTGAAACTTTTGTTTTAGAACAACAAATTGATGCTTTCTGTTTATCCTGAGATGTGAGAATTTATGCCAATCAAGGTTGTGAATTTTCCCACAACTGTGAAACCTTGTGCTCTGTGTTTTTTTAAATGATTGCTAGTTATTTTGATGTTTATTATATTAAAAGTACTCAAGCTTAAAAGGAAAAGTAAGTCAAGATCATGAGTTATGTTTTTTAACAAAAGGTGTTGCAAGAAAAAACAGAGAGCAGTGGCGGTGTACTTGATTCATTAAGGACCTGGGTATGAATTTAAAGGTCCAACGTCCTCATGTGTTTGACGATCTGCATCATGTGTTTGGTGTCTATAAAGCAAGGATTTGATTTAAGTTGATTTAAAAATTGACAGATTTTGGCTCTGTAGAGCAGCCTTTCCTAATGTTTGGGTCCCAGCCCAAAATAGGTCAGTAAAAACTGTCTTGAAGGCTGTCAAACTAAAATCACTGAAATGAATCTGAGGAGCGGTCATGCTCATCCCCTTCTTATCTTTGTGCAAACCTGCTAATTGACATCTGCATGCACCCTCTGGCTCTTCAGAGCGAGGGAGGGAGAGCAATGCATGTGACTGACACTAAGGGCCGCTGTGTCCAAAATGCCAAAGTGATATTCTAAAGATGAGATTATAAACATCAGCTTTGCCAGGGTCCGATGAAGCAGAGAGTTGTATGATGTTTTATGTGGGTAGGTGTGCAGAGCTGAGGCTTAGCTTTGCAGATTGGACTGACACCTCCAGACGAAACCTCTGCAGCATCAAGGAAAATCACAATATTGTGAATTTATAATTATAATTTATATTACGAATGTATCTTACAATTTAGGTAATATAATGTAGTTTTGTAAGTTTGGTTCCCATGGGGAGAGCAAACTTCTCAGTTGGGCCCTTGAGACAAAAAGTTTGGAACCTCTGCTGTAGAGGATCATGTGCAGCTCTTTCCCTCCCCTTCGGAAACGCATGGATCTAAGGGGGCAAGGAGGCTTCAGGAGGCTATGATAATGAGCTCTGCACTGATTGACTGCCTAAACAATGTCTGATGGGAGGGGGAGGAGGAGTTACAGGCCATGGAGCAGACTTTTAAAACAGTCTTAGTGCCTGCCTGTGACGAGCAGAAAATACACATGTAGGTGGAGGCCTTATAACTATTACATATCAAACCCCAGGAAGTAAAAGGAAGCCATGGCACATTTCTCTGTTAGCTGAGAGTTTGGTAAAGGTGTCTTGTTCTTCTGCTCTCCAAGACCCTCATTACAACATTAAATGCAAACAAAAGTGATTTTGCAGGACATGGGACCTTAAGCACACTCTGTGTGAGAGACTGGCTTGTTTTTTCTATGTGAACACAAACATACTGCACTGAGGTGTTTTTCTTGGGTCCACTTGTCGAGGGGGTCTCAGTGTACTTGAGTGTGGCTTGCAGGAGATGTGAATTTAAATGTGCTCAGGTTGTTCTTTCCTCCTCAGTGCTTCATAGTAGGTTTTTAGTTGAAATAGTCAGGTTGTACCTCTGCAAGGAACATATTTGAGTGGTTTCCATTGTGGCTCGTCCTTCTTTCTTCAGTTTGGTGGACCTGTCCATCAACTGTACACATACCACCACCCTCTGTATCAGAGTAAGCCAGCAAGGGAGAGGGCAGGGGTGATCACTCGTGCTCAGGCGTGGGATGATAATCACGCCTAGTGTGAGAGCGCCTTAAAAACCAATGGTTAGCAAATGTTATGGTCTCTCAAGTTTGTTTGGTGTCTCAGAAAGGTACTTGTTTTATTTTTTTCCTCTCACTGCACTGAGTGCAGGTTGTTTATTAAAAAGAAAGAGGAAAATTACTTTTCATTACATAACTACTTCACAAGACGTATCATGGAGGAGAGGAGATGAGCTCATCTTCAATTGCACAAGAACTTTTGCATGCTGTCTAAGTTGTACAAGTACATTTGCAGCATTTTGGGGCTGAAACATTGCCATTCTATGTCTGCAATTCAGATGGGGTAGAAATATGCTAAGAGGAAAGCTTTCAAGGGCCCAGCCGCATGGGGTGAGGCAAGATAAAACATGGTCCATAAATTCTGCAATGAAAACTTTTTAACTGAAACACTCACCATCAAGTCATTAGTTTGTAGTAGATTGTGAAAATTAAGACCAATGCTGATACAGATGTGCAACATGACAAAATAATCCACTAGCAATGCTGTTTTTTTTCTTATTTTCTTCACTCCTGCAAATGCCAACATTTTCTATGGTTGACCATGACCACTGATAAGATTTTTTCCTGCAGATAATTTCTTTTTCTCAATATGAAAATATTATCTGAAACAACAGTTGAATGCCAGCATGAAATTGATACAGCATAACAAATAAACATTAACTACTGACATAAGTTCATAACAGTGTTCTTGCCAGGTAGCCGATGACTGTGAAAATGGCAGATATTGGCTTATGCCAAAATTAAGCATCTGCGTATCCCTATACAGTATTTCTAATTACATATCAAAAATACACAAACATGTTTCAAAATGTACCCTCCTTCCTCTCAAAAAGCCCTATGCTTTTTGTCAGTGTCCTGGGAGAGGCTTATTAAACTTAAAAGAAATGGGAAGTAATCTTTGGTGCTGAACTGACACACCAAAACAAAGACAAAAGTCAGGGTTCCCAAACAAAGGGGCTTGGACAACAACTTGTTAATACATTTTTTTTTCATTCGGCTCCAAAAGCTCCTAGGACCATTCACTCAGCCCTTGAAGGACCCGTTCTTCTCTGTGGGCAGGCCTGACCCAAAATTGGTCACCTGACACCTCTATTTTCATTGCCTAGTATCAAACCAAGTGCCGTATCATTTGATGTTTTTAGTATTGAGTTAAAGCTGCATAAGTCTGGTGTTATTACAATCCTAATATGATATGTTTGGGCCTGTTTTTGAGGAGAAATCAGTCTCTTACTAAGGATGGTAAAAAGAAATTCTTGACTAATAGAGAATGTGATGTTTTCTGATTAACAAGCATTCCTCAGTTAAAATGTTCTCCAAACACAGGTGCAGCTAATAACATTCATGAAGTCTTCATGCTGGAGCTGAAGTGAACACCTGCCCCCTCACGGCTATTACAAAATAAAAATGTGTGTGGTGAAAATTGCCCATTGAGGTTTGCATGTTTTGAATTATAATTTGCTGAAAGAGGTCACAGCACCAGCTTTGCCCCTGTGTTTCTGCAGGTAACAGATGTCCTTCATAAGAGCACACGAGGGGGGCTCTGGACAGTAGCTCATTAACACTGAAGCCGCATCTTATATTACATATGACTCTACATATTAATGAACTGAAAACTGATGAATGAAGTAAAAACACAGTCAAACTTTTAAATGTGAAGATGACATAAATTAGTCTTAGTTTTATGCAGAAAATTCCCTGTTAGGGATCCAGACAGTTTGTTTTGGCCTATGTATTTCTACATTCTGTTGGATTACTATTGGATTTTGGGAGTGAAATGTACAAGCCTTATTTCTTGTTTATCTGACCGCTGTGGACTGTATATAGGAATGGATAATGCTTCTCCATATCCTTCTAATGTATTAAGTAAAGCCTACCCACGATGAAAAACAACATACGACACTTGTGTTGCTTTTTAGAGCCAGAATGTGCACAGATGGGAGCCGGCAACTGGAACCCTGTAATTTACATGAGTTATCCGCTTGCACTGATGGAAGCACACATTTGGTTTGTCGATAGAGACCCAAAGATAATCCAGGCTGGTACAGTTAGCCACAGAACAGTTTCTTGCCTTTGGCACAGACTCCTATTAATGGAAGGTTCAATTTTTCTTATCTTTCCTCCTCTACTTTGTTAATGTGGTTGAAAACTGTCAATCAAATCATTTTAGTCTTTCAGCAATTTTAGCCTGATGTTAACTAGATTTTACTAAGGCTGAAGGCATGAATAAAAAACTCTGAGTGTGATTAAAAAAAACAACAGAACTGAAACAGTAGAATTAGATTTTCTCTCACTGCATAAAAATGTTGATAGTGTGTAAAATGTACTTATGCCAGATGATTAATCAGTGCTTGCTTGCATGCACTATTGATGTGTTCACTATAATCTAATGACCTTCAAAGTCACCAGAGTTTAATCCAGTAGAGCACTTTTAGGATGTGGTGCAACAGGAGATTTGCATCATGGATGTGCAGCTAATAAGCTAACAAGGGAACAAGTATTTCCAGCACTTCATTCAATCTACACTATAAAGAATTAAGGCAGTTCTGGAGGCCAAGGGGGTCCAGCCCGACACCAGCAAAGTGTACTTAATAAATTGGGTGGTGAGTGTAATGCTCAGCCCTAATAAGAACTAACTAGCATGCAAAAATCCTGATGTGACCACAGTTAATTTGGCTTAATGTTAATGTTTGACCAGTGTCCCATCTGTTCACATGGAAGAGGCAATGTTTTCTGACCTGTCCAATATCCAGTCAGCAAGAGGAACTCTTAATGTATTGGTTTTACTCTCGCCTCTCTGTCTGTCTTGGTATACATACACAGTCTATGGCAATCAACACGAGTACCTTATGTAATAGTCTATTGCTGTGGCAGATCTCTGTCGCCTAGCTCTTCTGAACATGATAGCTAGCAGCACCTGGGGGGAAGTTTATTACATCTGGCACAGTACCACTTTTGAAGACGAAATGATTGAAAATTAGTGATCAAAGGTCCAATGCCAGTGTGAGCTCTCAAAAAATGTCCATATATAGGATTAACTTCGTTGTGAGTACACTATTTCACACAGGTCTGTGAATACAGATAAAATAATGAAGAGAAGACACTTTCACCTAAAAGATTAAGTGGTTCATTCTGAAATAGAAAGTGCACAAGGTCTTCCGTTTCAGTGTATTTTTTTAACCACATCATTAAAAATTAATATAGGTTTAAGGCTGTAAACCACAAGAGTATCACTGTGACGGGGAAAGCTTTGTTTATTTAACTTTTTCTTGGGTTTTGCAAATGAAGCTACCCTCAGCCTATCCAGACTAAAACTTGTTTCCAACCTCTCTCTGGTTTCTGAATAAATTACACTGGACCCTGTTTCTCTTCTTTCCTTTCATCTGCGATGGTTAGTCCTTAACACTCATACTATGTGTAAGCAGTTCTGCTGGTTGCATGCGGGCAGGTTTCAATCTCTGTGGGCAGCCAGCCTAAAAACAGTGTCGATGGTGCATGTTTAGTAAAAACCATCGCATGGAAAATAAAAATGAGACTTTTTCATGGCAAGAATCTCAACAAGATAGACAAGAAAGGTATAAAAGTAAAGAAGAGGAGCTTAGTTTTTTAAGTGCAAGGTGCAACATGGGGGGAACTGTGGCAGCGATTGGTGACTTTTGGTGCTTCTCCACATACTGTCTGGACTGTATAGCTTTTGGTAAGAGGCGTGGTCTCATTTCCATGTTGGACATCTACTTGTGATAAAAAAGGTTAAATACTATATCTGCTTGGCTTGTGCAAAACCTCTCAAAGATAGGAAGTTTAATTTCCGACTGAAAAAATAAGTCAAGGATTGTGAAGCCAATACCACAATGTGTAAATAAGTCGTGTTGTTGCAAGTTTTAGGATACTCTAAACTTTTGTCTATAGATTATGTATTTTAATGCAATAGTATAATTTTCAAGTCATTTTTAGAGTGTTAATAAGTCACAATATTGTATAAGTAGTAAATACAATTTCTATTCAATGGAGAGTCAAATGACTGAATGCCTGCTGCCAATAAGCAGCTGTAAATTGAGTTGAAATGCAAAATAAATCCCCCTACTTTATATAAATTACTATCAAATTAACTATCAATATTGCGCTATAAAATGTCAATAAAGTACTGTACAGCAAAATATCACACTATATCGGTGAAATTATATTTTCTTACATCACATAGCTACTGTTTTTTTTTTGTTCTGGCAATGCCCACAACCTCAGTTTAATGTTGCTAGGTTTCAAAAGTAGATGTCTGCTGTTTCCAGTAGTTTCTGTAACATTGTTTTAAATACTGTGACTCCATGGCCTTAATAACTACCTTAATTCACAGAAAAATCAAATAGAAAGCAGAGGAATCATATCCTATCACTAATGGCAGCTTCAGACCTGGAAATTGTCCCCTAAAGAAGATCGGTCAGATCACTTTTCTTAACCGTTGTTGTTGAAAAGCAAACATCAGACATCCTGCCCTGCTTGAAAAAGGCCTTTATCTGTGCATGCCACATTATTTACTCATGGGTTACTGTTCATCAAAGTGGAAAATACCTATGAAATACCAAAATTCAGTTCATATACCTGTGCATCCCTAGTTTGAGGATGTAATTCAAAATATTCTGAATCTAGTATCTATTCAACAAGATAAAATAGTTTTTGCTCCTTTTATTCAGCTTTTACAAGATGACTTGATGGTAATTTTCACCCAGACCAGTACTCCCAGGCATTCAGAAGTTGCTCTTTTTCTATTTTTAATGTTTTCGTGGCACTCTTTGTCATGTTTTATTCATGTTTTCAATTTATTGAAGGTTGAAGTTGGCATGTAGGCTGCATTGAGGGATGAGAGGAGATGTATGTGGCCCCTGGGCTGGAAGGTGCCCACTCCTGGTGTCAGGCCTCAGTGCACAAGAGAGAGTCTGTGTTTGCTGCTTCGCTTTTTATGGCAGTGCTTTATCATATGATGTACAGAATAAAAATGCATTATACTGGACACTGAAAGGCTGCTACAGTAAATTTATCATAGAGTGTAGAGAATACACTTTATTGATTTGAAAAATATTCCATCATTGCCGGTCCTCTTGTGGCTCTGTTGTTGTGTTCTGTGGTATGGATCAGTGCTCTCTGATGACCAGCGATTCAGCGTGTCTCAGATGTCTTCAACAGTTAATGTAGCGTTTTAACCTCATTACTTTTGCTTGACTGAATTGAACTGTCTGTGTGAGATTACTAGTAAAATTGTGTGTGTGTGCCTTATGCATACATGCGCTCATTGCAGAATATAGCCTGTGCTCACAGTCGCTCCGATAAATCTGCTTTGTGCTGCTCTGTATCTATGATAAAGCGGTTGTGTGTGTGTGTGTATGTGTGTGAATAGGTAAGCATGACTAGCTGCTTATATTTGCATACTCCTGTGTGTGTATGCATGCATGAAAGAGTGTACCACTTTGTGAGATCATGTGTGATTGTGATGGGGCAGTCTGTGTGTCCCGTTACTCTGCAGCGATGTCTGTCACTTACTTCTGCCTCTGGTTGTCTTTGTTCAGAATCATCATGACAGCTTCTGCCGCTGGCATCTTTGGGAACTTCGGTCAGGCCAACTACAGCGCTGCCAAGCTGGGCATGCTGGGCCTTTCAAACACCTTGGCCATTGAGGGACGGAAGTATAACATCCACTGCAACACTATTGCTCCTGTAGCCGGGTCACGCCTCACAGAGACTGTCATGCCCCCAGGTAAACAGAGAGATTAAAAAACATGCTTGATTGCATGCGGTTGGTCTGTATAATTCATACGGAGATGCTCTGCTGGGTGTGTGGCTGCACATGCTCTCACACATGCAAATATTTTTGGCAGACCAAAATAAATAGATTAAAACCCTTTTTTAGAATAGCTGCATAATGTTTTGCTCATGTAAGGTTGATTTACTAAATTTAAGGCAGCAGCACTCCTGTTTGTCATGCAAATTTGTCGTATAAAATTCAGGAACGGTGTTTTCTTTTTTTATGCTGTTTCAACAGCCATGATGCCATCATGTGCCCTGTAAGTGCTTTAAAAGTTTTAATTTGTCAGCTCTTGAATCAAATGGGCAGCTCTGCCCCCCTTGTTTAACTGTTGGTATTAGCTGTGCTTCCACATATTCACATTAATGTGAGTCGGCATGCCAATGACACATTTATGTCTTTCACGTTAAAAATAGTACTTAAGACAGATGTTAATGCAGCATTTACTGTCCACAGCTAAAACAAAATTTATAGCTCAGAAATTGCTACAAAAGGGGGGTATGTGATGAAGTTGAATCATGAACTTTGAACAACAATCCAAAATGACAGCCTGTCATGAATTTAAAGAGAAAATTATTTCAAGTATTTTCTGCCTTGTTTGAAGGAATCTACAGCACCAGTGCAATCTTGTTTCCAACATCTCAGACTTATTTTTAAGGCTCGAGCCTTTCTTTTATTTTCAGACCTAGAAAAGGTCATTCAGACATTTTAACCCCCAGACTGCCTGATTGCAAAACTCGGTTCTGTGAAATCAGGAAGGGAAACAATCTAAAGCCACAGCGAGTACAAAATGTCACTGCCAGGCTTTTGACACATTCCAGAGGCAAACCACCCACTTTGCCAACTTTAATGGAAACTCTTTACTTCTAGGATATATTTTAAGAATTTCTAGTTTTAAAGCCTCATGGCAATCCACTATCTCATATGCAAAGAAGCTCCTGCCAGGGAATCCCAAACTCCATTTAGGTGTTTGAGCTTTATTTGCTCCAGACTGGAGTTTGGGATCCTCTGCCAGGAAGTTCCTATTGCTTCTGTTGCTGCATTATTGTTGTTGCTGTCACTGTTGGAGTGTCAACATCAATGTCAGTATTTTTATTGTTTTTATATTATGTCTCTGTGTTACTCATATCTGTTGAACTTGACTTGCTAACTGTTCCTAAACCTAGACTTGTGATTTAAGGTAATCAGGGCATGGGCCCCTTGAAATTTTATTTGCCAAGCCATGTGCCATTCCTAATTTCTGCTATATGATTGGCTGTTTGCCATGACAGAGACATGTTTATGTAAAAATGAATGTGAGTTAATGAACAAGGGGCTTTGCACTACAGAAAGTTATTGAAAATATAGTTTTACATTAAGACCAAGTTTCATGTGCCCTTTCAAGAGCTTTAACAAGTGCTGTAACACCCGCTGCCACACAACTGGCCTCGTTTTTATTGAGTATGTATTTTTTAATTAAATTTAATTGGCAACAATCTTAATGCTCATCTTTAAGACTTTAAGATTATTATTTCTGCAGAGGCTTTCATACATGCTGATACTGATAATTAGCCTTTGAAGTAATTATCTGCCAATACAGATATTGTACTGTTATTATCATTCATACCTGCTTTTAGTCATTCCTGGGAGCTGTCTTTCATTTTAATATCATCTCCAAGCATTTGCTACTTTTCTGTGGTGGTTATTTTTTTTGCATTTCATTGTATTATGGATTTAAATTATTTGGATTTTTACCTTCTGTAATTTAGTTGTTTGTCCAAGGCACCTTGTAACTCTATGTAACCATGAGTTATCATTATTATCAATATATCTCATGAGCCTGTAAAGAAGGATAATTATTTGTGTAAACCACAGTTTCCTTCTCCTGTCCACATTGCTCTACATCTCAAGCAGATTGTGTTTCCTCTGTGTCTGAAGACCAGTGCACTAACAGGGGTATTAAGTGACAGATTAAAGGAATGGTGCTGTTGTCCTGCCGAGCTGATCTAACCGTAGCATCTGTCACTCTACACGATGCCAACTGTCACAGGATGACTTTACCTCACTAAATGACTCGGCCCATATGTTGGCTTTCACTGACTCACGCTTTTCTGAAAAAAACAAAACAACTAAAACCATGCTGCTCAACAGTGAAGACTGCAGGGAAACAGAACGCCTGTAATTCTGCCACCATGTTTGGTTGATTGAGGAAAACTGATATTTTTAGCTCACATATGGTGTCTGGCATTACCTCATAGTTGGTTCATACTATAGATGGACTGATTGTGAAAATCAAGGTTGATTCCAGTTGAGCCATTCATTGATTTTAATGCTGAATTACTTTCTTGTTATTGCTCATGCATGTTCATGCTCTATTACGGTGATTGCTAGTACTGGAGGCACTATGTTTTTGAGAGAAAGATTTCTACCAATTTGCAGCGATTGATAAAATACTCAGCTCGAGTACTTGAGCAACAGTACAGATCCTGAAATATTTCTCCAATGGAAATAAAACTTGTGCAGTCATGTTTTTACTTGATTAAAAGTGCTGAAGTACTTGCTTTTAAAAAATAATTGCAAGTTTAAAGTACTCTATAAAATGTCACAATTTTCTTTATACTTTGCATGATTGCAGTGTGTACATGAGTGCATGTGTACATTGCTATACATTTAGGGCTCTGTGTTTGTTTAAAAAACGACGTTGACTCTTTTGAACATTTTTAGTTATGTAGCCTCAGATTGCAGAAACAATCAAAAGTAGCTGCGTGAAAAGATTCAGCCAGACTTAACACAAAAAAATGCATTCCTCTTTTTACAGCATCTGCAGGAGGTTTCAGGCCTTTTGAACTCTGCAACAGAGCAGCATATTCTTACTCCTGGTCCCTCACTTTTCCCTTACTTTTTTCGCTTCTCTGCAGCCTTGCTGCTGATTTTGTAATCTATGTAATGAACTGCGGTATGTAACTATCAGGTGTGCCTTCATTACATGTTTCTGTTGATGTTCTGCTGTCCTTTCGTTGGCAGGTTAAGCGCATTGGTTCTGGCTGGAAAGCCTGGTGCAGTGAACAGAGTGTAGAATGAATGCAGTGCCGTTGACATCATGATGCAGAGCAGCACTGAACTGACCCATCATCACAGAGTATATTGGTCAACCAATCAGCACAGACTATGCCCATGTGGGGAAAGGGGTGTTTAAGTGTCAGGATCTCTGTCAGAGCATCTCAGACAGACTGAGAATACAGCTGGACCAGGGGCACTCAGAATGTGAAAGCTAAAGGTTTTTTGATCATGAGCAACTGTGAACATACTCTAGTAGTTATCAGAATCGAGTATATGAACCCAAATTGAAAAAATTCTGCAAAATTGCAGTGAACAATTACATTAAACTAAACTTAACCTGTAACAGACTTTTTTTCCTCTTAAGTTGTGCAAGCTTCTTGATGTACCATCATGTTTGTCTGGTAGCTGAATAACTATTGTAGAATCACTGCACCTTGATATTATATTGATATATCCATGCATTTCGTGATGTTTTGTGTGTTACCCTGCAATTGCTATCCCTAGAAAGATAGATTGTGCGTTTTTGCATTCGTTGGTTCATAGTAAAGGCACAATGCTCGAGGCTTGTGTAATAACTCAGGCTGTGCACTGGTAGTATTTTCTTAATGAGCACAATGAAGAGTTGCAGCATCATTTTCACGATACACTAACTACCAAACAGAGACAGTGAAGCAGAAGCACTCCTCTGCTCTTTAGGTCAATTGTATAACAGATGTGCAGTAAAAAGAAGCTCTGCTGTACTTAACGTGTATATGTTGTGTTTTATTTAGACCTTGTGGCGTCTCTGAAGCCTGAGTATGTTGCTCCCATGGTCCTCTGGCTGTGTCACGAACAATGCCAAGAAAATGGAGGCCTGTTTGAGGTAAACAGAAATAAAATAATGTTTTTTTATTCACTAGTTAAAGGTTCTTTTACTGGAAAGCACACATTACATATCAAGCCACCATATTTCCTACCTTTTGTTTGCTCATCTACTCATGTGTCATCTCCTTTCAGGTCGGAGCAGGCTGGATTGGTAAATGTGAGTATTGTGTGTTTTTCCTGAGGAAATGTCTCTATGCATTTATGATTTCTGTAGCCCCGGGCTCAGATGTATTGTATGAGTGTAATTTTTTCTCCCCCTGTTCAATGACCTCTTTATTTGCGTGTGTCCATGTGCACAGTGCGCTGGGAGCGTTCTCAGGGCCGCACTGTGAGACAAAAGAACAAACCCATGACCCCTGAGGCAGTCAGAGACCACTGGGACCAAATCTGTGACTTTACAGATGCCACCAAACCCAGCAGTATACAAGGTCTGTGATGCATTTAATTCCTGAATACTAGAAAACTCTAAAATTACACACACTCATCAAACACTGAGTCTGCTGTTGAAACAGAAACACTGAATGTTATCTCTGATGTATGCAGATTACTGTACCTCTGTGATCTTCAGGCTTCAGAGGAATGGTACAGTTGTGACAGCAGTTTTGACTTTTTGCCCATGAAACCATGTCATTATGAATACATGAGAATACAGGAAAAGCATATTTAAATAGCTTTATTAATGTCTAATGTTGTTTTCTTAGGTTAAGGTTTATTTTGTGCTGCAAAAAACACGGATAACAAAGATGCATAATAGACGGAGTAGAATGAGGTAGAAAACTGTTCACTTTTTGTAAGTAGGGCTAAAATATCACAGCATTTAATGACCACATTTGAAAATAACTTGAGCAAATAAGTGTATAAACCCACTGAATGAGGAATTATCAATACTACAAAAACACCTATAACTTTAGATAATTCATGTAAAATTTGGAGAAATAAATAACACAACTTAAGTTAAAGCAGTGGTCCCCTGCCTTTTTTGTTTCACGTTTGTGTCTAGTCACCTCGAAATTCGCCCCGCCTTTGTTCCAGAAACTCATCAGTTTGGTTTGTTAAGCTTCAGAGACGCAGCTTTAATTTCTATTAAACATTATTAGTAGATGACGCTACATAATAATAACATGAACCTTTTTTTACCAATCAGTGACTCCTCAGATTAAAACAAACAAACTGAGCCCTGATTTAATTTTATTTAGCAAAGAGCCACACAACAGACACCTGTTGGTCCTTCTGAGATGTCTTTAATACTAGTTAAATACTAATTCAAGAATTTATAAGACACTGTATTTTTGATTTCTTATTAAAAACTTTTAAATACTTTCTAAGACTATTTAAGGCCTTTTAATTAAAAAATCTAATTGAATGCCTTTTAAGGCCTTGGAATTCAGAAATCTTCAGACAATTAAGGACTTTTAAGGCCCTATTATTTAGAAAATATTATTTAAGGCTTTTGAAAGCATTTTAAGGCCTTAAAATTCAACTTTTTTAAAGACCTTTTAAGACTTTTAAAGACTTTAATTTCTTATAACTCAGAAATCTCATTAAACTTTGCAATACTTTTCAAGAAGTTTTAAAGGCCTAATGATTCAATAATCTAATAAAGAAATTTGAGACATTTTAAGACTTTTAGAGGCATTATAATTCAACCATCGAATAACAGACTTTAAAACCTTTTAAGGCCTTATATTTAATGCTTTATATTGGAGCTCAGAAGGTCTCAGGTTCAAGTCTTATCTCCACTGGCAAAAACATAACCTCCGTCAAGGAGGTTATGTTTTTGCCAGTGTTATGTTTGTCTGTTTGTTTGTTAGCGAGATTACTCAAAAACTACTGGACAGATTTTGCTGAAATTTTCAGGAGATGTTATTAATGGCCCTTTAAAAAAGCTTTTTTTGCCTTTGCCATCAGGAGGTCATGACAGTGTGAATACCCAGCAAAAAATGACATTGAATCCAAATTTTTGCAAAGATGTTGGCTTTTAAAGGCTGTGGTCTTAAACTTTTGATCACCTGATGAACAGCCTATTTCAGTTTAATTGTTGTTTGCAATAAATTGCTTACTCAAATTTTTTTTCTCATTTTGAAGCTCTGCTTAGAACACTCGTAAGATCCAACAGTGCAAAATGTAAATTCTTGCAATTTTTCAACTGGTCTTAAAAATTTTGATCAGGAGTGTATTTACCCAACCAGGGACATGAATTGAAAAGAATAGATAGCTTTAAACTCTCTTTATAGCTATTTTAGGGTGACTGTGTGTTACATTGGTAGATTGTTTGAATGTGAGAGGGATAAGAGATTATAAGTTAACTCTTAGGAAATCCATGCATTTCAAGTTGTGATCAGACCATGTGATTTGGAGCAGAAGATGCATCAGAAGTTGCCACTGAAAATTATGATTTGAAGTGTTAAATGGCACATATTAAGTGCAACTGCCATGTATTTACACCCTTGGATTTGTTTTTGTTGGAGCAAACTCAGCATCAAGCCTGTGGAGCTCTTTCACTCCCTCCCTGTTCATCTGTGTTTACAGTGAGTTAAATAACAATCTGCTCAAACAAGACGGTGTTACAGTTCAGTCTAGCTAGGAGGTGAAAAGAAATAAAGAGACACATTAAGTTGAGTGTGAACCAACCCTGTATTGTTTCTCTAAAGGTCTTAAACAAGAAGGTGGTAAATTGTGATTGCTGTTTCCCTCTGCCTCCTCCATCCCTTTCCACGCTCACGAGCTGTACATTTGAAGAGAGGGCGGAGGAGTTTACATTAACTGTGCGAGGGTGGAAGCCTCCCAGGGCACCAACTGCCCTCATTAGCATAGCTGTGTTGTGTTCCTCATTTGTAGTTTACTACAGAGACTTGTTGCTGCCTGCTCTGTAACAGCCTGTCTTTGAGTGACGGTAATTGCTCCTCTGTTCTCTATAGTCTCACTCCTCACTTGTCTCAGCTGTCATTGTTTTATTTGTTTTTGCTGAGTCTAATTAGTTATTCATAGCCTGTGTTACCTTCTTCTACCTTTCAAGGCAAATAAAAGAAGAAATGGTGAGAACTCTGAGTCCTAAATATGTAAAGTGATCTGAAATAGAGAGCATGCTGTGTGGGTCCATCCATCATGAATTAAGCTGCTTCATGTTCTCTCATTATCATACTTCTACACTACAGCAGTACACTGCCTGCCTACTACAACATCTGATTGGCCTGTAATGAACGTGACTGACAGAATGATTATGAAGTCACTGGCTGGATATGCTTTTGAAAAGTTCTGCCCCCCCAAACACGTTCTTTGGGCTGTTGTCTAGATTGACTGCAGTATATGGCTTGGCATTGTCTTGCTTAAATAAACAGGGTTGTCCCTGAAAAAGACATCACTTGGATAGCAGCATATGTTGCTCCAAAACCTGCATGCACCTGTCAGCATTAATGGTGACCTCACAGATGTGAAAGTTAGGCATGCCATGAGGCTAACACACCGCCATATCATCACAGATGCTGACTTTTGAGCTTTGCGCTGATAACAGTCTGGATGGTCCTTTTCCTCTTTATCCCAGAGGACACAATGTTCATGATTTCCAAAAATAATTTGAAATGCGGACTCGTCAGACCACAGTTTTCCACTTTGCATCAGTCCATGATTAGCTCAGGCCAAGAGCAGCTAGCTGTGTTTCTGAGTGTCATTGATATATGGCTTTGGCTTTGTACGGTAGAGTTTTAACTTGCACTTGTAGATGTAGAAATGTACCATGTTAACTGATAATGGTTTTCTGAAGTTTTCCTGAGCCCATGTTGTAATATAATTTTTAGAATAATGCAGGTTTTTAATGTGGTGCTACCTGAAGGATCAAAGGTCACAGGCATTCAGTGTTGGTTTGTGGCTTTGCTGCCTTTGTGCTCAGATTCCTCTGGATTCTCAGAGTCTTTTGTTGATATCATCAACTGTTGAGAAGTGCACTGAGAAGCGTTGTCTTTAACTGTTGGACTATTTGCTCACGCAGTTATTCACAAAGTGTTGAACCTCGCCCCACCCTTGCTTGTGAACGACTGAACCTTTTGACGATGCTCCTTTTATACCCAATCATGACCCTCTCCTGTTTCCAATTGACCTGGCCATCTTGGTCATTGCTGGTGCAAGGATACGTAGCCCATTTGTTGCAACACCAAATAGTTCTAAACACAGGGACTTTGTCACTGGAAAGTGAAACTCTATACAAAAATCTTACAGTCAAGCCAATGTTTTTTTTTGTGTAGTTTTAGCCTAAAAGTGGGATAATAATGAAGTTTTTGGCAACACCATTGACTGCTATATATCACGTAGCATCTGTACTAAGCTATCTCCTCTCAGGGACAAAGCTGGCCAGTTGCTTTAGTGGCAATCATACTTATAAGGGCCACAGGCCACAAACAACCCCCTCTCATTTTTATTGTGGCAGCAAGGGTAAGGAATCTCCAATATTATGGGTATGCAAATATACCTGTAGTGATGTCTTGGTAAGGACTTTGTAAAAAAGTAAATAGTTTCTCAAGTGCTGTGTAAAGGTCCAAAGGGCTTTGGACTTTAACTTATAACATTAATATCTCCGGTTTCAAGCATTTTTAGGGTGATATAAACATGTACCAGTTTTAGAGATAAAATGTGCCTGTACTGCAGCTTCACACAGTGGTCAATGGTAGATGACAGTCTTTTTGCCTTCCAGTCCTCTGCACTGGTAACATGGCTGAATTCTATAAATAGAAGGTGAAATATCCAACATTTCAAATGTTAATATTCCAAAAGCCAAAAAACTCTTTTTATAGTAGGGGTTTCATGGTTCACATAGGGTACAGTTCAGTTTGTTCCTTGGTTTCTGGGTTAGTACAAGATCAACAGGGAGAGCAACAAAAAGTCTTGGATTCATAAATCTAGGCTTGTCAAATTCATTTCAAAAACTTAGGAGGCAAAGCTTCAGCAAAGAAATGACTGACATTAAAACACAAAAATATGAACAAAAACAATGTAAATGACAAAGCCCTTCAGAGCAGTTTATCCATATTTTTGATTTCTCACACACTGTAGGTGCCACAAAGGTTCTCATTTTTTATCAGGACTGCTGGTCCCCAGATATTTGTGCTGAAGGATATATTGCGTTGTCTTTTGATATTGTAAATCACTTCGTGTTAAGTTCCAATACAGTTTAGCTTCATACTATGTGGTTTTAAGTTTTATTCCTGTCCTGCATTTGTACTTTAAGACATTTGAGTTGCTACTCCTAAAAAACACCCCATCTTGTATGTGGCTGTTTCAAAATAAAGGCATGCCAATAACAAGTCATTGGGTACTTTTACTGTAAATAATTTTTTTGAAAAAATGTCTTTGCCATCAAATTATGTGAGCTTCAGTGGAGGAACAGTAAGCAGTGAGTTTGTTAACATGGACAGAAGTCAGTTTATTCACAACAGCTCCTCTGATTCTATTTTCTGACATACTGGTGTTGAGCAAAAGACACTTATGCAAATGTAAATGTGATTTAAGAAAGTGTTTATCAGGAAAAGTCAAACCAGAGGTAGAAGATCTATTGCTGAGGTAAACAGGCAATTAGAGGAGGATCGGTAACCTTTTAAAGGGCTTTAATCTATTTTTCATAACAAACCAGAGCTTTAAGATTGCCATTAAGATGTTTGTTTTTCTCTGTTCCCATTTGGTGTACCTCCACTTATTGCTTGTCTCTTTCCTTTTGTGTAGAGTCTCTGCAGTCCATTGTGAGTGAGCTGTCTCGAGTAGAATCCGAAGGAGATCTCGGTGCCAATCCAACAGCTGCTGCCTCATCTGCAGCATCCACTTCTGGGATCAATCCTGTGAGTAGAAATGGCCCTTCATTCATTTTTCTGACGGCCATGGACAGGGTCTGCACAAGTCCTATGGAGTAACCAGTCATTGAAAATAATTTCCTTGAAAAAGAAACAAAAAAAAGGTCATATAGAGCATCTTAAGTTGGATATATAAGTATCTTAAATAGTTTCCTGTGACAGTAGAGAAGGACTGACAGCTGGCAAAGTACATATTTAACTAAAAGTGGAACCGTATGAACAGCTGATTGTATGTGCTAGAGGCTGTTTATCCATTTTTTTAAACAGATTTACAACCTCTTTTTTCAGACTTGCGAACACCACTACTGCTTCTAGCTAGAAAACTCACTGATATGTAATGGCTAAGTTCTCATGAAATGAAATTAAACAAATTAATTATTCTTATTTTGGTTAATTCACCCATTTATGCATTTACTGGAGGGTATTGCAAAATGTGAATAAACAATTCCAGGCCACTGGTTTTCCCGCATGCTTACCTCCTAACTGTATGATTGCAAAACACATTTAATGTTTAAAGGAGCAATAAAGATTCAATGAAATGTCACCTTCAAACATGAAGATTGGTGGACTTAGTTTGATTTGAGCATCGATTGCAAAATTAGTTCTTAGTTGGTTCATATTGTACTTTGTCAAGCGAACTGAAGCCAGTCAAATGTTGAGCTCAGCTCAGCTCAGCTCAGCTCAGACTTGATGTTAAACTGCGAGGGGAACCAAAGGCCGGCAGTTGCATTAATGCTCACACTGGCCAGACTCTGATAATCTATTTGTAAATGTACATAAATAAATACATAAATGCCATGTTAGCTTGCGCGATGAAATTGATTCTGACATATATAGCAAAATTCAACCCAGAATGCACTGCTTTTTATTTTTGTTTGGTTATTGTTTGGCTCAGATTGTATTCACAGCTACAGTAAATCACTGGGAAGCGCAGCAGGAGCCCTATTTTTTAGTTGACCAGAGTTTGGTTCTTAGGTCTGCACCAGAGTTCACTTTAGTGTTCACACCTTCCCAAATCAAACAAACTATTCAACAAAGCAAAGTTTTTCAATTTGGACCAAACACAATGGGGTTGAAAGTGGCCTAAAATATGTAACCCAAGTTACATATACTTTTAGTTGTGTACTTGAGTACATGAGCAACAGTCATGTCATAACATCACATCACATGACATCAAAACACTTGATTGTGGTTTTGTCTAATACATAAGGAAGCAGAGACTCCTTTTCCAAACTGTCTTTCTGTTTGTGTATCATGTTTATTTTGTCTGCTGCTAACTTGTGATGGACCACAGTTATTCTCTGCTATGAGCTGTGCGTTCTCTCACCCAAGCTCCCCAGTGACCTGTTTTCCCATCATCCTCAACCCCTGTGTGGGTATGGCTCAAGTAGAAGTCTCTGAGTTGAGGCATTTTGTTTGTACTTGGAAAATAATAAACACTGGCTACGTTTATATGCAGTCAATATTCGGGTTAAGATCAATATTCCGGTTTCTGAAACATTCGGAATAACCCAGTTTACATGAGTGAGCAAACAGGGTTATTCCTCTATGCTTAGTATCCCGGACAAAACAGTGATGTACGGAGAACGTCATCACGCACGGAGAATGTCATAACGCAATGCTCATCATTTCCGCTTCTTCTTCCTGTATCCAATAGCAACGAGAACAACAGCAGCAGCACAGCGGATAATGAACGGCACAGAGCAGCTAACAGTATGCTTCGTTTGCGCTTTGGTGCTGGTACTGACCCACCACCAGTACTTGACACTATTCTTTGTCAGTTTCTTCATTAATGGAAGGCGAGAACGTGAAGAATTAGGAAATCGAGCTGGAGCTGTGCCATGTTACAACAAGTACTTCCTTTACTCAAAAGAACCCGATTCCTTGCGAAAAGGACATGCGCAGAACACAACTTAATGTTCCTTTTGATGAGAATATCCCGGAATACGTATATTCTGGTTTTTCAAAAGGTTTTTTGGTGTTTACATGGTTGCACGCAACCGGGTTATTGCTAATATTGAAAGGTTTAGTGACTGCATGTAAACGTAGCCAATGTTTTTGGTTTCATGGGTGGATTTTCCTAAGAATGGGAAATGTATTCATGAACAACTACAGTGGTATTACTACTGAGGAAATACTCCTTATGGAGTACGGTCTTTGTTAATAAAAGGTCCTGAATTCAGAGAGTTTTTTTTATTGAGGAAAGAGGAATTTGACGAGGGTCTGGAAGGATTTTCTTGGTTTTCTAGCTTGTTAATCTGTTTAACATGGTGAAGCATGTATCTATTTCAGTGAGTCTGATGATTTACTTTCACTTCAACTCAGAGCTCACAGAGAAATGTGTATTCATGAGCTTCTGAGTCAACCATTTGTCAGTACAAAGCGCTGCACATCTGTTTCTCCACCTGAAAAATCAAAATGCTTGATGTACTGTTGCCGTGTGGACAGCAGGCCTGTGACACTGTGCAATGCAACAGTTAGGACACAGTGTGAGACAAACCCTTAAACCAACACTACGTAGTTTTTTCCACACTAATATAATATTTCTAGAATCACTGTGATGGTACATGACCTTACACCTCTGGTCTGAGGGGGTCTGTATCACCTTCACTGACACTGTGAAACTTCCATGTGGATGGTAGGAACACTTCCACACTAAAAAACTACAAACTAAAAAACATGATCAGACTGTACCTGATCAGTCCACATGGTTTATTTGTCTCTTGGGATGTCCTGTGGGCTCGCTTCTCCTCCCTCTGTATGTCAACAAATGCACATTGGTGTGAGGCGCTCTGTTTTTTGTAACCACGCAGTTACACTCAATGACCATAGAGGCCCCTAGAGAGCTAAAAAGCTGGAATCTTTCTTAGTGCTGCTTTAACTTACCCCTTTGGCAACACTGTTTTGCTTAGTTATCATCTATTTCCTTTCTTCTCATTCATAGCTTAATTTCTTGTTGAACACTTTGATGTCATATTTTCCTTTACCTCATTTGCCTCTTCTCCATCATTTCTCTGTCTGCGACTGTGGCGGTGTCTTTAACGGTTGGTTGATAATGACTTATGAAAGTGTGGAGCCACTAAATCTCAGACTGGTTCAAAAACAGCAACTCATCACTCTTTAATTCCACCACACTGTATTTAGTCGGGGAAACTAATAACCTCCTCAGCAGAGCTCCTACAACATACATGAGTACTTTGGTGCCTCCCGTAAATATGAGACGGTGATGCACCAGATAGGTGTCAGCTTAGATTAGCTTTTAAAACGAGATGTACAAAAGATGCCGCTGCACAATACCTCAGCGATGGTTCCCTGGATGGTTGCTCCCTCACTTCATCGTGTTCCCTATCATTGAATAACAGAAAGTGAACTAGTTACATTTCACACATGGCTGAGTAGCTTAAATAAAACATCCAGCCACAAGTTTTAGTGTACCACATTAAATAGTTATTCTCAGAAACAGCCTCCATTTCCTGTTCAGCCAATTATAGCATGCAGTGGTGAGGCTCAGTCAACAGATTAATCCGCAATTGAAGGACTGCTCAATGAGGTGACTGAAGCTTTCTCATACTGTGGAAATGGTTTTAACAGCTGATGACCTTTGACACTGTAGATATAAAAAAAATCCCTGGATCCTGTTTCGGACCCACATTCCTTGAAAATGTCTTTAAAATCTGTTCATAACTTTTTGGTTATCCTGTTCATGGACAATCTAACTAACTAACTTACAAACGCAGCCAAAACATAACCTCCTTGGTGGAGGTAATAAATTATACTTTTCATTTTTAAAAGTAGACATTCAATGATGAACCATAATAATATATTTCATATTCTGCCAGTATTATAGCCAATTTATGCATCTATCTGCTGATACCAGTATTGTTCTGATAATATTATTCATCCCTAAAAGTAAAGATTGAAGGTGAGAAACATGAAGCATGCAACATTTTTTAAATAAACATTTTTTTGTCCCATTTGCAGTTTAATGAAACTAGGATTTTATATCTGCTTTAAATGAGGTTGTAATAATACATGATAAAGTCAAAATATATTATGTATCACAATCCCGGGTTCATAACGGAGCTGGGGATTATGGACAAAATTCATAATTTGACATTTTTTGGTGACGTTGATCTACAAAACTAAACTGTGATATGATTCTAGATAAAAAAAAACAAAATTGATACCATATAAACAACAGAAGTCAAAAAATCCCATAATTAGGTCACGTTTTTTTCTTTAAAGATTATTTTCTGCCTTTATTAAATAGCAGATTGAGATAGATGACAGAGTCAGAGAGAGGGCAAGAGAGGGAGGAAGACATGTGGTAAAGTGCCAAGCCACAAACACCTGAGTCAGCGGTGAAGGTCTGTTCAAGGGTCTTACTGGTAAACTGCTCGGCTGTTGGTGGCCCCACAAGAAGATATTTTAAGACTGTTTTTAAAAAAAACTGTTATGACAAAAAGTTTAAAATTAAGATTAAGTGCTGCAGATGTGAGTTTTTTCTTTTGGGTTCTTTGTTAATCATATTTTTTTCTCATTTAATGCTTCTATTTGTAATTTACTTGTCCGTACTAAAGTAATCAGCCAATTAATCTGTGTTAAATTAAGATTCTCTGCTGTAAGTTACAAACATTTTGACAAAAATGTTTTAACGTAATCAGAATATTACTTCTTTTAAAGAAAGTTACTGCACCAAAACACTGACTGAAAGTGACAGCTGATTCTGTAAATATAAATAAATAGAAGTTTACTTATAAGTCACCTGTGTTTTAATTAATAAGAATTCCTTGGTCTTCAATTCCAAAACAGCAGAGTTATGAACCCCAAAACATCAAAAATGCCTAATATTGTCTATGTGTGGTATTTGTAGATTTTATCCTGGCAAGGGCATAATTACTATATGTAAATATACCTGGAGTGACGTTCTGGCATAGACTTAAATTTTATTTGAGGTGCTGCAGAGTGTTATAAAGGGCCTAAAACTTACAGTTTATAGTACTGTCTCTGTTTTTCTACAGTTTTCATGGGATGTAAACATTTGTCCCTTGTGTAACAATTAAAATTAAAAAGCCTGTGCTGCTGCTCTACACAGTGGTCAATGCTGACAAACATTCCTTTTGCACCTCAGCTCTCCATGTCGGTCACATGACTGAAAGCCATCATTAGACGACAATTCTCACGGTTTGAATCAGATCACTGATTTTGCCAGGGGTTGGACCAGTTTCCTGGATTTGCAAACTAATAACCAAACAAACAAAAATTGATACTGTAATATAACTATTCAACATCTTTGCGAGTTATGATGCTTTTTAAGCTGTCTTCGAATCCAGATGCATCTCTTTGATTTTTTATTAGTGTATCATTTCCTTAATGTTCTTCACTATGTGCTGATTGCTACAATTCTAAATGTAAAACAAATAATCCTGTCTTTTTTATTTACTAAGTGCTTTAAAAATCAGTGAAAAAGTACCAAAACAGCTGCTTAATGTCAATAACAGAAATATACAATTGAAATTATATATAATTGAAATATGAAATAGAAATATGACTCTGCTGTGATAAAGGCTGAGAAGGCCATGGCTTCCTTATTGAAGAAGATTTTTATTTTCATCATATTACCACCATGCATCTAAATTACAAACTCCCCCATGGTGAAAACAGTCAGTGTATATGAATGAATGAATGAATAAAGATACCAAGGTATGTCACAGCCAAAATAGAGCTCAAAACAAGAGTTCTGAGCTTCTGCACTACTGCATACCACCATCTCTTAATCCTCAGATTATGGAAAAGCACATCCTCCCTAAATCTTTAAAAGAAAGGATAGACTTTATCTCAGAAATGAAGCAGATAAACAAATGTTATAGCTGCTGTCAGTGATAAAAATGAGATAAAAATGTTGTGGGACCACTGTTTTGCTGGTTGTTTTTTTTGGAACATTGAGAAAATGTGTAAATGGCTGCAACTTCCAGATGTCTGCATTGTTCAGGACAGCTTATTATGCAAATTTTAGTGTTTCCCTTATCGGGAAGGGGTGGTAGCTTGCGAGCAATCACTGATGGTAGCTTGTGACATACAAAGTGATTGCATAAAAGCTGCTGTCATCAGAGAATCTATTTGGTATTGAGAGTAGGCTCAAAATTGCTTTTTAGTCACATTTAGCACATGAAGGGTATTTATTGCAGACGCTGAGTGCACATCAATCACAACACAGTATTAAGATAGTATTTTGTGCCTTTATATTAGATCGGGCCAGAATAAATACAATAAATCTGAGCTGAGAAAACTGTAAGAAAGACTTGGAGTGGGGTTCATGACAGGTCAATGAATTTTGTCCTCCTTTTGGAGTAGTACACAATATGTGCTCCATAGTCGCTGGAATTTTATGTATTCAGACTTGTTTTGTTTAGCAGAATAATTGCCATAATTGAATGCTACTTTGGGGTTTCAGAAAGGGAAAATGCATTAGTCAAGAATGTAACAAACATTAGGCTGTCAGAGCACAACCTTCTCTTTTCAGCTTTAGTTTGTTTTAGTTCATGTGCTGACGTCAGCGTCCATGACAATGTTTCTTTTAGCAGTGAGTCATCTCGATTAAGCTCCAGTCTTAGACTCTTAAAAGCCTGGAAAATTATGAGTGTGCTTTTTACATTTATAATGTAACTACATTTTTAAACTTTAATTTTTGTCAAACAATAGTGAAATAATGGCAGCATGGTGGCGCAGCAGGTAGTGCACGTGCCTCACAGCAAGAAGGTTGCTGGTTTGATCCCCGTGTTTGTCAGAGCCTTTCTGTGTGGAGGTTGCATGTTCTCCCTGTGCATGCATGGGTTCTCTCCGGGCACTCCAGCTTCCTTCCACCAACCAAAACCATGCTCATTAGGTCAGTTGGTGACTCTAAATTGCCCTTGGGTATGAGCTTGAACGTGAATAGTTGTCTGTCTCTCTATGTGGCCCTGCGGTCAAGGTGTGCCTCGCCTCTCTTTTAATGTCAGCTGGGGTATGCTCCAGCCCCCCAGGACCCTGAAAGGGAAAAGGTATAGATAATGGATGGAAGAGTGAAAGAATTTTATCAGCGTGGCACCAATTAGAAGTCTAAGGCCAGCATTAGTGATACACTTCTGGTTGGTTATGCATTTGCACTACAAATGGAAGTGAACTTCTGTGCATGAATTACACCACCAACATTTCAGTACAAAACACTCCCAAACTATTTATGCAATGTCATTTCTTCTGCCTTCTGTTTGTATGTAAAAAAGGTCTCTTTTGTCTTTACTCGTCACTAAAAGGACATATTTTCTCTATTCGAGCAACAGTATATTCTTTGGCTGGCAGCATGACAACATTAAACTGAAAATGTTTAGGCTTTGTAATCTGTGGTAGATCACATTAGATTCCACAGGCAGTCATAATGTGACTGACTGGTGTCCATTATATGTTTTAGCCTTAGCCTTGTAAGTAAATGTGTAGTAGTTAGCAAAGATAATTTCTAAAAATTATGTTTGATGTACTTAGAAATAATTATTATTTGGGTGCTTGATCTTGACCAGTTCAAGTGTGTGATAGTTTAAAGTCTCATCAGTGGATTTTTTTGAGACGTTGATTACTTTTTATTGACTTCAACACATGGAAAGTGATGGGAACCAAAAACGATTCCAGTTGAGAATTGATAAAAACAAGGTCAAAGAATCGATATCATTAGTCTTTTTGCTTAACAATCCCATTACCAGTTCCTAGGGATGCACGATATTATTGTCACAATATCGGTATCGGCACATAAGAAATTTCTGCTGATATAACAAGATGTAGCATGTCAAGAGGCTAACCTCTAATAAATTTGTTTTCAGTGGAAACAAATTTGATGACGACAGGTCTATGATTGGTCCATTGATCTGTCACTAACTTTAGTTCTTACTTTAGTCCACTTGTCTCCGCTTATCTCCCTTCCTTTGCCCACACACCCAACACAGCATGGTGTGGATTTGCTGTTCATCATGAGACTGGGGTCCACATTCAAGATTTCCTGCTGCTTAACAGAAGGTTTTTTCTTGCCGCCATGATGGAGGGATTCATGATTGGCTATATGGATTCATGTTGGGTGTTGGATGTATATATTTGTATATATATATATATATATGTATATGTGTATTTTATATATGTATATATGTATCTATGCATATATGTGTATCCATAATATGAAGAGCTTTGTGCTCTATTGTAAAGTGTCTTGAGATAACACTTGTTATGAATTGGCGCTATTCAGATAAAGATTGATTGATTGATATTAAGAGCTGATATTTTAGCCACACATAGACAATATATATATTACATATATTGGCTTTAATGCGCATATAATGTACGAATGTAGCACAATGCTTCACGCTATTAGTGCAGCATCGTGTATCCCTTGACATGCCTTGCAAATGAAGGACAACACACTCTCATCGGAGAAGGTCAGCAGACATGACAACAAAGAAGTCAAAGACGTGATCATGGTAAACAGAAGTGGTCAAAATTGTGGCCCTTTATGACACTAACTGCACAAAATCCTATGTGTGTGATTTCAAGCAAGGGTGGAGACAGCAGCAATGAGCAGTTGCATGTGTTTGATGTTGCTGCCCCTGACAACCTGTGGGAGGCCACACAGAAATCAATAAGGGAATTGATAAAGGATTGAATCAATAAGCAGCAATGATAATGGCATTGGTAGCAATTAAACCTTATCAGCTCCAATGCCTAAGTCACCAGTATCCTGGAATGACTCTTCCATCATCCTGTGAGCTGTTATCGCTCCATCCTGCCTCAGTGATATCATGTTTCACTACTTTGCTGTTTAATGGCGTTCACTCCTGGGTCTGCAGTATCCCTGTCCTCTGGACTGTGTCTGCCAGAGTTGTGCATCAGGGAAAGTGTGTATGAAGCTCTGTGTGTTTCTGTCTGGACTGGAGATTTGGAACAGAGTCATAATGTAGCCTCAAGACAAACATCACCATTGTATCCTCGGCTGACTTCGCTGTGTGCCTGCTTGTCTGTGTGTGTGGCTCTGTGTATATTTTTCAGGTTGCAGCAATGGTGTGGTCACTATATTTGTGTCTTTGTCCTTGTCATGTAGCACTTTTAATATCCCATGCTGTGCTGCTGCTGCTGTGCCTCTGTGCTTGTATTTATTTCATGTCATGCACCTATCACATGTCTAATAATCTCATTATATAATATTGTATGATGTAATTAGGTAAGTGAAGCAAAATATCAGGAGCATCACATTAGCTCTACCTCACTTAGCATTTCCCTATGCTTGTTATGCAGTTTCATTCTTTTGCCGGAGTGTTAACACAAGTTCATGTTAAAAATGAATGTGTGTACAGACAGTATGAGGAGCAAATCTAAAGAAGCTGAAACATCATTTTCTAATAATCCATCAATACTTAACTGATCCCTCAATCACAAAGATTCACTGTGCCAGCCCGGAATTAAGAGGATTTTGTATTTTCTTTCAAGTGTTAGGGAAATACTGGCCATATTATTGGTACAAACAAGCTGCTGAGCTTTGTGAAGTTATAGTTAGTTTCAGGGGCTTTTATGTCATTATTGGAGAAGGAGGGTTATGGACAGAGTCGCATGCTGGACTAACAGAGAGAGGAATGACATATGGTGAAGTGCCGATGGTCAGAATTAAACTTGGGCTGCCTGCTTGGAGAACTGCAGCCTCTGTGCGTCATAACCGCGAGGCTATCCGGCACCCCAGCTTGAGTAATTATTATCCCCATTAAACCAAAAAGAACTGGCAGAAGGAGAGAAAACAAGTTAAACATTTTATTCTTGTCTAATTTTTGGCTGCTAAATATAGGACGTAATAAAAATGAAAATACATAAAGACAAAGTAGAGAAATGTCTCTTTTTTGTTGTTGTCTAAATTCTGTTGACTTATCTTTTACTGATTATTCCTGAAAGAATGTTTTTCTATGCTTATTAGGGGGTGTGAATTGATAATATTCTATTGATACCAATGCCATCATTAATTCTGCTTATCAGTCCAATTCTTTCTGATTTTATTTTTCAACAACATCAAACACATAGCACTCCTGACTTTAGATGCTGAATCTACAGATGTTCAGCTTGTTACTGGTGTTTCCACTCTTGCCTAAAATCCCACAGCTACAAACATCTCATGCTGCACTGTTGTTGTAATATGGTGTAAAATACAGCCTTGCTTTACAATGCTTCTGCTAATTTTCACAGGTTTGTCCTTGACTCCTTTGTAGTCACTTGTGCGGAGTGCCTTTTGTGAGTGCTTCATGTTTTGCAAGGCATGCAAAATTAAGAGAAAGGAAGTGACCCTTGCAGGGAAACCTTTATTTATATTTAAATAATTTGACTTTTCCTGAAATTTGGCCTCAGTGAGAGAATAAATACAAACTTACAGTAGGATGTATGAGGATAACGCAAAGTTTACAAATAAATCTGTCAAAATAATTTATAATATTACCGGTTTATTACTTTTCAACTTTTTACCTTTTTTTGTTTTTCTTTACTTTTTCCTAT
This sequence comes from Cetoscarus ocellatus, assembly GCA_037902135.1. NCBI lineage: Eukaryota > Metazoa > Chordata > Actinopteri > Labriformes > Labridae > Cetoscarus > Cetoscarus ocellatus. The sequence continues at coordinate 2,228,459 of JBAMNC010000412.1, forward strand.
TTTTACTTTTCACTTTTATGACTTACTGCAACACTAAATATTAAAAGGAGAAATATCAGTATCATGTTTTTCCCCTAACTTTAATTGTATGTTAGTTTTCTTTGGTTTTCAATGTTGAACTAACGTACTTAAGACAATAATGCATTGAAAAGACAAAAGATGTCTGGCAGGAGTAGCCTGGCAACTGTGCATATGAGGGGCAGCCCTTTAACTGGTTGTCAGTGGTCCAGTTAGAGAGCCAGCAAAGGGTCAGTGGAGAAAATTTTTGATGTTTGCATAAAGGCAAATTACATCAAATTCTCAAACTAGTTGGAACCAATTTTCAACTACAACTGGTTCTCAGTTTCCATTCCTATACCTATTACTAAATATCAATACTAACTGATAACTCTAAAGTTACCTGTTACTTTGAACTTTCAAAAATCTGATTCACAACAGGGTTACAACTAAGTTTACTACAGCTTATAATGTTTTTTGCGTCCTTCACTGAGACAAACCTTTTAAAGGTTTAGCTCGCTTTATCTGCCTTTTACTCCATGATGTATTGAACTTTTTAACTATTGGCTGCGCATACACTTAATCATGAAATCGGCACAGCTTGCACAAATGTTAATTTAACAACTAAACCCTTCTTTGATTTGTAAATGTATCATTATTTCTGCACCGGAAACTGTAGACCCACTGCTTATTCTTAAAAGTAGTATTATTGCTGTTAGATATTAAAAGTAAAAAGCTGCTCAACACCACTCTGCTCCACACATGTATTTTGATCATGAAATGGTGTTCAGTGATAAATTCTGGATTACTCAGTATCTGCCTTAACTTAGTTTTATGTCTTCTCTCCTGACCTTAATATTTAAAAACATAGTTATGTTGGCAAAAATTCCTCCTAAGCTCTCTAAAAGTAGTTTTATTAACCACTAAATTAACAATAGATTTAGGGAGAGCTGGTATTTATGAATATGATAACTGGTTTAAAGCAAGTAAAATGTGTAAAAATTAAGAGGAAAATGAAAAATGCATTCCTGTGTGCTTTCAATTGTTAGAACAACTTCAGACTTTTTAATGTGTTTATTGCAAATGACCATATTAAGATTTATTCTAAAATGTAAATTTGTCACATTTCAAGTGGAAGTCAGCTTTTTTGAAGGAGCAGGTTGTTGTGTTGCATCAAAAGACATTAACCAACACAATGGAAAACATCTTTTACTGTGTTATTGGGCAGTTGTGTTAATGAATAGTTATCAGTTTAAGGAATACCAGCTCCCCTCTCCTGCACATCCTTTTATCAGTAATACTCCACCTTGATTTTTTTCAGTGGAAGATGGGATTACATGATCAATATTACGTACAATTTAAAGCCTTGAATAAATCCACACATAAACAAAGAACTGAGCCAAGATGGCAAAACTAGAGCTGCCTCCTGATGTTTGTGTGCCTCTGCAGGGTATACTTGAAGACAGTGAAAGTACAGTAGTGGGTCCAGATGAAGGGCTGGGGTGGATTTTGGGGGCAGTGTGATTGACAGGAATCTAATTCCTTTAATGGCATATGTGCATGTTTTGTAACAAGATTTGGGGTTACAGCGACATTGACCTTGTAGTAGGGTTGGGCAATTAGTCAGGTTTTAATTTGTTACAATTTTGATCCCATGGTTGAAAAAAACAATATATGATATATATCTATATATCTCTATAAATGTCTACCTATCTATCTATCTATCTATCTATCTATCTATCTATCTATCTATCTATCTGTAGTCTAGTTTTGGCCTATACTGAGATTTCTGCATGATTTCTTGTAACAAAGAAATGGCAGTTTTCAGCTAACAATCCTTTTTTTTTAATTAAAAGAACATTCAAATTGATTTTGAAATATTGTTAAAATGATTTATGAGTATGATTCTTTGCAATTTCTGCAACAAACATTTGTAATTTATGTTATCATCCGTGTATGAACCTTAAACCAGAACACCTCTGCTGCAAAATATTTAAAATTAAAATGATAATTTCCATTTCATTAAGTATTTCTGACCAGCTCTCATGCAGATAATGGCATGAGCAAAAACAATGAGATGGAGTTCGTATTTTTGTTTTACATTTAAGACAGAGAGAAGAGTGCCTGTGGTGAATGTATAACTTAGCTTGGTTAAAGTGCAAATTGATGTCTTTTTGAAGTGACTTCAGATGTCTCCTGTTTCCTCATTAATCATTGTACATAATTCTCTCTCCAATGCACCCTTGGTCTTCTGTGAATACGTTGGAGATATAGCACCCACTGTATTATGAAGTGAGCCTCATAGACACCATCTCAAGGTTTTTGTGAAAACATTTAAGTTTATCCTTGAGTTGGAGAGGGCATTTGTGAAAAATGTAAAAATCAGTGAAGCATTCTTCAGATTAAAGTTCTCAAGCAAGAGATAAACGTTATGCTTAAAGATGTGAACATTTGACCTCTGTCCTCCACATATTGATCTGTTTGTCCTCAGGTCAGAGTAGATGTTTGTGCAAAGATTTAACATAATCCTCGAGAGAGTTCTTGACATTTTGCATTCACAAAAATGGCACAGACAGATGAATATATGCTTGGATGGACTGGTGTACAGATGGACACATGGATGAAAGTATGAATATAAACCTGATATCATAGTTCCTCTGGCCTTTGCTGTTGTGAATGAGGAGTCTTAAAATTACTTGACATTTGCTTGAGTTTTAAAAACAATCTCTTCTGCTACAATCTCAGTAGATTTGTTTTGCCTATCAGCTGAATATTTGTGTAACATAGCTTTAGACTGCCATGCACCATCATTTCTTTTCTTTTCTAGCCTCTGCGTCGTAGCTTTAGGCTATTGTGAGCAGTTAGTTACATTCAGCTAACCATATAAACTGAATATGAAAAAATACAAATAATTGAAGGGATGAGGGGCCTGGAGAAAACTCAATTTATGACCCAGTGTATTGTCAGCTCTTGCTGCAACCTCTGCCACAACCATACTAAATAAATGAAGAAATAGTGAATGAGTGTCTCAACCATTTATTAAAGGATAAAAGATGTGTTTGTGAGAAATACAAATGGCTGACAGAGATGTAAAGATACAGTATATAGATGAGACGTAAGAAATTAGTGTAAAATGTTTGGAATATTGAGTCCCATTGGTTAAAGTATCCTCCTCAGAGACTTTACAGTTTCAGACGAATATCTCAGGCCCAGATAAATTTGGATTTAAAACATTTACAACACTAGAAAAGCACTCAGAGAGCGCAGACCTCCACCAAGATACAATTCTGGATCACCACGTGCTCCAATACGGCGGCCGAGTCTCCGCTCATGTCTGTCCATGTGGAGAACTCCTTTGCTGGCATTGCAAGGGAAGCTGGGTAATGTAGTGACATAGGCTTGAAAAACGTTGATGTCAGTTTTCAAATAAACTACAATTCCTATACTGACGTCAAAGGGGCAGTACCCTCACAGCAGCAGTGGAGAAATGAATGGGATTTGCCATTATAAACTTCGATGTTTTTTTGTGATGTCAATCTGGATTGGATCCAGATGAAATTTACCTTAGTGACAGAGTTGTATTATATATATATTATCATGTAAATTTTGAAGCGAATCCATCAAGTGATGTCAGAGATATGATTTTTTAAAAATATGGCCCAATCTTAACTTATTGGATTTTAGCAAATTTTGGGAATGTTTTGCATCTTGACAAATTTGTGGATCACCACCAAAATGTAATGGGATCGTCCTTGGACCGAACCACACCTCTTGTAAAATTTTCATGTAAATCCATCTAGCAGTTTTTGCGTAATCTTGCTAACAGACAAACAAACGAACACACAGACAGACCCTGGTGAAAACATAACCTCCTTGGCAGAGGTAACAACCAAGGCTTCCACCTCCTTGACCTTTAAAAGGCTTTTGTGACTTAGTGTACTTAACACTTTATCACTGTGCCGAGTTTCAGCCCATTTTCCAGCAGCTCGTTGACGGTGTGAGTTCACAAAAATCAAACATGGCTGCATTTGTGGCCTCCCTGCACTTGACTCCACTCAAGTTCAGGATCTGTTTTAAAATAGTGCTGTTCAGCTGCAAAATGTGCCCACTCTGGACAAGGAGAACTTTCACATAATGCTGATGTGTTTAAACAAAGAGATCCCACAGGTCTTTAAACTAATGAACACTGATGATTACAGATTAGGTTTACAGGCCTATCCGTGCTTTTCGGGTTGTTTATACAAGAGTGTACCCTTACTACATGGAATCTTATTTACTTTAATTCCCTTAAGTTAAAGTTTCTCGATCTTGCCTAATCTTTTCTTTGACTCATGAAATATTAAGTTGTGATTCACTCTAAAATGCACAATCGTTAAAAAAATGATCTTCTATTCCTGTGTGTGGTTCTCAGAATCTGAACCAGCATTCAAGCCAAATATCTTTACCTCAAATGACTTTGTATTCATGTCTCTGTGTAAAGTTTGAGCACTCTCTGCTTTTTGTCTTTGGTTTACATCCATGTTTTTTAACTTTATTCCTCTGACTGAAGAATAACTTTGAAACAGTAAGAAAGCTGACGTGAGTTGTAAAATGTTACATCTCATTTGAAGGTTTTTGGTGGTATATTTTGACCTTGAACAGAGCATTCATAAATATTTTTTGGCATGGAAAATGAAAGGAAAAGGCTGCATGCTGTTAATTTTCATGTTTTGTCTGGTGCCTGCCCTGTGACAGGGGCTTGTGAACTTCTTAATATGTATTTACTATATCTTAATTTATCATGTTAGCATGCTAACATTTACTAATTGTTATAGGCTAAACAATCAACGGCTGAGGTGAATGAATGTTCAGTGTATTGATTTCTGTATTTTAGTTGAAATCCAATTCAAAAGTAGAGATTTTTTCTTTTTTTAAATTGTACTTTTACTTAGCCAAAAATGTTAAATGGGTAAATGTACAGATAGCTGTACTGGGGCCCTGATGGGACCCTATGATTGACAGAACAGTCGTCCAGTCACCTGCAGGATATGCTTTTGAAAGGCTCTGCCCATTGCCAAACACTTTCTATGAGCTATTTCCCAGATGGACGTGTGAAATATATTGAGTGGTCCATGTGGTCTGTCGGGTTATCAGAATCAGATGTTAGGTGTAATTCAACCCAAAGATCCCGGTGTGCTATGTTTGGGAACTTTACCGTTAGCCTTATATTTGTTGGTCTGATGCCAATCCAGAGGAAGACAGAGTTTGTTTGTTGAGTGAGTTTGGTGAAATTGAGAATGATATCAAATTTCCATATGATAATATAGGGGATGTGCTTTTCAGGAAAAATGTCTTTCATTGATGCTGATTTATTCTATATAGATGATTATGAAAAAACTCGAGCTGTTCGTTAGAGGAAGAACTTTGAGGCAGATTTTATCTGCAAAGCCAGAGCACAATATGAAGAACTGAGCTGTAAAGGGGAAAGCACAACTTTGTTGGGGTCTGTTGTGAATTGTTGAACCATGAAAGTGGTTTCTGGTGTCTTGAAAACCCATGAGTTTTGGACACTATGAGTGCATTATAGATAAAGAACAATCAGTCTATGAGTCAGTCAATCATCCCATTTTCTGCTCCTCTATGCCTCCTCTTAGTTATTGTAATTTAGAATTAAAATGTATGTCCTTATTTAGATTGATGGAAGAAATTGTCACTTAACTATAAATAAAGATATGATACATCTTTATTATTACCCAGGGGACAACCACATTTCAGTAATTAAAGAGGTCATATCTGCTTTTTCAAGTTTTACAAGATTTTTTGTGTGTTTTACATGTCTCCTTCACAAGATAGAGTAATTCTATGTGCAAGACAATAAAGTCTGTGTCCAGGACTTCTACCTCTCCTCTTTTGAACAGCATCAGAAACTACCTGAAAACATGCCAAAACTGTCAGGCTTATAAACATTTACCATCTCAACCATGCTGTAGCAGCCATTGAAATCAACTATATAAACCTAAGTTTAGGCAAAATACTGCTACTTATAAAATGGTAGTCTACATAATATTCTCAGCTGCTGTTCTTCATGGATAATCTGAGATATTCAGTTATTGATTGTTTTCTTATATTATATGGCTTATTCTGAAATTGTTAACTCTTTTTATTGGTCTTTTGAAATATTGATATCAAGTAGTAGATGGTAAATGTGCTTGGGTTTGACTCCACAGATCACACTGATCCATTCATGGTCACACCCATGCACACACTAATGGAAGAGGTTTCTGTGTCTAGTGTCCATCAGTATAATCTTATTGCGTTTATGCACATTCATATACATTTACACTCCACTGAAGCTTCAGCACTTTGGGCCTAAGTATCTTTCCCATCAGCATGAAACTGCAGGAGCTGGTGATCAAACTCCCAACGTTCAGTTTTAGAGAAGACCAAATATACTCTGATCCACTTTGACTTAAAGTTCTTCCCAAAAGTTTTTCAGTGATGAACCCACCCTTATTTTTTTTATGTATATCCACTATCATATATAAAAGATATCTAAGGACTTGTCACTGTCATCAGTCAGGATTGATTTTAAAACACTGTGCAAAGAATTAGAAAAATGAAAGCACTGATGTGATCATGACTGTAGGTAAAATCCTTTGCCAATGTGTTTTTTAGATGTTTCACTTGAAAGCATAAATGTCAGCCTCGGGGGATCAAAAATCCAATAAACACCAAAGGCTGCGAGTTTCATTTTTTTAAATGTCAAAATGCTGAAAGTTTCAACATTGAATTTCTTTTCTCTCCCTCCAGGCTGAGGCAGTGGGACAAAAATTACCACCGACCACTTTCACCTTTAACCATGTGCAGTGTGTCCTCTACGCTCTGGGTGTCGGCATGTCAACACGGGATCCAGACCATCTCAGGTGTGTTTTATATGTACTGAAACTGCCATGTGGAGTCTGGGGATCAGACTTGTGTGTAATAAAACTGAAAAAGAAGAATCAGTCTGTTTTTCTGCCTGAAGAGGGAAATGAATCTCTTCAGGCTGATCTAAAGCAGATGTTTTATACACCAAAAAGGGATTTTCCTCTCTGATATTTTGGTTCAATACTTCCTCAAGGTTCCTGTATGAAGGCCATGAAGACTTTGGCTGCCTCCCCACCTTTGGGGTCATTCCCTCCCAGGCAGCCATGATGGAGGGTGGGCTCAGCTCTGTCCCGGGACTGAACATTGATATGACACGGGTTAGAAAAAAAATGAACAATTTATATATATTTCCTAAAGCTTTGCTCTGAATTAAAACAATAGAATTACACATATTTATCACACTCATGAGACTTGATAATTTCCTTATGATTACTTATCACAGCTGTTGGAATGTTTTGTCTCAGGTTTTGCACGGGGAGCAGTACCTCGAGCTGTTCAAACCTCTACCAACATCAGGTATTTGTTCCTCCTCATTTTATTGTCTATAAATTTTTGATTTAACAATCGTGGATGTAGCATAATAACATGGTCGATGAAGTATGGGTTCATTTCACTTTATGTAATATTATGTAACCAGGGTCAGTCTGAGTTTAATAGGTAATTAATGCCTGACATTGAATTCTTTTAAAGGTCTTTGTGGGCCACCTTTATAGTGCTCCAGACAATTAAGTTCTTTATGTTGGGCTACCTCTGAAGCCATGTAGGATTTTGCTGTGTGATTTTATCATTCAGGGCAGAGAGGAAGTGAGAAGGTATGGACGAGTTCCTGCCTCTCGTTTCTAACCATCTCAACTCAAGAATCACAGGCATTTTTGCTCTGAAAGAAAAAGCCCTTGACAGTAAATTAAAAATGATGGTCTTTTTAATGAGATTTTTGATGTTTTGTAGACATTTCATTAAAAATTCCTATAACAGTCCAAAGATATGAAAATATTTCCCACCATTTTCAGATATCAAACTTTCTTAGAAGATCATTTAAAAAAATGAAATTCCAAGAAAAATAAATGAATGTACGTACATGTACATGTAAATTCATGTAATGAGGAAAATGTTGAAATCTACACAGTCAAGATACTGAAAGTATCACATTAATACTTAATATTTTCCTGGAAATCACTTAAATGAAAAATTGATAAAGGAAATCAATTGAAATCAAAGGAGAAAAAAACAGCAAATTTAGCGACTGGTTTTAATTTTAGCAAATCTTTCAGGGATATTTTAACTTAATTTATTTTATTGTTAAAGTCTTTTCTTTAGCATTAACAATGTTTGTAGCAAAATTATAGCTTATTTCTCTTGTCAAATTGTACAGAGTAACCTGATTTGGAAAGGTGATCAGTTCAGCCTTTATCTGTTTGTTCATCAATATAATTATTACCTGATTTTCTTCATAAATGATTTGTCCCAAAATGAGAAACTTTATATTTTTCCAAAAATAAAGGAGTAAGTAAGGATTTATGATTTGTCAAGAAGATTTCAGATAAATTATGACTGTTTGATGTTTGGTCAGAAAGGTAGGACTCGATAACTTATACCATGTGTACTTTAATCTGATGTTTTAAAACCCTGTTTATAGAGACTTTTTCAGAATTAAAAAAGACTCAGAACATTGCATATTAAAAAAAAGTAAAATGAATGTTAATGAGGAAACACTGAAACCTCAACAACCAAGAAACCAAAAGCAAAACATGAACACATTTTTATTTCCCTAAAAAAAACTTGTTTTTTGTTCATTGAGGGAACAATTTTGTGATCTCAGTTAGTTCTTTTACTTTAAAAAAATCTTGCATCTTTTGTCCATTCTACCTGGTACTGGCTTTAAACAGCTTTTATTTCATTAAAATGATCTTAAATCATGTAGTTATAAATGTGTGGTTTGAAGTCAGACTGGTGGGGATATAAAGGACTAGCCTTGAAGTAAGTACAAGATCCAGTACCAAAGTTTTATGAGAGTGTTAATATTTAAAGTACTTTTCCAGGTAAATTGACTTCTGAGGCCACTATAGCTGATGTGTTGGACAAAGGATCTGGAGCCCTCATCCTTCTGGATGGTGAGTCTCTGAAATTGCACAATACACTGTATTTATTCCATATTCATTCTTCTTCATCACTTTAATGTGACTTTTCCTGAAAGTTGCCTCTCAGGCTGAATTAATGAAAGTTAATTTACAGTCTGTGTCTGCAGGGATGGAAATAGTGGAGGGAGAATGGCTCGTATTTTTGTTTGACAATTCCATGGAGAAAGAGGATAATAAAACCACTCTGATCTATAATTAATCCGACTTAAAACAAATAACACGAGGCCTGAAGTTCCCTGAGGATTCACAGTGGGAAAACTTCATGTAGATTCTTAATTCACAGTATAGCCGTCACTCTGTGTTGTTCTCCTGAAGAGTGAGACTGAAGTTATATCTGTGTGAGACAGCCCGTCACCGAAACATCCCACAGAGGCAGCCCTGTTTGTTTTTATGCCTGATTATGTTTTGAACTGGCCCTAATGAAATTAACCAGCCTGTACGGTGGAAAGGGCTTTAGATTAGATTCCTTGTGACAGCTGCTAATTGTTTCTTCACAGTCTCTTTCCATGTGGGCCATTCCTCATGCTCTAAATAAACTATAAATGTGCTGCGATGAGGGAATGTGGCTTAAGCAGGTGCTATTTTGACTCTTCTTATTGTTATACATAATGTCATGATGTTGAAATGTGTTGAGTTATATTTCATTGAGGCATACAGTAATTACTTTCAACTTATAAAATAACAAAACAGTGTACATGAATACACAGAAAAATTAATTGCTGTAGATTTTTTACCCCTTAAATTTGTTCTTAATTTTCTGTGACTTCGAAAATATAAACTTAAAATGTTAATCTCTATGTAGGACTTTAAAGCTCCTGTAAAGGTGATAATACTGTAATTTATTTTTTTTTAGACAGACTAAAATTAATAATACCCATGTCCTCATATAACCTAAAATGCAAATAAGACCTTCATAAGGCTTTTTGAAGGTCTTATTTGCATTATTGTCATTCAGTTATTACTACCATGAACCACTGCAGCGGCAGCAGCATAGATGCTATTAGAAAAAGGCCAACATATTGTAGAAAGACTTTGTTGGCATTTTTCATGCCAAACACTCAGGTTGTGTAATTATTGTTCCTGTTAAAAAAGGCAGGGTAAATGATTAAAACACCATTCACACTTGTGCAGGACAAAAATAGCACAGAAGTTAGATGAACCTTTGGTCCAGTAGGTAAACCAGTAGTGACCAGACTGAAAGGTCTTTCCTGTAGCTTTAACTAAGCTTTACATTGTAAATGTGGGGAAAGAAGTAAGATACCTTGGCTGGGCAGCAGCTGGGTGCTACCAACCATAGCATCTCCCCACTTTCACAGTGATTGACACTGCTGCGCTCTAAATCTCTCATTTCTCAAAAAAGCTCACAGCCAGATCATATGATATCAGACATTTCATTTTAAATCATCACTTTGTGTTTGTCTTTGTGTTCAGCTGATGTCTTTTCTTTAATGTATCCGAAGCTCCTTATGGTCTTTTGAAGTGAAAGCTGTTTTTATCCAGAAAGACGTAAAAGTACATTTTCCTTAAGACAGCACTGATTAAAAAGTAAAATCAACGACCAAGTAAATAATATTAGATTGGTTATGGGGATGCACAGTAATTAATATGCTGATATCCGAAATGCAATTAATGTCAAACTCATTTTAGCCAGTGCTAATACGGATACCAATACTTATGTACTCTGTTTTAGTAAAAAACATCAAGTGTCTTCTATACCACCATTGATCTCTTCCTCTTATTGAAAATTATTTAGTAAAAGAAATCCTACATTTGATTCTCTAATTAATGAAACTGTGTTGTCCTCTAAATGTGACATTCAGTGATTATAAGGTGAGGCATTGTGGTACATTTTTACATTTTACTGATATTATGACCAATATCTGAGATGTACTCAACTGATATGCATGTCTGATATAGCCATTTTAATGTCAGCAGAAATTATAATGACTTATAGCAATAATACAACTTTTTAGACCATTTTGCTGATTAACAGTAGTCACTGTGCATTCTTATTGTGTATTCTTAACCTCTACAGGGTGACTAACACTAAGAGCAACTAAACTGTAACTCCTGAATATCTCAAATAAAAGATATTAAGACAAGATCAAAAGTATAACTCTTTATGTTAAGTAGATCCCCAAATCAGCTGACAGGAATTATTTCATATTTTAAATGTGAATCCAGGCAATTTATTTAGTAATAAAACTTTCAACTTGACAACATGAGTTTAATGGAAATTACTTACCAAATTCAGAGATAGGAATTTGATTGTTTGACAGCCCTATGTGAATGCACAAATAAGGATGGTGAACATTTTTTATATTTTGATACTTTCTTTTAGACCTGTTCCTTGAAATGATACAACTCTATTCTGTTAAATAGACTCCAAAACCGCTGAAGCTCAACCCCAATTTTAATCATTTAAAATGGAAAAAAAATGCTCACTGTTAACTCACTGGGTTTCTTGGAATTGCATTTTTGTTGCCAGTGGTGTTTAATCCTTGGTTTTCTTAAAATAAAACACTAAACATGTCTGTTTCCTGAACTTAAGTTGAAATGCCACATCTGTGCTGTTTTACAGTGAACACCTACAATGGCGATGAGCTGATTTGTTTCAACCAGTTTTCAGTGTTTGTGGTCGGTGCCGGGGGGTTTGGAGGGAAAAGAACATCTGACAAAGCCAAGGTACGTATATATTTGTCAACAATGCTAACTAAATAAGACACAGGGCACGGATGCTGCCTCAGTTCTGTTGTTTCATGTGCGTTTTGTTCCTTCAGGCCGCTATGCCTCCGCCTAATCGAGCTCCAGATGCTGTGGTGATTGATTCCACCACCAGAGATCAAGTGAGTGAGTCTGTGTGGGTTTTTTAGTTTTAGAATAAATCAGTGGCATTGACTATGTGTGGGTGAAATCAGGACATACTGTTTTGTGCCTCTTAAAAAAATCACTTCAGACAAAATGTGAAGAGCGTCTTACTTGGTTTTCATGCAGTTTTAAAAACGAACACTGACTGTTTGATACAGCAGAAATTAAAAGAGATGAGACTGAAAAAACTCAATGCCCTGAGCGATTTAAATGCAACTGTATCACTTCAAAGCCATTTTTATTTTAGGTATCCCTTATGCCGCCCTCATAATGATTTAATATCACTCCATGTGTGTGTAGAAGTTCAGCGGTTTATGAATTAGATATAGATCTAAACAATATCTGTTCCCCCTGTGGTTACAGGCGGCCTTGTACCGTCTGAGTGGAGACTGGAACCCCCTGCATATAGACCCCTCTTTTGCCGCCATGGGAGGTGAGAATCTGTACATTATTTATTTTCAGTGAGGACCCAACCTTGCCTTAGAAATTTTGGCCCAGTGATGCCTTTCAGTCTAATTTATTTAAATGCTCGTTGGTCAGGCTTCAAGGCTCCAATCCTGCACGGCTTGTGCTCGTTTGGCTTTGCTGCAAGACACGTCCTGAAGCAGTACGCGAACAATGACCCTGCCAGATTCAAGGCAATCAAGGTGAGCATTACCTTTAACTTTGAAATCCTGCCTTTGGTTTATGAGTTATTAGCCTTTGATGAGAAGTACTCACGCTTTTAAGCTAAAGCGTGTTTAGATTTGAAGCTTGTGTTTTGAGTTTGGGGCCCCAGTGGACAAAGCAATGCCACGTTTGTCAGTACACCACAATTCATTTCAGCAAGTAATTACATCTGAGGTGTATTTTGGAGCCCGAAAAGTAACTTTAAATACATGATAAAATTAGTATACTGAACACAAATGTCAGTGGGCCTGTCAAACAAGCTTATTTACCTCAAGAGGGATCACAGACAGTGAAAGAAGCGAAGGCAGACCTAAAAGAGTGATGTTCAAGAGGTTATGTCAGTGTTAATTTTGACAGCACTTTTTAATTTAGTTTTAATTATAGTCTTTTGAAAAAAGACTTTTTCCAAAGTCGACTAAAATATGAAGTGTAAAGTGTAAGGCATTTTTTATGTTTCCTTGAATATCTGAGGTCATGTTTTACACTTAGATTAAATGAAACATCTAATAACCCTTTATTGAATATTAGTAAAGTTTGAATGTATAAATTAGCAGAAACAAATTTACCTTTTGTGTGAAATAATCACCTTTATTTAACTACCTGGCAGAGCATCTCAGTTACCAATACCAAAACTGACAACAAACAGTGAACCTGCTCTACATGAATATATCAGTTCATCAAGAGAGTAGCCCTGATTGGATCGCTTCCCAACTTATCCCACCATGAAGCTAAGGCAGTTGTGATTGGATGTCTCTCTTAACTCATCCAACCTTTCCACACAACCAAAGTAGCTGTGATTGGATATTTTTCTAACTTTTCCCTACTTTCTATATGATGAAATTAGGTCTGATTGGATTAAGTCTCTGTCAGACATTTTTGTCTAGTTTTTATTTGTTGATGAAAATGTCAGTTAATTTAGTTTTAGTTTTTGTCCATGTGCACTTGTTTTTATTAGTTACTGTCTAGTTTTTGTCCGGGGAAAAAAGGTTGTCCGTGAAAACTATGACGAAAATAATAAGTCAACAAAATTAACACTGGGTTATGGGTTATGTCATGCTTTTTAAGTTTATGTGGTCTTTAGTGGTTTAACATGTCTGCTCTGCGTGATAAAGCACTTCTATGAAGAAGACAGAAAGTCTGCTGCATTAAGACTTCTCCTACTCCCTCTTTGCAGTGCCAGCAGCTGCCTCAAATTTCTCATTCCCCCACTCCCCCAAAAGACCTACCAGTGTGATGTCACACCATGATTTTGTCACCATTTTGAATTGTTTTTCTTAGTCATGACATTAAATAATAATTACATTGATGCTTCTTTATGCTTTGAAAGGCGCTCATACGTGTTCACTGTCTAAAGTATTGCTGAATTTTGTTACACAGTGGGTTATTGAATGCCATGACTGTCCATAAATTATTCAGCATTTCTCAATTCCAGACAAAGCTCCTGTGAGGAACTTTTGTCTTGTGTTATTTTGGAGCCTCTTGTGGACTGTGCAACACCTTTTTTGTCTTTGCTGATATTAATTTCTTCATGAGTATCAGGTGATTTCTTGTGACAAATATTATTCTGCTTTATTTCAAAAGTCAAATGTGTCATTTATTGAATCAAAAGAGCTCCAGCAGCACATGTGGCCTTCATCAGGATCATCACTTATTGTATGAAAAATAAAAAAAAGTGTCAGCAGCATGCTGTTAATTCACAGCGATGATGGTCTTGGTGGCATTTGTAGCTCATTGTCATGTAGCTGCAGTCTGTTTCAGAAAACTAACTCTCTGTCTCTTCCTCAGGTTCGCTTTGTGAAGCCCGTGTTGCCGGGTCAGTCTCTGCAGACCGAGATGTGGAAGGAAGGCAACAGAATTCACATCCAGTGCAAAGTGAGACACTTGTGATGGCTGTGATGATTCTGAACATGTTAAATCCTTTTTTTAAAATAAGATATGTCTTCTTCAGTGCTGTGATTTTTCTGCCTGTGTCTGCATTTTGATCGTGGCTTTTCTCTTTCATGCAGGTGAAGGAGACAGATGCTGTTGTGCTCGCTGGAGCCTATGTGGATTTACATGCCTCATCTGAAGCTTCTCCAGAAAATCTCCCTCCAGTAAGTCAGTCTGAAAATACTTCATTCAAACAACGTTCCTTCTTTTTATGCCTCAGAGCTGGCGACAGCTCTGGCTGGCTCCAAAGTCTTCTCACGATCTGTTGTCATAAGAGAAGCTCAGACAGAGCAGGGGACTTTCTCTGATATCTTTCTTTGCTGTTTAAGATTGAGGTTTACCCCTCTCTCTTGTGAAGTCTTACTTCTGAGTTTAAAGTTTTAGTAAAAGGTTATGCTTGCTCCTGAATATTTTGTTTTTATTAAAAACACTGAGAGAGGCACCCACACATTGTTTTGCGTGATACTGACGGATCTATTATGCAAGTTTATTATGCAAGTTTTTGGTAAATCAGACCTTCTTGTCGGCTTGATTGGTTTGCTCTTTTTCCACCCTTTAGTATGGAAGAATATTTTAACAGATGAAGCTGTTTGACTCTTATCATTCCTGCAAGGAAATAGTTGTGGTCTGAGCTCAGAATCCTCACATCATCCTCAGCATCTGGACTTTGAAGAGACATTTTTATAACCTGGGCTGTTCAGAAGAAAACAACATTCTGATTTGAACGAGTTGATGTCATTCGTTTGTTCAGTCGTGAAACTCAAAACTTACATTTTGTCTCATAAATTTGTAACTTTTCAGACTTAAAATGATTGTATTCTTTTTTTGTCTTTTTCTCTTTTTGTTTCTAAGAATGGCCCAATGTGCTGTCATACAAAAGAGTCCTCCATTTTATAGTTTATTTGTGTTTTTCCCTTTTTCAGCAGGGAGCTGGTCTTCAGAGCGATCTGGTGTTTGCAGAAATTGGCCGTCGTATTAAAGATTTGGGTGCTGAGTTGGTGAAGAAGGTGAACGCTGTGTTTGGCTGGGAGATCACAAAAGATGGCAAGAACTGTGCAGAGTGGAGTAAGTGCACTTTACGCATTACAAACAGATGCAACACACTGCTCGTTCAATGTGGAAAAAATGCGCTCGGATTAGATTTGAAGTGCTTTGTTGAAAAAAATCATTAACACTTAGACCACAAAAACATTCACAGAGTCAAACTGTAAAATAACCAGAGGAACACTGAATGAGCGCAGACCTTCACTAAGATCAGTCTTTTATCATGTACAAGTAAAAGCACTTACAAAGTCAGAATATATTCACTGAAGTCTGAGATTTATGTTAAAAAGTGGTAATGCTTTAAAGTACCATCATTTGAGCAGAACAAACAAAAGAACACTAGAGTTCATATATTATGTAGAAACTAGCAGCTCATCAGTAGTAAAGGGATAGTTTGGGGTTTTTGAAGTGGGGCTGTATGAGGTGCAAGGCATTAACCTGGACACTAGCCACACCAGCAGACATCAGCTCTCAGTCTATGCATGAATCTGTGCATGATGAGAGCTATACACTGCAGAGGCACATATAAAAGCCACCAGTCTTGATCTTTATTCCATCCAGTTTGACGACATGAGCTCATGATTTATACATCTGAATCAACAGATAACGTGGGTTGTCTCTGGTCCTCCAGTTCCCATAGCAGATTCCTCCATTTGTTGTATTTGACTGCCTCAGATCAATGTCTTCGAATGATCGACACTGTGTGTCATGCTTCTCTGAGGTTCATTACCAACTGTAGAGCCTTGACCCATCATTGTGAATTGTATTCTCAAGTGGGATGGTCTTCTTTGTCCACCAGGGGACTGGGACATTGGTACACTTTCATCTACAAGGCCATGCTTGGACTACTGTCGTCCTACATTTGTATGTTGATCACTCGGAGAAGTGTTGATTCTCATGGTTTGCGTTCAGACGATCACTTGTTGCTTTCACATAGAACATGTTGCAAAAAGACTGGAAATTAACTGAGCTTATTTCTTTAAATGCACTTAAATCCAGACTGAGAGCACTTGAGACAGCCTGCTCCAATTGTAACTGTTTTTTGTAATTTTAATTGTTGATTGTAAATTGTTGTAATTTTACTGTGTAACTTTGATGCCTCTTGGAACAGTAGAAGACCTAGGGTCCAGTTCAAGACATTGCAGCTGAAAAAAGAGAAGGGAGGAAGAACATTACCATCCATACAGGATTATTACTATGCTGCACAACTGAAACCCTTAGTATACTGGTGCACTCCAAATTATGAATCCAAGTGGAAAAGCTTGGAAATTACACAGATAAAAATTCCAATACAATCTATAATAGGAAATAGAAGCCAAGCTGAGAGACATTATAACAGCTTGAATCAATGGACTTTAGTTACTCTTCAGTTATGGTTTAAGGTTTTGAGAAAGTTACAAATAGAGAAACAGGCCAGGGTCTTGAATTGGATAGCATACGATCCAGAATTTGAACCTGCTAGATTGGATGGGCGTTTTAAACTATGGGTTAGGAGAGGTATCACTTCCTTTTGTTCCCTCACCTCAAACAGACAATTACAGAGTTATGAGTTTATTTCAGACACATATGGGCTGGAAAAGCAGGACTTCTACAGGTACCTGCAAGTCAGAGACTATTATAATAAAACATTACAGATTAAAGAGGAGAGGGAATACAATTTGATTTCTATATTTTATGATGCATACCAAAGAAAAGACAATAAAAAGTTGGTCTCAAGAATATATGGAAGTATACAAACCTCCAAAAACCATTCCACATTATCCATTAAACAAAAATGGGAGAGGGAATCAGAAACACAAATATCAGAAGAGATCTGGATGGAAATATGTGAGACACAAGCGACTACTGCAAACTCAAGATCACTGAGAGAGTTTGGCTGGAAGAATGTAGTGAGATTTTTTATAACTCCTAAAATATCAGCACTGCAAACAGGCACACAGAACCGAGGATTCTGTTGGAGACAATGTGGAACTCCTATGGCTAATCACTTCCATGTTTTTTGGGCATGTCCGAAAATCCAGTCTTTCTGGAGAGAGGTGGCTTCTGAGATCAATAAGATACTTGGGGTGAATGTAGATTTCTCTTTTGTTACTCTGTACCTTGGTAAAATACCACAAACAGTCCCACAGAAGGATAAATACTTATTGAAGATACTCTTGGCAAGCTGTAGGAAAGCTATAACTAGGAAATGGTTGCAACTAGACCCTCCAACTTTGGTCCAGTGGCGTGGAATCATCCAAGAAATTTACCGTATGGAGAGACTTACTTTGTATTGAGGCTCCAGTTGGAGAAATGCACAAAACTATGGGAAAAATGGATTGTGTGTGCACCATGAATAATATGACATTATACCATGATGTATGTGTAAAAGAATACTTTGATTTTAACTGTAACACCCATGATGATCTCATGTTCATTGTACATGTAAATAATTAAACTAATAAAAAAAGAGTAAAAAAAAAAAACAAAAAACTTTGATAGCTCTTGGCCAGGACTCCCTTGAAAGAGAGGTTTTTAATCTCAATGGGACCTTCCTGGTTAAATAAAGGTTAAATAAAAAAAAAAAAAAAAATCATTTGGACCTGTTGACTCTTCTGTAGAAGTCTCCCTGTGTGTCATCCAGTTCATACAAGTATTCCCAAATTCACCCATTTATTCAGTTAGGTAGCTGTTGTTTCCTCTTGTGAGGCAAGCTAGTTGGTGCTGATGGCTGAAGGACACACTGGCTGTGCTCTGTAGCAAAGTAGTGCCAAAACAAAGTTTGGTAGTGGAAAAGTAAGTTGTTGCAAGTAATCTGTTTATAGCCTGTAATCCCCCGCGCTGTTTTTGTGGTTTGTTTACACTCATTTCAAATTGTTGAATGTATGCAGATTCAGTGGCACCATCTGTACATAATGTATAGCCCTATCTTTTGTGCAGACTATTTTGGCACAGACTTAGTGCTGATGTCTGTCAGTGTGGCTAGTGTTTAGACTAATGGTAAATGGACTTGAGCTTATGTAGCGCTTTTCTAGTCTCTGACTACTCAAAGCTACTTTTCACCGCAGGTCACATCTACCTGTTCACACCCATTCACTCTCACACTCACTGATGGTTGGAGTTTTTATGTTAGTTATTCATCAGTATAAGCTAACACTTGTACGCCCTTTCATGCCCATTTAAACACCACTCACGCAGCAGTGAGAGCAACTTGGGATTATGTGTCTTGCCCAAGGACACATCGCCATGTGACACCTGGAGCTGGGCTCGAACCTCCCGATTACTGATCAAGCGCACTATCACATTGCACCATGTTATTCATGTAACTCCACTTAAAAGATCCTGAACTATCCCTTTAAGGGAAAGCTTTTTAAAGTAGATAATTTTTTTTGTCTTTGAAGGACCCAGACTTCCTCCAAAGCCCAGTTGCTTTTTCCCCTTCACCAAAGTTTCCTCAAAAGTTGTCTTATCAGTTCTTCCTTAATCCTGCTGACAAACAGAAACAGGCTGAGGGATAACACAGCCCTCTTTGTGGAAGTAATAAAGACAGCGAAGGACATTAAAAAGCTGATTCATTCAAAAGGCTCATAATGTGATCGGAGCAGGAAAAAACAAGGATGAGATAAAGTGCTAACACAGGCAGGAAGCTAAGTGGGAGTTTATGTTATCTCAGAATAAAGAGCGTTTATTAATCACAGCGCAAAAGTGAAAACTCAAACCCACAGGACATAACTCATGGGAGCGTTTTTACATGAGGGAGGGATTAGCAAAAAGGCTGGTTCATGTTTGCTTTGTTGATTCTGGGATTTCAGTTCTGAGAGGAAACAATAGAAAAACTCTCCTTTGCCTTCAGAAGTGTTTCTTTTTGTGCTCCATGTGATGGTCTTTCAGTAGCTTGGGGTCTTGTTTGTGATAAGTGGAAATAATCAAAAGTTTGAAGGAGGTGTTGATGCAGCATTAAGGTGTTTAACCTGATGGTAAAGCTTTCAGTTTACCGATCAGTGTTCATGGTCAAGAGCTTTTGGTTATAACCCTCTGTGTATTTCTGCAACAAAGTGCCACCATCACTACCTTTTAGGACTTTCATGTTGTTCCTAAACAGCTTGATATTAATGTACCTGTGTTCATTACCTCTGCAGTGGAGGTTTTGCTTTTGCCGGCGTATGTTTGTTTGTTTGTTTGTTACGGAAAAAACTACTGGATAGATTTACATGAAAATTTTTGAATTCTTTGGAAGAGCTCAGAAACATGACAGGAAAGGTAGAAGTCAGGGTCAACTTTCTCTACCTTATCATGAGTTTACTCCAAACAGCACATCTCCCTGCTTTTCATCTCCTTCCACTTTCTCCCTTTTGCTTATCACATTAAATTCAAAACCCTGCTGCTCTCGCTGCAAGCTAGATTCCTTTCAGTGAGTGAATAGACTGCCAGGCTTGGTTCCTTCTGCCAAGTCCCTCACCACAAAAAAGCTAATGATTGAGCATTGCATGGACATCTACGTACTTTTGGGATATTGATCATAGATTGCTTACAAAAACGTCTCTGCACAGTCTGTGCGTTACCCCTGTGCAGTGTTCCAGCTCTAATAAGTGTTACTTTGGAGACAAGGCTCTGCTAAATAAAACTGTTGAGCTCAAGCCTCCCACAGCCTGACATTGACCAAAGAGAAAATGATAATTGATGGCTGGATGATTCAGTTTAAGAGTTTTAGCTTTACGTCATCCAGCAGAGGAAATAAAGCTCCACCTGTCATATCTGTCTGTTTTCACTCCGATTCTTGATTGAATTCCCACATGAACTCAGTGAAAAGGTCAGGACTGATGCACAGATTGAAGTGAAAACCACGTACCTCTTGCCAAAGTAAAACCACACTGCAGCTCATCGGTGTAGCTCTTCTACTAAGTTTGCTTTTTCAGCTGCTTAATGTGCAAAACCTTTGGCTGTTCAAGTGAGCCTGTGTGTCTTTTTGAAGACAGCAGAGATAGAAAAGTCTTTAGTCAAGGATGAAGGAGAACCACATTTTTAAGAACAACAAACCACTTTAAAGACAACAGTATTTGACTCAAAGATCAGTCATGTTTTCTGTCATGCTGTTGATGTTCATAAAACAGAGATGGTTCAACATGGATGTTCACTCAGAGATTTCACCCACTGACTAATAAAAAGAGTCAACAACAATTAGACTGCCAGATTCAAAATGTCATCCCTTCACCTAGCTCTTCAGAAATCCAAAAGCATGATTCATTCTTCAGAGCCATATATAATCATGTTTATTTGACTAAATAGTCTATGTTTTAATAGTTTTAAGATCCACCAATATTATCTACATAAACGTTTCTAATCAGTGTTAATAAAAGGCAGGTTCCTTCAGTGTCAGTCAATCTTTATTTGTATATTATTATATCATTTCTGTCTTCTTTGAGGTTTTTTTTTTTTGTCAAACTCAGCTCAAACATCCACTTTGAGCCCCATTTTTAATCTGTGCTCAGGAACACATTAATATAATTCTGATTTCTTCAAACGCTGTGCTCTCTGACTTGAGGAAGAACTGACTAGACTGTGAAGTTCAAAGGTCAAAACTCATTATACATCGTGTTCATCCTCGGCCTGTGACTGTAACATCTTAAAAATGCTTAGAGGGGTTTCCTTTAAATCTTGCACTAATGTCCAGTTTGACTGAAGAGCACTGTTAAAGTTGTTGAAGAATAGGGTCAAACATCCTCATGGTGATCTTTTCCTTCTGAATGTGATGCCTGAAGAACTATTTAAAGGACTTCTGTCAAACACGTTTCCGCTGTGACTTCATGATAAAGTGTTAACATTTCAGAAGTCTCAGGTCAAAGGCCAAGTTACTCGGCCTTTCACTGTCTGGAACTCTTATTCCTTGCAAAGGCTGTAGATCCAGTTTACTCTCTGCTTTATTTATTGATTTATATATTTAAAGACTGGAGGTTGTTGCTTGGCCAAAGCAAAATTCACCAAAACTCTTGCAGCTTCATACTGGATCCAAATTTAAGACACGAAATCCTACGGACCAACAACACACGCGGCGCTCACTGAACTTCGTTTTAACCCTTTCACAAAAAGGTTCTTTATTTTCTAATAGTCATCTTTAGTTGGTATGCAGCCGAAATTGTCAAACGATTAAACAAGGACATTTTTTAAAATAACTCAAACAGAACAGTTATAAATTGAATAAACTGAACACTTGACAGATTCACTTGTCAAGTGTTTGATTTATTCTGTCCTCCTCTTCTCCAGTCTGACTTCTTTTCTTTAACTCTCGTCCTCCAGCTATTGACCTGAAGAACGGCACGGGCTCCCTGCACAAAGGCCCGTACAGCGGGAAGGCTGACGTGACCATCACAGTGTCAGACGAAAACTTCATGGAGGTGGTGCAAGGGAAACTCAACCCACAGCAGGTAACTCAGACACATTCAGTGCTTCAGCGTGGTTATTTTAGTTTGATGTAGCATAGGATGTGGCCATCGCAGTCAACCTTAGGTTTATGTTAGTTCACTTCAGCTCTGTGTTTATTCTGGTGTTTCATGGAGACGTGGGGTTCATCTTAACCAGTAAAGAGTAACAGCCAAAGTAGTAAAAATAACGTTTCATCCTAAAATCTTTAACAAGCACTTTTAAATGTTTCTTCAGTGCTGCCTCTTGTACCAGATGAAAAGACTAAAAACTACAAATGACCTCTAGTATCTGATGTTCATTGATATATGATCACAGAAATGTATGTTCAGTACATTAAAACATCATGATTTGATGATAGCTCAGGTTTACTTAAAGGGATATTTAGTTGTCACAGCAGTGCGTGACAAAGGTGCATTCACACCAAACGCGACTTGATGACGTTGCAGGAGGAAGTTTTGGTGACAGCAGACAGCGGGTAAGCAGCATAGAAACAGACGGTCAGGAGTTCAGGCTGCTGCTGCCTGGCTGCAGATGTGCTCAGTCCAGATGTAGGACTAATAGATTTAAGAGCTTCATAACATCATGGGACCTGATGCCTCTGATGTGTGTCTCTTAAGTGTGTTACCTTCACTGTTCACTGCAGCTATAAAACAAATCGCCCTTCAGATAGTAAAGTTTACCTTGACCTTGAAGTAGCTGGTCCTGCTTACCCGTCCAGCAGCCTTTCATTGATTACTGTTCTCACTGATTACTGGTCACCATCCAATGGCTTGTGTCAACTACAGGAATGAGGAACTTCTCTGTCATTGGAAACTTAAGGAAGCATTTGAGTTGATTTAAGCATTCAAATTAAAGGGAGATGTAGCTTTTTAAAAAAAATGAAAGAAGTAAATTTCCAGTTTGATATGCTGTTTGTATATTTCTCCTTGAGGAATAGTTTTTTTTTAGATTTTATAGCGCATCATATTTTAAATGGTGTCTGTCCTTGATGCTAGGCTCACACCTTTTCTGCTTTAATTAAAAAACAAATGCAATCAAAGAGCCCGTCAATCGGTTTTAACCTCCCTCTTGATCTTTTATGTCAGAAGAATAAACGTTGTGTGATGATCTATCAGCTCAAATTCAGAAAGCCCTCAGAACGCCAGCAATCAATTGACACTACTTGTTATGTCTGGAGCATTTCATCTGTCAGGAGGAGCGGCCGTCACTGTACAGATTTTATGCGCTTCCTGGAGCGCTCAGTATTGATCTGAGGCCCGTATGCGTGCGCTCTCTACTGTGTGTTGGAGATCCCTTAGGCTGGGTCTTTTCTTGGCTTTTCTGACGATAAAAGGAGCAGCTGAGGGAAGATTAGTCTGCAAAGTGAAAAAGAGAGGACGCTTCTGTCATCTCAGGTCGTCATAAGTGCCATCCTGTGATTGATTTCAGCAAAAGCAAAGCCCGGCACATCATCCAGAGTTCACTTCATAAAAAGACTTCTCTATGGCTCCGTACAGAGTGACGTTTTTGTTTTTTTTTCTACTGGCAGAGTATTAATGGTCACATCTTCCCTTTTAGCTCCAGACCTGACTTGTTGCTTTTTCATTTGTGCGAAGCGTTCGCCGCAGGCGCCCTGCCCTCGATTTCCTCCCAGTGTGCTCAGAAACAACTTAACATCCACCCAGCCAGAAATCAGAGGAGACTTGGTGCTCTCTCTTAAAAAAAAAAAAGGAAGAATCACTCGAGTGTGTCTTTGTTGTTTTGTTTAGGCGTTCTTCGCTGGAAAGCTGAAGGTTAGAGGCAACATCATGCTGAGTCAGAAGCTGGAGGTCATCCTGAAGGACTACGCCAAGCTGTGAGCTCCGCACCCGTCCAATCAGACGACTCCAGGAACCCACCGGCTCTTGGCTTCTCTCTCTCTCCCCGTCTGTCTGTCATCCTGATCTGTGGGTACGTCTACAACATCGAACACGGTTTTCCTCTCCAGGGAGATGCATTAAGAAACAACCCGCTAACAATCGCACTACTTCAGATTCAGTGCTGTCACAAATGTGAACTTTTCTCTTAGCTGAACAACGTAAATAAATCAGAGGTGTTCATGGATCCAGATGTGCTTTAACAACTTTAAGCTTAAAAAAAAACAGACTTGAGAAGAAGCATTTACGACATTTCAGCTAGTTGGAGTTCACTTTGTACTTATGGCTCATCCTTACTGATTGTGCTCTTAAAAACACGCCTTTAAAGCCGCCAATGACAAATTAACCCCAGCTTTTCTAAAGATCAGATTCAGTTTTATTAACAAAGGGTCCATTTTTGAGACTTTGTTGAAGTAAATATGATAAAACAAATAGAAACTACATCAGTACAAACATATCTTTTAAATATCAAAGTGTCTGAATCTGAATCTGTGAGGCTAAAATTAAGCAGAGTGATGTGTTTGTAATTCTGATTTCCGTAATTTCTCAGTTATAACACGCATTTTTTTATTTTAAATAAGCTCTCATTTTTCTGGTGCGTATTATACACGAGTATGAGCAAAATACTAACCATAATTCGTCTCGTCAAAATTGCGATTGCAACACATCTGATCCAAAGAGCCAAAATATTCTCTTCCTCTGCAAAAATACATGCAAACACAGCATGTTGATAGCTGCTCTCTGATTGGTCGATACACTACGACTGAGCATGCTTGGGCAGAAAGCGAGTAATTGGGCATGTGTGAAGCAATATGTTTTTCCATTTGAGAGAGAGAGAATCATGTATTTGTTGTGCAAATACTGAAATTTCATTGATTAAAACTTTGAATAAAGGTTATTTTTGAGTTGTCTGAGAGGGTGAGGTTTGGGCAAAATTACGATGTGTGGTATATTTGAGTAGTGTTTTTCCAGGCAATCGTGAAAATATGGGGGGTGTGTTATAATCGAAAAATGATGGTAATTCATGATCCAGTCCGAAACAGTTGAATGTGTCTGATATTTGACTGACCTTTAACACTGTAGAGTTTTCAAACTGTAAAAATGCTCTTTCATTGTAATCTAATCGTTAATCTGTAAAAATAAAGTATTTCTGATTAAAGGACTGCTTCTGCATTTTAATAATTAACGCTTCTCTTTGCCTCATGAAACGTTAAAGCAGTGGTTTCCAAACTTTTTCCCTGGGACGCTCCGTCTTGTAATTAACGGGGCATTTCCTCTGTGTGATGTTGGTTTGGAGGCAGTACAAGGACATCCTCACCGCAACGCTGTTGCTCGTTTTGACCCCCGTATGGGCCAGGGTCTCTGTGTGGAGCTTGTGCGTTCTCCCTTTGCCTGCGTGGGTTTGTCTCTGGGATCTCTGGTTCACTCTCACAGAGTAAAAGCAAACTTGTTTCCTCCGCCAAGGTTTTGTTTTTGCTGGCGTATGTTTGTTTGTTTTTTTAGCAAGATGTCACAGAAACTACTGGATGAATTTTGCTGAAATTTTCAGAAGATGTTGGTAATGGTCCAACTTAAAAATGATTAGATTTTGGTGGTGATCCAGATAACTGCCATTAGCGAATGGTCGTTTTTGCTCAATTACTGTCTAGCTAATAATGATATCAACATGGTTCTGAGTGCTACATGTAGGTTTTCAGGGTCATGAATCATATTATGATGGTAACTTTATCATGGAACTATCGCTTATAGATGTAACAGCAGTATGTGAGCTACGTTGGTGGAGGTTTGAGGTCTCCAAGTGCTTTCTATGCTTTCTAGTAAGGTTAATTGATTTAAATACTATGTTTAGTTCGCACTTAAATGGAAAACATACATATATATGTATACATTTATACAAAAAGATAAAATATAATAGTAAGCAAATGCAAATAGCTATTACAGCATTTTTTTCTACTACCGTTAATCCTTCCAAAACCAGATTCCGTTTGAAAAGGGGGTAGGAAGAAGTAAAAAAAACATATCTAGTCCCATCTCTTTTTCCTTCTCAACATGTATTGCTTAAGTTCACCCTGAAGCTCTGTTCAGGTCACAGCCAATAACACAGTTGGCGACAAAATCAGACAAATAACAACAAAAACAAAAAAGACATCACTGGATACACAGTACCCATGATGTTACTGGTTTTCCCTTTGTTTTTCCATTCTGTATCTGTTTACTATTTCAGTTTTTAAGATGTATTTAACTTTATCCATAATTTGGATAGTTTTGTAGTCAACCAGATCCTTAAGTTTTAATGTATTAAGTTCAGTGAAGAGTTGGTTTGTTGTTTCTCTGTAGGTGGTTTTGTTTATGATTCTCATTGCTCTTTTCTGTAGGATGAAGACCGTCTCTGTATTTGTTTTGTATGTGTTCCCCCACACCTCCACACAGTCATTCATGTATGAGAGACTGGAAAAAAAAGCGTCAGTTTAAGTATGTGAGGTCGGGTATCGGTCTCTCTGTGGGTGCGTTTCCACCAAGCAGTTCAGTTCAGTTCAGCCAAAGGCATTTCCACTTTGCTCAAAGGTGCCCAAGTAACTATGTCAAGATCAGCTGGCAACCGGTCTGGGGTCCACCCTCTCGTCCCGTGTCAGCCGGGACTCCTCAGATAAAAGATGGATATCGGCTCGACTTTTTTATCCCTTTGGTTTCCTTCACAGAGCGTCTCTGGGACATTCATTAATCACCCCTGACCGGGTGCAGAGCCATAAATGTAAATGTAATTAGGAGGGGCACTGATGGTCTAGCGGTTCTGTCTGTGCACACAGAGGCCATTGTCCAAACTGAGGTAAAGTAGACGGGGTCAGAATCCAGACTATGAGAGGTGGGACAGGCAGTCGTCGGGTGATATGATACAAATCATGACAAAGGGTGAGAGTAACATCTGTCGTGATATATCAAGATTCTGACAGTAATATGTCAAAATCTTAAACATTTTTAACAGTATGAAGAACCTAAATGATTATGTTTAAAAAAATACTGTTTCTAATCAGTGTTTTTAACAAAACTGATAATATAAAATTTATTTTACTATCAAAATAATATAATGCTGATGTTTCTTATTTCATCTCATTTGTGACATTGAAGAAATAAAACCCCTGAAATGTTTGTTCAAAACAAAGAGACATTAAGAAAAGAACATCTGCTCATGTTACATAATCTTTTATTACATCAGTACATTTTCTTATAGATACATTAATTTACACAATATCTTCATTATAAAATTAGATTTATCTGATCAAATTCACATTTGTAAGATTCCAGAGGGAACGAGAAAAGTTGAGCTGAAATAATTTGGTTGATTTTGATTGAAGCAAAAGTCTTTGAGTTCGATCTGCGCTCAGAAACACTGATGCTGTTGAACAGAAATGTTCTCCTGTTGGTCTGTGATGTTGCTTAGACAAAAATCTCCGGTGTTTGCAGGAGAAAATAATTAGACTTTCATAGAAATTATTTTATTCTAAAGTTACTGCAGAAGTACACAGAATTTTCCAGAAAAGTTTTTCAAGCCCACAGCAGAAAAGAAAAAGATAAAAAGAAAGCGACAGAGAAAAAAGCAAAAATCAGATCAGAGCTGTCTCTGAATCTACCATCCTAAATATGAACTGATTTCATACACAGACTTTATTGTACAGATAATATTCTTCATAAAGTGGCTTCTGCTGTTACCCATGGTTCACCTGGGACTACTCGAAATGATTCTGTAGTAGAGGCCTACTCTACATTTATATACATGAGTGTGATGAGGCTGCTTCATCTGCAGGTTTCCTCTCCTGAAATCAAAACTAATGTCCGTTCATCTCATGGCAGCAGCACTACGTGGGTCTGTGGCGTCTACAGCTTCACAAACCTCCAAACATTTATTAAACAGTTTGCACTACTGTCCTCCTTCTTACTGTGGAAGACGTGTTATTTTACATCCCAGCCTACATTACAGCTGTAAAGCATGGACTGAAGGCATTGTGCTGCATTTGGGTGATATATATATATATATATAAATATATATTTAAAGAAACAGAATGATAAAAAAAGTAAAAACAATGTGAACACTCTCGCAAAAGAAGTGAAGATCAAATCTGCAAGGAAACTTCAAGGCAAATCAAATCATCTCAAAGGCTGTTTTTAACATGCTGCGTATGGAAAATGAAACTCAAGCGTTGATGAAGAAGAAGTGTCACTCTTCGCCAGAGAGTTTGATATTGGTTCAAATCTCCCAACTCAAAACCCTCATCTCCACTTTTCCATCGTCAACAGCAAAGTTTCCTGCTACGTGTTCTTAAGCTTAATATTAAACAAAAAAAACCAACACACATAAAGAAGTATTATTCATGGTGTCCCAGACCAGTGAGAGCTCACGTTTGTGCAACTTCATTTCATGAATAATCAACAGAATCAGGCCTGACAGCACCAGAGCGCTGACAGGAGGAGCTTTTAAGCAATTAAGGACACTTATTAATAATAATAACAATAATACCACTGGTTAAATATACTAACTGATCTAATTACAAGAGTTCACTGTTTATTTAAATCCAGCCTCAAAGAGTTAAATTTATCACACTACATATCGTTTAGCTTCATGTTTATGTGCAAATATGGGAGTTCAGGAAGTCCATTAAACAGAAAATGTCGGCGCAAAAGCTCGAGTCAACAAGAGTTTGATGAAAGAAGCTGTTCTTAATGTAGTCTCTCTTTTAGCTGCAGCAGATCTCGTTTGTCTCTGCTGAGCTGTGGAGCTTCAGCCAGCAGAGGGTTCGCTCGGCTCTGACTGAACTGCTAACCTTGTTTGTTCAGTCTTTGAGCCGAGCCACCGGCTCAGCTGACGTCACGTCACAGAGAAACGCAAAGCAAAGGAGAAATATCTTTAATACTGTCGGAAACTTCACTGAGATGTATCTTAAACATTCTGCTACCATCAAGAGAGTTTCCTCTAAGCATGAGCAGATTTAAAGGTAAAAGCCTGAGGCCTCGAGCGCAGGAGAAAATCAAATATGATTTTATTTTTTATCATGGAAAACAACTTGGAGTAAGAAGCGTATGTATTTTAATGCACTGCACTCTTTTAGAATGACACTAATGTGCTGACAATGTTTGAACATGAGGGTGAAATTGAGGAGAAGTGTGAGGAGAATTACTTAATAAAAAAAAAGTATGATATTTTTTTTAACTGTTTGACTTTAATTAAATGTTGCCACTGTTTACATGCTCCTGATGTAGTGACCTCTCTCTGGATCGTTAATATTGCGGGTAAATTCCTGTAAAGCTGTCAAATTTGCACAAATTGATCAACAACATCTGGAGAGCATTTCCAATTAAAATTGAAATTTCACTGCACTTTAACAGCAAATCATTGAACATATACTTCAGTAAACCCCTGACAAAGTCTTATTTCACTAAAAAAAAAAAAAAGTTGTCACCGCTTTGAAAAAGACGGTGAAACGGTTTGATCCTGAGCACTTTCAGCTGCTCATCCAAACATTGACAGCTAATCTGAGCAAAGAGGTCAGTGTCAGGAGAATCCCTGCAAGTTTTAGATTTTTTTTCAGTAATAAAGTTCAGATTTTTTTTAATTACTTTGCCTTCATCTGAATCATTTCACTCTTATTTTGCCAGCCCATCTCTGTCATTCAGACAGCGCCCTCCTTTGGTCTTAACTGCACTGAGATGTTGACAAAATCTGGAAAACATCGGCAAAATATTTGAGCAGTTACAAACTAATTAAAGCACATATTTCATAATAAAATATCATAAATCAAACTCCTGACATAGTCTTAGCTGCACAAATGTCCATTTAGCTATCGGGACAGCGTCAGGAGGAAAGCTGCTCAGCGTGTTTTAATATTTTAATTTCTTGGACTGCTTTGATTTAACATTGCTAAACTAGTTTTTCTCTAGCTATCTCTCTCTTTAAGTCACATTTATTGAAGGCTGAACAGCTCAACAAGATTTGCAACATATGAAATTATATTTGAACAATTCCATTATTAATCCAAGCAAATCAGATTAACATTTTTTTCTTACGAGTGCTGGGTAGCAACTTGTTACTTGTAGATATCACAATAACAATGATACTCTTACTAATTCCTAAAGCAGCTTTTATTTAACAGTTACTAAAGCAGGGCTGAATGATCAATAGTTTTAAGCGTGCATGTGCAGAAGGCCTGAGTATTTCCAGCAACCTCACGATACGATGCGTATTCCGATCCTGAGGCCTCGATGCGATATGTATCCTGATAGACGTAAATTTTCAACACTGACTACACTTTTAACAGGTTTATCTTTCATTACAAAGAGAAAAAGAACAAGGAAGAGTTTTAAATGATCCTACAACTTAAGAAACTTAAATTCAGGCGCTCAAAGATGTTAGACCTAAGTTTAAATTTGGAGCATGTGCTTCATCAAGTAGCTTGGCTTCTACTTTGAACTGTGCCACTGTTAACATTACCCAAAGTGTACTGACAACAACTGTCCAAACACTGAGGCCGTATCGATTCTGTAGAATCCAAATCAATACACGTATCCCCAAGAGTGCGTGACGATATTTTGCCGTATCAATATTTTGAGCACAGGCTGAATGTGCCTGTGAATGTGTCACATCTCAGGATATGCAATATCATTATTTGACTGAAGACCCGTTACGAGTTTGATGAGACAAAAATCGAAGAGTTTGTCATTTATATCTCAGGAGGAAGAATCCTGAAATCTCACATTTCCAGATTATCCTTCAGTCCTGAGTCAAAGTCCTGTTAATTACTTTCTTACTTTACTAATACGTGAGCTGTTAATATGATGACATGTACGTGCAGCAACTAGCTAAAAGGTTAAAAGTGTTTTGGATCAGAGAGCGTGAGCTGGATTTAGAACAACCCTGCTAACCCTGTCCTCTTCATTCTGAGTCTGTCCTCCTTAAAGGTCCCATGTCCTGGTGTGTTTGACTGTTTCTATCACGTCTTGAGTGTCTATTAAACAAGGATGTGATTGACGTTAAATTTAAAAATTGAAAACTTTTGTCTCTGTGGAGGATCAGATGCAGCTCCTTCTCCCTCCCCTTTGGAAACGCTCTGATCTGAGGGGGCAGGGAGGCTGCAGGGGGCTTTGATGATAAGCTCTGTGCTGATTGGCTGCCCAAATAACGTCTGAATGGAGGGGGAGGTGGAGGGGTTTCACGCTGCAGCGCAAACTGTCAAAACAGTCATGATGTCTGCCTGTGATGAGCAGAAAAAACACACATGTAGGTGGAGGCTGTATGGCTATGACATCATAAAACACAGGAAGTAAAACACGGGGCGTTTTCTTCACAGAGGCATAGAGCACTTATGTTCTGCTCCCAAAACTTCTTCTAACACATTAAAAGCAAAGACCATGGATTTTGAAGGACATGGAACTTTTGAAGAAGAAGAGGAGAACTTTGTCTGTTGTAGAAGTTTTTTTTGAAAGAGGAAAAGTAATAATTCATTGAAAATTTGAGTATTTTTGTAGCTACTTTGACAGTGAGTCATAAGTAATATTTGAGTAGCATCAGTAAAAAGTAACATATTACAGTTTTTAAGTAGCTTGCCCTCCAGGCTGTTTATTGCTGAAAATGTACAAAAATGCACGCCTAAATTATACAAATATGTCTGCAATGTTTGGACAAGTGGGTGAAACGGGCAAGGAGCTGC